>CM069151.1:14306029-15506029 GCA_035221665.1 Okamejei kenojei
CACATTGTTCCGCGAGAGTGCTGTCTTGGTGGCATCGACACACCTGCAATTATTACTGCATTTATAATTAGAATCAATGCAGACATTCAATTAAATCACTGTTGTATGTCCAACGTCTGGATTTTAAAAATTCAGCTCAAATACCCTGTTGGTCAGATGACAATCGATCAATTTCCCAGAATGAACAATTACAAAGAAAATTCAAGCTAAACACCATTTCTCGAGTAGAGAGCAAATGACCTCATTGAAGCATTCAAAACGTAACAACACAGGAAACATGCTCTTCGGCCTACAATTGTCCGTGGCCGAACATGATGCCAAGACCAACTCTTATATGCCTGCATGTGATCCCAAAACCTTCCATTCCCTGCTAATCCAAGTGCTATCCAAAATCTCTTGAACACCATAACAATCTGCCCCCACCACCATTGCTGGGCAGCATGTTCCCTGGCATCCTACCTACCACCCTCTATGTAAAAAAAACTTGCCCCCGCACAATATTTAAACTTTGTTCCTATCACCCTTGAAGGAGTTATAACATAGTAAGAATAAATGAAACTTTAATTACCAGTTGAAGTTTTATCCGCAATTATATTAGCGGAGTTACGATGAGGGATTAACGTGAAGAAGACCCCGCCTGGCGCATGCTCGGCAACTTCAAAGCAGCGCGTGAAAAACACAGAACCAAATAGCCCGGAGTAAAGATATTAAGGCTTACATAGACTAGAACTACCAGATGATCATTTATATTATGAGTTTGGAGTGAGGCCCGTAATCCCTCAATCGTACTGCCTCATAAAATACCGATCCAAAACTTCAAACTGGTAAGTTCTCATTTTAATCTTATTATTTTAACTTCGAAGTCAACGTGAGTTGACTACGTGAAGATGTTGAAGCTCTGCGATTTTTTTTTCATGCCGGAGATCATTCCAACAACACCTGCTGAGTTACACAGTAGTGCGTAAATAATATATTGCTTGAAATTATGCTATAAATTAATATTTTTAATAATAATAATAATAATAATAATAATAAGAAAATAATAATAAGAATAATAATAAAAAGAAAAGTAATAACCCCTCTATCCCAGGGAAATTACACAAATGATTATGCAACAAAGCACACAATTTGAAAAAACAGAACCCAACAACAGCCACGTGCAACCCTGCACTGTGACAACAGGTTTAATCATAAAATCTAGAAATGTTCCACTTTAACCATCCTGCAGTCTCCAGATTTGGTCGAGCAGCGGCATGTCCTAGCAAACCTTTGTTGCCGCGGACATTGATACCGCCTTGTGGAGTGAGACTTAAAACACATCAGTGTCTACACCAGTTAAACCAGAACGAGCTGTTTATCCATCTAGAAATAGTTTTTAGTACTGTCCACTTTTTATATGTTTCTTGTGGGAATGAACATTGGAGTCTCACAATCTCGGAAACCTCTTTATTCAATATATATTAATCAGATGCTTCACCACACACAATGTTAGGTTGACAGAGTAATGTCCTTAAGATTACCTTGGTTCCAGCCTTTCTTGGCTTGCTTTGCTTATTAGTCATTGCCATAAACGTCCTTTTTATCTAAAGATAACTGCATACAACGTAACCCATCATTGTAATGTTTGTACTCATTGTGCCTGATATTAATGTCATTAGCATAACCACTTTAAATATTAACTTTCTGAAAAGACATGATGTAATTGGAGTCCATTGCCGAAGCATGTGAGAACAATACTGACCTCCCATATTTCTGTATATCTGGGTTAGGTAGGATTTTATTAAAATTCCTCGTCTAAAACGGGATATTAACGGATAATACCCAAATGTCGTCCTGAAAATGTCCTAAATAGGAGGACAAAAACTCCGAGCTCCAATAATGGACTATAACTCAGGTGCACTAGTCAAGGAACTCCAATACATCCGAATAGGTATGCCGTAATATAAAATATATCAACCTGTATACAAAAGATTTCCCCTTTCCGTTATATGAAACATATATTGTTTTCTTAGTGCTATAATCGCAATCCACATTTATGACAACCATTCCGAATCCGACTTTCATCAAACCTGCAAGATTAATAATTAAATACGGGTCATGATAATGGAGGACTTCTGCCTGTTACTGGATGGTACCAACAATTACGCACCTGGGATTTATCATGAATGTCTAATCACCATCCGAGCACCAATGGGAACAATGGCTGTGTAGTAATGGTCCCTAGTTAAGGACGTATCAGATATTAAACTGATAAGAACAATACTACCTATGATCTTACCAAAGGGCCGAGAAGCAATATCAGTTTGGCACCACCAACCTTGCGGCGGAGACTTGCTCTATTTTGGGTGACACATTGCCCTAATCAGGCAAATGGCGAAAACATAAAAGACTATACTTCCCCCCAATTAAGCGACAATGCAACCACCGCTAATTGCTCCCTGGGTCCTGGCTCCCATGAGACACATTTTAGACCACTTGTAGATTTAATATATTCCAGACACAGAGATCAACATTTGGTACTCCATACTGTCTACAATTTTTTCTAAACTTTTGGAATTTTAACATTAATTCAGTATCACTTTCGTGATCTGTTTCTTAACCACAATATTGTCCTACTCCCAACCAGCTCTGGTATTGTCTCCTCGAATTGAACATGTAAGTTTCTTTATTGTAGAACAACAGCATCACTGCATAAAACGCCCCCAAATAACTCCAAATAAATTCATACCATGTGTTTGGAAATTAAATGATCGTATTGGACAGGCCATCGACCACCACAACTGGTGTCGCTGTCCTTTTGGCTCTTCCCATCCGAGAGCACTCCTATCAGTCTGTAATACCACCGAAGACTCCTGACACAAGTACATTTTTACTTCTAGTAACTTGTGCAAATTGAGAATCCATCATTGCAATTCAGCTCAACCTTTTAGTTGGTAACTAATGGACCTAATCAATGACCTGCACACTTTCTACGCTTATTCTCTGGTCTTTTGCAGGACTTTGATCACTTTAACTTTCCCACCATCACTGTACCAATAACCGTAGCTACTTCTTGGGTGGTGGGATAATGTTTTTTACAAGACAAGTACATGCATTTGTAACATCTCCCAACCTTAATTGTTGGTAAAGTTATTGAACATATCAACTGTATTAATGAACAAACCCCAAATAATCAATTGTTTGGGATGCCTGTAACTTACATGTTGTTTGGATGTACAGAACCTTAGCCTTTCAATAGGCTTATGGTTGATGAACCCAGTTTTTCAAGACTGCTCCCATTTACAATTAACATATCCTCTTAGATAAGTCATTACAATGTGATTCTGAGCCCTCATTAACACCAGTGTGGTTTCAATAATTGGTGTGAAGCAATCTGAGGGCTAATTTAACCCTTTAGGTCATTCCTTCAGCTGACTCATCCAATTAATTTTAAGTACCTAAAATAATAAGGCATCTTTTTTAGGTCTAATTTATAGCGATATAGTCGCCTTGTGATTAACAACCGTTACAGTGTTGAAGTGTACTTTTTAAAAAATATGCCTATAGTGAACAATAAATTTTCAAGTTTGTGAGTCCCAAGAATGACTCTACCTTGTGTCTGGGATATATTATCTCTTACCCTGACGAGAGTTCCCTGGTACAATTCAAACATCCAAGCCGAATCAGATTTAAGGCAGAATTACAAAACAATTGCAATTTACAACCAACCAGAGGTTGTTTCCAAGAAATTCCATGTGTGATGGAATGACGGTTTTCTGTACTTTCCATAAATGAACCAGAAGATCTCCTTCTTCTTAATATAGGGGTTCGTATTCAACCTGTTTGTTTTCTTAAAGCAGGGATGAGAAGTTTATAAGGCAAATATCCTTAATTGTTTGGGGCAGTTTTTACATCAAATCATAAATCCTGGTTATAGCTTGCCCACATAATCCTGCATTTTTTGGGTATAATGTTAGCCAAATGGCAATTTTCATCATACAATTGGTTTGAATATGCATTGCAGAGTAACGCAAGCATGTCTTAAAAAGTATTGGACATTATCGACCCATGTATGTCTTCCCCAAATGCAGTGATGCCAACTGAATATCAGCTAGAGGACATGCTGGAACACATTTCCTGTCCTCGCATCTTTACACTCATGGGTGCCCAATTATTGAGTTCCTGTTGGCACCCTGAGCGAGGCACAATAGATGGGTGTTTTTAAATATTTTTTTTACTGTTTCAGTCATAACAGTTTCTTGGAGTAGGTGAGAAACCCAAATAATGTTGGCCGCCAGGTTCACCATAGCCTCACCATCATAACCGATAAAGCAAAAACTTGGTGCTACATACATGGGGGACACTCCCGGAGCGTTTCTATTGTGCTCTGGTGTATACACTCATAAGTAGTACACCAGCTTCAGGTCAGTTTCATCATGGCCTGGGCTGGGCCTGGTTACCCGAGTCCTTTCTCTCTAGGAGACTTCATCCAGACCTAAACAAGAAGATGGCAACTGGTGAATGAGATTCTCATTCTTTATAGCACCATACTCAGTGTATGTAAACTCTCCTTCGGAGCCTGCCTTAGCATCTCACGGGGGTCTTTAGAACCCTTGACTGATTAGAATTTGGAGCATGTTATCTTGCTCTAGGGATCTCATCCAGACCTAACCAAGGTACGGAGAATCAGAATCCCATTTTTCATAGGCACCATACTCAAGCGTATGGAAACTCCTTTGGAGCCTGCCTTACTTACAGGAAGACATACCTGGGTCAAGAACCTTTTGACTAAATCAAGTGTGAGAGCATTTTCTCCATTTCCAGCCTCCCCCACATTCTTGTCCTCCCTTGGAGGAGAGTTATTTTCTTTACTGTTTTTGTATTTGTGCATAAACCATATATGTTTAAAATTGTAATTCTGACAGGCACATTCTGCTTGCACAGAATATTGTAATTAACCTCAGTATCACATAGGGTTATAGTTATAATACATTTCCATAAAAGAAAACTGCATCTGGTAACATATACTCAGAGCAGACTTTATTTTACAATTACTTACTTACTACTGGTATTTGGAGCCGGCATTTAGCGCAGCCGTTATCTCCAAACCCGATCTAAATAGCGGGAACCGGCTTTTAAAGCAGCCCTTATCTCCCGATCCGATCTAAATCGGAAACTGCGGTTCCAGCGTGTTCTATTCAATTACCGCAGTTTAAAAATACATTCACTCTAGCTGGCTCCGTATTTCAAGCCAGAGTTACAGAGTTTAAAACTAAAATTCAAAATACATCAGCACTCTAGCTAGCTCTGCAGACTTACAGAGTTTAAACCCACTAGCAAGAAAGACATTTAAGATAAAAGGACTACGCTAATGATTTGGCAATAATAGAAGGGGATAGAAACATAGAAACATAGAAAATAGGAGCAGGAGGAGGTCGTTCGGCCCTTCGAACAAGCACCACAATTCATTGTGATCATGGCTGATCGTCCCCAGTCAATAACCCGTGCCTGCCTCCTCCCCCATATCCCTTGATTCCACTAGCCCCTAGAGCTCTATCTAACTCTCTCTTAAACCCATCCAGTGACTTGGCCTCCACTGCCCTCTGTGGCAGCAAATTCCACAAATTCACAACTCTCTGGGTGAAAACGTTTTTTCTCACCTCAGTCTTAAATGGCTTCCCCTTTATTCTAAGACTGTAGCCCCTGGCTCTGGACTCGCCCAACATTGGGAACATTTTTCCTGCATCTAGCTTGTCCAGTCCTTTTATAATTTTATATGTTTCTATAAGATCCTCCCTCATCCTTTTAAACTCCAGTGAATACAAGCCTCGTCTTTTTAATCTTTCCTCATATGACAGTCCCGCCATTCCAGGGATCAATCTCGTGAACCTATGCTGCACTGCCTCAATCACAAGGATGTCCTTACAAATTAGGAGACCAAAACTGTACATAATACTCCAGATGTGGTCTCACCAGAGCCCTATACAACTGCAGAAGAACTTCTTTACTCCTATACTGAAATCCTCTTGTTATGAAGGCCAACATTCCATTAGCTTTTTTTTCTGTCTGCTGTACCTGCACGCCAACTTTCGGTGACTGGTGTACAAGGATGCCCAGGTCTCACTGCACCTCCCCCTTACCTAACCTAACCCTATTGAGATAATAATCTGCCCCCTTGGGATAACCTCACATGTATCTATATTATACTGCATCTGCCACGCATCTGCCCACTCACTCAACCTGTCCAGGTCACCCTGCAACCTCCTAACATCCTCTTCACAGTTCACTGCCACCCAGCTTTGTGTGATCCGCAAACTTGCTAGTGTTGCTCCTAATTCCCTCTTCCAAATCATTAATATATATGGTAAACAGTTGCGGCCCCAACACCAAACCTTGCGGCACTCCACTCGCCACTGCCTGCCATTCTGAAAAGGACCCGTTCACTCTTACTCTTTGCTTCCTGTCTGCCAACCAATTTTCTATCCATGTCAACACCCTATCCCCAATACCATGTGCTCTAATTTTAGTCACCAGTCTCCTGTGTGGGACCTTATCAAAGGCTTTCTGAAAGTGTAGATGCACTACATCCACTGGCACCCCTTCATCCATTTTACTTGTCACATCCTGAAAAAATTCCAGAAGATTAGTCAAGCATGATTTTCCTTTCATAAATCCATGCTGACTTGGACTAATCCTTTTACTGCTATCCAAATGCCCCATTATTACCTCTTTAATAATTGACTCCAGCATCTTCCCCACCACCGAAGTCTGGCTGGCTGGTCTATAATTCCCCGTTTTCTCTCTCACTCCTTTCTTGAAAAGTGGGATAACAGTAACTATTCTCCAATCCACAGGAACTGATCCTGAATCTATTGAACGTTGGAAAATGATCACCAATGTGTCCACTATTTCTAGAGTCACCTCCCTGAGGACCCTGGGATGCAGGCCATCAGGCCCAGGGGATTTATCATCCTTCAGTTCCATTAGCCTACCCAATACTATTTCTCACCTAAAGAAAATTTATTTCAGTTTTTCTCTACCCCCTTAGATCCTCTGTCCTCCAGTACATCTGGGAGATTGTTTGTGTCTTCCTTAGTGAAGACAGATCCGAAGTACCTGTTCAACTCTTCTGCCATTTCCTTGTTACCCATAATAATTTCACTTGTGTCTGCCTTCAAGGGACCCACATTTGACTTTGCTACTCTTTTTTTTTTTGTTTTTCCCTTAACATATTCTAAATAAGCTTTTACTGTCCTTCTTTATATTCCTGGCCAGCTTCCCTTCGTGCTTCATCTTTTCAGCCTGCATTGCCCATTTTGTTTCCTTCTGTTGTCCTATGAAAGTTTGCCAATCCCCTGGCTTCCGGCTACTCTTTGCTGTGTTATACATCTTTTCTTTTAGTTATATTCTATCCCTAACTTCTCTTGACAGCCACGGTTGCCTCCTACTCCCCTTAGAATCTTTCTTCCTTTTTGGAATGAAATGATCCTGCGTCTTCCGGATTATGCCCAGAAATTCCTGCCATTGCTGTTCCACCGTCATTCCTGCTAGGATCCCTTTCCAGTCTACCTTGACCAGCTCCCCTCTCATGCCTTCATAGTCCCCTTTGTTCAACTGCATCACTGACACTTCCAATTGAACCTTCTCCTTCTCAAATTGCAGATTAAAACTAATCATATTATGATCACTACCTCCAAGTGGTTCCTTTACCTCGAGTTCTCTTATCATATCTGGTTCATTGGAGAACACTAAATCCAGAATTGCCTTTTCTCTGGTCGGCTCCATTACAAGCTGCTCTAAGAATCCATCTCGGAGGCACTCTACACTTGGGGTCCTGAACCAACCTGATTTTCCCAGTCTACCTGCATATTGAAATCCCCCCATCGCCACAGTGGCATTACCTTTGTTACATGCCAGTTTTTAAACTCCTGCTGCAACTTACACCCTACATCTGGGCTACTATTTTTGGGGTCTGTAGATAACACCAATTAGTGTCTTCTTGTCTTTACAATTCCTCAACTCAATCCACAGTGACTCTACCTCGTCAGTCTGTATGTCTTCCCTTGTAAGGGGACTGAATTCCAACCCTCACCAGCAGAGCTACCCCCTCCTCTGCCCACCTGCCTGTCCTTTCTATAGGATGTATAACCGTGAATATTCAGTTCCCACGCCCAATCCTCCTGCAGCCACATCTCAGTAATCCCCAGAATGTCATATCTACCAACCTCTAACTGAGCCTCAAGCTCATCTACTTTACTTATACTTCGTGCATTCATATATAATGGGATGGATCACAATACCTTCTACAAACCATTTCAATATATCACCAAGTATAATATTTTCAGACTCAAACAATTCTAAAAGTAATACATTAAAATGAAGGTACACAAATCAACATTTATCTCTGAACATCGGAGGTTGAGGGGCGATCTGATGGAAGTATATTGAAATTCTCAGAGGAATATATAAAGTAAACAGTGAGAACATTCTGTTAACGAAGGAACTGCAGATGCTGGAGAATCGAGGGTACACAAAAAGCTGGAGAAACTCAGCGGGTGCAGCAGCATCTAAGGAGCGAAGGAGATAGGCGACGTTTCGGGTCGAGACCCTTCTTCAGACTGGTCAGGATCAGGGAAACGAGAGAATATGACGGTGATGTGGAGAGATAAAGAACAATGAAATGAAAGATATGCAAAAAATATCGATGATAAAAGGAACAAGCCATTGTGAGCTGTTTGTAGTGTGAAAATGAGAAGCTAGTGCGACTAGGGTGGGGAGAGAGATAGAGAGAGAGGGGAATGCCAGGGCCCGAGGGCTGAGGGAGAGGTGGGAAAGGGGAGGAGACAGCAAGGGTTAACAGAATTGAGAAAATTCAATGTTCAAGCCCAGAGGATGCAGACTCCCCAAGCGGAAATGAGGTGCTGTCCTCCAACTGCGGTGTTGCTCACACGTGGAGGAGGCCCAGGACCGAGAGGTTTGGAAACGGAATGGAGGGGGGTTTGAAGTGCTGACCACTGGGAGGTCGGGTTGGTTATTGCGGACCGAGCGGAGGTGTTCAGCGAAATGATAGCCTAGCCTCCGCTTGGTCTCACCAATATAGATCATCTGCATCTGGAGCAGCGGATGCAATAGATGAGGTTGGAGGAGGTGCAGAAGAGTCTCTGGGAGAACATTCTTTCCCAGGGTGGAAATGTCAAAGACCAGAGGCACAGCTTTAAGGTAAGAGGGGCAAAGTTTAAAGGAGAAGTGCTGGGGAAATGTTGTTTACACAGAGAGTAGTAGGTAATTTCCATGCTGTATGACTTTATTGGAACGTGCAAACTCCACATGGACAATACCCGTGCTTAGGATCGAACCTGAGTCTCTGGTGCTGTGAGGCAGCAGCTCCACCAGCTGCCAGAGTTGGTGGTGGAGGCAGATACAATAGTGGAGTTTAAGATAGCACATGGATATGCAGGGAACCGAGGGATATGAATCATGTGCAGGCAAAGAAGTTTAACTTGGCATCGTGTTCAGCACAGACACTGTGGACCGAAGGGCCTGTTCCCCCGTGCTGTACTATTCTATTTCTATCATACTAACACAACATACTGCAAATACAAATAAAGGAGAGTTGAACAGCTGAATAATTTTGCTTTGAATGCTCACCAAATGGGGAGGCACACTTACTGCCGAGAATTAACCACTTTTACACTTTTAGTAAAGTGACATTTCTATGCATTGGCAGGTTTATGGACAAGAGGGGAAGGTTGACATTTGTCTCTCTCCAGTCAACAAACAATAGTTGTGCCAGGCATTCCGTGGTGGGGGTGCCTGCTTGTGTTACCAGTAGGGTAATGCAACAGTGGCCTGGTGAAGCCAAGGACAGGTGGGTCAGACCAAAATGCATTCCTATCTCCCCATTAAACATTAGGCCAAGCAGTTGGAGCTTTGGCAACAACCCATCAACTCTTCAATGGTCACTGCTGATACAAGCATATATTTCCTTAAACCACGTTCCAAATTCAGCAAAATGGCATGGTGGGCTTCAACATTTATTCATGGTTTTCAGTCCAGTCATAGATCACGCAGGTCAATTGTTCCAAGATTTAATTTTATTTAACAGACATGACATGGATACTTCATGCAGAACAACGTTAAATAGCAATGTTTAGAGATTGTACACCAAGTCCGCGCCGACCATCGACCACACGTTCACGCTATGTTACACATTAGGGGCAGTTTACAGAGGCCGTTTAACCTACAAACGCGCACGTCTTTGGGATGTGGGAGGAAACCAGAGCACCCGGAGGAAACCCATGCGGTCACAGGGAAATTACTCTAAAAGTGGGTGGTATTGTAGATAGCAAAAATGGTTATCATTATTTACAGCAGAATCTTATTCAGTTGGGCATCCGGGCTGAGAAATGGTTAATGGATTTTAATGCAAATAAGTGCGTGTTGCATTTTGGTAAATCAAACCAGGGCAGGACCTTCACAATGAATGGCAGGGATCTGGGATTACATGGTTCACTCTGCTATAGGAAAGATTCTAAGCTGGAAAGAGTGCAGTGAAGATTTATGAGGATGTTGCCAGGACATGAGGGCATTGGCTATATGAAGCGGTTGGGCAGACTAAAACCTTGGAGTACAGGAGGATGAAAGGTGATCTTATTGAGGTGTATTAGATCATGAGGGGGAATAGATAGGATAGATACACAGAGTAGAGGAATCAAGAACTAGAGAACATACCTTTAAGATAGGGGAAAGATGTAATGGGAACCTGAGGGGCAACTTTTTCACACAGAGGGTAGTGGGCATATGTAACAAGCTGCCAGAGGGGGAAGTGTGGGCAGTTACTATAGTTACTATAGAGACCCACTGCAGCGATGAACCTACAGTTAAATGCAGGGTTCCAGCTACCAAGAAGCCGTCGTCCAATAAATCAACAATCTTGCCACTTTCACAAGTTTGCCATGGTACCCTCTTCATCGTTGATGGCATAGATTCTGTATTCATCCCGACAAGGCAAAAAGCATCAACCATGGACTACAGCTCAACACATAAGTCATCCTTCATTACCTCATCCAGGAGCTCGCTGATCTTGCATCATCTCACAGGAGTGTCCACACGACTGCAATTATATGCAGTCAAAAGCATCTGGACAGCGAGCAGCGGAAAAGAAGGGGAAGGAAATGTCCAGTGAAACTTCCTCTGTTTGGGCAGGTTTCTGCCAAGAGGGCACCCGGGTCTAATAACACATTACACTCATTTGTCACCAATTGTCCATCTCATTCGAAGAAGTGCCAAATAAAACCCACACTAATACTGGTTATCAACATTTGGGAGAAAGAGAGAGAGAAAGAGAGAGAGAAAGAGGGAGAAAGAGGGAGGGGGGAAGAGGGGAGGAGGTAGAGGGAGGGAGAGGAGGAGGGGGAGAGGGAGAGGGAGAGAGAGAGGGTGAGGAAGAGAGAGAGAGAGAAGTCAGTCCAAAGAGAGTGCTTTTGTATTCAAATTAATAATAAGAGCTCACCAGACATTCACTATAACTTCAGTCATTGACACCCTTACTTTTGCCCCGCAATTAGAAGGCTTTCAACACAATACTGCAACTATATATGAAGAGATTTTAGCTAAATAAATAATTTGGCACAGGACGACAAATAACGCCAACATAATTCATGAGTGCTAGGATATTCTCACAGTGCAGCAAAAAAGCACCAACATAGCGTTGCTACCACAAGCAATGTACGGGCAAAAATAGTTTCCTGTCTTGAGAGAAAGGATAATACCCATGGTGTATCCAAAATCACAATCTAACGTATTGAGGTTGCATTGGATTTAAATTGCATCTCTCCTCCAAGGGTTAATTGGCAGCGGCAGGTGTCCCCTTAGCTTTGCCCTGATCCTCCACCTTTTTGATAGCTGCCTGAATGGCCTGTGGATCACCCAGAAGTTCGTGGTGTTTAACCGGACGTAGGCATTCATCCAGCTCCAAGAGAACTGGGATTCCAGTGGGAAGGGTCAAGTTAATTATTTCATCATCTGGGATCCCTGAAAGTACAGAAAAAAAAAATGTGATTAGTGCGTGGAAACTTGAAGATAGATGAACTTGAAGGATTCCCTCAGACTAGAGGCGAGGTTGAGAATACTGTACCAGTAAATCTGTCAAAGGCCCACTGAATGTCAAGGCGAGTATAGCACCAAAAAAGCTGTCAAGCAGAATCTAACTGCCGTTATTTTTTAGCTGAATCTCAAACTTGGCAATTGAAAATCCATTGGTCTTTGCGTGATTCACATCTGCAATTAAGGTCAATTGCTTGAATAAAAATTAGCTGTTTTCAAAAACAAAGTCTAACATAAAAGGAAAAGTCTTAAAGGCAGAAATGTTAGTATTGGCGACCCCCCGTGTTACAGTAGGGGAGGGGGTGGGGAAGAGTTCCTGGAATACAGTCCTCTCACGATTTTGCTGATATGCAAAGCCGCGTCATCTGAGCATGGCAACATGCAGTGCCAGTTAATGAAATGTAAATGTTTACTTTGGTTTAGTTTAGAGATACAGCATGGAAACAGGGCTTTTCGGCCCAGCGAGTCCATGCCGATCATCGACCACCCATGACAATAAGTTCTGTGTTATCTCACTTTCACGTCCACACTCCCTACACAATAGGGACAATTTACGGAGGCCAATTAATTAACCTACAAACCCGCACATCTTTGGGATGTGGGACAAAACTGGAGTACCGTAGGAAGCCCACGCAGTCACAAGGAGAACATGCAAACTCCACACACAGACAGCACCCAAGATCAAGATCGAACCCGGGTCTCTGGTGCTGTGAGGCAGCAGCTCCACCAGCTGTGCCACTGCGGCACCCTGTTCACAACAGTTTATGTTTCCGATTTCTGCAGTTAGTGCAACTAGAGGCAGACACAGGAGAGGTGTTGATGCGAGTGAGTGAGCTGTGGGCTCACCTGCTGCACCACAGGAAAAGGCACCCTAGGGCATGGAGGCTGAGTGGGTGGTAGTGTGAGGTGAGGGACGGCGAGTTTAGTGCGTCGACATGCCCAGATCGAGGTGTTGGTGGAGTGGGCGCTGGAGGTCCTGAGGCAGCCTGCAGCCGATTAGATGTTGGGCGTCCACTCCAAGAGGCCAAGACATTGATGCGGCCCTGCAGCGGTACGGAGCTGCGGTGGAAGACATTGACAGTATCACCTGACCAGACTGACCCCTGCAACCACGACCCAGTGATGCTGTCAGGACAACGGGCCTTTATGGAAGGATACAAGATGGTGCCAGAAAACATGGTAACTCTTATGTACTGCCTCAGTGTAATCTACTATTCCTGTACTTACGTATGATTTTTACTCAACTGTATGCAAAAAAAAAAAATCACTGTATCTCGGTACATGTGAGATTAAAGTACCATTGACCATTGAAGGCAAGATTTTAAAACAGGGATAAGAATCTTAAAATGCAAGATTTCCAGGATTTTTCAATGTAGGCCGGGAAGTATAGAGG
Source organism: Okamejei kenojei (assembly GCA_035221665.1). NCBI lineage: Eukaryota > Metazoa > Chordata > Chondrichthyes > Rajiformes > Rajidae > Okamejei > Okamejei kenojei. The sequence goes on from CM069151.1 coordinate 14,319,507, forward strand.
CAAAAAGACAAATCAAATGATGCAGGTTCGGAAAGAGTCTTTTGTGGGACCTCAAGTTGATGAAGTATAGGTCAAGGAACAAAGGCCAAGATAATGTATGAAGGAACTGCAGATGCTGATTTAAACCAAAGATAGACACTGAAGTAACTCAGCAGGACAGGCAAACTCTCTGGAGAGAAGGAATGGGTAACATATCGGGTCGAGACCCTTCTCAACTTCTTCTCAAAGGCCAAGATAGCATTGCCAAAGCCAAGACTAAAAATAACCAGGAGCAAAACGCAAAGTGCTGGAGGAACTCAGCAAGTCAGGCAATGTCTGGGGAGGGATTGGACAATTGGCATTTCAGATATGTCCCTTCCCTCAGCAGATGCTGCCTGACCTGCTGAGTTCCTCCAGCACTTTGTCTTTTGTTCAAGATTCCAGCATCAGCAGTGTCCAGCACTTCAATAATGTAACTGTTCTATGGCTAGTTTTAGCACCAGAGGCTGATTCAGGCTGTTACAAAGCTGGAAATAGGCAATCTTTGCAATGGTATAGATGTGTAACTCAAATATGTTACAAAGGCTCCATCAATTTGACTCAATCTTGTAGCTGTCAGGTGGAGACAAAGAATGTGTGTTGGTGGGAAGGTATTGGCTTCACTTCAAAAACAAAGCATTTTGTTCCAAATTTGGAAAAGTATTTTTAAAAGTAGTGAACTTCCAAAAAGTGTGATCTGAAAGTAGAAACTTTAGCCACTACCTGTATTTTTAAAATATTGTGTTTCTAGAAGCCCTTAAGTTGTAGACTATGCAATGTGAAAGGAATAGATTTAAAATGCATTTGGGAATAATATTCGTGTTGATATAGAATTTATCCAGGATTGAGATCACTTTTTTCTTTGAAACAGAACAAATCCAGCAAAACAAAAGCTTGGTTGCACTTTCTCTGAGGTGATTGCCAGCTCAAAAACTGCTGACTAAAATAGGAAGTCTCAAATCTCCATCTCAATCTTCAAGTCACCATTAAAAAAAAATATAGCCCGGGAATTATCCCTTAACATTTTTGTCTTTTGCTCAAGAATCCAGCATCTGCCTCAATGCCCCTAAATATAACAAAGCTGTGGATAAAGGTTTTTAGCACCAGAGGCAGAGTCAGGCAAAGTTACAAAACCGGAAGTATGCAATCTTCACAATGGCACAGATTGTAACTCAAATATGTCACAAAAGCTCCATTGATCTTGTAGCTGATTGTAATGTCTCAAATTATTTGCCAATCTGAACTACTACACCATCAGCACGGTCTCCCAGTGACTTGAGTGCTGTCCATGTGAGTTTGCACGTTTTCCCAGTTTGCACGTTTCCCACATTTTTGGGATGCCAGAGGAAACCCACTCGGGTGGGCTTCCTCCGCATCCCAAAAACGTGTGGATTTGTAGATTAATTGACTTCTGTAAATTGCCCCTAGAGTGTAGGATAGACCTAGTGTAAGGGGGTGATCGTTGGTCGGCACGGACGTGGGGTGGGGGGAAGGGCCTGTATCCACACTGTATTTCGAACTGAACAAAACGCTCTGCAATTATTTGCGGTCTTGGGCAGAGCTGTTCCCAAACCGAGTTCTGATACATCCACGCAGTATGCTTTCTATCCTACATCTACATTGGAACGTTTCTTCAATGCCTCCACGTGGGAATGGACGTCCTCACGTTCGAGGAGTTGCCAATAGAAAATAGGTGCAGGAGGAGGCCATTCGGCCCTTCGACCCAGCACCGCCATTCATTGTGATCATGGTTGATCGTCCGCTATCAATAACCCGTGCCTGCCTTCTCCCCATATCCCTTGACTCCACTAGCCCCTAGAGCTCTATCCAACTCTCTCTTAAATTGTAATTTAACATTTGACAAGCAGCTGAAAACATCCCCGCTTGCGATGTTATGTTAGAAGATTGGTGGGAGATAAAGCAGCTGAAGATGACCGAGTCTTAAACAAGGCCCTGTGAAACTCATGAAGCAGGGCGGTGTGACTCCCGACACCAAGCATCTTTCCCTGTGCGAGGTGCCTTAATTAAAAGCTGGCTGGATATCATTTGAATGCACCTTTACCATTTGATTGCAGCTCTTTGGGCATGTTTGTTTAGTTTAGAGATTCGGCATGGAAACAGCACACCAAGTCCACGCCGATCATTAGTCGCCCGTTCAGACTAGTTCTATGTTATCCCACTTTCTCATCTACACCTTAAACATGTTAGAGGTTAAAAATAAATAAATTGCACTGGCTAATTGACTTACAAACCTGCACATCTTTGGGATGTGGGAGGAAACTAGAGCACCCGGAAGAAATCTACGTGGATATAGGGAGAATGTACAAACTCCACACAGACAGCACCCATAATCGGGATCAAACCCAGGTCTCTAGCGTTGCACTACTGTGCCGCCCTAAGTTTGTGACCACCATGAAGCTGAACAAATTCAGGTGACTACACTCCTTACTATTGCTGCAAGGATTTAAGAGAAAACCCTCCCATTAAAATGTTGTTGGCTTAGCAAGTTTTAGAATAGGAGATAAACCTGCTTTTCCTCAAACAATTAAATACCAGATAATTTTGTTATCATATCTGAAGAAAGCACTGAAATTTAAAGAAGAAAGGTTTTGGTCTCTTTATTATTGAAGAACTATATCTATATTACCTGAGAATTATATTCTGCAGTCTGTATTGTGCACTCTGCATCTTCCTTTGTGCTCTATCATTAGTACTCAGGTTTGAGTTGATTGTATTTATGTATAGTATTATCTGATCTGTTTGGATAGCATGCAAATCAAAGCTTTTCACTTTACCTCAGTACACTTAAACCTAAACCAAAAATTAAACCTATTAATTTCTAAATTTTAATGTTATGTTAACCTTAACTTTAAATGTTAAATGTTAAGTGACGGATTCAAAGAAAAAAAACTATTTAGCCTTCTTATTTACATGAACCAGAAAAAATATATTGGGAATTTCAGTGGCCGTTCTTAATACTGACATTGCCAAAACTTAAACTGTCTTTCGTGGCCAAGCTTGGCGGGACAGGCCAACTGCTGCAAAACCACATACTGAAGATCAAAAAAAGAAAGATAATCTAAACCAAGCACTGATGCAGCTAACTATAAAACGCAGTTCCTCATAAGACCCATCTAAACTCCAGACCTATCTAAACTCCATAACATCAGTCGCTTCACATGGTGCATGGTGCAGCCTTGCATTTTCCAAGATTATTGAAACCTCCAATGTTATGATGAATGCCAACACTGAGTTTAAACTGCAACCAATAATCAGCATTGCCTGCTCTGATTACTTTCTTCAGACGCTTTCACTGATGGAAAACAGAAAATAAAAAGGAGTTTGCACTTTCTCCCTGGAACCACGTGGGTTTAACCGGGGTGCTCCGGTTTCCTCCCACATCCCGAAGATGAACAGGTTTGTAGGTTAATTGGCCCTCTGTAAATTGTCCCTAGAATGTAGGATTGAACTAGTGTACACAGCTGATCATTGGTTGGTGTTGACTCGGTGGGCCGAAGGGCCTGTTTCCACGCTGTGTCTCTGAAAACCAAAACTAAAATAAAACAATTTTGTATGCATGTTAAAAGATCACTAGCATTGTCGATAAAGGTGAAAGCGACTGGAAAGCAAGAATTAGAGGGCATACGTTTAAGGTGAGAGGGGAAAGATTTAATAGGAACCTGGGGGGCAATGTTTTTTCCACACAGAGGGTGCTGGGTAAATGGAAGGAGCAGCCGTAGGAAGTAGATGAGGCAGATACAATAACATTTGAGAGGCATTTGGGAAGGTACATAGAGATAGGAAAGTTTGTGAGGGAAATGGGCCAACCATGGGCAAATGGGACGAGTTTTCATGGGGTATCTTGGTCGGCATGGACGACTTGGGTTGAAGGGCCTGTTTCCATGCTGTTTGACTCTATAAAGCTTACAGCAAATAGGAGGCAGAAGAATATAAACAAAAACAATTAGAAAGCCGCGTTTGTCGCAAAAAAGAGTAAATTCTACTTGGTTTGAACTCCTCGACCTACAATGGAAACTAATGAGGAGGTGACAATATAAATGAATGATTTTGGCCTCGATTTGCTGGCAGTTTACTTTAAGTCTTGGCAAATTCAAGACACTCTCATGCATGTGGAATCCCAAAATTTAAATTTAGATTTGACCTGGCACGGAACCCACAAGCCCATTCATTTGAATGGAGACGTTATGGGCATGAGGATGTATGGGCATCAATAACCAAGATGGGTTCCAATAAACAATGAACAACAAGTTCATTCAAAATAAGTTCTTCCAATTTAATATTTCAAATGTAATTATTAAACCTGTCTGCAGAAGGGTCTCGACCCAAACGTCACCCATTCCTTTTCTCCAGAGATGCTGCCTATCCCGCTGAGTTACTCCAGGTTTTTGTGTCTACCATGTATTTAAATAGTTGGTTGAAGGGTAGAGTGCCAACAGTTCGATTGACAGGAGGGGAGGGGTTAAAGAAAGTGGAAGTGCTCAAATAAGGGCAGCACAGTGGCAGGGCTGCTGCCTCACAGTACCAGAGACCCGGGTTCCATACAAATATGGGCGCTGTCTGTGTGGAGTTTGTACGTTCTCCCTGTGACCGCATGAGTTTTCTCCAGGAGCTCCGGTTTCCTCCCAGAACCCAAAGACGTGCAGGTTTGGAGGTTAATATGGCCGTTGTATATTGCTCCTAGTGTGTAGGGACTGGATGGAAAGTGGAATTAGTGTTGAGGTGATCAATGATCGGCGTGGACTTGGTGGGCCAAAGGCCTGTTTCCAAACAGCATTTCTAAACTAAACAAGAAAGCACAAAATGCAGGAGTAACTCAGCAATTCAGGCAGCACCTCTGGAGAAAATGGATAGGTGACATTTCAGATCGGGACCTTTCTTCCGTTTGAATCAGGACCCCGTCCTGAAAAGTTACCTATCCATTTTCTCCAGAGATGCTGCCTGACCCGCTGAGTTACTCCAGCATTTTGCGCCTATCTTTGGTATAAACCAGCATCTGCAATTCCTTTTTATTAAATAAGAAAGAAATTCAGTATCCAGTAAAGTTCAAAGATGTGATATGAGTGCAAAATATTACTTTGCCTCCTCTCCCATCATCTGCTTGAACCTGCTCCAAAACAGAATAAGGCTAGGATTAGAATTGCAGAAAAGATAACAATTCAGATTGCCAATGTTTAGGTACAATCCTCTGTAATCCACTCACATGTCTTAGGCGACTGGGGTGAGGATTTACAGAAGCATTTTGTTTCCAATGAAAGTGCTTACAACAGGCACAAAAAACACTTTCATCTAACGGCTGTGTTCAATTGAAATACCCAGTCTTACACACTATCTGTAACTAACACTTAATAAACTTGCATTCACAAGTGTAGAATTAGTCACAGGAAGAATTATTCCAGTTTTGCTGCAACTGAGCACTAAATATGCTTAAAGACTTCCTGTGGAACACACTGTACAATATTTCGAGAACACTCGATCTATCCTAAACATCAGATGAAGGACATATTACTTCCATAAAAGGCCACAATCACTTTCTCGCCTTGAAAGCCAGTTGGCTGTTACACCAAACCTCGCAATCAAGGTTAACCCTTGGACTGGCGACTTGATTCGTCATTCGTCCCAACCAATTTCATTTCCAGTTACATTACAGTTCTCCCTACTAAATTACAGGGAAAAGCTGCTTGAAGTTTACGAGCTTTACTTGCGTCACCCAAATTCAAAGTCCAAAACGCAATTTTGCACATTGAAAAAACTAAATTCCTACTTTACTCAAACTACTGGATTTAAAAAAAAGAGCATTTTTTAGGACATGTGAGAACAGAGAGATGGAACCATCCTAATCGCTCTTTCAGAGATAAGTGATGTCAGCACAAATGGATTTTAACCATTTACATTTTTATGTATTATTGAGTCTTTTAGCATGGCAACAGGTCCTTTAACGCATCCCGTCCACGCTGACCAAGATGCCCCATAAAAGATCACTCCATTTGCTCGTGTTTGGCCCATATTCCTCTAAACCCTTCCAAATATCAAACATGTACCCGTCCAAATGATATTAGTACCTGTCTTAACGATCTCCTCTGGCAGCTTGTTCCATATACCGACCACCCTCTGAGTGAAAATGTTGCCTGTCAGGTTTCTATTAAATTTTTCCCCTCTCACCTTGAACATGTGCCCTCTGGTTTTCGATTGGGCCGGGACCCTTCTGCAGAAAGAGATCCTTGGTTTCACATTTCACCTCCAGCACTCTGCATTCCCCGAGTACTGAGCTGGGCTGCTGTCTCAGTGATGTTCTCGGGTCTCTATAGTGGTACATTAGAGAGCATATGGACTGGTGGCATCACGGCCCGGTTCGGCAACTCCAACACACAACGAAGAAAATTGAAAAAAAGTGAACACTGCCCAGTCCATCACGGGTACTGACCTCCCAACCATCAAAGGGATCGACAAGAGTCGCTGCCTCGAAAAGGCAGCCAGCATCAGAGACCCACACCACCCTGGACACATTGTTACTTCAGTCCTGCTATCAGAAAGAAGTACAGGAGTCTTAAAACTATAACGTCCAGGTTCAGGACTAGCATCTTCCCTCCAACCATCAGACTATTAAACACTACAACCTCCAAATATATTATATATAAATGTTGTTTAGTATAGTGTTTACAGCGTACTATGTTTACATTTCGGTTGTGCTGCTGCAAGTAAGAATTTCATTGTTCCATCATTTTGGGACATATGACAATAAAACACTCTCGACTCTTGAACCGAGAGCTGCTTGCTCTACAATTCCTGGGCATTAATGTCTTGGATGACCTGTCCTGGGCCCAGCACATGGATATAACCATTTTATAGCTGGAACAAATGGTTCATTCAGCCAGCCAACTAGCGTTCACCAAGGTCATTCTTCCTGTGACTAATTCTCCACTTGTGAATGGAAGTTTATTAAGTGTTGGTTTCAGATGGTGTGGAAGACAGGTGATTTCAACTGAACACGGTACCTTTAGATGAAAGAGCTTTCTGCATCTGTTGTAAGCATTTCCACTGGGGAAAAAAAAGTGCTTCTGTGAATAATCATCTCGGTCATCTGAGCCATGTTGGTGGATTTCATTCTGCAGGTAGAGAGGTGCTTGAGACCTGAAGAGTTGTTCACTCATTGCAGCCGGCACATGTTCTCCAGCAAGGCTGCCTGACCCGCTGAGTTACTCCAGCACTTCGTTGTCCTTTTGATGTATTAGGCAGCATCTGTAGTTCTTTGCTGTCTCACTGTCTCTCCACTCTGGTCTGGACCATTTGGATAACAGGAACATGTACGTCAGGCTGCTTGCAGCTCAATGCTCAAAACAATTACTCCCTCCAAACTCATCAGAAAGCTTTAAGACCTGGGTCTCTGTACCTCCCTTTGCAACTGGATCCACAAACTGTTCAGTGCCACCCCCGGGTAGACTCGGGTCATGGCCTAGAGTGAAATAAACTTGGCAGTGAAAAAGTTAACTTCCTCATCAGCACACTTCAGCCAGTGTGGATCGGTAACATCTCCTCCTCACTGACCATCAACACGGGCACCTCAAGGCTGCATACTTAGACCCCTGCTCTACTCTCTTTACACCAACGGCCATATGGCCAAGCACAGCTCCGATGCCACCTCTAAACTCGCCAACAACACCACGCTTGCTGGCTGAATCATGGGTGGTGATGAATCAGTAAACAGGAGAGAAATAGAGGGTACACAAAATGCTGGGGAAACTCAGCGGGTGCAGCAGCATCTATGGAGCGAAGGAGATAGGCTATGTTTCGGGCCGAAACCCGTCTGAAGAAGGGTGTCGGCCCAAAATGTTGCCACTGTGCTCTCGACAGTCCACGTCACGAGTCCCTCCCTCGTTCTCAGCGGCGCGGGGTCCTTTTGATGCCGGTGGGTCGGGGCTGGATCCGGAGTCCGTGGTGGGTGAGCCGGGCTTACTGGCGTATCCTCCGTCATCAGAGCGTGGCGAGCCAGCGCTCGATCCACTCAACGTCCAGAAGATGACTAATTGCAGAAAGGGGAAGTCGGGAGACCACACGCCAGCTTTCTTTAGTTGGTCGATGGAGAGCGTTAGCAGTTTCAAATTCCTGGGCATTAATGTTTTGGATGACCTGTCCTGGGTCCAGCACATAGATACAATCACGAAGAAGACAAATAAGTGCTTCTATTTTCTTAGGAATTTAAAGAGATTCAACATTATTCCAACAAACTTCGACAGATGCACTGTGGAATGCATCCTGACTGGTTGCATCACGGCCTGGTATGGTCATTCTAATGCACAAGAATGCAGGAGGTTGCAGAGAGTGCTGGACTCAGCCGCGTCCATCACAGGCACAGCCACCCCCACCATCAAACGGATCTACACCAGCCGTTACCATCAAGGATCCCCAGCATCCGGGCCGGGCCGGGCCCTCTTCTCGCTGCTACCATCGGGCAGAAGGTACAGAAGCCTGAAGTCCCACACCACCAGGTTGAGGAGTAGCTACTTTCCTACAACCATCAGATTCATGACATAACCTGCACAACCCTAATCCTACCTCAGCAAAGGAACATGAAAGACCACCGCTTGCACTATCATGGACTACCATTATGCTTTATGTATAATTTTTGCATAAATTATGCTTTCTTGTGTTGTCTGAATCTAGGTGACTGTGATGCTGCATCAAGCAGTATTTTCATTGTACCTGTACCTCACCGACCTTGTGCAGATGACAATAAACTCTACTGACTGGAGTGCTACTCCTACCTACGCCAATACACTCTCACCCTCTGCTGGCAGTCTTAGGCGTTTTATTAACAAAACACCGAAGGAGCCTCAATTCACCTGCATTTGCATCGAGCTTCCCAGTTTGAGTCGATTAGATTTTCTTCCCCTGGGTTTGTACTTAATTTAATTACTCATTAACAGAAAACAAACGTTTAATACATAAAACAGGCAAATATAAGACAAGTATAATGCAGCGATCCCTTCAAACAGCTGACACACCCACGCTTCCTTCCTTCACTGGACAAAAGACATATTTGGGAAATGTGTGTGTTAGACTAAATATTTTCAATGGTAGACTCTATTATAAACTAAGCTGATTTTTTTTTCAGTTTAATTTAGAAATAGAGCATGAAAACAGGACTTTTGGCCCACAGAGTCCTCGTCAACCATCGATCACCCGTTCACACTAAAGGGCGCACTTTCCCGAGACCGAGTTGAAAGGACCTTAAAAAAAAAAATCAAGATTTTTGTGATCTACGAGCTCCTCTTCCCGACTATCTTTTTACTCGTGGACTTTTTTGTCATGCTAAAAAAAAAACGTCCCGACCTACCTGATGCCCCGAGTACCTACAGCTGGCATAACGAGCCGCTACTATATATCTACGGACTCGCTACGGACATTCTCTGAGTTTGAATCAAGGGAAAAACTCGGGAGAATTCGTGAGTAACTCGGGAAAGTGGGACAGGCCCTTAATTCTGTATTATCCAACTTTTACATCCACTCCCTACACACTAGGGGCAATTTATAAAGGGCCAATTAACCTACAAACCCGCACGCCTTCAGAATATGGGAGGAAACCGGAGCATCCGGAGAGAAAACCCATGCGATCACAGGGTGAACGTACAAACTCCACACAGACAACTCCCATGGCAGGATCGAACCCGAGTGTCTGGTGCTATGAGGCAGCAGCTCTACTGCTGCGCCACTGTGCAACCTTTCTCAGTTGGTCTCCACTGTTAATAACATGCCAACACTGATTCAACCCATTCTGCTGTTTATAATATAATTATTCTCTACTCTGCCCTTTTCTTCCTCCCTTTCTTTCTCACACCCAATATTCTAACCATCAAGAAAACACAGAGAAGTTTGAGTTTAGGATTCGCTCCAGTGGAGTTTGTAGTATGCCCAAAAAGATTGGCTATAGTTCATGGATAAAGAGACAAATGTAACTTGTATAGCACATTCATCGCATTAAAAGTCACAATAAATTGTGACTGCAGGCAAGTGTGCCACTCTCAAGGAGGAATTCATTATATATCATTTGTTTTACAATACATATATAACAAATCAGATTTTTTTCTCAAGAAAATATATGATTTGTTATATAGAATAAAACAAATGACTTCTACCTTTCACACAGTAATATGTCATTTATATACTGTTCTTATTTGAGTCCTGTCCCTTCAGATGCTAATTAAGGAAAAAAGAACAACGCTTTGGGTAAGCTCATCCTCTCAGTCTGAAGGAGGATCCCGGCCTAAAACATCACATATCCAAGTTCTCCAGCCATGCTGCTTGACCTGCTGAGTAACGCCAGCACTTTGTCATATGTTAGCCCCAAATAAGTGACGAACAGTCACCTTAGGGCTTCTAAAGACACAGTGGATTATTTCTTGCAACGGTTTGGAGCTGAAGTCTTGCTTTCCCAAAAGAGCAAATGCAGTTCCCAGCCTGATCTAATCTTAGATTTATTGGTCTTTTCTCACACCAGACGCTTACTGCACTCAGCCTCTGCTCCCACAGTGTTCTATTAATAACGATTCAGTAAGAGTGGTTTCAGATGCACTGCCCACTCGAAACGTCAAAGGTCACTTCACTCTAATATCAACTGGACCCTATATCCAAATGTCAACATATACACTTTCAACAATCTGAGATTTGCACGCCAGGTTAATATGCAGGGTTAGAGGAAATTACTCAGATTTTATGAACCATAAAAGGAATTGGACAATGCAAATGTCTGCACCAGAAATATTTTATTTAATGGTCTCCATTAATTTAGCTGACTTGCATTTTAGTACAAATGGTGTTCGTGAGACTGACGCAGCAGGGAGAAAACTTTAAACTGATCACTAACTTTGGTTGAAAAGTGTGAATGTTGGGGTTAACTGCAAGTTAAGACTTCAAACTGCTAGCCGCAGAAGGTTGTAGTCATTAGGAACTACAGATACTGGAATCATACGTAGAACTCATAGTGCTGGAGTAACTCAGCGGGTCAGGCAGCATCTCTGGAGAACATGGTCTGAAGAAAGGCCCTGAGCTGAAACGGCCGTAATCCATGTCTTTCGGAGATGCTGTCTGACCCGCGACATTACTCCAGCATTTTTTGTTAAACTGCAGAAGGTTTAACTATTTAAACTCAAATCCACAATTGCCAGTATTTCATAAAGCAATAGCTTTCAACAAACAAGTCCAAGCAATTACATAAATTAGCAATCTTGCAATCTATTACTGCACTACAGCCATCGGCTACACCATGCCTTTAACATAATCATCAATCCCACGACATTCACATGTACAACGTTTAGCATTGTCCACATAACAAATATCAAGAACGGATTTTTCAGAGACTTGGAATTTGCAAGATGGCGCCAGCATGCGGAGACTCTGATTGCTGTTATTTAAGAAAGGCCCTGACCCGAAACGGCTCCTATCCACGTCTTTCGCAGATGCAGACTGACCAGCGACATTACTCCAGCATTTTGTGTTAAACTGCAGACGGTTAACGGGCATGCGGAATTAAGCTGGCATGCAGAACAAGCTACTAAGGGTATCTCTGTAAACATGACAATAATTAAACCAAACACATATCAGGACAGATGACTAGCAGCCTGGTCAAGGAGGTACGCCTATCATAAAAGGAGAAAAAAGTTAGGTTGCCCGAGGGAGTTACAGCTTCTGCTGGAAGAAACCAAGATAAATAGCATTAACAGCAGAGCAATCAAAATCAAAACGATCAGAGATAGATGAGCAAACTGGTGGAAGACCCGATGGTCTGGGTGGTGCGGTGATTGACCTGGGGAGTTTGGGTGGGGAGGGGCAGAGTGGCAAGAGACTTGTGGTGAGCAGAGGTACTGTCAATTCTAAACAGAGCATTATATCCAAGCCAGTAATGAACAAGTGCAATGGGTGAAGATAAATTGGCATAAGATACATACAGCATAGAGTCATAGGACAGTCTCGACCTGAAACGTCACTTATTTCTTTTCTCATGAGATGCTTCCTAACCCAGTGTGTTACTCCAGCATTTTGTGTCTATCTTTGATGTAAGCAGGTCCTTTGGCTCAATGCCCATGGCCCTCAAGATGCCCCATCTAAACTAGCCCCATTTGTCCACATTTGGTCCCTATCATAAGTTATAAGATCATAAGTGATAGGAGCAGAATTAGGCCATTCGGGCCATCGTTTACTTTCCCATTCAATCATGACTGATCTATCTCTCCTTCCAAACCCCATTCTCCTGCCTTCTCCCCATAACCCCTGACACCTGTAATAATCATAGAAAGTTTGTAAACCACTAATCTCTTATGTGGGACCTTGTCGAAAGCCTTCTGAAAGTCTCGATATAACACATCCACTGGTTCTCCCTTATCCACTCTACTAGTTACATCCTCGAAAAGTTCTATAAGATTCGTCCGACATGTTTTACCTTTCGTAAATCCATGCTGACTTTGTCCAATGATTTCACCACTTTCCAAATGTGCTGCTATCCCAACTTCAATAACTGACTCTAGAAGTTTCCCCACTACTGATGTTAGACTAACTGGTCTGTAATTCCCCGTTTTCTCTCTCCTTCCTTTTTTAAAATGTGGGGTTACATTAGCTACCCTACAATCCTCAGGAACTACTCCAGAATCTAAGAAGTTTTGAAAAATTATCACTAATGTATACACTATTTCTGTGGCTACTTGAGTACTCTGGGATGCAGACTATCTGGCCCTGGGGATTTATCGGCCTTTAATCCGTTCAATTTACCCAACACCACTTCCGGGCTAACCTGGATTTCACTCAGTTCCTCCATCTTATTTGACCCCCGGTCCCCTGCTATTTCCGGCAGATTATTTATGTCTTCCTTAGTGAAGACAGAACCAAAGTAGTTATTCAATTGGTCTGCCATGTCCTTGTTCCCCATGATCAATTCACCTGTTTCTGACTGCAAGGGACCTACATTTGTTTTAACTAATCTATAAAAACTTTTGCAGTCAGTTTTTATGTTCCTGCCAGTTTTCTTTCATAATCTAATTTCCCTTTCCTAATTAAACCCTTTTGTCCTCCTCTGCTGGACTCTGAATTTCTCCCAGTCCTCTGGTAGACTGCTTTTTCTGGCTAATTTGTATGCTTCATCTTTTGTTTTTATACTATCCCTGATTTCCCTTGTTATCCATGGATGCACTACCTTCCCTGATTTATTCTTTTGCCAAACTGGGATGAACAATTGTTGTAGTTTCTATCAAGAATCTATCTATCTCTGCCTTAAAAATATCCATTGATTAGGCATCCACAACCTTCTAGGGCAAATAATTCCACAGATTCACTGCTCTCTAAAGAAATTCCTACTCATCTTCTTCCTATGCCCGGCAATCTCAATTTTACATAATAAACATGCCACTCCTGCCTTATTCCATGGGTGCTTTGCATGAGAACTCTGGCCCGATTTCCAAACCTTATCTTCAAAGACAACCCTGGCCATAATCCAAACTTGCTTGGAATGCAAATACTGTGCCTCTAAGCAGATGCTTTTATCCTTTGTGTGTTGTACAAACAAGTGTAAATATTACAACTTGTGATGGTGCACTTACCCACGTTTCGGAAGTGCCAGACCCACTTTGTTGAGTAGGGTTGGTAAGGTGCGTGGAACTTCTGCCCAGCTGTCATGCTGCCCCCAGCTCCGGTGAACCGCCTACTACCGATGAGCGCCTGGGGTGCGTTCTGAAACGATGAACCTTTGCCCGCCGTTGGCCTTAATTGATTCGTCTGCCAGGTTTCCTACCCTGTTGAATAGGTCTTACCTAAATAACAGATTCGGTGGTTGGCTCTCACATCCCCCTGTTGGCTCTGTTCACTGCCGGCACATATGTGCTCTAGCATGTTCCATCGACCTCTTTAGAGCCTGGAATCAGTTATATCTTGACCTTTCGCACTCCCCTCCTCAGAGAGGGCGATTCGTAGGCAGCCCTAAACAGGTCTCTGAAGTAAAATGCTGTTATTGTACCCCCCTTAACTAACTCCTCGGAAAGTTTGTGCCCAGTACCCACCACCCTCTGTGTGAAAACAATGCCTCTCAGATCCCTAGTAAATCTTTCCTCTCTCGCCTTAAACCGATGCCCTCTGGTTCTTGATGCCTCTACCCTGATGCATTCACCCTATCCCTCTCATGATTTTCTACACTAATTTTGGATGTGCAGATCTTTGTTGGGACAAAGATAGGGGACTGTTCAAAAATTGAATAGCCAAGCCTAGAGATAACAGAGCCACGCAAGGGTTTCCAGGAAGAAAACAAAATCATCAACTTTATGGAATTCATAGCTCATCTGCAATTTTCCATATTTTGTTTTTCATCTAAATCAAAAGTGTATTTAAGGAAGAGCAGCACTGAGCAGTTTCTGAGCAAAGGTCATGAAGATCAAGATGCAATCTTAAGAAGGAGGCTGCCAGAGGTGCAGGAAGACACTCAAATGAATGAGTTGGGGATCAAGATCACATTACCACATTGGCAGTTTGAGTAGGCAGCTGGTGGAAAGCGATCCACAGCAGCGAATCATAATCATAGTCATAGAGCACAGAAACAGGCCCTTCAGCCTAACTCATCCATGGTGACCAAGATGCCCCTTCCAAGCTAATCACATTTCCCTGCGTACAGCCAATATCCCTCTAAATCTTTCATATCCGTGCACCTGTCCAAATGTATTTTCATGTTGTTATTGTTCCTGTCTGCATTACCCTCTCTGGCAGCTCTTTCCATATACCCACCGTCCTTTTATGTGGAAAACCTACTCTCGGGTCCTCTAAGTTTTTCCTCTCACTTTAAACCCATGTTTAAATGATGCTGGGAAAAAGACTGTGACTATCGATCCTATACCTACCACCCTCTGTGTGAAAGAGTTGTCCCTCAGGTGCCTATTACATTTTTCCCCTCTCACCTTAAACCGAGGTATGTCCTCTAGATAGACACAAAATGCTGGAGTAACTCAGCGGGACAGGCAGCATCTCTCGAAGTCCTGTAGATGTTGATTCCTCTTCCCAAGAAAAAAGACTGTGATTTCACACAATCTATTCCCTCCATGATTTTATGATACATCAGCCATATCAAAGACAAGGCCCAGATGCCAAAGTAAACAATGTAAAAATGTCTGTCTGTGGAATTCTCTGCCTCAGAGGGCGGTGGAGGCCGGTTCTCTGGATACTTTCAAGAGAGAGCTAGATAGGGCTCTTAAAGATAGCGGACTCAGGGGATATGGGGAGAAGGCAGGAACGGGCTACTGATTGGGGATGATCAGCCATGCTCACATTGAATGGCGGTGCTGGCTTGAAGGGCCAAATGGCCTACTCCTGCACTTATTGTCTATTGTCTATAAACATCCATGGTTCATTGGAGACATAAGGAACTGCAGATGCTGGCTTATGAAAAAAGACACAAAGTGCTTGAGTAGCTCAGCGGGTCAGACAGCATCTCTGGAGATCGTAGATAGGTGACGTTTCGGGTCTGGACCCTTTGATATACGACGTTTCACGTCTTAAGAAAGGTCACGATCGGAAACATCCCTTATCCATGTTCTCCAGAGATGCTACCTGCCCGCTGAGATACTCACTATACCAATTTATGAACATGTAACAATATGTTTTTGAATCATGCATTCAGTATTTTAGGCTTGATGGCACTCTTCGTTTGAGAATATTACATATCTCACGGGTCACAATTTCATTCCTGTCTTTAGCAAAGCTGAGTCATTTGCCTTCATGATATTACCACATGCAGGAAACAGTCAAGGGAAATGTGTACTAGAATTAACTGTGACAGGAAGCACCAAATCTGATTGCTCGGTGTGTTGGTCTTCCACTGGAAATGGTTGTACAAGCTGCAAAATGGGCACATTTTGTCTGATTTTAATGCTTGGTCCATGCATCTTCCAGGATCAATGCTTCTGGACTGCAACTTCCATAATTCATTGAGCTGAGTGACCATCCTTGAACCCAACACAGGTCTGAATATGTGGGATGGAACTGGAGATGCTGGTTTACACCGAAGAAAGACACAATAATTTGGAGTAACTCTGGGGGTCAGGCAGCATCTCTGGAGAAAAGGAATAGGTGGCGTTTCGGGTCGAGACCCTTCTTCAGACTGAGAGTCATGGGAGAGGGAAAGAAGAGATATAGAAGGTACATAGAACAAATGAATGAAAGACATATAGAAGGTGCATATTGGAGCTATCTCTCCATGTTCAAGAACAGAGAGCGGCACAGAGGCACAGCTGCTGCCTCACAAAGCCAGAGAACCAGGTCAATCCTGACCTCGGCTGCTATCTGTGTGGAGTTTGCATGTTCAATGTGGGTCACCTCCAGGTGCTCCGGTTCCCTCCCACATCCCAATGACGTGCAAGTTTGAAGGTTAATTGGCCTTCTGCAAATTGCCCCTAGTGAGTGGATGTGAAAGTGGGATAATGTACAACTGGTGTGAATGGGCAATCGATGGTCAGTGTGCACTCAGCGAGCTGAAGGGCCTGTTTCCATGCTGTATCCCTCAACCGAAGAGCCCCTTCCCAACAACCATCAGGCTCTATGAACAACAAACTGTCTTGGTTGCATTAAGGACTTTGGGCTTTTTTTGCACTTTTATTTGGGGTTTTTACTATATTGATTTTGTTGTTGTTTACTATGTAATCGAGGAGTACTGTGCTTACTGTCCTGTTATGCCGCTGCAAGCAAGAATTTTATTATTTGTGGTACATACAGCAATTAAACACTCTTGATTTGATTCTTGCCCAGACTCACCACAATTTGAGCCAGGTCATGAGTGCATTTTGATGTGCATTATTGAAAGGCCAGTTAAACATCCAGGACATTAATCTCCTGCATTATTCTCACCTACTCCTTAAATAATTCAGTATGGTTGTTTTCCAGATGTTGAATTGACTTGAAAGATACAGCATGGAAACGGGCTCTTCATCCCATTGAGTCCATGCCGACCCAGCTATCAATCTCCCGTTCACACTAGTTCTATGACATCCCACTTTCACATCCACTCCCTGCATTCTCGGGGCAATTTATAGAGATCAATTAACTTAAAAAAACTGCACGATCTGGGGATGTGAGAAGAAGCCAGAGAACCCGGAGTCACAGTCACCACACGGTGACGGGAAGAATGTGCAAACTCCACACAGACAGCACCCGAGGTCGGGATCAATCCCAGGATTGAGGTTGCAGCTCTACTAGCTGCACCACTGTGCCGCCCATGTTGTTTCTATGATATCTGTGAAATATTCCATTTGTAACACTTCCATTAGCTGAGAAGGAAGGTACAGTACAGTCATGAAATATACGTTCCTGCCATTTCATACATCTCGAATGTTTCACCTGGCATTTCCATCCCCCTGGTTTAAACAGCGAGTTCATAAAATGAGCATTTAGAAATGAATTGGTTAACAATGATACCAAGTAGATAAAGTTCAAGTATAACCACTCCTTAATAGTTGATGCAAAGACAATCAATAGAAGAAAATAAACACAAAATGCTGGAGTAACTCAGCAGGACAGGCAGCATCTCTGGAGGGAAGGATTGGGTGACGTTTCGGGTCAAGACGGAGAGGGAGATACATAGATAAGAAAGTGTAAGGTGTGAACATAGAACACAGGGAATGGGGATCAAGGAAAATGTAGAATAACTCTCGTTGGAGAGTGGAGGAGAACTTCTTCAAAGTAAGCATACCTTGAGGAGATTTGGCAGTGGAGCAGATGAAATGTGTAGGAAAATGTTAGGCCTATCCAATACTCATGCCAAGATGGGGTTTTAGCAATTTGTTTTTGTTTAAGTACTTGGCCAGAACTATCTTCATGATAACTCGGGCTTTTTTTAAGAAACCACAATGTCCCCACTAAGGACTCACACCACATTACCATGCCTAATAATACTATATTAATTCCAACTACATTTCACAACTCCCTTGTCAATTCTTCCCTTCCCTCCCGCTCTACCCCTTCCCCGGACACTTTCCCTTGCAGCCGGAAGAAATGCTACACTTGTCCCTTCACCTCCCCCCTCCACTCCTTTCAGGGACCCAAGCAGTCCTTCCAGGTCCGACAGAGGTTCACCTGCACCTCCTCCAACCTCATCTACTGCATCCGCTGTTCCAGATGCCAGATGATCTATATTGGTGAGACCAAGCGGAGGCTAGGCTATCATTTCGCTGAACACCTCCACTCGGTCCGCAATAACCAACCCGACCTCCCGGTGGCTCAGCACTTCAACTCCCCCTCCCATTCCGTATCCAACCTCTCGGTCCTGGGCCTCCTCCACGGCCAGGGTGAGCAACACCGCAAGTTGGAGGAACAGCACCTCATATTCCGCTTGGGGAGTCTGCATCCTCTGGGCTTGAACATTGAATTTTCTCAATTCTGTTAACCCTTGCTGTCTCCTCCCCTTCCCACCTCTCCCTCAGCCCTCGGGCCCTGGCATTCCCTCTCTCTCTATCTCTCTCTCCCCCACCCTAGTCGCACTAGCTTTCTCATTTTCACACTACAAACAGCTTACAATGGCTTGTTCCCTTTATCATCGATACTTTTTTGCATATCTTTCATTCATTGTTCTTTATCTCTCCACATCACCGGCTATATCTCTCGTTTCCCTGATCCCTGACCAGTCTGAAGAAGGGTCTCGACCCGAAACGTCGCCTATCTCCTTCGCTCCTTAGATGCTGCTGCACCCGCTGAGTTTCTCCTGCTTTTTGTGTACCCTCGATTCTCCAGCATCTGCAGTTCCTTCTTTAATACATTTCACATTGGTTTGAAACCAAATTACTGTTTAATCTATTGATGAGATAGAGGTTAAAAACTGCCAAATCACACCCAGGCTTGCTAATTTCTGTCTTGGATGCCTGTGGTCCTCTTGATGGTGGGGATTAATGGAGGGAGTGCCACGATCTATTCTTCCCAAAGTAGGTAGGGTGCTCCCCTTGCTAGCCACAGGTGCAAGGATGCCATCAATAAGCCAGCAGCATCACAACAGAGCATGGCAAAGCACAAATACTCTCCGTCAATCGGCATGCAAGAACTGGTATTACCTTCCAGGTGCTTCAGCAGAGCCCTGGTGCTGTTTCCGTGAGCAGATATCAGAATGGTTTTCCCCTTCTTCACCTCTGGAGCAACAACCTCGTTCCAATACGGCAGCAGTCTATCAAGAACCTCCTTCAGACTCTCGGTTTTGGGTAGCTTGTCCTTCGGAACATCACAGAAGTTGTACCTCCGGTCGGTGTAAATCTCCTTGTAGTTTGCGTGCGACTCGTCTATGGGAGGAGGGGTGACGTCGTAGCTTCTCCTCCAAACTTTGACTTTTTCTTCTCCGTGAAGTGCGGCCAACTCTGCCCGGTTGAGACCTATCAACGCGCCATAATGGCGCTCGTTGAGTCGCCACGAGCTTTCGATCGGCACCCATTCTTGCCCCATCTCCTGCAACACCAACCACGCGGTTTGGATCGATCGACTCAAAATGGACGTAAGCACAAGGTCGAATTCAAATCCAGCCGCTTTCAGAACATTTCCGCAGGTCTGGGCTTCTTTTATACCGTTCTCCGTCAGCTTCTGGTCGACCCAACTGCAGAACCGGTTTTCCTTATTCCATGCGCTCTCCCCATGCCTCAGCAACACAAGCTTGAATGTCATGTTGATCCAAATGTCATTCAGTTCAACCCACAGCTTCAATAAACCTCTGCAAAACAGACAATATTACCAGGTCATTGGGGATCCCATCGAACTGTGATTGTTACAGAATAAAGTTGACTTGACGAATGCACGAACACTTGATGTATTAAAAGCCCAGCGAACACAAGACACGTGGGGGAACTTCCTTATAGAGAGTACGAGACAGCTAGTCTTGCATCAGCAAATACCTTCTTCACTACACTCGATTTAAATAGTTTGCTATTTTAGATCTGGTTAAAGAACACGATCAAAGCTCGTCTTCTTCATTCCCTTAACACCCAATACCCCCCCCCCGCCCCTATATCCCTCATCAACCCCCTCTTCGTATCCCTGTCCCCTACACTCCATTATAATCATCTATACCCTCTCCTCTATACTCCACCCTTCCCCTATACCCCCCTCCCCTGTACCCCATTACAATCACCTATACCCCTACATCCTGTCCCCCACTCCTGTCTCCCCTCCCATCATTCGTAACCCATTCCTATCCTCTATACTCATTCCCCTGCCCCATTCCCCTCCCTCTTTCACCTCCTCTCCCCATCCCTCTCTCCCTCCCCCCACCCCTCTCCCCTCCCTCTTTCCCCATCCCACTTAATCTCCCCCTCACCATCCGCTCCCAAGCCATCTCTCTCCCCTTCCCCTCACCATACATCTCTTCCCCATCCTACTGCCACCTCCCCTCCCTATCCCTTCCCCATCTGTCCCCATCCCTCTCTCTCCCCCTCCCCATCCATCTCCATCCCTCCCTTCCCCCTCCCCTCCTTTCCCCCCTCTCCTCCTTTCCCAACCCTCTCTCCCCCTTCCAATTCCACGCTTCCCTCCCTCCCCTTCCCTCCACTCCCCATCTCTCCCCCCCCCACCCCCCTCCCTCACATTTCTCGCTCTCCCGCTGACAGCCGCACTGCGCACGCGCGGCGCCTCCAGCCCCGTCTCCCAGCAACCGGCGCCGCCAATCAGCGGCCGCGGCTCAGCGTGGCCGGGCCCGGCCAATCAGAGCGCGCGTAACGCCGGACGCGGCGGCGGTGACTTCTGTCAGCGACGGCAGATGCTGCACAACCCGAGGTAAAGGCCGGGGGGGGGAGGGGCATTCACACCCCCCCCCCGACACCCTGACACGCCCCACCCACACCACACCCCCAACACACCCTGACACCCTCACACCCCCCACCCTCACCCCCCACCCTCACCCCCCACCCTCACCCCCTCACACCCCCACCCCACACACCCCCCACCCTCACCCTCCCACCCTCACCCCTCCACCCCCACCCCACACCCTCACACCCCCACCCACACCCTCACACCCCCACCCACACCCTGACACCCTCACACACCCCCACCCTCCACCCTCACACCCTCACACCCCCACCCTCCACCCACAAACCCTCACCCTCCACCCACACCCCCCACCCTCACCCTCCACCTGAACCCCCACACCCCTACCCTCACCCTCCACCCACCCCCCTCACACCCCCACCCTCCACCCACACCCACCCACCCTGACACCCACACACCCCCACCCTCACCCTCCACCCACACCCCCCCCCACACACACCCCCACCCTCACCCTCCACCCTCACCCTCCACCCTCACCCTCCACCCACACCCCCCACCCACACCCCCACCCTCACCCTCCACCCACACCCCCCACCCACACCCCCTCACCCACACTCCCTCACCCACACTCCCTCACCCACACTCCCTCACCCTCCACCAACACCCTACCAGTGTGGGGGGGGGGGTGAGCAGAAGAGGGAGGCGAGTCCCCACTCCACAGCTGCGAGTGTCAGAGGTTATGGGGGGAAGACCGGAGAATGGGGTAAGGAGGGAGAGGTAGATCAGCTATGATTGAATGGTGGAGTAGTCTTGATGGGCCGAATGGCCTAATTCTGTTCCTATCAGTTATGAACATGAGAGAGAGAACCCTCTCCTGGTGGAGAGAGAGACCCTTCACCTGTGGAGAGGGGAACACCTCACCTGTGGAGAGTGTTATCCATCACCCGTGGAGAATCCTTACCTTAGGCGCTGTTTATGTGGAGTGCTCCGGCTTCTTCCCACATCCCAAAGATGTGTGCATTTGTAGGTTAATTGACTCTAAAGGGTCAATGATGCACATGATGCGCGCATGGTACGCATTACGCGCGCCAGGTGCTTGGTAATGTTGACAGTGACGCACGGTCGAGCGCGGTGCCCCAGGAGTTTGGGATGTCCAAAATCTTCGCTCGCCATCTGCGTGACGCGCAAATGACACCCAAGTGGGACAGGCCCTTATGTAAACTGCCCCAGTGTGCAGGGAGTGGATGAGAAAGTGGGATAACATAGAACTAGGGTGATCAAGTGATCGATGACCAGTGGGCTGAAGGGCCTGTTGCCGTGCTGTATCTTACAATCAATACAAGGATGGTCTCAGTCTGTTTAAGCACTTCCTTTTGCCTCCCTTATATCCTCACTAACACTGTAGCCTGTGGTACATGGTAATTGTGCACTGGTATCCTGAACAAAGATTAAACACATACTTGCATCCTACAAAAAGAACAAGGTCAGAATACATGTAGAAAATTTCTTTTAAAAAAACTATGAAGATATCTAATGCGCATACACCTTTATTGAAAGCGAACAATTGTACACTTTTAAAATAAATAGCCGAATCTTATTTTTGTTGAAATAATTTAACTACAACAATCACCAATTGCACATTTTTCTGAATCATTCTGCTGAAAAAGTGTGGATTGTAAGCTAAATGCAAACCGATTCCATTGCAATATTTCACAAAGCCTTAACTTTCTTTCAAGAGACCAAAGCAAATGTTGATTTCACCAAAACCTTTGCATTCTGTAACATAGTCCATCATAAACCTTCCAAATAATACCAAGCATTTGTCAACCATTTTTAAAGGCTGTAAGATAAATAATACTCTTTGAT
Source organism: Okamejei kenojei (assembly GCA_035221665.1). NCBI lineage: Eukaryota > Metazoa > Chordata > Chondrichthyes > Rajiformes > Rajidae > Okamejei > Okamejei kenojei. The sequence goes on from CM069151.1 coordinate 14,342,160, forward strand.
TCAGGATATTTCTCCAATATTAGGATGTTTCTCCGATGCAAAACTACTTGAGTTAACTTCTAAAAGGCAATGTGTTCTTATTTTTAAAGTTGGAAAGGTCTTGGTGCAGAGAGAGTTAATACTGCTATTCGTAGTCTTTCAATGTCATTATTTTCATAAATTCAAATTTGAAGTCTCATTCAGTGACTCTTCTTGTTGAACATGTCATCAGCCTTGTGTACAACGTTCCTTCTCAATTGGACTGTTGCCTTATCAGATTTGCTTCTTATAATGTCCACCTTCCAAACGTATCTTTAATGAAAGAGAATGCCACATTTTAGATTGTTTGGATAAATAAGCGAGTTCGGTATTCCGACTGCACATGCCCAGGTCATAGCTCACTCGAAGTAAATATTCTCAGCAGCTGAACTGCTGCATGTATACAGACCTGCGTTTCATCCGTAGTCAGGATTGAACCGAGACTCCCGCGCTGCATGCGCTGTTGAATTGCTACTGGAGTTAGGGACACGAGTTCTCCCTTCTCCATTGATCCATGCAGAAATCTCAGCAGTGACAATCTAATGATCCCCCTCAGCCTGGGTGTATGGGTCCCATTCTCACTCGGGCTGCATATAATATACAGGGTTATTATACAGGGGCGAACCATGCACCCCTCTCCTGCATAACCCCAGGAAGCAGATTTGTGAGGGGAGCCTTATTACCATCCCCTCCTGAGTATCCCATCCATGTCCGGGGGCGGCCAGAGATGTCCGTGGTGACCCTTGACCGATGGGACACCGGCCCGGAGCAGCAGCGGCCACAGACTTACAACCAGCGTGGAGAAGAAGCGCTAACTCCAGCTCAACTCTGCTCCAACTCCCGAGGATCCCATTCCCCGACGGGCCGGGGACCATCAACTGCACCTCTCGCCTTATCCAGTTGGTTAACCCTCTCAGTGCCGGAGAAAGCCGAGTCATCAACGGGGATACACATAAAGTGCTGCAGTAACTCAGCGGGTCAGGCAACATCTCTGGAGAAGGGTCTCGACCCGAAACGTCACCTATTCCTTTTCTCCAAAGATGCTGCGTGTCTCGCTGAGTTACTCCAGCACGTTGTGTCTACCTTCGGTGCAAACCAGCATCTGCAGTTCCTTCCTACAGAGCAACGCCTGTCTGCGGGTAAAGGCGAGGCAGCGGAGAGTGAGATGGGGAGAGAGATGGGGAGAGGGTTGGGAAGAGAGATGGGGAGAGAGGAACTCGCTATCACAGCTTCATTGCAGGTCCCGACCACCTCGTCTCCGCAAGAACTCCCCGGTGCTAGGACAATCCCCCCCCCCCCCGCCCCATCCCTCTGCCCCGGACTGGAGGGAGGGACTGGGGGAGATTGCCAGCCTCTGCAACCAACCTGGAAACCCCGGCACTCGCCGTGGAATGTTAAACTAAACACATCTGTGGGCAAAACACAAACACGCATGTCTTTCACCCCCCTTCTCTCTCCCCGTCTCTCCGCCGGTCCAGTCTCTCCCCACCCCTCAGTCTCTCACTCGCATCTGCCCCTCTCTCTCTCGTTGTTACACCTCGCTCTCCCGCTGCCTGGCACCCCCGTTCTCTTTTGTTTTCCCTAATGAACTTTGACAAATCCCATGATTCCTTGCGTTTTTCGGAATACTGAACTTGCTTAGTGTGAATGATTTTCAATCTATCGTTTCCTGTTCAGTGGAATAATGTCTGGGTTTACTATTTTACCATTGCACCAAGGTGCAGTGCAAAGCTTTGAATAAACAATGTCAATACAATTTGCAACAAACGTTGGCACAATTGCAGGTCCAAGACCCGGCTAGTGTTTCATTATGTAATTGACATTAATACAGGCACACTGAATATCAACTTGCATCTCTCTCTTGGCCAGTTCTGATGAGGACCCACAGATCTAAAACATCGGCTGGTTCCCTTTCCACAGATGCTCCCAGATCTGTACAATTTTACCAACATTTACAGTTACACTTAGATATTGTTAAAGTGTGTGCTGGACCTAATGAAACTGCAGTTATTTTTATTGTTAGTCTGGTGTGATATGAATTGTTGTGCACAAGGATGTCTCTGGTAGAATTTCTCCATTTGTTCATGAAGACTCCTCTTCTACCCATTTATTTTAGGCTTTAGAGATATAGCGTGAAAACAGGCCCATCAGCCCACCGAGTCTGTGCCAACCAGCAACCAGCACTATCCCACATACTAGGACAAGCCAATTAACCTAAAACCCTGCATGTCTTTGGAGTGTGGGTGGAAACCGGAGATATTCCACGCAGTCACTGCAGGAATGCCATTGTGAAGTGTTTGCGACACTGGATAGACTCATCCTCATCATTTCCCTTTCATATTAAAAGAAGAAAACTTCTCTCTTTCCCTCACTCATCTCCTACATCAACCGTATTATATTTTCCTTCCTGGTTAACATTTTCCTCACCATCGTTGCCCTGCTCTGTTGTGCTTGATCTGTGGGAAGGGCAGAGCCAAACCAAGAATGGGACAATGCTAACATCTGGAATTGTAACGTTTGAGAAAGGTGTGAAGACCACCAGCTATTTTGCAGCTGCAGATGTGGTTCAGCATCTGCCATGTGTGCAACCTCACCAACTATCACCTCAACTTCCCAGGGTCTCAGTGGTCTGTTCTTTATACTACAACACATCATTGTAAACTGTGTACTCCTATGTACTCTGGGCCCAACATGTATTTCACACAGTGGAGAAAAGCTACTTTGCTCTCTCTTGTCCATACATGTACCTGTTACTGAGGTGGAGCGCCGGTGTCAAATTTCTTCTTCCTTCCTTCCATGCCAGACATAGCTTCTACGTTCTTCCGCCAATCATGGACTTCAACCTGTTTGTGTTCCTTCAGATAGAATAGATGGAGCATTACATAAGCAATATAGTCACAGAGTCATGCAGAATGGAAACAGGTTCTTCAGCCCAACTTGCCCATGCCTACCAAGATGACCCAACTATGCAAGTCGGACCTGCCTACATATCCCTCTAAACCATTCCTAATCATGTACCTGTCCAAATGTTTTTTAAATGCTGTTATAGTATCTTCCTCAATTACCTTCTCTGGCAGTGCATTCAACATACCACCCTGAGTGAAAATGTTGCCCCTCAGGTTCCTATTAAATCTTTCCCCACTCACCTTAAACCTACAACCATGATTCCTGATTCCCTTACGTGAGTAAAATGATCCGCTGAGTTGCTTCAGCGTGTCTTTTCCTGGATAAAAGACTCTGTGCGTCACTCTGTCTATTTTACCAACAGCTACACTTAGCACGTTATTCATTAATGGGATATGTGTGTTCACCCAATCTATTCCCCTCATGATTTACTTTCCTAGAAGAGCAATTATAAATGGAGATAACAATAAGCGAGTTCGGTATTCTGAAAAAGGCATGGGATTTGTCAAAGGTCACAAGCGATAAACACTCTCGGCAGCCATGCCGTGGCAAGGACACAGATCTGCGCCTCATCTGCAGCCAGGATCGTTCCCGGTCTCCGATGCCGCAATCGCTGCTGAACCGCCACTGGACCATCCCTGTCCCTTCCCGAGTGCCGCCCCCCACCGTTCGGGGGCGGCCAGAGACATTGGGAGTCAGATGGGAGCGGCGCCCCCAGGCCCACCGCCAGCGCGGAGAAGCAGTGCTAAATCTAGCTCAATTCTGCCTGTCCCACCGAGTTAACTTACAGCCCTGCCTGGACTGATGGGACACCAGCCCAGAGCCGTGGAGTTAGTGCTGCTTGTCCGCACTGACTGTAAGCCTGGGCCGCCGCTCCTGTCAGTCCAGGCAGGGCTGTAGGTTAACCGAGAGGGACAGGCAGAGTTCAGCTGGATTTAACGCTGCTTCTCCGCGCTGGCTGTTGGCACCACTCCCATCTGACTCCCGACGTCTCTGGCCGCCCCCGGTCAGCGGGGGGGGGGGGGGGGGGTCACTCGGGAGGGGACGGGGATGGTCCAGTGGCGGTTCGGCAGCAATTTCTGATTAATGAACCAGAAGATTAATCGTTAATGTGCTTGCAACAGTATCGTACCTTCTCGTCCTCTTTTTTCACAGATTTTAGATTTGACCTCAAATCCAACGAGGTTTTGTAGGTGGTCTCTGCCAGAGCGCCCAGCATTTCATCCGCAGATACCCTGACCCGACGGAGGGTGGGACGTTTGAACTTGCCTTTCAGATCTAAAACTTTCTGAGTTAAACTCTCGATCTGAATAAAACAAAGCATTTCATGAACCGATTCCTCGATAATTTCCAGGTGCGTTTTTCTGCAGTGGGGTGGAACTGGCTGATTTACCTCATTCCTGTTTTTGGACACTTTAACTTCAACGTCATAGCGTTCCGCGTCAACACCGTCGATCAACTGTTGGAATTGTTTGCACATGTTCTGCAATGTTCCAAAACAAGATGAACAGGAAGATCAGAAGCCTCGTTCAAAATCCGCACTTTTCTTCTCTTTATATTGTTCTGGAAGAATCATTTTCCTGTTTCCTACCCAGGTTCAACAGCTACTTCATGTTCATAAGTTCTAAGAGCAGAATTAGGCCATTCGGCTCATCAAGTCTACCGCGCCATTCAATCATGGCTGATCTAGCCTCCCCTCTCAACCCCATTCTCCTGCCTTCTCCCCATAAACCCTAACTAATCACCTGCTCTGCAAAACCAATGTTACAATTTTTTATATTTAGCTATATTTAAGAGTGAGTTGGATGTGGCCCTTGTGGCTAAGGGGATCAGAGGGTATGGAGAGAAGGCAGGTACGGGATACTGAGTTGGATGATCAGCCATGATCATATTGAATGGCGGTGCAGGCTCGAAGGGCTGAATGGCCTACTCCTGCACCTAATTTCTATGTTTCTATGTTTCTAATTGCTCCTACGCGACCCCACCATAGGTCGCATGTTCTCATCCACCCCTCTTTCCGCCTTCAGTTTGTCATGAAGAGGCGTTGCCTCCGCAGGGGTCAGAAATGCATGAAGAAGTTGGTCTCTCTTAAAAGTGGGCCTTTAATGCATTTCTATGTATAGACTTTACTTTGCACATAATAGAAAGGACACAGAGTGCTGTAGTAACTGAATGGGTCCAGCACCATCTCTGGAGAAAATGGGCTGATGACGTTTCGGGTCAAGACCCTTTTTCAGGCTGAATGTAGTAGGGAGAAGAAGCATGGGAAAAAAAGGTGGGGGTTGTACAAAGCCTGGCAGGTGATAGTTGGATACAGGTAAGAGGAATCTGGAGTGGCAGATCAGTGTTTGTTTACAGATACAGCTTGGAAACAGGCCCTTCGGCCCACCATGTCCATGCTGGTTCCATCCTGTACACGAGGCACATTTTTTTAAATGGAAGCCAATTAACAAAAAAACGCATGTCTTTGGAATGTGGGAGGAACCTGGAGCACCTGAAGAAAACTCACACGGTCATAGGGAGAACGTGCAAACTCTGTACAGACAGCACCTGTACTGTTAACCCGAGGTTAATTGGCCTCTGTAAATTGCCCCAAATGTGCAGGGAGTGGATGAGAAAGAGAGATAACATAGAACTACTGTGATCGATGATCAACGTGGACTCGGTGAGGTGAAGGGCCAGTTTCCGTACTGTATCTCTAAAGTAAACTTTTAGAGCTGTGATATATTTATCCAATTTTCTTTGCAGTTATTTCCACTCAGTCCTTAGTTTGCAGTGACCCCTAAGCCTCTGCTGCACAAGGGTGAGATTGCCACAGTGCCAGTACAGAGGTGATGATGGGGAATGGGACTTTGGAAGTCATCCTCCGGCGTTCTCTCTTTATATGCCCCTTGGACAAAAATAATGTCAATGTGATGTAGACACCACCGCAGAAAATTAGGCAACTTAAAGTGAGCATTATATGTTGGTAAATGTAAAACTACATTTTCTAAATTCAGGAACTTCCATATGCCACATTATCTGAGTACAGATTATTCTTGGATGGTTGCAGAGTGACTGACCAGTTCCCAAACAATCCCACCCATTCATCTCTTCACAAACTCATATTGGTTGCAGTTCTCACTGAATAATAATCCAGCATTTACTTGCAGTTCCTGAACCGAAAGGCTCGACGTGTTAAGTTGTGGCACAGTTTCCTTAAGCACTCGATTCCTTTCGCTATCTCTTTCATTCTTTTCTTTTTCCAGTTTCTTCGCTGCATTTGCAAGCATCAAACTCTGACATAAAAACACACTGCAACGTTAACGTTGAAAAATTTTGAAACTTTTAGTTCTGCTTCATATTACAAACTTTCAATGAAAAACAAAGGATTCTTACCAGTTTTAGAGAAATGATTCTTTCATCTTATTCACCACTAGGAAGTCAGTTGTAGAAACCCAGTGCTTACTTGGGAACCATTAACACTGGTTTCCAAAGTTGAATGAAGGGTTAAAGTAGCCAGTAATTTATAAAAAAATGATGCACTAAAATCAAGAGAGTTAGAACAGTGCCAGGTCCATAACAGGTGCTGACCTTCCCACCATTGAAGGGATCTAAGAAGATGCTGCCTCAAAAAGGCAGCCAGCATCATCAAGAACCAACATCACCTTGGCCATGCTCTCATTCCACATGTGCCATCCGGAGAAGGTACGGGAGTCTGAATACAGTGACTTCCAGGTTCAGGAACAACCATCAACCATCAGGATCTTGAACTCTGCAAACACTGACTAAACTTCGAGTGATGAACTTCCTTGGTTGCTCTAGGGACTTAGGGCTTTGATTGTTTTGCACTATATACAGATTTCTTTATTCATTGAACTTTTTTTGTTTACCGAGTAATCTATTGAGTACTGTGTTTACAGACCTGTTATGCAGCTGCAAGAATTTCATTGTTCTATTTGGGTACATATGACAATTTCACACTCTTGACATCAACAATGCCAATAATTAACGGCCATATTTAATTATATAAATTGTATAAAAATCAAACATTTCTGGACGGATATTTTTAGAATAATCTCTGAAGTTGTTAACACCCAATTGGATCCTGACTCAAAACAAATAATATTAAGAAAATCGGAACAAAGCTTAAAACGTACAACAAGCCAAAGAAACTTCCTTTATTATAGTATAATAACTTGGAAAAAATTAATATTAAAATTTTGGAAAAGTCCAACAACCCCCACAATTAAAATGTGGATTATGGAGATTTACATTTGGAAAGAACCAGACTTGTCTTAATTGACAAATAAGTATTATTTGTTAGAATATGGTCTCCATTTATTGACTTTTTGAAAGGGTAAATTGGTCCAGCACGGAAGCCCGACTGAAGCTCGAACCCAGGATTAGATATAATCTACGGACCTATCTCCAAAGTTGTATTATCGGTAAATTATTCTATTCTTTTTTATCGTGTTTTTTTTTTCTTCTCCCTATCTATATATAAAAAAAAACAAATAGAAGCAGAGTTAATATACAATTGATAAATGAGGACCACTATTACTTTGATAGTTGGAATCCCATCTATTAACAATATGTAATTGATATACAAAATGTGTTTGATTATGATATGTACATAACGGGCATAAAGATATGCTTCTAATTTTAATTTTTTTTTTTTTTAATGCCACTATCGTACCTGACTCCATCACCACTACAGCAATGCGTACCAGGCCCCCATCACCCTTTGTGTAAAATAATTGCCCTGCATATCTCCATTAAACTCCCCCCCCTCCCCTTTATCGCAATATCCTCTAGTGTTTGACATTTCTACCCTGGGAAAAAGCTTCTGACTGTCTACCTATCAACGCCTCTCATAATTTTATATACTTCAATCGCCTCCCCTCAACCTCTGACAACAATCCAAGTCTATCTCACCTCTCATTGTAGCTGAAACCCTCTAATCCAAGCAGCAACTTACTCTAAACCCTCTCCAAAGCCTCCACATCTTTCCTGTAATGGGGCAACCAGAACTGCACGCTATACTCCAAATGCGGCCCAACCAAATCTCAAGAGCTGCATCATAACCTCATGACTCTTATACGCAATGCCCCTGGCATTGAGGGCAACCATACCAAACGCCTTCTATACCACCCTGTCTCCTTGTGCTGCCACCTTCAATCAGCTATGAACTTGGACTTCAAGATCCCTCCTGCAATCTCAATGCTGTTAAGGGTATTGCCATTAACTGTATGTTTTCCCCTTACATTCAACCTCCCAAAGTGCAACACCTCAAAATTTTGTAGTATTTACCCATAATGCTTTTTTAAATGGCACTTTTTAAATATCACTACAAGCATCATAATAAGCTTAGGATAATTAATCCAGTTTTTAAAAAAAATTAGTTTTCTTGGTGAGATTGGGATATCCCGACCAGATTTACATTTCTGTAATAAAATGGTGTCCAACAGCTGAAAAATTATTTAAGCCTATTGGGCAAAACATAAAGTACTGGACAAACTCAGCAGGTCAGGCAGCATCTGTGGAGGGAATGGACAGATGACATTTTGGATTGGGACCTTTCTTCAGACTCCTTGGATTCCAGAGCAATATTGCAATCCAAGGAGTCTTAACACATTTCACGAAGTTGAACTCCTGAATGTGTGTTAGGACTCTTTTCCAGTGTAAAACAACAACAGATAACATTGATGGGTATGCATTGTGTCCAAAATAAGCCATGCACGTTATTTTCAACCTCACTGGTTGAGGAATGACAGTTCTTGTTGACACAGGCGACCAACTTTTTATTGACTTCCTTTTTCCGGAAGCCATGCTATTTAAAGGGCTAACACTAAAACTGCATTCTCTGCCCCTGTGAGATGGTGACCTCCTGTGGCCTCAAATACAACCTTGCATGCCTGGCCTGTGGAGGACAGGGTCAGTCTCTCTCAGAGCCCGAGGATCAAAGTCTGTCCCCAGTTCTCCCGCAATCCTCTCAGGCATCTGCCATTGATCGATGCTGAGAGGCATGGATAACGTAGACAGTCAGAACTATTCCCTCCAGGATGGACATGCCCAAATAGCTTTAAGGGTGAGAGGGGCAAAGTTTAAAAGAGATGTTTGGGGCAAGGGTATTAAATGGAGGGTGGTGGTGAGAAGGCATTTCTTTAACCAGAGGGTGGTGAATCTGTGCAATCCATTGCCACATACGGCAATGAGGCTGTCATTGGGTATTTTAAACCAGAGATTTACAGGTTCTTGATTAGTAAGTGCATCAAAGGGTGGAGGAAGTAGGCAGGAGAATGTGGTTGAGAGGGAAAAATAGACAAGCCATGGTAGAATGGTGGAGCAGACTCAATGGACTGAATGGCCTAATGTTGTCATATGTCTTGTGACCCCATGAAAGCCTGGAACATGTTGCCGGGGGTGATGGAGGCAGGTATGATTGTAGGGGTTGAGAGGCTTTTGGATCGGCACATGGATATGCAGGGAATGGAGGGATATAGATCACGTGCAGGCAGAGGAGATTTGTTTATCTTGGCTTCATGTTCAGCATGGATATTGTGGGCCGAAGGGCCTGTTCAGTTCTGTATTCTATACTGCTCCACCTCTGTTTGCTTCTCAGTTGCACAGCAGACGAGTCAAGAGGGTCTAATTGCCACATGTACCGTCAACAGAACAATGGCATTCTTACTTACTGCAGCTTAACAGGCCTGTAAATACAATCACACTGATAATGTATAACAATCAATAATACAATAAATTAATAGCCATAATAATAGGTAACCATAATAGTGCAAAAAACAAAGCCCGCAGTGCAACCAAAGACACAGTGCATAGATCATAGTTGCTGAGGTTAGTGTTGTGCAGTGTTCAAGAGCCTCTTGGTTGTAGGGGAGGAGTTGTTCCTGAAGCTGGATGTTTCAGTTTTCAAGCTCCTGTAACTTCTTCCCAATGGCAGGAGTGAAATGAGAGCGTAGCCAGGCTGGTGTGGGTCCTTGTTGATGCTGGCTGCCTTTTGGAGGGAGCCCCTCCTGTAGATCCCCTCGATGGTGGGGGGTCAGCACCGGTGATGGACCGGGCCGTGCCCACTACTTTTTGTAATCTTCATTCCTGCACATTTGAGTTACCAAGCCAGGCTGTGATATAACCAGTCAATATGCTCCCTACCACACACCTATAGAAGTTTAATAAAGCATTCATCGATATCCCCTTGAACTTCTAAGTAGTGGGCATTGATGAGCCTTCTTTATGGGGACCAGAGGGGCAACATTTCCAAGCAGAGGGTGGTGTACACGTGGAACAAGTTGCCAGAGGATGTGATGGAGGTGGCAATTTACACCATTTAAAAGACACTAGTCAGGTATATGAACGGAAAAGGTTTGGAAGGATTCGGGGTTGGCAACAAGTGGGACCGGTTCCGTTAGGCAACTTGGTTGGTGTAAGCGTGTTGGTCTGTACGGAAGTAGAGCTAGATGACTACAACTCCATTGGAATGGGAAAAATGTATTATGGATAGAGGACTCATTAGGTGATCAGAAAAAAAGTCAAGGTAAATGGATAATTTTCAGGTTGCTAAGCTATATGTAGTCGGGTTGGCAGGGGTCAGAGCTGTGGGCTTGCTTATTTATAATCAATATTAATGATTGTTTAGTTCAACCGTTCACTGATGAGTTGTGATGAGGGCAGAAGAGTCTACAGAGAAGAAGAATCAAAGTGTTGGAGTAACTCAGCGGGTCAGGCAGCATCGGTAGAGTTGCTGCCTTACAGCGAATGCAGTGCCGGAGACCTGGGTTCGATCCCGACTACGGGTGCTGTCTGTACTGAGTTTGTACGTTCTCCCCGTGAACTGCGTGGGTTTTCTTCAAGATCTTCGGTTTCCTCTCACACTCCAAAGACGTACAGGTTTGTAGGTTAATTGGCTTGGCAAATGTAAAAATCGTCCCTAGTGTGTGTAGGATAGTGTTAATATACGGGGATCGCTGGTCGGCGCCGACCCGGTGGGCCGAAGGGCCTGTTTCCGCGCTGTATCTCTAAATTAAACTAAACTAATATGGATAGGTGACGTTTGGAGTTAGAAATATACATATAAACATTTATAAATAGGTGCAGGAGGAGGCTATTTATCCCTTTGAGCCAGCACTGCCATTCATTGTGATCATGGATGATCATCCACAAACAGTAACTCGTACCTGTCATCTCCCCATATCCCTTGATTCCACTAGCCCCAAGAACTCTATCTAACTCTTTTAAATTCATCCAGTGATTTGGCCGCTACAGCCTTCTGTGGCAGAGAATTCCACAAATTCACAACTCTCTTAGTGAAAAAGTTTTTTCTCATCTCAGATGGCCTCCTCTTTATTCTTAGACTGTGGCCCTTGGTTCTAAGGCTTCCCCAACATTGGGAACATTTTTCCTGCATCTAGTTGTCCAGTCCTTTTATAATTTTACATGTTTTCGATAAGATCCCCTCTCATACTTCTAAATTCCAGTGAATACCAGCCCAGTCTTTCCAATCTTTCCTCATATGACAGTCCCGCCATCCGAAGGATTAACCTCGTGAACCTACGCTGCACTGCCTCAATAGCAAGGATGTCCTTCCTCAAATTAGTTGACCAGAACTGCACACAAAAACTCCAGATATGGTCTCAACAGGATGCTGTACAACTGCAAAAGGATCTCTTTACTCCTATACTCAAATCCTCTTGTTATGAAGGCCAACATGCCATTAGCTTTCTGCATTGCCTGCTGTAGCTGCATGTTTACTTTCAGTAACTGGTGTACAAGGACACCCAGGTCTCGTTGCACTTCCCTTTTTCCTAATCTGACACCATTGAGATAATAATCTGCTTCCTTGTTCTTACCGCTAAAGTTCTGATTTAACCTTCTCCCACTCAAATCGCAGATTAAAACTTATCATATTATGGTCACTACCTCCCAGCGGTTCCTTTACCTTGAGTTCCCTTCTTAAATCTGGTTCATTAGACAACACTAAATCCAGGGTACACAAAAGGCTGGAGAAACTCAGCGGGTGCAGCAGCATCTAAGGAAGTAAGTAGATAGGCAACGTTTCGGGCCGAAACCCTTCTTCAGACACTAAATCCAGAATTGCCTTCTCTCTGGTAGGCTCCAGTACAAGCTGCTCTAAGAATCCATCTCAGAGGCACTCTACAAACTCTCTTTCTGTCCCTGTCCCGAACCAACCTGATTTTCCTGCCTGCCTGCATATTGAAATCTCCTGTAAACACATTGGCATTAACTTTGGGAGGAGGATTTTTTTTTATCTGGGAGGGAAAAATGTGCAGTGTTACCGGGCAGGCAGCTAATGAAGAAGAGTTTCGGCCCGAAACGTTGCCTATCTCCTAGCCTGTCAGAAGAAGGACCCCGACCCAAAACGTCACCTCTCCATGTCCTACCCTTGGAGTAAGTACGACTTTTAGTTCAATAATCAGTGAGAGAAAAAAGAAATAAAGAGTGTCTTAGAAACAGAAAACAAACAAAAATAAAATAAAGGACTACCATATGCTTGTATAAAGTTGATCTTTAGAATTGGTCTCATTTCTTCATCAGACATGTTTGAGATCCACTGTTGGCGTTTTTCCAACATTTAAGTATAAGTTTTTTCGCTGTTATTAGACCATAATTGCTTCTTGGAATATAGTTAGTTTACTCCTCTTCCATTGATCCTCCCTGTTAAATAGTTTCAGTTTTGTCCAGCATTTTGTCGCAGATGGGGGAATCCAGTCTTGTTTTCCGTCTTACATTCATTGAACATTTGTTTACTTTGTTACATGCCAATTTTAACTCCTGTTGCAACTTGCACCCTATATCACACCCAAAGAAAAAAAACATTAAACTGTATCTCAGTGCTCGTGACAATAAACTCAACTCAACTGAAAATGAGTTGTAGTTGGCCAGAGATCGTTTCAAATTAAGCATCTGCCCTTGGTACAAGAGTTCTCATTCAATGAACAAAATAACAGCATCCGCAGAATTATACCAGACCCCAAAAGGTTCACATGAAGAAGCGTTAGTATGAATTTGATTTGTGCTTTCTCCTAAAGACTGATGTTTGATTTCATTAAAGCATGGATAATAGTTATTTCAGATGTAGCGCACTATCAGGCCAATTGACAACATTGGGGCTGCAAACAACCCTTGTCAGCTCATCTATCTTTAAAGTATTGTCTGTTTCTTCACGTGTTTACCTTGTTTTCCCCTTGGTATTTCAATTCTGTACATACCAGTTTTGATATTTTGTTATTTTATTATCAACCATGTGTTTAAGAAAGAACTGCAGATGCTGGAAAATCGAAGGTAGACAGGAGTGCTGGAGAAACTCAGTGGGTGCAGCAGCTATATTTAAGAGGGAGTTAGATGTGGCCCTTGTGGCTAAAGGGATCAGGGGGTATGGAGAGAAGGCAGGTACAGGATACTGAGTTGGATGATCAGCCATGAACACATTGAATGGCGGTGCAGGCTCGAAGGGCCGAATGGCCTACTCCTGCACCTATTTTCTATGTTTCTATATCCAGGCTACTGTTTGGGGGGCCTATAGATAACTCCCATTAGTGTCTTCTTACCTTTACAATTCCTCAATTCTACCCATAGCGACTCTACATCATCAGTCCCGATGTCACCCCTCGCAAAAGGCTGAATTTCATCCCTCACCAACAGAGCTACCCCACCTCTGCCCACCTGCCTGTCCTTCCTATAGTATGTATAACCCTGAATATTCAGTTCCCAGGCCCGATCCTCCTGCAGCCACGTCTCTGTAATGCCAACAATATCATATCTACCAATCACTAACTGAGCCTCAAGCTCATCCACTTTACTTCTTATATTTCGCACATTCATATATAATACTTTTAATCCATTATACACCTCACCTTTCGCACGATTCCTATTTCACTTGGCCATACTCCCCTATCCCTTTGTGAGCTTTCTGTCCCGTTAATTCTGGTGTCTTTCTTAACTTTCCCTATACTCTTTTTCCCTTTAACTCCATCCTTGTATTTCCAATTTGTCTCCCCCCGACTATTTAGTCTAGCCTGTCAGAAGAAGGATCCCGACCCAAAACGTCACCTCTCCATGTTCTCCAGAGATGCTGCCTGACCCGCAGAGTTACTCCAAACACTTTGTATCTTCTTTGTAAGTTAGCATCTGCAGTTTCTCATTTCTAAAGTCTGCAAAGGAAGTTTGATAAGTTAAACGACTAATCCCAAAATTGGCGGAAGCAGAATAATGTTGAGTGATGTGTGTTATGGGTTTAAATGGGGAGGTAGTTCAGAGAGCTGTTACACGTGGGAGATCTCAACTAACAACCCCGTGAAAGCAAGAACCACTCACAGCATAAATGTGTGTATGCAAAGTTAATAAAGGATTTTTATTTAATCTGTCTAGTTTAGCAATGCAGCGTGAAAACAGGCCCTTCGGCCCAGCGAGTCCACGCTGACCTGTGGTCACCCATACACTAGTTCTATATTATCCCAGTTTTGCATTCTACACACTTGGGGGCAATTTACAGAGGCAACAAACCTAACGTCTTTAGGTTGTGGGAGGAAACTGGGGCACCCGGAAAAAACCCATGCAGTCACAGGGAGAATGTGCAAACTCCACACAGACAGCACCCGTGGTCAGGATCGAACCCGCTCTGGTGCTGTGAGACAGCAACTTTACTGCTGTGCCACTGTGCCTCCCTTTATTGAGTGTGTGTAGGGTAGTGTTGATGTGCGGGGGTCGCTGGTCGGTGCGGGCTCAGTGATCCGAAGGGCTTGTGTCCACGCTGCATCTCTAAACTGAACCAAATACTGCATTTACAAACCTGTTGTGCAGCTGCAAGTAAGAATTCAATTGTTCTATTTCTGGACACATGTCCAGTATTTCGGGACATATGACAATAAAAGGCTCCTGATGTTGGAATTAAGTTGGCATCCATAGTGACCAAGCTGTACTTACTAATAGCTGCTTCTGTCCATCAATGGATCTCTGGACTGCACACAACTCGACAACTGCACAGTTCACTTAAATGATGCAGTAAATCTCCACATACATCAGCTACGATACTGCGTCATGATGAAGCTCTGGAATTAAAAGCTTCTGGATTTCTATCATGAACAACATTTCCCGTTCAGTACCAGCAGACTGATGATGTAAGGCCTGCCAAGCCAGGAGTTCACTTCAATGGTGAGGAATGTCCTATTGGGAATGTGATTTGGTTGAGTTTAGCTTAGAGATACAGCGTGGCAACAGGCCCACGGAGTCCGCACCGACCAGTGATCCTTGCACAATAACACCATCCCAGGGACAATTTTACACATTAACCTACAAACCTGTACATCTTTGGAGTGTGGGGGGAAACCGAAGATCTCGGAGGAAACTCACGCAGGTCACGGGGAGAACGTACAAACTCCGTGCAGACAAGCAGCCGCATTCAGGATTGAAGCCTGGGTCTCTGGCACTGTAAGGCAGGTAGCTCTACCGCTGCACCACAGTGCCGTGAAGTCATTGTTGGATTGACTAAAGGGACACAGCAATGGATTCACAGCACAATCACTGCCAATGGATCCAAGCCTTACCTTAAGGTGGATTTTACGTGCAATCGGGACTTTGACCCTTTTCTGCAATAAATTAAAAACAAAAGGAATACTTATTTAATCAGCCCAAAATAAACAAGGAATTGTAAGTAAATAAATCAAAAGTAAATAGGATGGGAAATTGTCAAAGTGTTAAAGAAGGAACTGCAGATGCTGGAAAATCGAGGGTACACAAAATGCTGGAGAAACTCAGCGGGTGCAGCAGCAGCTATGGAGCGAAGGAGATAGGCAACGTTTCGGGCTGAAACTCTTCTTGAGTCTGCAGAAGGGTTTCGGCCCGAAACCCGCTGAGTTTCTCCAGCATTTTGTGTACCCTGGGAAATTGTCAGATCCCTATATTGCAAGTCTACGGATCTCAACATTTTCTTAAATATTGCAGTTTACTAATTGGAAGACTCAATACACATGGGTTTACGAATGACACTATACAGGCAATGTTCTATGTAAATGGCAGATTCTTTGCCAGGCTTCCTCCATCGTTCATGCTGCAGAACCAGGTTTATAAGTAGAAGTGCAAAAAACACAGAGTGCTGGAGTAACTGAGCGGGCCATGCAGCATCTCTAGAGATGCTGCACGGGGAGGGGGGCGGGTGGTTGTCAGATGGGTGGACAATGGCCAGAGCTGAAAAGACAGAAGACTGGGATAAGAAGAGGCATGAATTGTGAGACTGGAAGAAGGAATGTAGGTGGAAGGGGAGGGGGAAGGGAGATTACTGGAAGCAATGGGGATAATAGCATTTGTAATTGAAAGATATTATTACGTTCACCTTCTTCCATTGCCTTTGCATCTGGGAGGAAATATTAATGAACAGGAATGGGTAGAGTGCATTTTGACTTCTAGAATGGGGTGTGATGACATCCTGTGAAAATGGTGTATAAGGCATGCACGATACATCTTGAGCAGTATCTTTAAAGCTTCTTGTTAGTTCCGTTCGTTTTTAAGCTGGCCTTTATTATTGGTGATTGTTGATTTTTAGTCAGAGGACTGAACGACACCACTATGACTCTATGGAACGAAACTCCTCTTTCATCCCTCTGGAAAATACATTGCTTATAATGATGCCCCCTGGCATAGCATGCTAGATACTGACTTTTACACATAACTAGACACCCAATTACTTTCAGCTGCAGATTACAGTCGCCTGGGCTTATGTGATTTCATTGTTAAAACATTCTTCCCAGAGAGAAATATAAAGAAAATTGAAACTGACCTGTTCATTGCTGTATATTGGGAGGGAAAGAAACAAAATATTTAGCATTAATATCATTTGTAATTTGCACATGGCATTTAAAAACCTGAATTGAAATCTATACTTACTTTCCCTCTGACATTTTGACCTGTACAATAATAAAATAGAGGCCGGTTAATCTAATTTCATTATTAGCATTATTTTTTCATTCACATTGCTTCAGATCAGTGCTCTGTTGTGACAGTACGGTATACTGGCACTTCAAACACGTTAAACATTAGTTTGCTGGCCACATGAACTGTATGTTTATTGATAACTGTACATAAGGGCACCTCTTCATGTACAAAAAAACACTGGGTATTGGCATTGGTTTATTATTGTTTGCGTGCAATCAAATCAAATCATATTTTACGTTAATACAATCAAGCTATACACAATTATAACAGGTAGCGCATAGAGAACATTTAAAGAGTGCAGGTTATAGTTTTATCGAGTTATAGATTAGAGTTACATAGAAAATGTGCATGGTCCACGGTGAGGTAGGTTGGAAGATCGGGAAGATACAGTGTCAGGGGTTATAGGGAGAAGGCAGGAGAATGGGGTTTGGAGGGAGAGATAGATCAGCCAAGATTGAATGGCGGAGTAGACTTAAAGGACCGAATGACCTAATTCCGCACCTATGACAAGACCTTATGACTACACTCTAGCTTATGGGAGGACTGTTCAGTAGTCTGATTGTGGGGAAGGAGCTGTTTTTCAATCTGGTGGTATGTACTTTCAAATTTTCTAATCAGGAGAAGGGGGACGAGGGATTGACCTGAGTGAAAAAAGGTCCTGAGGCAACGTCAAGGATAGATAGAGTCGATGGTGCGGAACCTAGTCGGTGTAATGGTCTACATCAGAAGTAAGTGTTTCTAATATTTTTTAGGTCCTATTTCCTAATAACTTTTAAGTCCTCTCTGCACATCGTTCAAACGTGGAGCACAGCAGTTTGTTTCATTGATCTATCTGGATTGAGTTGCTACACATACTTATCAAAAAAGCACATACTAAGATTATAGAACATTGAACAGTACACCACAAATACATGGCCTTTGGCCCACTATGTCTGTGCCGAACATGATACCAAGAAGATCTATTACCTGCATTTGACCCATATCTTTTCAGTCCTTGCATATCCATGTGCCTATCCAAAAGTCTTTTAAATGCCACTAATGTATTTGCTTCAGACCACCCCTGGCAACACATTCAAGGCACTCACCCCCATCTGTGTAAAAAACTCGCCCCGCATCTCTCCTTTAAACTTTGCCCCTCTGTGGTACACCAGATCCCCATCGGGTGTTCAGCAAAGTATTGGGAATTGGTGGATCATACGATTGAAGAAGGGTTCTGAACCGAAATGTCACCAATGTGGCGCCACCCAGTGGTTAGGCCACTTATTGGGCAATACCTCGGCCCTAGGACTAGCAGGGTCATGTGACTAGGTTTGGCTGTCTGCTCCCTAGCTGATCAATAGGAAGAAGTCGTCACGTGGCTTAGGGGTGTGCCCTGGTATATATATAGAGAACTTTGGGAGATCCCTCCCCAGTCATCTGTGAGCTGTTCTTGGTTTAACTCAATAAAGATCACATTGTTTCACAACACGTGTCTCGCTAAACCCATCCTTTTTCTCTAGAGATGCACCCTGACCCGCTAAGTTACTCCAACACGTTGTGTCTATTTTCAAAACGCCTTCGTTTGGTTTTAACCATGAGTCATGCACCATATTTGGCTTGTACTCGCTAGAATTTAGAAGACTGAGGGGGGATCTTATAGAAACTTACAAAATTCTTAAGGGGTTGGATAGGCTAGATGCAGGAAGCTTGTTCCCGATGTTGGGGAAGTCCAGAACAAGGGGTCACAGACTAAGGATAAGGGGGGATTCTTTTAGGACCGAGATGAGGAAAACATTTTTCACACAGAGAGTGGTGAGTCTCTGGAATTCTCTGCCACAGAAGGTAGTTGAGGCCAGTTCATTGGCTATATTTAAGAGGGAGTTAGATGTGGCCCTTGTGGCTAAAGGGATCGGGGGTATGGAGAGAAGGCAGGTACAGGATACTGAGTTGGATGATCAGCCAAGATCATATTGAATGGCGGTGCAGGCTCGAAGGGCTGAATGGCCTACTCCTGCACCTATTTTCTATGTTTCTATATCTTTACCCACACGTTTCCCCATGGAGTCTCTTTGGCACACTTCCAGCTACCACAACATTGATGCACTGTTTGTCAGGGTCCAACCCTGAAGGAACATTGACCCAACCGCTACAGTAGAGGCAGCAGTAGAGGGAGGGGGTCAGGCTGAGGTGAAACATTGTTCTCCTGCTCACCCCAGCCAGCACGCAGTGGTCTGGCGCTTGAGCCTCAAGTGGCCACAGAAGGCCACAAACTCACTGAGGCCCCACTGATCATCGCATCTTGCAATGAGGTGCATAACATAGGTTACTGCTGTCTTTGTCAGTGCTGTCACCACTTGGAGGTGGAACGCAGGAAAATGAGTCTTGCAGAGCTGCCTCAAGAAACCAGAAAGGGTTCACTATACTCAAATACAACTGAGTAAGTAGAGTAATTGTACAGACAGATCTTCAGACAACAGTTTTAAGACTCGATGTAGAACGTTGTTGTCCAGTGGGGACTCTTTAACGCTCCGCATCGTTGTGCGGTTTGATGAACGGTGAGTGAAAATCATTTGCTGTAGGTCACATTTGAACAGCCGGTTTCTGTCGTTAAGTTGATGTCTGAAGCAGGACCTCAACCAGAAACGTCACCTATTCCTTTTCTCCAGAGATGCTGTTTGTTGTTTATTTATTTGCACCATGTTTTAAAAGAAGACAAACGATCAATTTATAATACCATACAGAAGGGAAGCCCAGAGGGCTTATACAAAGTCCGCTCCCATCTGAAAATGAGCGTTAATGGCAAATCAGGGGGTAGGAGAAATAAAAAAGACAATAATAAACAATAATAAGTTTAAGAATGAAAATTAAAAATATGAAAATAAATAAAATAATAAGGTATAGGATGAGATAAGAGTCAACAGAAGTAGTTTGAGCTCATAAATAGCATTACAAAAAGCTGGAGGTCAGAACTCAGGACATGATGAGAAACTTTTTAAGCTCAATCTTAAAGGTGGCTAAGGAGGTGTGAGCCTTTAATGACAGAGGCGGGGAATTCCAAAATGTAGGACCTCCAAAAGTAATGCAATGTTGGTGTTTGGATGTTCGACAAAACAGAAGATGAAGATCATTTCTTCTTCTGGTTGGGTAATGATGAATATTAGAAGAAAGGGTGAAAAGATCATGAGGAGAAACAGGCAAATCATGTTTCCATTTAAGATATTTGAAAATAAAAATACATATTTGGAATGTATTCAAATTTATCTACAGACAAAATTGAGTGCTTCTCGAAGAGAGGGGCAGAAGGTTCCTGTGAATTTGAATGAGAAATTAATCTCATAAATGTCTTCTATACGATGAGTAGCTTAGAAAGATAGGAAGGATAGGTAGAACCCCAAACAATATTACAATAATTGAAATAAGGAAAAATCAAACTGTAATATATTGTTAGACGGGAAGACGGGTGAATAAATGCACAAACCTTTCTCAGAATACCAAGCATTTTCATTGATCTTCTACAGACAATATTGATATGTTCTTTCCAAGTTAAATTTTGATCAATGGTTACTCCTAAAAATTTTGTATATGTTACTTCAAGAATTTCATGTCCATTGATAAAAAATTTAGATTTGTCTTTGGGAAAAAATTTGTTTTTATTGCAGAAGATCATGTAATTGCATTTTTTGATATTGAGAGAGAGCCTGTTCACTTCAAACCACTTGGAGACATGAGACATTTCTTCATTAACTAATTCAACCAATGATTTTAGATCACTACGTGAAGCTATAAGATTGGTGTCATCGGCAAACAGGATAGGAAGAAGTACTCTACAGGTATAGGATAAGTCATTTATATAGATCAAGGATAGTAAAGGACCAAGGATGGAGCCTTGTGGTACCCCACAGTGAATTATCATTTTTTTGGATGAGCTTCCATTTAGATAGACATTCAGCTGTCTTACCCGCTGAGTTACTCCAGCTTTTTGTGTCTATCTCCAAGTAAGGGGATTTATCAATTAGTAGGGGCATCAAAGGTTATGGGAATAAGGCAAGAGAATGGGATTGAAAGGAAAAAATAGATCAGCCATGATCAAATGGGCCGAATAGTCTGATTCTCCTCCGATGTCTTATGGCCTAATGGTAAGTGCAGGTGTGGCTCCAGTGCTCTGGGCGATGTTCTTGGATGTAGCCTCACACCCGCGGGCAGGCTGAATGGCAGGTGGAAGTATCAGGCCTACATTCCTGTTGGCCTCCACACGCCCCAGAAATGATCACTGACATGGGCTCGTGTCGGCCCGAACTGCAAACAGTTCCCGATTTCCAGGCAATGAAAAACAGTGATATTAAACTGAAACTCGTTCAGTTGCATGATTCGCAGACGTGTGTGGACTTCTCTTGTTATTGTGGCCAACGTTCCCTTATCGACCAGCAGCAATGAAGTAAGGAAAGTTTTGTAATATTGCGTACCATTGATGGTGGCATATTATCAACATAACATCAGCAACTCTCTGTCAGAAATAATTGGCCGTGAAGCACTCGTGATGTTCTGATGATGTGATAAAATTGTAGGGAAGTTCAAGGTTACTGGTGTATCGAATGTCGGCCAACTATCACTCTCACTCGCCGGCATATCGTTGCTTCACTACTTCAACTCAGGGCACTTTGGACACGCTGGCTTTGTTGGACTTTCCCTCAAAAGTTGGTAAATATGGGTCTACATAGATATATAGCTGTTCTCTGACATTTATCAACCTCGATTAGTCATACAGCTTGTGACTCAGGTTCTTACTCTGATGTAGGCTGAGGAACTGGCTCGATGTAGATTGAGATCCTTGCTCTGATGTAGGTGGAGGTCCTTGCTCTGTTGTAGACGGAGATACTGGTTCTGACGTGGACTGAGGTCCGTGCTCTATTGTAACTGAGGTTCTCGATCTAATGTAGACCGAGGTCCTTGCTCTGTATCACTGAGATACTGGCTCTGATGTGGGCTGAGCCTGTTCTGTTATTCCTGAGGTCCTTGCTCTGATATAACAGAGTTCCTCGGTCTGGTGTAAACTGAGGTCCTTGGTCTGTTGTAGACTGAGATGCGTTCTCTAATGTAGACTGAGATGCTTGCTCTGATGTGAACCGAGGTCCTTGCTCCGATGTAGATGAGGTCCTTGCACTAAACTCTCTGCAGCACCTGGCCCAGGAAGGTATAGGCGGCACAGTGGTGCAGCAGGTAGAGCTGCTTCCTCACAGCGTTAGCATGTTCTCCCAGTGATAACGTGGCTTTCCTCCAGGTGCTCTGGTTTCCTCATTCCAAAGACGTGAGAGTCTATCGGTTATTTGTCCTCTGTAAATTGTCCCTCGTGTGTCGGGAGTGGGTGGGAAAGTGGGATAACACAGAACTAGTGCGAACGGTGATCAATGGTAGGTGTGGACTCGATGGGCTGAAGGGCCTGCTTCAGTGCTGTATCGATAAACTCAGTAACTAATCTCCTCACCACAACAGTGGGTGTTACCCGTCACTGGCATCAGAAGTTGCGGTGGGGACTTTTTGCTACTGCTGAGGTCCTTGGAAGTGACCCCTAGGGGGGAGGGGTAAATAAGGAGTCAGAACAGACAGAAAATGTGGCACCTAGTGTGAACCCAGGTCATAAGTTCAGAAGTGATAGGAGCAAATTAGGCCATTTGGCCCATCAAGTCTATTCCACCATTCAATCATGGCTGATTTATCTTTCCCTCTCAACCCCATTTTCCTGCCTTCTCCTCATAACCCTTGGAGGTCGCAAAACCTACAAAATGTTGGCACTTAAAACCACAGCTACCTGAAGCGATGGCGCCATGGTAAGCCAATAGTTAACAGAATGGCCATTGGATGTTATTTTGTGTCCATGACAAGGTCTCCTTGCTCCTCCACTGCATGTTTCCCTCTAACTGCTCTTGTGCTGGAGACAAAACACAGGAATACTGTGGAGAACCTCCTCAACTTAACACCACCCCGGCACTACTGTCCACCCTGGACCGCACGCCCCTGCTGAATCCTTGTTCCCCCATCAGGTCACTAATATTTCAGGGCTATTTCAATGTTTACGACAAACAATCTGCAGAACTCAACCTCAAAGCTGTTGATGTTATGATTATTCAATAGTCTTTGCTCTTTAAGCCAGGAGAAATGGGTTATCCACATGATGAATTAGCGATTAGTTAGTTTGCCTTTGAAGTGCAGAGTTCCCACTACATACTCCATGCTTGTCACTTTATTTTGGGGCCGAACACCATGGGCAAAATACTCTTGTCATCTAGGCAAACTAAAGCAGGAAAACGATGGCTGGGAGTGAGCAATTATTTTCAAATTATGTCACTGTAATATTTAGCCCCAAGTATTAGCTTTGTTCGTGGAGTTAAAATATTTGCCAGAATCTGAGAAGCTCACGGTGCATCTTACAACACACAGTGCTGGAGTAACTCAGTGAGTCAGGCAGCATTTTTTATTGTAGTTACTCCAGCGTTTTGAGTATTTATTTGTAGATGTTGCCTAACCTGTTGAGTTACTCCAACACTTTGTGTCTTTTTTGTAGATGCTGCCTGACCCATTGAGTTACACCAGCAATTTCTGCCTTTTTTTGTAAATGCTGCCTGACCCAATGAGTTACTCCAGCACTTTGTGTCTTTAAAAAAAAAAACATCATCTGCAGTTTGGTGCATTTTAATTTGTTCTCTATAACTATCTCGTAGCCCAAGCAAATCGCGAGCAAGAGTGCAAGCACAGTTCAGTGACAATCCAGTTACTTAAACGACACGTCAAACTTCAAAACGAAACTGCGGCATTTTACGTTGTATGTTAATCGTAATATATGTGTTAAAACTAAAAAGCCGACATTGCAAAGGGTGTGAATGTTGTTAAATGGAACAAATGGCAGCATCCCTTTCACGGAAGCAGACCTTACCTTTCTCTATGTTGGGAAGACTAATGAAGGATTGCAACGTAGTGAGTGATGAGGGCAGCTTGTGCATTTATTGTTGCTGTTCTGACTCTCCACTTTCTATGAGTGGTTGGTTAAAATAGCTGCACATGACTGACATTGCTGTGTCCTGACTTTGCACGAGGTGATTTTTTCCCTCATGTAGTCCAAGCCTCTGCAAATACCTGCCACCATTTCTCAGGCCCCTGCCTTTTATAGGCAGTGTTGGCCAACACATGAATGTTACGATCCGCCATGGGCCGATTTTGAAGTTATTAAAATTATTAGAGACTAGTGAGTTTGGAAAGATGGTTGTGAGACAACTTTTTTTAAAATTACTATTTGTTTATTTAGAATTGCAGAGACATACAGCACAGAAACAGTCCCTTTGGTTTGATTTGTCCATACCGGCCCGAAGCTAGTCCCATGTGCCTGCAGCAAATGATCACCGGAAAGATGATCAGAAGATGGCTTTCATGCATAACTTACAGTTCAACTGGGTCCAATTTCTACACACAAATCTTTTAAAACTACCTTTGGCAACAATATCTGGTGAAGTGATTGAAGCCAACTTCTTTGGAGCATGGACACTGGAAGTGGCTTTGTACCACAACTTGGAGCCTCCTGCGCTCTAAGCAATAAAGTCCCAGTCTGTCCAACATCTTCCTGCACCTCAGGTCTTCGAATCCTGGCAACATCCACGTAAATCTTCTCTGTACTCTTTCCAGTTTAATGGCACCTTTAGTTCCAGTTGTGGAAAGACTGGGAACCACCAGTCCAAACGTTCATTCCTTCCAATGATGCTATATATATGCATTCATATATAACATATCCAATTAATCAAAAACAATTCCACAGAGTGCTTTATCCTGTAAACGTCACATTGGAATTTGACTGAATGGATTCCTAAAGCTGCCACTTTCCATTCCCCGGAGGGAATCTGTTTCTGAAGGACTCCCATTCCATGGACATAATGCCTACTCATGATATTACTCTTTGGGATGTGCAATAGAACAACTCCAAAACAGGTCCAAGAGGGAACCTGTAGCACACCTTCTATGGAGTAGATGGCCTACATCCACAATTTCAATATATTATTTGCTGAGAGATAATGCAAATGGACACAGAACGCACTTATTTCAACATAGGGTTGCCAGAACACCACAGAACTGGGTTCAATTCTGACTGCGGGTGCTGTCTGTACAAAGTTTGTACGCTCTCTCCATGTCTCCATGACTTCTCTCTGGGTGCTCCAGTTTCCCCCCACACCCCAAAGACGTACAGGTTTGTCGGTTAATTGGCTTTGGTAAAGATTGTAAATTGTCCTTGGTGTGTAGGATAGTGCTAGTGTACGGGGATCGCTGGTCAGCGGACCTCAGTGGGCTGAAGAGCCTGCTTCTGTGCTGAATCTCTAAACTAAACTAAACATTTACGTGAGATAAAAATAAAGAAATGTATGAAGTACATGGAGATCATATGGTTGGAATTTTAATTTCCATGTCACAAAAAGTGAATTCAAACATTTGTCTCTGGAGCTCGTGCTAAGCAATTATGTTCACTTCCATCTGTTTGATTAGATCCCAATGCTAATCCATTCCCCACACAGAAGGGGCAATTTACAGGGGGCAATTAACCTACAAATCCGCACGTCTTTGGGAATCCAGAGCACCAACATGGTAACAGGGAGAACATGCAAACTCCTGACAGACAGCACCCGAGGTCAGGATTGACCCCGGGTCTTTGGCGATGTGAGGCAGCAGCTCTACCAGAGCTTAGTTTGACTACAGCCCGATGAATCATTCTATACTTTTCCCATCCTGCGCGTAATGTGTTTATCTTGTACGGGAAACTGGGTGTAAAATTCTGAAATTAAACTCAAATAGAATAATTTCACAATTTCTGTTGTGTCCTTTTAATATCAAGTGTGAGATATCTATTGTGATATCTGTGTGTGTTTTAACGAGATTCAAATGGGCCACATTTCACGGGTGGCACAGTGGCAGAGCTGGTGGAGACTCTGCCTGACAGCGCCCAGAGGCCCAGGTTGGTTCGATCCTGACCTCGACCCTATGCTGTACAGTTCTATGTTCTAGAATATTTTAAGGCCTACAAGATTTCAGATGAGCACTTGGAAGAGTGAACTGGTAAATGGAGATTAGTTTGTGACAATGAAGATAGAATAAACACAGTGCACAAAGCAACTCACACACTATCAAATCCATCATAATTAGCAGTTTATTCAGAGTTACATGCAGACTCCGTTTCACAACATACATATTAGTTTAGTTTAGCTTAGTTTACATTAGTTTTAAAAGAGACATCATGGATTAGGGTTAGGGCCACCACTTCCATGCCGATCATTGAGCACCCGTTCACACGAGTTCCTACGTTATCCCACTTTCTCATCCACAGGGAGAACTTGCAAACTCCACACACCGGAGGTCAGGATAAAATCCGTGTCTCTGGCGCTGTGAGGCAGCAGCTCCACCCGCAGCACCACAATGCCACAGTGTTATACATCTTAACCTTTCTGTCCTTACGTAACAAAATGAAAATTCAGACAATAATTGATTTTCAACTCAGCAAAATATTTATTTAATGTAACATTATTATAGCGTCCTCAGTGGTCAGATACAATAAGCCATTTTGAAACAAGATTCAACTTGCATAAGTTTAAAGTCAGCATTAGAGGTTACGTGTATTAGTGAACCATGTGAGTTTAAATTTCCTTTTACAGTCAACCACTACTCTGTGGACTTGACCACCACCTAGTGCAGCTGATTGGTATCAGTCCAAGAAACACAAAGTGCTGGAGTAACTGGAGTAACTCAGTGGCCAGGCAGCAACGCTGAAGAACATGGATAGGCGACGCTTTGGGTCGGAACCCTTCTTGAGGCTGAAGATAGATCCTCACCCAAGATGTTGTCTTTCTAGGCTCTCCGGAAATGGAGGCACAAGGAACTTGGAAAAAACTTGGAACTTGGAAAACTTTATTGTCATTCAGACCTTGCGATCTGAACGAAATTTCATTGCCTGCAGTCATACATATAGTGAATAACAAAACACACAATAAACACATATTTAACATCCACCACAGTGAGTTCACCAGGCACCTCCTCACTGTGGTGGAAGGCAAAAATCTTGTCTTTGTCTCTTCCCTTCTTCCTCATCCTCTTCCTCTGCGCTGAGGCGATCCAGGCCTCCGATGTTGTGACCGCACCGGGTGATGTAAATAAGTCCCGCGGGTGAACCGCGCTCCGCGAGCGGGCCGGTTCAACTCCGCGGCCCGGGGCGGTCGAAGCTGCCGCCCTCCAGTCCAGCGGACGCAGCTGTTGCCGCGGGAGCTCCGGAAAAACAGGTCACCAACCTGTGACCTGCGAGCTCCCGACGATGTCGTCCACTGGGCCCGCGGCTGAACCTCCAAAGTCGCTGCCGCCGCCACCGCCACCGGAAAGCCGCCACAGCTCCGAGTCGGGCCACCGGAACGCCTGAACCCGCCGCAGCCCCGAAGTCGGCCAGCCCCGTGCTGGTAAGTCCTGGCTGGCTCGACCTCTGGAGCCTCGGGTCGGTCGCAGTTAAAGTTGGAGGCCGCCAGCTCCGCGATAGGCCTCAGCGCAGACGGAGACGGAGACGGGGGATACGACAAGAAAAGTCGCGTCCCCCCAAAAGGAAGAGACTAAGAACGTTTCTCCCACCCCCCCCCCCCCCCCCACACACACACACACACACACACACATACACTACATAATAACTCAAACTAACGCTAAACACATGACAAGAAAACAATAAATAAAAAGAAAAACAGACGGACTGCAGGCGAGCCGCTGCTGCCAGGGCAGCGCCACAACTCCTACTTCAGATGCTAGTTTACAAAAAAAAACACACAGAGTGCTGGAGTAACTCAGTGGGTCAAGCAGCATCTCTTGACAACATGGATAGGATGGATAGGTGATGTTTCAGGAGATTCTGAAGAAGGCTCCGATACATATCCCCCAGTGATGCTGCGTGACCTGCTGAGTTACTCCAGCACTTTGTGTTTTTTGGTCAAGATTCCGGCATCTGCAATTCCTAGCGCCTATTCAGCCAAATTCAGGTTTGATGAGTAAGTACAATGAAATGGTCCAGAAAATGCATGTGTGTTCCTCTCCAACCCCCCCCCCCCCCCCCCCCCCCCCCCCCCCTCTCCCAAAGGTGTGTTCGTGGACATTTTCTGGAGGGGAACGTAATGATGGTTTCTGCAATTAATGGTCCCACTTTATAATTCTGGAGATGCCGGAGTATGAAACAAAGGCCACAATGTAGGAAGCACTCAGACAGTCAAGCATCATCTGTGGACAATGGAATCAGTCAACACTTCAGGCCAGTTCCTTGGAGCTGGGGGGAGAGGGAAGGGTTTACAGTTTTCAAAGCAGAACGAGAGGAAGGAGAGAGGGCTGGGACATATGAAGATGGGTTTAGACAGGTCAGGCGATAAGGGGAACGTACTGAATGCATTTTAAAGGGAGCGTTTGAAGACTATGAGCCCGGACTCGTTGGAGTTTAGAGGATGAGGGGGATTCTAATTAAATACTACCAAATAATGAAAGGCCTAGATAGTGAACATGAAGAAGATGTTTCCAATAGTGGGAGAGTCTAGGACAACGTCAAAATAAAAGAAGGTACCTTCAAAATTGAGATGAAGAAGAATGTCTTTAACCAGAGAATGGTAATTCAGTGGAATTCATTGCCATAGATGGCTGTGGAGGCCAAGCCATTGGGTATTTTCTAAAGCTGAGATTAGAAAGGACATCCAAGGCTATGGGGAGAAGGCAGAGGAATGGGGTTGAAAGGGGAAAAATAGATCAGCCATGATTGAATGGCGGAGAAGACTGGATGGGCTGAATGGCCTAAAGTCTGCTCCAATACCTTATGTTCTTATGGTGTTGCGGGTGAGAAAGGAAACCTCAGCACGATAATGGGAAATACTGCTTTCGTTGATGATTGATGAGCGACATCTGACAATGAGCATAAAAGGGCAGCGGTCACCATGCAACAGATATCAATTGCTGGGAGAAAACAGCCCAGGCTGTTCCAGAGAGCACCAACCAGGCCTGAAGAAGGGTCCCGACCCAAAACGTCACCTATCCATGCTCTCCAGAGGTGCTGCCTGACCCACTGAGTTACTGAAGCACGTTGTGTCCACCAGGTTACAGAACCCCACACCTAGTAGGTTTCCTCTGTTACCTGCTTCCTGAACCCCAGCAAACAGTCACTCGAGCTGGCTATAAACTACCCAATGTAGGAAAAGCACAATGTGCTGGAGGAACTCTAAAGATGGACCTGAAGAAAGGTCCCAATCGGAAATGTCATCTACGTTCCCTCACAGACCCATTGAGTTCCTCCAGCACTTGGTGTTTTGCACAAGATTCGAGCATCTGCAGTTCCCTGTGTCATCAAATGTCGGCCCCTGATTAAGTGACCCCGTCGACCAGCAGTGTGAATCAGTGACTGTCTGGTCTCAAAGGCCTCAGCACAATGGCACAACACTGACATCCCAATGGAGCAACAAATCACCTCCCCAGTCACGGACCTCTCTGTAATTTGCCAACCGAGCAACCACTTCATCTCTCCCCCTAACCCTTGCCCGATGATCACCCCTGAATCAGTGTGATTGCAGCCGTCCTCAACACCCCAACAAACCACAGCACCAGCAGTGGACTCTCACCATGCCCCATGAATTCTACATCCCTTGTTCTGGAACTCTGATCTCCCTGTTCTCATGATCCAGGTCTGTTACAGAGGTCTGTTGTCCTTCACATGATCTCCACAGCCACAGGACCCGAGGGTAAAAACAGGAAGGCAAATTATTATCTGAATGTTGTCAAATTGTGAAAAGGGAAAGTATAACGGGATCTGGAGGTCCTTGTTCATCAGTCATTGAAAGTAAGCATGCAGGTACAGCAGCCAGTGAGGAAAGCGAATGGCATGTTGGCCTTTATAACAAGAGTATAGGAGCATAGAGGTCCTTCTGCAGTTGTGCAGGGCCCTAGTAAGACCACACCTAGAGTATTGTGTATAGTTTTGGTCTCCAAATTTGAGAAAGGACATTCTTGTAGGTTCACGTAGTTAATTCCCGGGATGGCGGGACTGTCATATGTTAATAGAATGGAGCAGCTGGGCTTGTATACACTGGAATTTAGAAGGATAAAAGGGGATCTTATTGAAACATATAAGATTATTAAGGGTTTGGACACGCTAGATGCAGGAAGCATGTTCCCGATGTTGGGGCTGTCCAGAACCAGGGGCCACAGTCTAAGAATAAGGAGTAAGCCATTTCGAACGGAGATGAGGAAAAACATTTTCACGCAGAGGGTTGTGAATCTGTGGAATTCTCTGCCTCAGAAGGCAGTGGAGGCCAATCTCCGTATGATTTCAAGAGAGAGTTGGATAGAGCTCTTAAAGATAGCGGAGTCAGGGAATATGGGGAGAAGGCAGGAACGGGGTACTGAGTGCGGATGATCAGCCATGATCACCGTGAATGGCGGAGCTGGCTCGAAGGGCCGAATGGCCTACTCCTGCACCTACTGTAAATAAATAAATAAACAAACAAACAAATAAATAATGAATAAATAAATAAAGCTATTTCCTTTGTGTAGGATCCATCAGCGATGGTGTCCTGTGCTTTAGGTACCATCAATCATTTAAATGGTGGCCCACTGTCAACATTGCCAGTGGCCCACATTTTTCATGCCGAACCTGATGCCAAATTAAACTAATGTCTTCTGCCTGCATGTGATGAATATCCCTTCATTCCCTGCACATCCATACGCCTAACTAATAGGCACTTGAATGCCTCCACCACCACCTATAGCAGCGTGTTCCAGGCACCCACCACCCTGTGTAACAAACACACTGCACAGTATTGGATAATAGAATCTCCCTGAAGCAGAAGGAAACCAGTTGGCTCCTCAAGTTTAATCCGAGCAGTTTGACGGTTGGTTGTACGGGGAAAGTCTACCGTTAATGGGAAGACCCTTCATAGTATTGATGAAGAGAAGGATCTAAGGCTCCAAGTCCATAGCTCCCATGGAAGTGGCAATATAAGTAGAGAGACTGGTAAAGAAGGCATAAGATATTGGGGCATTGAGTATAAGAGTCAGTAAGTCATGGTCACCCCGTAATAGGATGTTGTACGGATGCAGAGGAGGTTTTCGAGAATTCAGCGTTGCTAAGAAAGTATTAGCTATAGGGATTGGTTGGACAAACTTGGATTATTTTATCTGAAGCACCAGAGGTTGAGGGGAGACCTGTTAGAAGTATATAAAATTATGAGACGTATAGATAGGGTAGCCAGTCAGAACCTTTTTCCCAGGGTGGAAATGTCAAAGACTCGAGGGCATATCATCGAGGTGAAAGGGGCAATGTTTAAAGGAGATGTGCAGGTTGTTTTTACACATAGAGTGGTAGGTGGCTGGAACATGCTGCTGGAACATGCTGGCAGAGGCAGGTACAATAGTGGCCTTTGAGATAGGCATATGGATATGCAGGGAGTGGAAGGGAACGGATCACATGCAGACAGAAGCCATTAGTTTAACTTGGGAGCATCATGTTCGGCATTGAAAATGTGGACTGATGGGCCTGTACCTCTGCTGTGCTCTTGTATGTTCTATTTTCTATGTTATATGTTCTTTGTTTATGTTCCATGTTCTATGTTCTAAGTGCACGGCAGCTTCTGGTAGGTTAGTTCCTGTGCTCTTTCCGCAGACCCGTGCCAAATCATTTCTACCAAGTGCATCCCCATTCCCTTTTGATGGCTCTGACTGACTCTGATCCCATTTCTACTGTAGTCCGGATCAGTCAACCGAACACACATGTGATTGAATACTCACCTTGTTCACGTTGGAGTCAGGGGGGGATAGATTCCTGGACCCTGATCTCCAAGGATCGCACTTGGGCAAACGTCCCAATGTTGCGCTTGGACCTTGACCTTTGTCAGGACAAGTGTGGAGAGTGTGGATTGATTTGAATAAGACAAGCTGGCTCCTCCTTTCATGTACGCTGAGCTTTTAATAACAGGACAACAGGTGTTAATCCGATGTCCAGCCAGGATGCCAACTGGAAAAACAACGTGCACACATTGCCTCTCCACTCCCACGGTGACTTCCAAGGCTATATATTCTTGCACCATGCGTTTATAGTCAGAATACCAGTTGTAAACGCTGCATTTTATAACAGCTGCACCTACGTGGCTTTAAATAAGGTTTAGTACATTTATAATTTGAGACACTTGTCACTGCTGTGAAAAACTTTGTCGAACTCAATGTAAGTTAAAATGCCAGATCGGATAAGATTACCTTGCCCAATTATTCAGGAGGAAAGGAATGCAGAGTTTAACGTTTGCTTCTAGGCTGATTTAACTATAGAGTGATGTGGGCACTGTGACTGCTCATCCAGTTCCACAGTGGCACCGTTATTGTGTTCGACACAAAGTGCTGGAGTAGCCCAGCGGGTCAGGCAGCATCCTCAAAGAACATGGATAGATGACATTTCTGGTCGGGACTCTTCAATCAGTCTGAAGAAGGGACCCGACCCAAAATGTCACGTGTTCTCCAGAGATGTGGCCTGAGCCGCTGGGTCACTCCAGCACTTTGTGTCTTTCCTTGGTAAACCATCATCGGCCGTTTATTGGTTCTACCGATATTGATGTCTTCATCAGTGTAGAGTGTGGCTCACAGCGACTGGAATCATTCGGTTCACATCAGGTACGCGTTGATGTTGCCATGTGAAAACTCAATGCTTCAGCTAAAGCGCTTTCCTCTCCCCCCACGTTACACCATAAGATATTGGAGCAGAATTAGGCCATTAGGCCCATGAAATATGCTCTGCCACTCGAGCATGGATGAGCTATTTTTCCCTCTCAGCCCCATTCTCCAGCCTTCTTCCGGTAACCTTTGATACCCTTACTAATCAAGAACCTGTCAATCTCCATTTTAAAACTACCAAATGACTTGTTCTCTACAGCTGTCTGTGGCAATGAATTCCACAGATTCACCACCCTCTGGCTAAAGAAATTCCACCTCATCTCCGTTTTCAAGGGACCTACTTTTATTCTGAGGCTGCGCCCTCTGGTCCTAGACGCTCCCACTATTGGAAACATTCCCTCCACATCCACTCCTTTCATTATCCGTAGGTTTCAATGAGATCTCCCGTCATCCTTCTAAACTCCAGTGAATACAGGCCCAGAACCATCAAGCACTCGTCATTCCTTAACCCAATCATTCACAATAATAAGGGGCCCTTACCTGAGAAAAGATATGCATCTTTGCAGTAAGAAGCTTCTCACCCCTCTCCACCCAACCCAACCCAACCCAACCTCAGCCCATCTCACTCTTCCCTCACCTAAATCTACTCTCAGCTAAAAATATGAACTACTTGCAATTTAGTCACCAATTAATTTCTACTGAGATCAGCTGTGATTCTGCAAGTGTTTGCCCTTCCTAACCTTCCTAGTGTGCATCAGCTTTTCCAAAGTCTACAAGGTTATGTGTGCCAGGAATGTCTATATTAGGGCTTTTGTGCAAATAATCTTCCTTAGAAATAAGCATGGCTGGGAGAATAGGCAGAGGGCATTCAGACAGCAGCAGACGGTGAAGGACTTTATTCCTTGGAGCTCAGGATTCTGAGGGGTGATCTTATGGAGGCGTAAAACATTTTGATGGGAATAGATGGAGTGAATGCAGTCTTTTCCTGATGGTAGAGTACTCAAGATCCAGAGGATATAGCTTTCAGGTGAGATGGGAAAGATTTGATAGGAACATGAGGGGCAAGGTTTTCACTCAGAGGGTGCTGGGTATATGGACCGAGCTGCCAGAGGAAGTAGTTGAGGAGGGTACTATAACAGCATTTAAAATACATTTGGACAGCTACATGGATGGTAAACGTTAAGAGGGTTTTGGGCCAAAGGCGGGCAAATGGGACCAGCTTACATGAGTTGGGCCAAAGAGCATGTTTCCTTGCTGTATGACTTTAGGACTTTGTGGCTGCCAAAGGAGTTCAGAGCACTACTCACTCAAGGAACAGTGTGTGACCTCTGAGTTATCAGTCGGGACTCCCTCTCTGGAACACGCCTCTTATTCTAACCACCATTCCCGACTCATGCAGTGCATGTGACGAGTACGTTGCCACTGCTGACAAGGTCACAGTGGCCATCAATGTTTGCATGTGGCACTGTTTCCAGCTGGAGCTAGCTATGTTTCCAGCATCTTGTGGATTTTCCATCCACTATTGCACAATGTAGAGCACTGCAGACTTCAGCTCAAGTCAGCTTTTTGTTGTCTTTTTCCAAAGAGTGTTGATAAGGGTCTCTTCAAGGATTATGGACCTCCCAGTAGTGGAAGTGTAGCCCTCCTTGTGGTGGGAGCGTCGACCCTGCGGTGGGGTGTAGACTGTGTTGCGTTTAGTTTAGTTTAGAGATACAGCACAGAAACATGCCAACCAGCGATCTCCGCAAATTAACACTATCCAACACACACTAGGGATGATTTACACATACACCAAACCAATGAACCTACACACCTGTATGTAGGAGGACACCCACGCGGTCACGGGGAGAACGTACAAACTCCGTACAGACAGCCCTTGTAGTCGGGATCGAACCCGGATCCCGGGCACTGCAAGCGCTGTAAGGCAGCATCTCTACCGCTGCACCACTGTGTGGCCCTAAGGAGACGCCACTGTGGCTGTACACTACTCTGTGTGGTGGGGTGTAGACCCCGGGCTGGGTGCAGACTGGAGGGTGTAGACTGTGTGGTGGCTGTAGACCGCACTGTGGTAAAGTCCGCCTCTGCCTGACCCACTGAGTTCCTCCAGCACTCTGTCACTTGCTCAAGATTCCAGCGCCTACAGTTCCTTATGCCTCCTCTGACTGAAGACGTCTCTTTTTGAGGAGACCATGTGTCGGGTTTGATGTGTATTGCGAGTAGAAGGGATTCAGTTGCGATGCACAGCTTCTGTTGCCTGAACCATTGTTGGGATGTCCTGCAGCACTTGGAAGAAGAAGCCCCAAGCCTTTACTACCTGTAGGTCTGATCACTGGCACCTCCTTGCAGTTCCACCAGAGGAAAGTGGAAACGTCATCCATATCATTTTTTTTTTTAAGTTTAAGTTTATTATTGTCACGTGTATCGAGGAACAGTGAAAAGCTTTGTTTTGCACTCTATCCAAACACCTCAGATAATACTATACATCAATCCAGTCGTCAAACTTAATTACAATAGGTGGAGCAAAGAGGAAGGTACAGAGTGCAGAATATAGTTCTCAGCATTGTGGCGCATCAGTTCCAGAGACAAAGTCCAATGGCCGCTATGGGGTAGAGGTGAATCTGGAGATGACATTCCCCTAGCTTATGGAAGGACCATTCAGAAGCCTGATAACAGAGGGGAAGAAGCTGTTCCTGAGTCTGGGCCTCACTCACCCAGACCTGCAACGGACGCCAACTACTTCATCCTATGGAAGACTCCGCCAGGGACCTTAAACACGCAGCCTCCAGGCCGCTCCTGCCACTGACGCTCCACGATTCAAACGCCTGCAGGCCCCGGGCCTGCGCCGCCTGCCCGAACACCACCAGGCCGAGTCCCGCGATGCCATCTTTGCCACGAGGAGCAGCCTCACCGGCTCCCGGACCGACCTCAGGCCCGGACCACCGGAGACGCCACCGTCGCCGACCTCCACGTGGCTGCTGCCGCCGACCTTCACCCACCCACCGATGACGCAGATCCTCGCTGCCTCACCGGTAACTCTGACTCTCGCCCCCTCACCGACCCTCGCTACCTCCCCGATTCCCCCGAAGCTCACTGCCTCACCGGGCCCGCCTCGCCTCGCCGGCTCACCGACCATCTGCTGACCGGGATCTCCTATGCTTCGCCCGCTGGCCCGGACTCCGCTGCCCGCGGGCCTTCACCATCAACTCTACCGACCCTCGCCACTCCACCGCCCTCCAGCAGGCCGCAACCATCGCCTTGCCTGAGCCCTAGGCTCAGCACCGGGCCTGAAGTCTCCACGCTGCAGACTCTGACATCACGGGGTCTGCCTGTGCTGGGTCCTAGTGCTCCTCCCCTCAACACAGGGAACCTCAGTGGCTGTTCCACTGGGTCTTCCCCTTCCCCCTCAAACCATGTGACCCCAGCTCCTCCCCACCCACACTACAGTCCTCAAATCCCTCTCCTCCCAGGCCACCCACCACCCCCTACCAGACATCGCCTCGGCCTCTGTCCACTCACCTTCCTCCGGCCCGAATCCCCATCCCTGCCGTGTGTTCACCATCCCCCGCTGACCTCCCCCTCTCTGATACCGAACGGTCTGTCCTCAGCAGAGACCTTACCTTTATTCCCCTCCGTCCCCACCTCAATGAGTTCCGTGTCCGCCACGATGTGGAGCTCTTCTTCTGTCGCCTCCGCCTCACAGCGTTTTTCCATGGGAAGGAGTCCTCGCCCCCCATTGATGATCCCCTTCTCCCGTCTCCCTCCTCTTGGACTCCCCCTCATGGCCATCTACCGGCTTTAGACCATTTTATTTTAAATTGCCGGCGGGACATCAACCGCCTCAACTTCTCCACTCCCCTGTCTCACTCTAATCTCTCCCCCCCTGAACGCACAGCCCCCCCACTCACTCTGCAACACCCCAAACTGGGTGATCAAACCTGACGACAAAGAAGGTGCGTGGTAGTCTGGCGCGCTGATCTGTACAAGGCTGAGGTCACGCGCCAACTCTCAGACACCTCCTCCTACTTATCCTTGGACCATGACCCCACAGACGAGCACCAGGCCACTATCTCTAGCACCATCACTGACTTCATCACTTCCGGCTCCCTGCCCTCCCAACCTCATCGTTCCCCAGCCCCGCTAGGCCCAATTTTACCTTCTCCCCAAAATCCACAAACCTGACTGTCCTGGCAGACCCATTGTTTCTGCCTGTTCGTGCCCTACCGAACTTATTTCCACATACCTCGACTCCATCCTATCCCCCCTGGTTAAATCCTTCCCTACCTATGTTCAAGACACCTCACACGCTCTTCGTCTACTCCAGGACTTCCGTTCTCTAGGCCCCCATTCCCTCATCGTCACCATGGATGTCCAGTCACTCTACACCTCCATCCCCCACCAGGAGTGTCTCAAAGCCCTCCGTTTCTTCCTCGACCGCAGAACCAACCAATCCCCGTCTACTGATACTCTCCTCCGCCTAGCGGAGCTGGTCCTTACCCTCAACAACTTTCCGTTTGACTCCTCCCATTTCCTCCAAATCCAAGACATAGCTATGGGCACCTGCATGGGCCCAAGATATGCCTGCCTCTGTAGACATTCCTTGTTCGAGGCATACTGTGGCACTATCCCCAAACTCTACCTCCGCTACATCGACGACTGCATTGCTGCTACCTCCTGCACCCATGCAGAACTCACTGACTTCATGCATTTCACCACTAACTTCCATCCGGCACTCAAATTCAACTGGACCATTTCCGATATCTCCCGACCGTTTCTAGACCTCACTATCTCCATCGCAGGTGACAGACTTCTGACCGACATCCACTGTAAACCACTGACTCCCGTGGCTATCTGGACTACACTTCTTCCCACCCTGCTTCCTGTAAGGACTCCATCCCCTACTCCCAATTCTATGTGTTAGAGTTGAGGTCACTATAGCCACAATGAAAGGCTCATGCTCTGGATCATACTCTTAAAATTAACTGCAATAGGGACCCGGTCTCTGCTACATCTTCAGCAGTTCCTTGTTTCTATATCTGGATTGAGAAATATTTGGTGTAATGGTGGGGCGAAGGCTTTGCCTGACTTCACTGAAAGCTCATGCTTAAAACATTAACTCTAATCAAATTGTAAATGAGAATCAAAGAATACTCGGTTTAAAATTATCCTCTGTTTATTCATTTAAATAATTCTTGTCTGAGTCATTTTCCGAATGGTATAAAGAGGTTATTTTAATAACCTTTTGCTGCCCGCACCTGAATTGTCAAACATTTTTTGGGTCATTCTCCGTCCTGCCCTGGCAAGGCTGGGATACAGTATTCTGAAGTTTCCTGTGTGTTGTGGGCCTGGGGTAATTAGTTGAGATGTATGGGTAAACACATTTATACTGTTTAATATCTTACTAAATGAGCATCAGGAGCAACAGTGGGAACACTGGCAGAGAGTATGCAGTGCACAGAGGATGGAGAGCTAGAATATTGTCCGAGTGCTTCTGTGCTTTAGATTCATAACCATGCATTCTGGAGACAGCAGGGTCTTCATTCCCCTGGGCATTCTACAGATCGACCATCAAAGCAACAGTAGGAATTCTGAAGGATATTATGATCTTCGTTACTATTGCTAACTGTAAGACTTAAGGGCGGCACAGTGGTGCCGGGGTAGAGTTGCTTCCTTCCAACGCCAGAGACCCAGGTTCGATTCTGACTATGGGTGTTGCCTGTATAGAGTTTGTACGTTCTCCCCGTGACCTTCATGGGTTTTCTCCAGGAGCTCTGGATTCCTCCCACACTCCAAAGAACTACAGGTTTGTAGGCTAATTGGCTTTGGTAAAGATTGTAAATTGTCCCAAGGGTGTAGGATAGTGCTGGAGCATGGGGATCGCTGGTCCTCGCAGACACAGTGGACCGAAGGGTCTGTTTCCACGCTGTATCTCTGGACTAAACTACAAGATGCATCTCTTAGCTAATTGTACTGAAAGATTCTCAATTTTCCCTTCCTTTCACCCTGGGGAGTAGTGTGTAAAGAAGGAGCTTTCTTCAAGGTTATCTTACTTCTGGCCTCCAGGTATAAACTATAAACTAATTGGAGACTATGCTTTCAACTAGCAAATGGACCCATGACTTTTCCCTGATGTTAATTGTGCTACTTCTTTGTGCATCTATTGTGTGTCTGTCCATAAAGCCTTTGCAACAGATGTTGCATTCCTCCCAATTATTTCTGGCATGTGGAAGCATTTCATGTAAACACACTTCCTGAGGTTCTGCCATTTGTGGCTGATTGTAAAACTCCTGTCACGCTTAAAATAAACGGAATGGATTGGACTCGTCTAGTCATTCCCTTAAAAAGGTATCATTATATTTAGAACATTCCAAACCTATTCTATTGTAACAAGAGAGAAAGAGGACTTGTGATGAAGAGCAGCTTTTACAACATTCCCAACCGCATAGATAATGAACCTGAAGAAGCTTCTCTCCCCGAAACGTCACCTATTCCTTCTATCCAGAGATGTTGCCTGTCCCACTGAGTTACTCCAGCATTTTATGTCTATCTTTGGTTTAAACCAGCATCTGAAGTTTCTTCCTACAATAGATAATGAACCAATTATTTTCAAAAGTAGGCACTGCTGTTGTGTTGGAGACAAGACAGCCAATTGGACTTAAGCAACCAGCACCCACTTACAGTAAAGTGATCATAACTAGATTCTCTAGTTTGGGAATTAAGTTTAGTCTAGAGATACAGCTTGGAAACCGGCCCTTCAGTCTATCGAGTCCACGCTGATTGTCGATCACCCATTCACACTAGTTCTATGTTATTCCACTCCCTACACGCTCGGGGCAATTTACCTACAAACCAATATGTCTTTGGGATGTGGGAGGAACCTGGAAACCCACACAATCCCAGCGAGCATGTGCAAATTCCACACTCCACCCGAGGGCATTTGTTCAACATCTCATCCAAAAGATGACATTCCCAAAGGCACAGCATTCCCTCCATTTTGTTAAAGAAGGAACTGCAGATGCTGGAAAATCGAGGGTACACAAAATGCTGGAGAAACTCAGCGGGTGCAGCAGCATCTATGGAGCGAAGGAGATAGGCAACGTTTCGGGCCGAAACCCTTCTTCAGACTCCCTCCCCTTCCCTCCATTTTACTCTGCTGTGGCAGATAAGACTTTTGTTCACATGCTTCAGGAGGGCGAATACAGAATGAAAGATACACGAATGCCATTGTGCCCCTTGTATCTGTTCAACTTTTCACTGAGTTCATGACTGACCTTGAAGTTTAGCAACTTTTTTCCACACTAACTTGTGACTTGACTTGTTTAACATTTAACAATCTATCAATCTCTTTGTTAAATATATTCAGGAATTTATCATCCAATTTTCCAAAGATTCACACCCTCTGGGTGAAAAGATTTCTTATCTCTGTGGCCCCATGGAGAGCCCTTTATTTTTGTGACTGTGAACTTTGGCTCTAGACTCTGCAGACTGGGTAAGCACCATCTCTGCATCTACTCTATCAAGACCTGCAACAAATTAGTACATCTTCGGGGCTGGGAGATTGCAACCTTCACATGGTCCGCCCTGTTGCGATGAATGGAATCAACCCGGCGTGCACAATCAAATAAAATCAAATAGAACAAGTTGTCCTACAACTTTAGGCCATGCACGCCATACGCAAGAAGAAGATGAAGTACATCTTAGGTAGAGAATTCAAGGAAAATGACAAGTGTGGATGAGTAGTTGTGGAGTGGATGTTTCCAGCAGTGGGAGAGTCTCGGACTAGAGAGCACAGCCACCGAATAAAAGGACATACCTTTAGAATGGAGATGACGAGTAATTTATTTAGCCAAGGGTGGTGAATCTGTGGAATTCATTGGCGTGGAAGCCTAATGAATGGGTATTTTTGAAGCGGGGATATGAAGATTCTTGTTTAGTAAGGGTGTCAAAGGTTACAGAGTGAAGGCAGAAGAATGGAGTCAAGAGGGAAAAGTAGATCAGCCATGATAGAATTGCAGAACAGACTATGGGCCGAATGGCCTAATTCTGCTCCTACATTGAATGGATTCACTGCCCTCTAGGTGGATAACATATTCTCATCTCGTTGTTGAATGATTGACTGTTTATTACTAAACTGTGAACCCTTGGTTGATAGATGTGGCATCTATCCTGTCATGCTACAGAAGAATTTTGAACATTTCAATGATATCACCGCTCTTTCTTTTAATTTCTCCTCATATGACTAATCCACTTCACTAGGAATCAACTGATTGGCCGTTCACTGCACTCCTTTGTAAAGGTGTTCTTTGTTTAGGTTGGGAGATCAGAAGAAACAAGTATTTCCGACGGGGTCTCATCAGGATGCTATTTTGTTTCAGTCAGATCACCTTGCAATAAAGGAGGAAAGCAGCCAACAATCAAAATTGCCGTTCATTTCATCAGTTCCTCCGCGGAATATCGTTCATCCCTCTGGGGTTCCTTCCCACTGCCGTCCACCACATAAACCAGCCTCCGCCCACCATCGACACTTCTCGCTGCTTTTCACGGGAAAGCAGCCAACCTTAGCAAGGACCACTCACACCCCGGTCATTGCCTCTGCTCCCCTCTCCCACTGGGCAGAACACACAGATGCTTGAGAGCACAACCACCGGATCCAGGATCCGATTCTTCCCCACTGTTATCAGAGTACAGAATGGACCTCTCTTAAGTTAAAGTGTAGACCTGATCTTCCAACCTACCTCACTGTGGTCATTGCACTCTTTTGTCTACACTTCCTCTGTAACTGTAATGCTATAACGCTGTAACGTTAAATTCTACACCCTGGTTATTTTTCCCTTTGCATTAGTTTGTGTACTTGTGTATGGCTTGACTGTGCTAGTGTGTTCTATGATTTGAACGGATAGCTTACAATGTTTTTCTCTGTATCTCGGTACATGTGACAATAATCAACCAATACCAATAATGGCCAACAAAGGATTTGTTTTCTTATTGCTTGCCGTACCTGCAGAGTAACTTTCGGTGTTTTAGATCCAAGGATACCTAGGTCCTTCTCAATCCACACCAAGAATGCTATCCATTGATATGTGCATGAGACCAGACTCAAGGAAAAAGAATTGGTAGCTGTGGAATAGGGTATTCTGTCATTTTGTGAAGTCTCTTGTTCCAACAACAAGTGCTGTACCAATTGAGTTTGGGAGAACCCTCAGTAGGGTATTTCAATGTGTTTTGGCGCACGTTGGCCAATTCATCATTTCAATTCTTGGTGGGATTTTCATTCTGATTTTTACTTTTATTCCAGCATTAAACTCCCCCAAATAATGTAAATTGTGGTGGAATGTGCAACATTTGATGGCAGTGAGATCTACAGCCTCACCATCTGAAATGTAACATCGGCCTGAAATACAATTTGTCGTGTGCTTTGACTGCGCCAGAGATACATTACCAGCACTACGGACAGATACTTCACCACGTCCACCCCTAGAGGCCAGGGTCAGAGTGGCGCCTTGCCTCCCAGCCTCAGGAACATTCCAGCTGCAGATGTCTATCTGTGCCGTACCTCAATGTTTATTGCTTTCTTTTGCGCTAACAAAGTCACCCATATTCTATACAAGAGAAGAAGGCTTCATCTCCCTTCCCTTCAGCTCATAGGAGCAGGCAGAGTGGAGTGTCTCCATTATAGGCATTCAGAGACGACACTTACCTCCACAGATACCTTCCTGGCAAGTTGCTGCCGAGAGCACTGGGCATCACAATGTAGTGTAGTGTTCTTTGCCGACCTGTCCAAATCCCATTGTCTGTTTGAGAGCAATGTCCCCTTACCTGCCTCAACACCACCTTGATCCTGACTACGGGAGCTGTCTGTACGGAGTTTGTGCGTTCTTCCCGTGATCTGCGTGGATGTTCTCCGGTATCTCCAGTTTCCTCCCACACTCCAAAGGCATGCAGGTTTGTAGGTTAATTGGCTTGGTATAATTTTAATTTGTCCTAGTGTGTGTAGGACAGTGTTACTGTGTGGGGATCGCTGGTCGGCCTGGACTCGGTGAGTCTAAGGACCTGTTTCAGCGCTGCATCTCTAAACTGAACTATACTAAACCACCTGTCAACTGCAGAATCCATTCAGAGTCTAGCAACCATTGCCGGAGGTTGGGAGAGTGTTTTGTCGATGGCGATAAGTTACTTCAAGAGCTGCCTGCAAGGAAAGCACCTGCCTTGCTACATGTGACAACAGCCAAACTTTGCATCACCTTAATAGGTAATGCCACACTGAGACTGACAATGTTCTGTGAACCTTACAATTGAGGTTTATGTTCAGTCACAAAGAACTGCAGATGCTGGTTTACAAAAAAGACACAAAGTACTGGAGTAAGTCAACGGGACCGGCAGCATCTCTGGAGAACACGAGTAGGTGACGTTTCGGGTTAGGACCTTGATTCAGATGGCTTTAGCGATGTAGGGGGGGGAGGGGGGGAGAGAAAAGAGAGGTGGGGGTGAGACAAAGGCTGGCAAGTGATAGGTGGATACAGCTGAAGGAGGGAGGGGAAGTTGATTGGGTGATGGGTTTGTTATTTGACATTCACAGACAGCATAAGGTTGGCCAATAATACTTCCTTGATAAGTGATGCGATTTTAGACCAACCATCTCCGGTCTTCCCTCTCTCACAACGGTTGCTTCACAGATGCCAGCGATAAAGCAATGTGCAGGAACCAGCGTAGCATGTAGAATGAGGGGACCGAGCTCCAAATGTTCATTGAGAATCAATACTCCATTAAAATGTTCGACATGATCTGGAATGGAATCTGTTTGTTTACTATTTCCTTTCGCACAGCATTATTTGTCTCCAATTCAGTGAAAATCATGATATTTTTGTATCTCCTTGGTGTTGTGTAATAAATAAAGCTATTAAAATAGAACATTGAACAGTATAGGACCTTCAGCCCACAACGCATATTATGCCAAATTAAAATAATCTCCTCTGCCTGCACTTGATTCACATCGCTCCATTCCCTGCATATCTATGTGCCTATCTAAAAGCCTCTTAAACGCCACTCTTGTTACTGCTTCCAACACCACCCCTGGCAGCGTGTTCCACGCACCCAACAGCCTCTGTGTAAAAATCGTGCCCCGCGCTTCTCCTTTGCCCCTCTCACCATTATTGCCACAGGTTTAACAGTATTCTGAAATTAGCCTTCTATCATTCTGTACCATTAGCATTCACGCACTATAAGCATTCAGCGGAAGGTTTCTTGAACTAGCCACACGTCACATCAAGTTTTCTTTTACATTATCATTCAGAGGTTGTGGAAAAATCTGGTGATTCTGTAGTCACCATTACGAGATAGGTTTTTAATTTCACATTCTTTAATTAATTCGTGGGATTTGAACATATCTCCAGATCATTTCCCAGCCTGGACCGTTAAGTGCCCAAAGTCCATTCAAAACATCATTGGAGTGCTTAGTGCAATTGACTGACTGCAGATACAGAAATTATAAGTCCATAAATGAAAATGAGACAATGACAAAACTCAGTTGGAAGCAATTATTTTACTGCTTATTTTCAGTTACAGGATAGCAAGTCATTTTAATTGTATCTTGTCAAAGGCATTTGTTCCTACTTAAAATCACCAAAACGGAAAGAAGTTTAATATTGCTCCTGAAACTCAGTCTGGTGGTTGATAATGAGAAAACCATTCATTAAAATACTTTACCATGTGTGAAAAGTTATAAACCAAAAACGACTGGATTACGAGTAATGCTACTGGTTAATGTTTTCATAAAAC
Organism: Okamejei kenojei; assembly: GCA_035221665.1. Classification (NCBI taxonomy): domain Eukaryota; kingdom Metazoa; phylum Chordata; class Chondrichthyes; order Rajiformes; family Rajidae; genus Okamejei; species Okamejei kenojei. The sequence goes on from CM069151.1 coordinate 14,386,458, forward strand.
GTGCAATATTCCGTGAGGATTACCTGCAGAAAAGCAAAGCATGAATAAATATCCTCGTCAACATAACATTATATTTGCGAAGTGGAATTGATAACCATGAAGGTGCTTCAGATTGGGTGCATCACTCACTGGGTGCTGGCAGCATCAAACATCTTCTTCCTGCCCTCCATTCCCGACTTGGCAGCCACATTCTTACGCCAGTCACTGACTTCAGCATTCCGATCCTGTTGCGTAAGTTTAGAATAAACGGAAGGTGTTTACAATCATATTAAAGAAAAACTTTTAAACACAGAGCTAAACTGTTCAGGACTGTAATTCTTGATGTGGGGTAGGATTAAAATTCCCTTTCACCCAACTCATCCATGCTGATCATGATGTCCCAGATAAGCTAGTCTAATTTGCTTGCATTTGCCCCTTTATCTTTATCTTGCACTAAACATTATTTCCTTTATCCTGTATCTGCACCCTGTGGACGGCTCGATTGCAATCATATATTGTCTTTCTGCTGACTGATTAGCACACAACAATTTATTTTTTTGCTGTACCTTGATCCAGAAGACAATAAACAAAACTAAATTAAACTAAACCTCCCCTCCCCATGTAAGTTGAACACCTCTGGTACCAGTTATCCAGTGCCATTAGTTTTGGATAATGAACCAACTACCATCGAATGACACCATTAAAGCTCTTTAAAATCTTACTGTGCGTTTGGAACTGTATGGCCTGATACAAAAGATTGATGACAAAATCCAGCCTGCTAGTCTGATCTGTTTTAAATCTGGCGAAATTTTTAAGTTACTTAGGACTCTTTGTCAGTGAGAGTGAATTCCGTGTGATTGCTTATTTTTTTAAACATTGTAAAAGACATGAGAATTACAAAAGGATGTTTCAACAGTAATAAATGGGATTGGATAATAAATGTATTCATTGAACCTCTGCTTGCCATTAATATTAATGGAATTTCTATACCTGATGAATAACTAAGAGTGAATAATGTTTCCACATCTGAGTATATTTGAATATGAACAGATTTTGCAGATGATAAACAGAAGTAAATCCCAAAATGAGAACACACAGACAGAGCAGCTGTTTAATTATTACTGTGATGATGCTCCTCACTCGTGTGCTGCTCTGATCCCCGTTAACAGCAGACAGGCCCAGGAGGAGCTGAAGGCCAGCACAGTGGACAGCCCCTGGCCTCCGGTAATCAGCCGGCACCATGGAGAGCGCTCTGGCAGAACTGAGGCCACGACAGAGGAGCAACACTTACATCCAATTAGCAGTAATTGGTCTGAGGGAGAGTCTCGACCTGAAATGTCACCCTATAGTCTGAATTAGATCTCGATCCGAAACATCACCCATTCCTTCTCTCCAGAAATGCTGTCCGCCCTGCTGAGTTACTCCAGCATTTTGTGTCTATATTAGCAGTAATCGGATTGACCCATTTGCACCTGGCCACCCTTCACCTTAAAAGCCTTCATTGCGAGAGGATTTGAGTCTAGGAGTAAGGAGGTCCTACTGCTGTTGTACAGGGCCCTGGTGAGACCGCACCTGGAGTATTGTGTGCAATTTTGGTCGCCTATTGAGGGAGTGCAGCGTAGGTTCACCACGGTAATTCCCGGGATGGCGGGACTGACATATGATGAAAGAATGGGTCGACTGGGCTTGTATTCACTGGAATTTAGAAGGATGAGCGGGCATCTTATAGAAACATATATAATTCTTAAAGAATTGGACTGGCTAGATGCAGGAAAAATGTTCCCGATGTTGGGGGAGTCCAGAACCAGGGGTCACAGTTTAAGAATAAGGGGTAGACCGTTTAGGACTGAGACAAGGGACCGCATCCCCAAGCAGACTGAGACCTTCTCGTCACTATTGGGTTCACTATAAATAAGCCTTTTCATGTGAGTTCACCCTACCACGTGTTGGTGTAGTCACCGTCGATCCAGAGTCGTCCCTGAAGCCACATTACCTTTTCTGTATCATCCTTTTTGACCGACTTCAGGTTGGCTCTGAGGTCCATCGACACCTTGTGCTTGGATCCCAATAAAGCACGCAACATGGCATCAGCGGAGACGCGGACCCTACGCAAGGGAGGTCGCTTGAACTTCCCTCGAAGATCAAGAATTTTCAGGGACAGATCTTGAATCTGTTAGCAGAAAATCGGGTGTAAAAAGGTAAAGGTGATGCAGCTGTGGTATGCAGGTGAAAAGACACAGGTTGAAGCATCGAATTGGCAACGTACCTCGCAGCTGTTCTTGCTAGCTTTAAACTCAATGTCATACCTTTCTTCATCAACAATCTCAATTTTTTGATGGAGTTCTATGCACAAATTCTGTAACAATAATAAATTATGGTGAATATTTCCACATTAGCCATCCAATTTAATCCCACTCATTATTTCTTCCCATTATCTTTATCAGTCGAGCTATAATCCCTTTCAGATTTTGTAAAATATTCTTCAATATCGTTAATGTACCAATGTGGTAAAGATTGTGTATGTTATGCTTAACTTCATTGCTAGGGGCATTGAGTATAAGAGTTAGGAAGTCAGGATGCAGCTCCATAAGAATTTAGTTAGGCCGCATTTGGAGTATTGTGTGCAGTTCTAGTTGCCTCATTACAGGAAAGATGTAGAGGCTTTCGAGAGGGTGGGGAGGTGGTTTACCGAATTGTTGCCTGGATTAGAGGGTTTCAGCAACGAGGGAGAGGTTGAGGGGAGACCTGATCGAGGTATATAAAATGATGAGAGGCATAGATAGAGTAGACAATCAGAACCTTTAATGTTCAACACTAGAGGGCATATAGCTAGAAGTTGAGAGGAGGAAAGTTGAATGGAGATGTGCGGAGCAAGTATTTTTACACAAAATGGTGGAGCCTAGAACGCATTGGTTGGGGGTGATAGTGGAGGTAGATATGAGAGTTATGTTTGAGTGGCTTTTTGATCGGGCAGATGAAATAAGTTTAATTTGGCATGATGTTCGGCACAAACATTGTGGGTCAAAGGGCCAGCTCTGTTGTCCCATGTTCTATATAACATTTCTGAGAGAACTTGCCTCATTCATTAATAATTGATCGATATTCCAACCGATTCCACTAATCTCATTTTCTAATTACCCCTGCAGCTAAGAAGTATTTCAATATCAGATTTTGTTGCTTTTTAAGATGAGCATAAATTGTGCCAATTTTTACCAGCCAAAAAACAAACCGTCACTATTTGGCTTATCATGACCCTTCATAATCTTGAAGACACTCAGCAAATTATTTTAATCCAACTCTTTCCATGAAACAATTAATGAAGTAATAACCAAATAGTTGATTCTTCTAATCCAACAAAAATACCATTTATGTTTCCACTAATATGCCGTGAAAGGTTATGGGGAGAAGGCAAGAGAATGGGGTTGAAGAAAAAAAGAACAGTCGTGATCAAATGGCCGAGCAGGACCTGATGGGCCGAATGGCATGATTCTTCTCCTATCTCTTATGATCTTAAGAAAAGTAGAGTTTTCTATTTCTGAAATATAATGAAATGTTAAGTTAATGAAAGAGAAATTCGAGCTGTGTATTTGTTGCTTTTTTTCTTCCCCGTAGCCATTTAAATTGGGTCATCTTGGGGAAACAAACAGCACGACCGATTTATTAGAGAGCGGTGTTGTTGTCCATATATCAGGGTAGTTTTGCATGATTACAAGGAACTGCAGATGTTGGAATCTTGAGCAAAATATGAACGACTGTCTCTCAATGTGAAGAAGGGTCCATCCTAAAACGTCACCCGTCCGTTCTCTCCACAGATGCTGGCTGACATGCTGAGTTCCTCCAGCGCTTTGCATTTTGCATGATTACGACAGGTATTCTCTTAAATGGAGAACCCATTGCCGACTGTAAGATAGGGTGAATATCCAGTCAAGATTGTTTGGAAAATTTCCTGGACTATACGGAGAGAGGGCACCATGTAAAAAGTATATGCTACTGCTCGTGACAACCCTCTCCATTTACAATCCATGTACTCATTCCGTTCCCAAACTAATCGTCAGTTTGACAGGACATGGAATACTAATATTAAGAGAGTCAAAGCCAGACGATTTCCCTGGCTGTTTAAGTGACATTGATGTGGACTGGGCCTTCCTTCCATTGAAGGAACCTGGTGGGCAGCTCACATCTTCCCTGCTCTTTGCATCAGGGGAAGTTGTCCATTGAGATTTGGATTGTTTTCTCATGAACACCAAAGGTTGAGGCAAGACCTGATGGAAGTATATAAAATTACAAGAGGCATAGTTAGTCAGAACCATTTTTCCCCATGGTGGAAATGTGAAAGACTAGAGGGCATATCTTTAAGGTGAGAGGGGCAAAGTTTAAAGGAGATGTGCGGGACAAATTTTTTTCTTCAGAGAGTAGTGGGTGTCTGGAACGCTTTGCCTGGGTTGGTAGTGGAAGCAGATACGAGAGTGACTTTTAAGAGGCTTTCAAGTTGACACATGTATGTGCAGGGAATGGAGGAATATCGATCACGTGCAGGCAGAGTAGATTAGTTCTAACTTGGCATCATGTTTGTCACGGACATTGTGGGCCCATGGGCCTGTTCCTGTGCTGTACTGTTCTTATGTTCCATGTCTGAAATACTTGCTCATTGAAATATTTCTGGCAAATCTATAAACTTTTAATTGTTCATTGCATTTTAATGATAATGTTGATGTTACATGATTGATGTTAATTGATACACCGATGTAAAATGTCCTTACCTGCAGGTCTGTGAGGGAGAGGCTGGTGAGATTGAGAGGAGGCACTCGTTCTACCAGGAATTTTTCCTTCTCTTCATACCGGTCTTCGATTTCTCTTTCCAGATCTTCCTTGGCTCTGGAAAGCATTAGTATCTGCACAAGGATTGTTAATAAGTCACATTGAAACTATAGTGCTAGACTAACCTTACAAAATGTCTTCTCAATCATAGACCAGGAAACAAAAGAAGTGACCTCACCTTCAGGTGGAGTTTGCGAGATGCCGAGATCTTACTACTTTTCTGTGATTGACAATAAAAACAAAATGTCAATGTTATTATTATTATTATTATTATTATTATTATTATTATTATTATTATTATTATTATTATTATTATTATTATTATTATTATTATTATTATTATTATTATTATTATATTATTAGAGTCATAGAGACATACAGCAAGGAAAGAGGCCCTTTGGCTCAACCTCCCCATCACGACCAAGATGTCCTACCATCTAACCTTGTCCCACCTGCCTGCATTTGGCCCATATTTCTCTACATATTTCCTATCCATGTACTTGCCCAAATGTCTTTTAAGTGTTGTTGTAGTACCTGCCTCAACTACCTCCTCTGGCAGCTCATTCCATATATCCACCACCCTCTGTCTGAAAACATTGCTCCTCTGGTTCATATTAAATCTTTCCCTTCTCTGGTTCTTAAATTCCCCTACTCTGGATAAAAAGACTGTGCATCTAGCCTTTCAATTATTGGATAGGTACATTTGAACATGCATCCAATGGAAACATAAAGAGATCATTCAAACAGTGCTAATTCTTGAACTGGTACTTCCTTCAGCTAAGAATATCGTATTAGACAATTTGTTTATATCAGAACAAAATAAAACAACATAGTTCTATTGTGAACATAAAATCACTCATATATACCAAATGCTGCACTTTCGAATGATGTGATATATTGTGTTAGTATAAAAATCCAAAATTTGAATTTTATTAAAAAAAAGGCCATTCAGCCCTTTATGAACTTTCTCTCAGTCCTCTTCATCTCTGCCGTTCAGTATAACCTTGGGGTGGGAGATTGCAACCTTCACGTGGTCCGCTCTGTTTCGACTAATGCAATCAACTCGACGTGCACAAACGGAAGATCAAATAGAACAAGTTGTCCAACAACTTTAGGCTGTGCACGCCACACGACAGAAGAAGAAGTATAACCTTATCTTCTTTTCTTCTCATCATATATTTATTCAGAATATAGGAGCAAGGAACTGTAAATGCTGGTCTACAAAACAAAAGACAAAAGTCAGTTGTGCAGCATCTCTGGGTAGGTGACATTGATAGGTGATCAGTCTGAAGAAGGGTCTCGACCTGAAATGTCACCTCGCCATGTTCTCCAGGGATTCTGCCGGACCCACTGACTTACTCCAGTACTTTTAGTGTGTCTTTTATTGTAGACCAGCATCTCCAGTTCCTTGTATCAACATTTTGACTGCTCCACTGCAAAATTTCTTCAAGGTATGCCCACCTTAAAAAAGCTCTCCTCCTCTCTCCGACAGGAGTTCTGAGAGGCCACCTCTCACTGCGTGATTCCTGCTGCTCTCAATCAGTCTGAAGAAGGGTCCCAACCTGAAACATCCCCGATCCATGGTTCTCCAGAGATGCTGCCTGACCCGCTGAGTTACTCCACACTTTACGTATTTGTCAAGTATTCACTGGATTGTAGCTGTGTTATTTTTCCTAACTTGAAATTATGGTACTGTGGACTCACGCAAACCACTATTTGCAGATAAGTATTCTCTTGCATTTTGTAAATGTCATTGTTATGAGCTGGACAAATGCGTCACCAAAACTGTAGCCTAAAAATTTCCAAATTGCAGCTGTTTTGTTTAAACATGCAATGCATCTGAAAACCAATCTTCTCTGGGGTGCAATTATTTCCACCTCAGAAAATGTAACCGGGCGAATCCAGACACAATTCACCCTTGCACGCTTGCGTGATCTCTGTGTCAATCATGCATGGGAGAATATTATTCCTTGTTAACGTTTCTTTCAGGGCGCTGTGGAGGAAATTAGATCAGTTGTCCGGGGAGCAACCATTGCTAGGCATTCCAGACACATTGATGAGTGAGCACAAGGATTCACAATGCAGGAACAGATTGAGTTCCCAATAAGGCAAGTCCTATATTCACCTACTGTATTATTCTTTGGTCGCCTTTCCCACAGAACTGACTGCTGCAACCCTCTCCCCCAACTCTCTGCCCACCAGTTAGTCAAAGCCCATGAGCTCCGCATCAGCTAAACCCATATAGAGTCATAGCATCAAACAGCATGGAAACAGGTCCATCGGCCCAACTTGCCCACACGGACCAATATGTCTCATCTACACTAGTCCCACCTGCCTGCATTTGACACATATCCCTCTAAACCTATCCTGTCCATGTACCTGTCTAGATGTTTCTTAACTGTTGCGATAGTACCTGCCTGAACTACCTCCTCTGGCAGCTCGTTCCATACACCCACCATTCTTTGTATAAATCTTTCCTCCATCACCCTTAAGCCTATAGCCTCTGGTTCTCGATTCCCCTACTCTGGGTAAGAGACTCAGATTGTGCTTTTATCGAGAGCAATAGGCAATAGACAATAGGTGCAGGAGTGGTCATTCGGCCCTTCGAGCCAGCACCACCATGGCTGATCATCCCCAATCAGTACCCTGTTCCTGCCTTCTCCCCATATCCACTGACTCCACTATGTTTAAGAGCCCTATCCAGCTTTCTCTTTTTCAATTCAATTCATTTCAAATTTAATGTCATTGTACAGATACAAGTATGGGTACAACGAAATGCAGTTTAGTGTCAGTACGTAGTGATAGCAATGTTTAGATAAATACAGATAAATAAATACAGATGTGGGAATCTATCGGCGGGACTCCGAGTTCAGCAGTGCGATGGTGTTATTGTAGAAGCTACTCCTCATCCTGCTGGTGCGGGACCTGAGGCTCCTGTACCGCCTCCCCTGATGGTAGGAGGGCAAACAGTCCATGGTTAGGGTTGGGAGGGGTCCTTGATGATCTTCCCAGCCCGTCTCAGACACCGTTTTCGGTGGAGGGCATCCAAAGCAGGGAGCGGGGCACCGATGATGTGCTGGGCGGTTTTCACCACCCGTTGTAGTGCCTTCCTGTCTGCTACGGTGCAACTGCTGTACCATACCGTAAAGCAGGTGGTCAGGATGCTTTCGATGGTACAGCGGTAGAAGTTGGTCAGGATCTGGGGGGACAGGTGGGCTTTTTTGAGCCTCCTCAAGAAGTAAAGGCGCTGCTGCGCCTTTTTGATCAGCTTGGAGGTGTTGAGGGACCAGGACAGATCCTCCGAGATGTGTACCCCGAGGAATTCTCTTGAAAGTATCCAGAGACCGGCCTCCACCGCCCTCTGAGGCAGAGAATTCCACACACTCACAAGCACCTATCTTTGTTCCTACTTGAAAACATTCCATGATACATATGAATAAATTGGTAAAACATATCACTATTTCCTGATTCTAAACTTAACCTTAGATTTGACAATATTTCCTGTGATGAAGCATAGGTGGAAAAACATCAATTGATTCTTCTTGCTACCATTGTGGTACTGTGCACAAAGTGCATGCCACTACCCTCATCAGTGGGAGAAAATATCGTTTCAATCACAACTTTAACATGTAAACTGTAATAAAGCTTATAGTTTGTCAATCTGAAGAAGGGTCTCGACCCGAAACATCACCCATTCCTTCTCTCCAGAGATGCTGCCTGCTCCACTGAGTTACTCCAGCATTTTGTGTCCATCTTCCATTCAAACCAGCATCTGCAATTCCTTCCTACACAGTATAGTTTATAATCCCGGGACAGGAGTAGATGTAATAGTAGTTGTTTTTTCAGAATTTTTATTGCAATTTAGAGATTTTACAAATAGCTGCTTAAACATTTACATCCACTAAAATATACAATTAATGGCCAAGACTTTTAACAACATTGACCGTAAAGAGGGATTATGGGAATCGGTCCCTGAAAGTGGTAAGAAAAATAGATAGAATGGTGAAGAAGGCTTATGGCATGCTTGCTTCATTGGTCAGGGCGTAGTAGAGTCAGGAAGTCATGATGTAACTTTATAGGACTTTGGTTTGGCCACATTTCGAGTACAGCGTGCAGTTCTGGCCATCATCCTGCGAGAAGCATGTGGAAGGCCTGCAGAGGGGGTTTACTAGAATGATGATGGATTAGGAGGTAGTATGTAAAGGGAGACGTTGGACAGACTTGGATTGCTTTCTCTAGAATGCCAGAGGTTGAAGAGAAACCTGCTATATGTGTTTTTGAGAGGCATGGATAGGCCTTTTTCCCCAGGATGGAAATGTCAAAGACTAGAGGGCTTAGCTTTAAGGTAAGAGGGGCAAAGTTTTGAAGGAAATGTGCGAGGCAAGTTTTGTTTACGCAGAGTGCCTGGAACAAGCTGCCGGGAATGGTGGCTAAGGTAGATACCATAGTAGCATTTAAGATGATTTTTGATCTGCACATGGCTATGCAGGGATCACGTTTGGCACACTGGAGGCACAGCGGTAGAATTGTTGCCGGAGACCCGGGTTCGATCCTGGCCACGGGTACTGTCTGTACGGAGTTTTGTACCTTCTCCCTGTGACCGCGTGGGTTTTCTCCGAGATCCGTTTTCTCCTCACATTCCAAAGACGTACAGGTTTGAAGGTTGATTGGCTTGGTACAAATGTAAATTGTCCCTAGTGTGTGTAGGATAGTGTTAGTGTGCGGGGATCACTGGTCAGTGTGGACTAGGTAGGGTAGTCGGGCCTGTTTCCACGCTGTATCTCTAAACTAAACTAAAACATTGTGGTCCAAAGGGCCTCTTTCTGTGCTGTACTGTTTGATATGCTATGATAAGTAATAGTATTGAGGAGATGTGGAATACTTACTTTAGGAATAACCTCATGATGAGGCCTTGAGAGAGGGGCAACATGTTTCGGAGGGGCTGGTTTTGGCGGCTCTGGTTCGGGTTCAGGTTCGGGTTCGGGTTCAGGCTCGGGCTCATAACCTTCTTCAGTCTCTTCCTCCTCCTCAATGACCTCCTCGTCATACTGTTGAAATATCAAAGAACTATTGAGCAGGTAAACCGTCGAAAGTGGCTCGTGTGGAAATATTAAGCGACAAAATGTGGATGATTAAATGTACAACTGCTGTGGAGATTAACTCCAGCTCTATTAATAGATCTTACCTCTTCCCTGAAAGAAAGGGAGAGGGAAAGGGATAGAGAGAGAAAGAGAGAGAAATAAGAGTGTTAGAGAAACCATCACAAGGGCAGCATTCCAAATATATAGTACAGAAGTATTCTAAATGTATTACAAATATAAATGCAATCCTATTCTCTCATATGTGTATTTTTAACTTTATTTTACTGTTCAGCAGTGTGTGAATTGGCCATACTTTTACCAGTTACCAAATGTCACCTAGCTTTCAAGGTGCGTCGGATTATTGACACTGTTTGGTCATCGTTCTTACTCTTTTGCAAGCTGCCTTCTGTATTTTTTTTCACTGCCATTGTTCTTGCACACGTCAGTCTTAGCTGCATGAGATGACAATCTTAAAATCAAATAAAAGCCACTAAGGCCACAACTTTCAGGGCATGGAGAAATTGCAGCAGTTCACGCAGTTAGGGGAGCAATGACTGGGGCCAGTCACGGTGGTGCAGTGGTGGAGTTGTTGCCTTGCACTGCCAACGACCCGGGTTGGATCATGACTACGAATGCTGCCTGTGTGGATATTCTTTTTCCACTCTCCAAATACGTCCTGGCTTGTAGGCTAATTGGCTTGGTAAAATTGTAAATTGTCCCTAGTGTGCGTAGGATAGTGTTAGTGTGCGAGGATCGCGGACTCAGTGGGCCAAAGAGCCTGTTTCCGCACTCTATCTCTAAACTAAACTAAACAGTCCATTGTGCTTTACACAATATGTTCAATGTGTTCTGGTACCGTGTTGTTCTGGTACTGAGAGGACGACTCAAAGTCCCCCAAATCTAGGTCAGAGTCCTGGTGACCTGCAGATCTTCATGAAAGTTAACAAATCAAATCTTTTTTTGTGTGTCCCTATCTTCACCAATGTGCCTTGTGCTTTAGTTCTTCTAACACCAAGATGTGAGAGGAGATATTATGCCCCAAATCATCATTTTACAAAACAAAAGTCACTGATTAAAGGGCAGTTGTTATCCATTAAATACCCAACTCTAAGCACATCCTGTTCTTGCACCACAAGCGAGTAGATGGAGTTGCATCACAATATTGTACAAAACAGTGAAATGCAGGGGTGTGCTGCTTTTGTGATATTTCTCTGTCAGCTCTGTAAAAAATGACACTAAACAATGGAAGAAACTTGTCTCAATTATCTCATAAAATCATGGCAGTACTAATTCTAAGTTTAAAAATGAATAAACTTGCTTGTTTTCTCTGGAACATTGGAAGTTGAGGGGAGACTTGATTGAAATATACAACATTATGAGAGGCATAGATGGGGTAGGCAGTGAGGATCTTTTTTCCCCCTGGGTGGAAATGTCAAGGAACAGAGGGCAGAGCTTTACTTTGAGAGGGGTAACGTTTAAAGGAGATGTACAGGCAAGTTTTTTTTACACAGGAGGGGTTAGTACCTGGAACACGCTGCCAGGAATGCGGTGGAAGCAGATATAATAGAGGCATTTAAGAGGCATTCAGATAGGCACACAATGAGCAGGGAATGTTGGGATATGGATCACAAGCAGGCAGAGGAGATTAGTTTAACTTGGCATCATGTTTGGCATGGACATTGTGGGCTGAAGATCCTGTTTCTGCGCTATTCTGTTCTATGTTCTATGAACAAAGGGTAAGAAAGAAAGATGCCTTATGCAAAGAGCACAGACAATGGAACTGAATTGTGATATTTTCATTCTTGATCTCCAGATAACAAAATAAGAAACAAATTGAATTTCAGAATTTGAGAAAAAATGTTACTTACTGGTCAGACATTTTGACGTTACGTCTTTAAACCTGGAACAGGAAAGAGAGATGTTAGTTCAGTTGAAGTTTACCTTTCCAGTTCACACTGCCATGATCTGAAAAGACAAATCTGTGCAAAGAGATTTTAGCACTTTAGTGAGTAATAATGATCAGGTTTCCAGTCCCTGTATGTCTATGTGAAACGTTCCTCGTCAATCCATGTTTCCTAATCAGTGTCATCCTTCACTTGAATTATTTCCTGTCATGCTTTGTTTTATGTGCTTATATGCACAGCTGTCCGCACTGATTTTTCACTTCCATCAAACACAGAACTGTTTTTCGTGCTTGCTTGTCATTATTCCTTCTTCCACCTAAAGTGTGCCATTAGTTTAGCTTATTCTACAGATGCAGAATGGAAACAGGCCCTTCGGCCCACCAAGTCCACACTGACTACCGGACACCCATTCACAATAGTCCTATGTTATCCCATTTTTGCATCCACTCCCTGAACACCAGGAACAATATACAGAGACCGATTAACCTACAAGCCTTCACATCTTTGGGATGTAGGAAGAAACTGGAGAACCCAGAGGAAACACACACTGTTCTTGCTATTTTCCAGACTGGCTTTAGTAATATTGATATCTAATACTGATATGATGTTCCTTCATTTGATATTATCCTTCAGGCCACTCGCACAGATGAGTGCCCACAATTTTAGACGCAGTTATATAAATCCTGCACTTTGTGAACTTGAGAACATTGAAGGGAAATATCTGCTCGATAATAACACCTTATTTTAATGCAGCAGATTGCTGCAAAATAAAGGTCACAGTTTGATGAGTCTAGCATAAAAAAGAAATGCCTTCATATTTGATTTGTAACTAGCTGTACATATCTCATGTGACACAAACACAAACACCTTTAAATTAAAGAAGCAAGCACTTTCTTTCCTATCACATTCAGCTAAACACTAGCCTATTTCCCTTCCTTTGCCTTATATAATGCATTCATCTCAATATTAACAGTAGATTTACAAACCTGGTGTGCAGGTGCAAGTACGAATTTCATTGTTCTGTTTCGCTACATTGGACAATAAAACACTTTCGCTTCTTGAGGTTTAAAACTGTTGGTTCTTATTATACCCCAATATAATATGATTTATTAGGATATATTAACAATGAAGATATCAAGAACCAAAAATGTACTCGAGGGAATCAAAGGTGCTTTATTGTCATATATCCCAAAACAGAACAATTAAATACTTACTTGCAAGTATATATATGTAAAATATCAAATAGACAAATAAATAGATAATAATAGTGTAAAAATAATGTTCCCTAGTCTATATAATTCAGAACCTATTTGGGGATTGTAGTGTTTAATAGCCTAATGGTTGCAGGGGAGAAGCTGCTCTTCATCAATCGAACTTATGTCGGAGTCAGAGTCATAGAGTGATACAGTATGGAAACAGATCCCTCGGCCCAACTTGCCCAAACCGGTCAACATGTCCCAGCTACACTAGTCCCACCTGCCTATGTTTGGTCCATATCCCTCCAAACATGTCCTATCCATGTACCTGTCTAACTGTTTCTTAAACATTGGGATAGTCCCAGCCTCAACAATTCATCTGGAAGCTTGTTCCATACACCCACCACCCTTTGTGTGAAAAGGTTACTCCTCAGATTCCTATTAAATCATTTCTCCTTCACCTTGAACCTGGTCCTCGATTCCCCTACTCTGGACAAGAGATTCTGTGCATCTACCCCATTTATTCCTCTCATGATTTTATACACCCCTCATTCTCCTGTGCTCCAAAAAATAGAGACCCAGCCTACTCAATCTCTCCCTATAGCTCAGACAACTCGACTCCTGGCAACATCCTCACAAATCTTCTCTGAACCCCTTCAAGCTTGACAATGTCTTTCCTATAACATGGTGCCTAGAACTGAACATAATACTCTAAATGCGGTCTCACCAACATCTTATCCAACTGCAAAATGACCTCCCGATCTCTATGCTCAATACTCTGACTGATGAAGGCCAATGTGCCAAAAGCCTTTGTGACCACCTTACCTACCTGCGACTCAACCTTCAAGGAACCATGCACCTGCACTCCTAGATCCCTCTGCTCTGCAACACTCCCCAGAGGCCTACCATTCACTGTGTAGGTCCTGCCCTTGTTAGACGTCCCAAAATGCAGCACCTCACATCTATCTGATAAATGTTAGTGCCAAACATGTTCGTGTCAAATGAAGATGCCAATTAATTATTGGTACTGAACAATGTATGTGGTGCAGTTGTAGACTGTGGAGTTTATATATATGGAGAAACATCCAACCAAGCTTCTTATTTATATGGAGAAGCACACACCCATTGACAGTGGCATTCTTTGATCTGTAGGTAGAGCAGCTGGTACTGACTCACGTAACATTTCCCTTGATGCTTTAGGCTGCTGTACTTCAATCTAGTTTTTAACTTTGTAGAGATGCTGATACGTCGTACCAATATGTAACATCACCGAGAAACACTGCTAGAGCACATAATCCAGTGCAATGCCCCCACTACAGAGCTGAGGCACTATTACATTACTGAAAATGCCATCTTCTGGTGGAGTTCACTCCCCAATGAGCCACTCCGGTAGATGTGGTAGATCTTTCAGCAATATTTTAGTCAATATTATCGGGAGGGCAACGATTTATAATAGTGTAAACGGCAGGGAAATTATCAAGGGCTATGTGAGAGGTAAAGAGGAATGAGTTAGCCAAGGAAATGATTGGTGGATGGAAATGAGGGGGGGGCTAAAATCAAACAATCCCAGTTGCTGGGAATGGGAGGGCAGGGGATGATGGGGGAAGGTTGTGAAAAAGACCGTGAGGATATGAGCGTGGGAAGATTGAAAGTGGCAAACATATGGGTCAAAATAATTAAATGTACATTTCTGCCGCACAACGTTAGAGTTGCTGCCTTACTGCGCCCGGTTCAATCCTGACTACAGATGCTGTCTGTACAAAGCTTGCTCATTCTCCCTGTGACCTGTGTGGGTCTTCTATAAGATTTTCGGTTTCCTCCCACACTCCACACAGGTTTGTATGATTAATTGGGTTGGTATAAATGTAAATTGTCCCTAGTGTGGAGGATCGCGTCAATGTGCGGTGATCGCTGCTCAGTAAGGACTCGGTGGGCTGAAGGGCCTGTTTCCGCGCTGTATCTCTAAGCTAAACTACACTATTTTAGAAAAATTGCTGCCTTGGTTTCTGTGAGCAGGCTTCAATCTGTTGTTGGGCCCAAATGCAGAATGGAATATTTATATTTGTATTCAATTGGAAGCCAATTATATTCAGTGCTGAAGAATGGCACAAATCAGACCGGTACACCATAATGCCTATGCTGAACATGATGCTGAGATATATTAATCTCCTGTTCATACATGATCTACACCCTTCCATTCCCTACAAGCCAGTTAAATGGCCCTCTCATACCTGCCTCCACCACCACCCCTGGCAGCGTGTTCCAGGCTCCCACCACCCTCAATGTAGACAAACTTGCCTACACATCTCCTTTAAACTGTGCCTCTCTCACCTAAAGCAGTGCCCTCTAGTCTTTGGCATGGTGGAGCACCAGCGATAACTCCTGCCTCCCAGCTCGGGTGTTGTCTGCATGGAGTTTGCAGAAATTTCTCTATGAATGCATGGGGTTGTGTAAGATTCTCCAGTTTCTTCTCGCTTCCCAAAGGTGAGCCAGCAGGTGAATTAGCCACTGTAAATTACCTCGCGTAAGAAGGTGCGAAACACTGAAAGCAAGGCAATGGGTATGTGAGAAAGAATACATTGCAGGGTTTACAGAGAAGTAATGAAGGGGTAAGGATAATGGGACTCACGGGATTCTTTTCTTGGCTGAAGTATGGGTCTGACCGGCAAATGTCCTCCTTCTGTGTTGTAATATGTAAGTAAGTAGGGAGTCAATACTCAAGTCAAATCTAATGCTCAACTCACTAATATCTCACCCAGTAGAAACTGCCTATGTCTCCCTCCCCCCTCTATAACATTCCTTCCTCTTCAATCCTCTCACACCATCTGCTTTAATCTCTCGCCTTTGTTCCAACTATCTGTCTAGCAAAACCCCTCCTCGCCTATGTCCACCTATTATCTGCTGCTTTATCTTGCCTCTCCTCTCCCAGTTTCTCTCTAAATTTGAAGAAGGGTCCCAACCCAAAACGTTACCTCTCCACAGATGCTCACCCAGAGTTCCTACAGCACTTTGTAAATCAGCATCTGCAGTTTCTTGTTTCTAACTATACGCGAGCCTTAGCCACAAGACTCCAAACCAGGGTAGCTGTGTTTGACTGTTCCAGCAAAGGTAATAGGCCAACGATGGGATGCAGAGAGCTCATGCTAACCACAGTCTCACAACTTCTGGCTTAACTGAGGTGGGATAACTCACTACAAAAGAACTTCCTCATCCAATGGTTCAACAACTCACTCCCTAAAATTAAAAGTGATAGCCAGCTCCCTTTAATTTAATGTTATATTTTATTCTCATGAATTTTATCCTTCATTTTATTCTTCCCCCTCAGTACAAATGTTCCCTTTGTCAGGCATGAGCTTCGGCAGATACCACTCTACCCTTATTAGGCTATCTGTAAATATGCACCATTACACACAGAGCCCTTTGCTGTTGTCACTGACATCCATAGAATTCCAATGGAGGTCATTGCATAGAAATCCAGAAGGACAACTTTGAAGGGCAACAGCTTACTTTATCCATGGACCTTGTGGCTAAATATGTTGTCTGCTCGCACTGTCCCAGCTAAAATCAGTTTGTTCAGTTTGGACTGGGATCTTGCTGACTACGTAACTCGTCTATGTACTGGATTGATGTGCTGAAATTTCCCAAAGTTGTACGTACACTGTCTGCAATGACACAACAGCTAATACATGGGAAGGAGGAACATTTTAGCTTAATCTTAACAATCCAAAAATGTACAGGGTAAAGTTCAATCCCAGTTTATTTGCCCTTTCCATTTTACTGTCCATTTCAGTCAATGTGGAGTAATACTGACCATAGCGTAATACCATTCTATGAGCTTTTGCTCCAGCAAATTAACAGATTAAAAAATGCAGGATCATCTGCAGCCAACATATGTACAGTGTAATGCTGTTGATGGAGTGAAAGTTATATGGTGTGTCAATATTATGATGCAGACATACATTACAACATTACCGTTTTTAAAGCTGAAATTTCATTTATGCCCTGCTAAGAATATTTTATCTATCCATTTAGAAACTGATTTTAGTATAAATTGACTGCGAAAATACAATGTACTGATTGATTTCATCATTGGCTCAAAACAGGTGCAATAGTTTAAACATTGTTAAACGTCATTAAGTATTCTCAAAGGGCAACAAAGTCGGTGTATTAACCAGAAATGTGCAAGAAGAAATTGAACCCATATTCCGTTACACATTCCTTGATATTTACAGAATTTAAGCATACTAATGCTATAATATATCATTTTCAAAACTCAATGGCACAGATATGTTAATAGTACAAAATACATAACAAAATAGGAGTGTTTGCGTCATATTGTAAAACTCCTGGAACCGCAGATTAGATCATGTTTTTAATGTTAGTTTGGTGGCTGTCTGTTCATATCTATCTTTGCAGTCACTTAATACATCTACTTTTTTACCAGTCTATCAGTCAATATTTTGCTGCAGCAACCAGTTGATACCTATTGTTTAACAATGAATTACTAGCACACTAGTTGTCATTGTGATCCGTTATACTTTTCCTGAACACAAGTTTTCTCAGCTTCCGATTCTTAATTCTCCTGTAATAATGAATGTATTTTATTTACAAGATTTAATTGGGCTGCATTGTACGAAATTATTTCCTTCCAATATGAAATTCTTTAGTTATGATTAGTGTGGCTGTAAAGCTGCAAGTAAGAATTGAATTGTTCATAGGTGCAAATGACAATAAGTCCTCTTCAGGTCTTGATTCATCAATATGTTCCACTTTAAACATCTAATGTACATAATTGTATCAGTTTGAAGTATTGCTACAAAATGTACTCGACTGACAGCAACAATCTGTAATTATCCAATAACCACTGAAATTCTGGGAAGGATAGTTAACATCACAAAGCTTTCATTTGCGTTAAATACACAGATATGTTTAATATTAACTCAATTTTCACTTGTAAGAAATGTTGGAACCATTCTTACCTTCCTTAGGACTTAGACTTCTCTTAGTTGGGATACAAAGCTAAGAGTGAAAGGGCACATGCTAGTTTTTATCATTAAAGAAAAATGGAACCATTAACTGATTGGATAATAAATTTAGCAGTAACATTTGGAAAGATGTCACAGTTTATTTTTAGCTGTCATTCAGCAACTGACATACAATCCTCACTCAGACTCAGAAAACGCTTTGTTATCTTTGTACTGACAATCTATTACAATTTATAAATCGCCAGTATAAATGTAAGCTTTTTTTTTTGTTTTAAAGAGGAACTTGAAACAAAATTAAAGCATGTGCAATTTTGCATTTGAAATACAGAATAGCTATTCCAGTCGTTTTTGTCACATTGGAACAAAATAAGGCTTAGCTTTATTATTATCACATGTATCAAAATACAATAAAAAGCTAATGAATATTCTTCATGCGGGAAAACAAATGTTGATATCTGTTAACTGATCTGTGGTTGTCTAAATATATGAATTCATTTAAGGCTGGAAATTAAAGCATGATTCTCAAAATCACTGCTATGATATAGATATTTCAGATGCAGAGTGCTTACAGAACAATACTGACTATAAAAATATTTATTTGGCTGTAAAACACTTATGGCATCTCTAATATAAATGAAAGGCATTTCAAAAATATGAGCTTTTATCTCTCTATCTTAATTAAATTTCGGAAGAAATTGAAGAAAATATTTCATTTTGACAGAAAAAAAGGACACAATAAATTCAAAATCTCCTAAATCGTAAGTAAAAAAAACTTTGATTGATAATATTCCTTATCCTAAGATGTTAACAATGGTTTTCATTCATTAGACCGTTGTTTAAATGCATTGGATTCATGTTACAAAGATATGTATTAATAACATTCAGATAGTTTTACTAGGGATTAGGAGATTTTTCTTAACTATCTGATAATCTAGCCATGCAGGACATGTTGTTATCAAATTGAGTAACAGGAATCTGAAATCCCTTTTCTTATAATTAGAGTATTTATCTCAATTGTCCATGTAGTAAACTTGATTTAATCTTAATTTCAGGCTTCTTACTGCATATTGTGGATTTAAAGACTAAAATGCAGTCACTTTTTAGACAATGCAGAATACATACAGTATTTCTACAGATAATGGTCTGTATGCTGTTGAGATTAAGAACACCTCTGTTACATGTGAAAGTATAACAATGGGCGTGGAGTTAAATCTGACGGATCCTGCTTAAAATGTGTTGCTTCTCCATAAACTATGTGACAATAGTATTTTGCCACTGTATTAAACAGTATGACGTTGTCTTTAATCTTCATTTCTGTCTATTGATTATTTCGTCTTTAATGATTATTTCGTCTTTAATCTTCATTATTTCTCTTTCTGTGCATGATTTGCCATCAAGTTCATCATTTTGAACTGTCACTTGCGTGCTCAGACTTAACACTGCTGATAACAGTCTGGTTGGATCGCTGGAGGTGATAAGCAGTAGCTATTCCAGATGCCCCTGCACATAATCCCACTGAAAGTCCATGGATAATTGTAAGCTAATAGTTGCCAGCCAATAATTGGTGTCAATTTGTGACGGCACAGTGGCACAGCGATAGACTTGCCGCCCTACAGCACCAAAGAGTACAGGGAAGATTTACGAGGATGTTGCCAGGACCAGAGGGTCTGAGCTATAGGGAGAGGTTGAGTAGGCTGGTACGCCATTCCTTGGAGCGCAGGAGGGTGAGGGGTGATCTCATAGAACTATGTTTTAATTTATTATTCACAAACACTTTTAATTGTTGAAACTTTTCCTTCTTTGTAATTGTTTTACAATGTGATGAATTAGAGACATTTAGAAATAATGATAAAATCTCATTTTACAACCTATTTGGGGTTTATCAGGGGCACAGTTGCTGTTACTTGAGCAAAGGCCTCAAGAGCTACATGGCAGTGGGATATGGGGCAACTCCAGTCTGATCTGGCCTTGGAGCTGATGGAATGTCAATTACTTCATCTTCTAATACCTCCCCTTAGTATCAACACCTCCAGCCTCATACACTGTTCAATTTGACCGAACTCAGTGTGCAATCCCATCAACGACCTCCAACAATGTGTATCAAGAAAAATTCAAACCTAGTATTCATAGTTTCCCCACACACGAGGCATTATTTTAAAAGGAGATACAAGGAACAGCAGATGAAAGGCCTGGAAAGAGTGGATGTGGAGAGGATGTTTCCACTAGTGGGAGAGTCCAGGATCAGAGGCCATAGCCACAGAATAAAATAACATACCTTTAGAAAGTAAATGAGAAATAATTTATTTAGTCAGAGGGTGGTGAATCTGTGAAATTTAATGCCACAGACGTCTGTGGAAGCCAACTCAATGGATAGTTTTAAGGAGGAGGTTGACAGATTCTTGATTAGTAAGGGTGTCCGGGTTATGGGGAGAAGGCAGGAGAATGGGTTTGAGAGGGAAATATATGAGCCATGATTGAATGCAAGATGTACCAAATGGATTAATTCTGCTCCTAGAACATGAACTAATGCTGAAATCTTGAGTAAAATCTGGCACTTGGTGTTCAAGCATTATATTAATACTTGCAACTGTATCTCAAAGATTTCACATAACACCAGCTATCTTGTTGTGACAAGCACATCACTTCTGAACACAGTACTCTGAAACAGTAGTCTGAAGAAGGTTCTTGACCCAAAACGTCGCCTATCTCCTTCGCTCCTTAGATGCTGCTGCACCCGCTGAGTTTCTCCAGCCTTTTGTGTACACTCTGAAACACCTCTAGCTTTCTTGTAGGGAAAGGTGGCACTTCAGAGGCAGAGGGAGCTAACCAGGAAAGAAATACATGGCCAAATGACCTTTCTTCCATGGAAGAGAGAATGCCATCTGTCATAAAATTGGCCGTTGTTGGGGCCCTGGCCAGAGCTAGGGCCAGGTTTCATCTGATGTTGTCTGACGAAACAGGATTAAATGTACTCATCTCCTTGGAATAGAGTGTTAGTTATGTTGCTCGGGCAACAGGAGATGGCAAACAACAGGATGTTTAGGAAGGAACTGCAGATGCTGGTTTAAACTGAAGATAGACACAAAATGCTGGAGTAACTCAGTGGGACAAGCAGCATCTCTGGAGAGAAGGAATGGGTGACGTTTTGGGTCGAGACCCTTCTTCAGCTGCTGTTAATGTCACTTGTTATAGTTTGGTGAAGAACAATTTACAGGTATATAAGATAATGGCCCCGGTCACCAAGCAATCCAGACCTCTCCTTCTCCTCTCTGGTCCGTGAATTCATTGTTCATTCCTCCAAACATGCTGGACTCCAAAGGGAATACCTACCAAAGCGCAAGTGTCTGTGAGTAACTGGTTTGCATGGAAATCTTTGAGTTAAACAATTCTTCAGTCTTCAGTATCTAGACTTAACGACTTTAGAGAAGTCTAAATAGCAGATACTTGTGCAATCACAGCAGCACCTAAACACAATAAATTAGTAACTTAAAATTGTGGTGATGTGCAGAGTGGAGGCCTCTAGCTACTGAATATGTGTCTACCTGTGCATTATATTAGATGTTAATATCAGCAATCTGTATTGAATGATGTCTGTCTATTCGGTACAATCCCAGCAGACTTAAAGCTATATGACTCATTTGAATATCTGATTCATGATGAAACTAAATCACCAACCTTGCTGCCGAAAATGTGGCCACAATGACACCTACTCTATCCAAGGACTTGTAACGGTGCATGCTGTAAAACATACAATTGGTTTATACGCCAGCAGGAAAAATGAAGGTCATCGGAGGAATAACTTTCAGCAATATCCAAAATGCCTGAACTGCACCAGCTGCTGCAAACGTGACCTTTGGCTACCTTCTAGGAGCTACTATCTTTGTGCTAGTGAGAACAGAGCACATTGCAGTGCCGACATTGTTGCTAACTTTGAAATTTCTGCCCTGTGAAGCTAAATCTAGACCACTGTTCTTTTAGCTCTGGGCACTCTGCCCAGCGTAAAGAGAACTGGCTCACTGTAAAATGCTGAGCGTTTTAATCATCTTAAACAGGCAGCCAATCATATCAATGTGATGTGTGGAGAATTAGCAAACTCTAAAAAAGATTCCTACATGTATGTTAGCTAGTAAAGTGATTAAAATTGTTTTAAAAATATTTATATTATTGTACTACAATAAAATGCAAGCCTGCCTTTCCAGTGCTTGTTTTAGGTGATAAAACAAAGAACATAGTTCAGTACAGCACAGGAACAGGCCCTTCAACCCACAATGTCTGTGCCCAACATAGTGTCAATTTAAACTGTATACCTGTCTGAACCTCCTAGTCCCTGTCTGTTTATATGCCTATCTGAATACCTCTTAAACATCGCTATCATTACCTGCTTCCACTTCCCCTAACAATGTTTTCCAAGCACCTACCACACTCTGTGTAAAAAACATGCCTTGCGCATTTCCTTTAAACTTTCCTCCTCTCGCCTTAAACTTGTATCCTCTTTTATTTGACGTTTCCATCCTGGAAAAAAAAGATTCAGACAGTCTACACTATACTGTATAAGTCATTCAAAACTTTATAAACTTCTATCAGGTCTCCCCTCAACTTCTGATTCTTCAGAGAAGACATTCCAAACTGGTTTGAATTCTCTTTACAGATCAAACATTCCAATCCAGGCAACATCCTTGTGAATCTCTTCTACATCCTCTCCAAAGCCTCCACATCCTTCATGTAATGGGGATGACTAAAACTGTATATCATACAGTACATGTGGCCCAGCTAAAGTTTTATAGTTACAAAATAAGTTCCCAACTTTGTATTCAAAACACCCTGACCAATGCAACATGCCTTCTGATCATCTTTCTACTTGTTCGTCATTTTCAGAGAACAATGAACTTGCATCTTGTACACAATGCTCCTTTGGGTCCTGCCATTTATTGTATTCTTTCCTCCTACATTTAACCTCTCAAAGCGCAATCCCTCATACTTGTTCACATTAAACTCGTCCTTACAATTTTCAACCAATAGAAAGAATAAAAAAGTAAATATTAAATATTTTTTACTTTCCTCACCAGTCTTTGATATAAATATGAATTTCATTACTTTTTAAAAAATCTACCAAATTATTTTTGGGAGTAATAATTTATTTTTCTGCTTATCTTCTACCCTTGAAACATTACATTAAAGACACTGTAAGATTTAAATAGTTTTAAAGAACTTGAAATGCATCTAAAGATAAAATGTAGCATTTATGCAATTTGTCATGCATGAACTGTTTGCATGTCTATATTCAAGAATATTCACTTGAGGAATGATGGAAAAGGGTAAAGAAAGGATTATGTTATTTTGTTTCTCGTTGCAAATGGTTTGAAAGCAATATAGTCTATCCTTTACCATTCAGAGGAAATGTAATGAATGTTGATACTAAATTCTTAATTTTAATCATATTATGTGCTTGCTTAATTCAAATTACCTAATTTAAATTTTAGGATTATTAAAACACAGAGGTGGCACAGTGGTACAACTGGTCGAGGCGAGATCTGGGGGTCCTTGTACATCAGTCAATGAAAGTAAGCATGCAGGTACAGCAGGCAGTGAAGAAAGTGAATGGCATGTTGGCTTTCATAACAAGAGGAATCGAATATAGGAGCAAAGAGGTCCTTCTGCAGTTGTATGGGGCCCTAATGAGACCAGTGGAGGCCGGTCCTTTGGATACTTTCAAGAGAGAGCTAGATAGGGCTCTTAAATATAGCGGAGTCAGGAGTTATGGGGAGAAGGCAGGAACGGGGTACTGATTGGGGATGATCAGCCGCGATCGGTTACTGTCTGCATTGAGTTTGCACTTTCTCCCTGCTTCAGTTTCCTCCCACATTCCAAAGACGGGGGGCGGTTCTAGATTTATTGGCCAACGAAAATTGCTCCTGTTGTGTAGAGAGTGGATGTGAATGTTAGTGGTCATTGAAGCATGACACTTTATTCTTCTTTGGTATTATTGCGACCCTTTTAAAAAGGTGGGAATCTTAGACCACATTAATGAGAGGTTGAAGTTGTCTGCAAAATCTCCATACAAGTCTGTTTTAAAGTTTGTCTTTGGAGGTCTTTTAGTCTTTTTTTATGTGGAGGAGGGGGAAACAGTTTTCTTAGTGACTTCCTGGTCGTGGATGCGACTATTCTCCGATCCGTATCTTCGCCCCCTCCTCCTGCCGGAGACCGGCCAGAGCTTCGGCTTCAGCAGCAGCGCAGCTCTGGATTTCATCGCGGAGCGAGTGATGCCTTCCCGGGAATCGCCGTGTTGGAACTCCGGAGTGCTAGGACTTTAAACACCGTGGAGCTGTGGCCTGTGGCACTTCCAGCCGCCGGCGGCGGGAGCTTCCAGCCGCTGGCGGCGCTGACTTTGACATCGTGGAGCCTGGGATTCTCGCCAAGGTCGCCAGCGTTGAATCTCTGCCAAGCTCGGCCTGTGGACATCGGAAGCTGCGGTCTACGGTAGGAAGCAGCCGATTGGGAGGCTCCGGGCCGCTGAGAGTTTTCGTCCGTCCGTAAGGAATATCGGGGCCCCATTGTGGCGACTGCAGAGGCCTCAATGGACCCCGACCACTGATGAACGGAGACAGAGGACTGAACTTTGGTGCCTTCCCTCACAGTGGGAAACTTTGATTCCGCTGTGGGGGGATGTTTTTTGTTAAATTCTATAGTGTTGTGTTTATCTTATTCGTGTGCTGCATGGTAACTCAAATTTCACTGCAGCAGTTGGTGTATGTGACTATAAATGTCCTTTGCCCTTTGCCCTTTGCATGACTAAAAGCCTCAATTGCCTAATTGATTGTTGTCATGAGAGATTGGATCACTCCTCACCAAGATCAGTTTGCTGTCCTACATGAATAGAGAGCTGACTTCCAAATGATCACTGATGTCCTTAGTCATAGTCATACAGTACAGAAACAGGTCCTTCGGCCCAACTTGCCCATGCTGATAAAGATGGCCCATCGATACTGGTCCCACCTGCCTGCATTTGGTCTATATTCCTCTAAATATTTTCAACCTATGCAATGTTGTATGGTACCTGCCTCAGCTATATCCTCTGGCAGCTTGTTCCATATACCCACCATGCTCTGCGTGACAACGTTGCCCCCCAGGTTATTAAATCATTCCCCACTCTCGTTAAACCTATATCCTCTGGTTATTGATTCCCCTATGGGTAACAGACTGCATTCCTTGGAGCACATAGCTTGCATTAGGTGATTTTAGCGTTGATATTGGTCTGGAGGCTGTCACAGTCCTCATGCGATTTAGGTCGGAGCAGATCAACACTCCATTTTCCCCCAGAGCCGCAAGATTCCTGGTGGCTTTGTGAAACTCTACTAATTCTAGTCCAAACATTTCACTGCTGATATCCCAGAGAGAAAAATGGTTTAGAGTCTAAACTATCATTCTCTCTCGGGATGTCAGCATTTTCCATTCCACCAAAGGTTTTCATGGTCACCAGTGAAATGTTTGAACTCTACAGTTAGAAACTGACCCAGTGCAAGACCTTTTCATGGGTGTACAATACTTCATATCTGATAACCCTGCTACGAAAAGGAAAAATGAAAAAAAAGACACAAAAGGAGCATTGGACAGTAGAAACATAGAAAATAGGTGCAGGAGTAGGCCATTCAGCCCTACGAGCCTGCACCGCCATTCAATATGATCATGGCTGATCATCCAACTCAGTATCCTGTACCTGCCTTCTCTCCATACCCCCTGATCTCCTTAGCCACAAGGGCCACATCTAACTCCCTCTTAAATATAGCCAATGAACTGGCCTCAACTACCTTTTGTGGAACAGAATTCCACAGATTCACCACTCTCTGTGTGAAAAATGATTTTCTCATCTCGGTCCTAAAAGACTTCCCCCTTATCTTTAAACTGTGACCCCTTGTTCTGGACTTCCCCAACATCAGGAACAATCTTCCTGCATCTAGCCTGACAAACCTCTTAAGAATTTTGTACGTCCCTATATGATCCCCCCTCAATCTTCTAAATTCCAGCGAGTACAAGCCGAGTCTATCCAGTCTTTCTTCATATGGAAATCCTGCCATCCCAGGAATCAGTCTGGTGAACCTTCTCTGTACTCCCTCTATGGCAAGAATGTCTTTCCTTATATTAGGAAACCAAAATTGTACGCAATACTCCAGGTGTGGCCTTACCAAGACCCTGTACAACTGCAGTAGAACCTCCCTGCTCTTGTACTCAAATCCTTTTGCTATGAATGCCAACATACCATTCGCTTTCTTCACTGCCTGCTGCACCTGCATGCCTACTTTCAATGACTGGTGTACCATGACACCCAGGTCTCATTGCATCTCCCCTTTTCCTAATCGGCCACCATTCAGATAATTGTCTACTTTCTTGCTTTTGCCACCAAAGTGGATAACCTCGCATTTATCCACATTATACTGCATCAGCCATGCATTTGCCCACTCACCCAACCTATCCAAGTGACCTTGCAGCCTCCTAGCATCCTCCTCACAGCTAACACTGCTCCCCAGCTTCGTGTCATCCACAAACATGGAGATGTTGCATTCAATTCCCTCATCCAGATCATTAATATATATTGTAAATAGCTGGGGTCCCAGCACTGAGCCTTAATCCACTGGTTCTCCCTTATCCATCTACTAGTTACATCCTCGAAAAATTCTATAAGATTCGTCAGACATGATTTACCTTTCATAAATCCATGCTGACTTTGTCCAATGATTTCACTACTTTCCAAATGTGCTGCTATCCCATCTTTAATAACTGACTCCAGCATTTTCCCCACTACCGATGTTAGACTAACTGGTCTGTAATTCCTCGTTTTCTCTCTCCCTCCCCTTTTAAAAAGTGGGGTTACATTAGCTACCCTCCAATCCTCAGGAACTACTCCAGATTCTAAAGAGTTTTGAAAAATTATCACTAATGCATCCACTATTTCTGGGGCTACTTCCTTAAGTACTCTGGGATGCAGCCTATCTGGCCCTGGGGATTTATCGGTCTTTAATCCATTCAATTTACCTAACACCACTTCCCGGCTAACCTGGATTTCACTCAGTTCCTCCATCTCATTTGACCCCCAGTCCCCTGCTATTTCCGGCAGATTATTTATGTCTTCCTTAGTGAAGGCAGAACCAAAGTAGTTATTCAGTTGGTCTGCCATGTCCTTGTTCCCCATGATCAATTCACCACTTTCTGACTGCAAGGGACCGACATTTGTTTTAACTAACCTTTTTCTCTTCGCATATCTATAAAAACTTTTGCAGTTAGTGTTTATGTTTTGGCCAGTTTTCTTTCATAATCTATTTTCCCTTTCCTAATTAAGCCCTTTGTCCTCCTCTGAATTTCTCCCAGTCCTCTGCTGAGCTGCTTTTTCTGGCTAATTTGTACGCTTCATCTTTTGTTTTGATACTATCCCTGATTTCCCTTATTATCCACGGATGCACTACCTTCCCTGATTTATTATTTTGCCAAACTGGGATGAACAATTGTTGTAGTTCATCCATGCAGTCTTTAAATGCCTTCCATTGCATATCCACCGTCAACCCTTTAAGAATCACTTGCCAGTCTATCTTGGCCAATTCATGTCTCATACCCTCAAAGTTACCTTTCTTTAAGTTCAGAACCCTTGTTTCTGAATTAACAATGTCACTCTCCATCCTAATGAAGAACTCAACCATATTATGGTCATTCTTGCCCAAGGGGCCACTCACAACAAGACTGATAACTAACCCTTCCTCATTACTCAATACCCAGTCTAGAATAGCCTGCTCTCTCGTTGGTTTCTCTACATGTTGGTTTAGAAAACTATCCCGCATACATTCCAAGAAATCCTCTTCCTCAGCACCCCTGCCAATTTGATTCACCCAATCTATATGTAGATTGAAGTCACCCACTATAACTGTTTTGCCTTTGTCGCACGCATTTCTAATTTCCTGTTTGATACCATCCCCAACTTCACTACTACTGTTAGGTGGCCTGAACACAACACCCACCAGAGATTTCTGCCCCTTAGTGTTTCGCAGCTCTACCCATACCGATTCCACATCCTCCAAGCTAATGTCCTTCCTTTCCATTGCGTTAATCTCCTCTCTAACCAGCAACACTACCCCACCTCCTTTTCCTTTCTCTCTATCCCTCCTGAATATTGAATATCCTTGGATGTTCAGCTCCCAGCCTTGGTCACCCTGGAGCCATGTCTCCGTGATCCCAACAATATCATATTCATTAATAGCTATCTGCACATTCAACTCATCTACCTTATTACGAATGCTCCTTGCATTGAGACACAAAGCCTTCAGGCTTGTTTTTACAACACTCTTACCCCTTATACAATTATGTTGAAAAGTGGCCCTTTTTAATTTTTGCCCTGAATTTTTCTGCCTGCCACTTTTACTTTTCACCTTGCTACCTATTGCTTCTACCCTCATTTTACATCCCTCTGTCTCTCTGTTCATGCTCCCATCCCCCTGCCACATTAGTTTAAATCCTCCTTGACAGCACTAGCAAACACTCCGCCAAGGACATTGGTTCCATTCCAGCCCAGGTTCCCAGAGGAGTAAACAGGTTCCAGGCAGTGGGGTACTGCAAGTCTCAGTGCTGGGACCCCAGCTATTTACAGCCCAGGTGCCCAGTAGGTCTGTGAAGCA
This sequence comes from Okamejei kenojei, assembly GCA_035221665.1. Lineage (NCBI taxonomy): Eukaryota > Metazoa > Chordata > Chondrichthyes > Rajiformes > Rajidae > Okamejei > Okamejei kenojei. The sequence goes on from CM069151.1 coordinate 14,415,076, forward strand.
TGGTTCTGTAAGGGTCTGTTAAGACAACATGAATTAGATGGTAGTTGCCAATGCAAGTGCTTGAGAAATGGATTTAATACACGGTTCAGTATTGCTGCTCATTCCAACTGGTGCCCTTGTACAATGTTGATAACCTGAGAGCTCAGAAAACATTGAGAGATAGATACCAAGACCTTTTTCCATCAAACATGATTTAAAAAATGCAGCATTGACAAAATAATTAGAGAAAAACTAAATAGAGGGGTTATGATATTTATAGGATGGACAATTTGAATGGTATTATTTCCACTGCAATCTCTCCCTCTAACTCCTGTTTGATTAGTGGAAAGACACCAATTGCATTAATGTGTTTTTTATGTTCTTCCTCAGATTTTTTTTTATTCTATCTATCTATCTATCTATCTATCTATCTATCTATCTATCTATCTATCTATCTATCTATCTATCTATCTATCTATCTATCTATCTAATCTATCTATCTATCTATCTATCACAAAAGTGCTGGAGAAACTCTAATGGAGCGAAGGAAATAGGCAACGTTTCGGGCCAAAACCCTTCTTCAGACCCTTCAGTGAAGGGTTTCGGCCCTTCTTCAGTGAAGACCCTTCACGGCCCGAAACGATGCCTATTTCCTTCGCTCCATAGATGCTGCTGCACCTGCTGAGTTTCTCCAGCACTTTTGTCAACATTTGATTTTCCAGCATCTGCAGTTCCTTCTAAAACACAATTATCTATCTATCTATCTATCTAACCATCCATCCATCCGTCCATCCATCCGGTCCTTTGACTCACTGAATCCACAGAGACAATGGATCACCCGTTTAGATTAGTTCAAGAGTGTTTTAGTGTATGTACTGAATTGGAACAATCCTTGCAAGTAGACACATTCGAAGGGATCTACAAGTCCTCAACTACATTAAAAACAAAAAGTTAGAACTTCTTTTTCTGTTGTTTTCATGTTATCTAAACTTTGTTTACAAATGTGTTGTGCTGTAATGTAGTGAGGCAGCGACTCCGGTAAATGGGGTAATCCCAGTAATGGGGAATTCGATGGTGAAGAGAACAAGAGAGGGGAGAGAGCGGAGGAGCGTGAGAGGAGGGGAGGATAGTTTTCAGTCAGTCTTTGCCTTCACTTGAACATTTGCTTAATCCCATCTTCATTTCAATCACTGCCTGAGTTCCTTCCACAAAAAAGGACACTTTACCATCAAGTCAGTTTTTAAATTTAGATTCTGGATGACCTGATGATCCCAGCAATCTGCAGCAAATCTATCTTGCCTTATATTTTCCCACAAGACAACTTAGTTTGAATCCAAGAGGACTTGGAAGTTTTTCAACCCCCGTCATCGCTGCCTGAAGCAACTGAATGACTCCATTAAAACAACATTGTGTTCAGTGCTAAAGTCAATAGATTGATTCAAAGATACAGCATAGAGAGAGATCCTGACCTCGCATCTACTTCAATGGAGACCTTCGGACTATCTTTAATCAGACGTTACTGGACCTTATCTTGCACTAAACGTTATTCCCTCTATCCTGCATCTGTACACAGTGGACGGCATAGTTTTAATAACATAGTAATTTCGCTAACTGGATAGCACGCAACAAAAAAAGCCTTTCACCGTAGAAAAAAATAATTGCAGATGCTGGTTTATATCAAAGATAAACACAAAGTGCTGGAGTAACTCAGCGGATCAGACAGCATCTCAGGAGAACATGGATAGGTGACATTTCGGGTCGGAACCCTTACTCGGCCTGGTTTGTATTGAATTTTGTAAATATAGATTGGTTTGTGTGATGGAAATAGAGGAGCGCGCCCCCACCGGCCAGGGAAATAGAGGAGCGCGCCCCCGCAAGACGGGGAAATAGAGAAGCGCGCCCCCGCGGGTCAGGGAAATAGAGGAGCGCGCCCCCACCGGCCAGGGAAATAGAGGAGCGCGCCCCCGCAAGACGGGGAAATAGAGAAGCGCGCCCCCGCGGGAAGGGACATAGAGGAGCGCGCCCCCGCGGGACGGGGAAATAGAGGAGCGCGCCCCCGCGGGAAGGGACGTAGAGGAGCGCGCCCCCGCGGGGACATAGAGGAGCGTGCCCCCGCGGGACGGGGAAATAGAGGAGCGCGCCCCCGCGGGAAGGGACATAGAGGAGCGCGCCCCCGCGGGAAGGGACATAGAGGAGCGCGCCCCCGCGGGACGGGGAAATAGAGGAGCGCGCCCCACGGGACGGGGAAATAGGGGAGCGCGCCCCCGCGGGGGGAAATATAGGAGCGCGCCCCCCCGCGGGAAGGGAAATAGAGGAGCGCGCCCCCGCGGGACGGGGAAATAGAGGAGCGCGCCCCCCGCGGGACGGGGAAATAGAGGAGCGCGCCCCCGCGGGAAGGGACATAGAGGAGCGCGCCCCCGCGGGTCAGGGAAATAGAGGAGCGCGCCCCCGCGGGAAGGGAAATAGAGGAGCGCGCCCCCGCGGGACGGGGAAATAGGGGAGCGCGCCCCCGCGGGTCAGGGAAATAGAGGAGCGCGCCCCCGCGGGACGGGGAAATAGAGGAGCGCGCCCCCGCGGGACGGGGACATAGAGGAGCGCGCCCCCGCGGGACGGGGAAATAGAGGAGCGCGCCCCCGCAAGACGGGGAAATAGAGGAGCGCGCCCCCGCGGGACAGGGAAATAGAGGAGCGCGCCCCCGCGGGACGGGGAAATAGAGGAGCGCGTCCCCGCAAGACGGGGAATTAGAGGAGCGCGTCCCCGCGGGACGGGGAAATAGAGGAGCGCGCCCCCGCGGGACAGGGACATAGAGGAGCGCGCCCCCGCGGGACGGGGGGAAATAGAGGAGCGCGCCCCCGCGGGTAGGGAAATAGAGGAGCGCGCCCCCGCGGAAGGGACATAGAGGACGCGCCCCCGCGGGACGGGGAATTAGAGGAGCGCGTCCCCGCGGGACGGGGAAATAGAGGAGCGCGCCCCCGCGGAACGGGGACAGAGGAGCGCGCCCCCGCGGGACGGGGAAATAGAGGAGCGCGCCCCCGCGGGACGGGGAAATAGAGGAGCGCGCCCCCGCGGGACGGGGAATTAGAGGAGCGCGTCCCCGCGGGACGGGGAAATAGAGGAGCGCGCCCCCGCGGGACGGGGAAATAGAGGAGCGCGCCCCCGGTGATTGGGGATAAGAGCGCGTTCCCGAGTGAAGTTAGGGGCAAAAATACTTTACATTAGGGGGAGAAGCGCGCTCCCGCGGGAGTAGTGGAATCGAGCGCGTTCGCGAGAGATCAGGGGAGGAGAGGAGCGCGCTCCCGCGGGGGGGGGGGGGAGGAGGGAGAAGGAGAGAAGCGCGAGCCCGCGAAGGAGCGCGCTCCCGCGGGAGCTGAGGAGAGGAGCGCGCGCCATGTCCGCCGGGGCGCTCCGCATGTGAGTGAGGGAGGGGGCGGGCGGGCGGCTCCGGGCCGGGGGGTGCGGGGGATGCGGGGCCCGGGCCGGGGTTGGCGCTGGGCCTGGGTCTGGGCCCGGGGTACAGGCCGCTGCCGCTGCGGGCCTGGGCCTGGGCCTGGGGGGCCCGGGGTACAGGCCGCTGCCGCTGCGCTGGTCCTGGGTCTGGGCCTGCGTCTGGGCCCGGGGTACAGGCCGCAGCCGCCGCCGCTGCGCTGGGCCGGGGCCCGGGGTACAGGCCTCTCTCTCTGTCCGGCTGAAGCCCGGCTGCCCTCCCCCCCACGGCGCAGTCGGCCCCGGAGCCCGGGCATTTGCCCGGAGATGCTGCAGCCCAGCCCGGCCCGGCCCGGCCGCTGAGTTACCCCAGCGCGTTGTGTCTATCCGCGGGGCTCCACAGGAGCAGGCCGTGCCCCTGCTACTCTCCACTCCCTTAAATCCCACCTGCTTAGAAAGATATTCGGACAGGAGTCACCACAGGCCTTTTGACCCCACTTGCCCATGCCGACCAACCCCTCCTGCTCCATATCTCTCTAACCCTTTCCTATATATATGGGAATGGGTTTGGAGAGCTATGGGTCAATGGGGCTAGCCTAGCCTAGCATCTGTAGTTTTTTTCTTCATAGCCCAGTGTACCAACTTGGTTGGCATGCACAAGATGGGCCGATGGGTCTGTTCCGCTGCCAGCTGACTGCGCTGGAGACCAGATTTCAATTCTTGCCTCTCCCCCCCCCCCCCCCCCCCCGTAAATGTATGGGTTTCCTCTGAGTGCTCCAGTTTTCTACAACATAGCAATGATGCACAAATTTGTAGGTTAATTCGGTCTCTGTAAGTTGCCCCTAATGTGCAGGGAGAAGATAAGAAAGTGAGATAACATAGAACTAGTAGGTCATCGTGGACTCGGTGGGCTGAAGGGTCTGTTTCCATTCCATGCTACATCTTTCAATGGTTATGAAAGTACGAAGGGTGAATTGTGGGGAATTTATGGTTAGAAAATTGATCATGAAAAGGTTATCATGTTCTGACTGAATGGTGTGCAGATACTAGGATCTGCTGCTATTCAAGTTAAAAAGTTAATTCAACTTAAATTTAGAGCTGAAAAAATCCTGTTGACCATCATGAATCCTGATGGCTGTAAGCTTTATCTAGATCCTGTGTTTTTCATCTCTTTTCCCATGTTGTGAAAGGCAGACCTGGCCATTTTGCCAAGAAGCATTTCCTCATAGAAAACTTTCTGTACAAATATACTTTTAACTGCAATCAGAAGTGGTCCATATGGAATATGCTTAAGAGTCACCAGGAAAATAAGACTGTGTACCCTGTTAATGGTTTTCTGAGCAAATTGGTTGAATGGCTCATTGTATGTTGTAAACCATGTGCTAAATGTGGCTGAAGGTGAGAACAGCCATCCCCTACAGATCCTTCATGCTGAGCTAGAGTCTCAATCCAATAGCAGGCTATCCTTGTAGTGGTTGTGGTGTGGATGAGTCTCTTGTACAATCTCGGGTGTGAATTGCCATTGAGATCTGGAGAGGGATGCACTGCTCTTCATTGTGCTCTAAATTCATCAACGTGGTGAAAGATGTGCTTTGGTCAGCCTGAAACTTGTTGGTCTTCCAATGTGAAGAGTTGTCAGCTAGTGAATGCTGGCACATGGTGGGGGAAATACATGCTGAGGGTGCACACAATGTAGCCATTACAAAGCTCTGAAGGAAGACCACAGCACAAGGTCGTCCTGCCACTGGGTACGTAAGGACTGGATCTCATGGTGTAACCTCACACTCATTCCAGTTGAATATTGTGACTGGAAAAAATTAATTATATTTGCTAGAATGTAAATATTGTAGGTGAATGCAATGATAAGCTAGGGACGGAGAATGGTAAGAACAGAAGACCATTGCCTTCTTCCCACCAGTTGACAAGAGGTGAACGTTCTTTGCTGTATAATTGCAAATTTTATGAATAAAATATTTTTGGATTAAAAAAACAGCTTGTTTAGTCATCAGATGCATTTTACTCCTAAAATGCGTGAAGCAAAATCCTATGTCAGAAAACCGAATATTAACTACTTGATCTTGCTCATGGGATAGTCTCTGGCATTATGTTCATTCTGGTTCTGTAGCAGATTAATATTGAAGGAGTGGGTGTTTGATTCAAGCATATTAGTCTTTGTGTTGTTGTCTCTGGACAATCAAGCCATTTCTACCTTGTTAAAGAACGGTGGCACAGTGGTAGAGTTGCTGCCTTACAGTGCCAGAGACCCGGGTTCAATCCTGATAACGGGTGCTGCCTGTACGGAGTTTGTAGGCTCTCCCCGTGGCATGCATGGATTTTCTCCGCGATCTCCAGTTTCCTCTCACACTCCGAGGACATGCGGGTTTATAGGTTAATTGGCTTGGTATAATTGTAAATTGTCCCTAGTGTGTGGGGATGGCTGGTTGGCGCAAACGGAGTGGGCCGAATGGCCTGTTTCCATACCGTATCTCTAAACTAAACTAAAATATGGTTCAAACATACCTTCAGGGTTTCAATTTATTGTAACTAGCAGTCCCAGTACACTGTACCCTAATAATTTCTATAATATTTGTGTTCCACCTCTTCGGTCATTTCATTGACTAAAATATTGCCTGCTTTAATTTTATCCAATGACTAATTTTAACAAAATAATGGTGTACATTTCTTTGACTTTTCAGACTGGCCTGTGGCGATGTTGAAGGGAAATTGAATGTATTGTTTAACAGAGTACGGTCAATTCAAAAGAAAAGTGGAGATTTTGATGTGAGGACATTTTTGTTTATAAACTGGTTTTGTCATGCCAAATGTTGTATTATACTTTAATAATAATTATAAAAAGGATTGTATGTATGATCAAGCTGGCTACCTAGCCATTATGTGCTTTTTATTGTATTTATGTGCCAAGCTCAGCTGCCAGTGGCTAACTATGTGAATTTTACTTGGGTCTGGGATGTATTTTTGCATTTTGTCGCTTGTTGTACTAGTTGAAAAGTAATTTGTTAAGTTGCAGTTTAAGAAGAAAACATATGTAATGGGTGATAGCTTTAACATGAAAACGAGTAAATTTCAGGCAACAATATTGATCTCTTAAAACATTGTTATAACAACATATGTTGTAGCCAAATCTTGAGTTTCGTCCTGGATAAACCTATTCTAATGATTGCATTTCCTGAATTGGAAAGTATTGTACAACTTTAGTTCTGGGTTTATGATTCTACATTAAAATATAATTTGTTTAAAAAAAGGGAGTTGGTCACTGAATGGAAGATGTCGTTTTTTAAGTGAGTGTTGGTTAGGTTGCATTTGAAGATAACTTGATGTTTTGTTGAACTTTAAGATGACTTTGATGTAACTTCATGTTCGGTTATGGGAATATATCGATAGATAAGGATTGTTTTATTTTTCTCTGGCACACTAGATATTTTGAAAATGTTTAGTAACCTTTGTGTTAATAAGTAACGATGAATTGTAAAATTATTTTTGTTTTAGTGGTGGACTAGGTGATGACGATGTATAATCTGGAATATATATTATGAACTTTGTGAAGTGGCAAAATTGGAAAACAATTGGAATAAAGCTTTTAAATAAATGTATGAATCAACATTTTTGAGGGGTTGACAAATGTTAATTTTTCATTATGGTGTCTCTTCTTGTACTTGTAGCTGTTGTTATGTGTAGGAAATTTCTTTGGAACCTCAGCAGAGGCAGAATCGGAATGGGCAGAATACAAATCTGGAGCCAAGAAAGGTAAATCAGTAACATATTTATACATTTTAATCATAGAATCATAGAAAATAGGTGCAGGATTAGGCCATTCGGCCCTTCGAGCCTGCACCGCCATTCAATATGATCATGGCTGATCATCCAACTCAGTATCCTGTACCTGCCTTCTCTCCATACCCCCTGATCCCTTTAGCCACAAGGGCCACATCTAACTCCCTCTTAAATATAGCCAATGAACTGGCCTCAACAACCTTCTGTGGCAGAGAATTCCACAGATTCACCACTCTCTGTGTGAAAAAAGATCTTCTCATCTCGGTCCTAAAAGACTTCCCCCTTATCCTTAAACTGTTCTGGACTTCCCCAACATCGGGAACAATCTTCCTGCATCTAGCCTGTCCAACCCCTTAAGAATTTTGTACGTCTCTATAAGATCCCCCCTCAATCTCCTAAATTCCAGCGAGTACATTTTCTGGTGTTGCAAATGGAATTCATAAAACTTGTGCTTGTCACAAATTGCCACCTGTAAACAACAGATACTTTTATCATAGTTCTTTGTGGGGAAAAAGTGCTATTTGCAGTGCATTAATTTTCTTGGCAGTCTCATTCAGACTTGTTCACTAAATCCTGTATGCCTTTCTAAGGTACAGTAAGTTTAAACACTTAATTTTTGCTTGCTGGTTTTACATTGCGATTTTTTTTTTCCTTTTTTCCTTTTTTTCTTTTTATCCTTTATTTTTATATTTATAAAAATATGCTGCATAATCAATCCTCATTAGTGGTCACTAAATATTTACTGAAATTTCACTCTAGTCAAGTATTTTATTGGCATTTGTACAGAAACAGAACAATGAAATTCTCACTTGCGGCAGCGCAACAGATATGCAAGCAGAGTACTCTATGTCAACACAAGTATAATACTAAAAGGTTCAGTGTGTGTGTATTTATATATGTGTAGAAAAAAACAAACAGTAATAATGCAAAGGCACAAACAGTGCCCCAAGTCTATAGTGTGAGGCTTATTTGGAAGCTGTTTAATAGCCTAATGGTTGGAGGAAAGAAGTTTCTCCTAAACCTGGATATTACTGTTTTCAGACTTTGATACCACCTTCCTGATGACAGGAGTGGCGTGAGAGTGTGGTAAGGAGGTGTGGGTCGCTGACGATGCTGGCTACCTTTGTTTAGGCAGCGACTCAGTGGATCCTTTCGATAGTGGGGAGGTCAGTACCTGTGATGGACTGGGCAGTGTTCACCACATTTTACAATCTTCTTTGTTCCCTTGGCTTTCAAGTTGCCAAACCAGGCCATGATGCAACCAGTTAATATGCTCTTTACTACCTGTAGACGTCAAGCGACCATACGTTGATATTCCGAATCTTCCAAGGAAGTAGAGGTGTTCATTTGATTTTTATTACCGGATCTTTTTTTAGTAACATATTTAATGTATTGTTTTTAACTTTTTAATGATTGAAATGTTCAACTATCAGTTGAAACCAAATAGTGCGAACGAAATGTGCAAATAAAATGCAGAAACTAAGTACATTTGAATTTTCTTCCATGTGCAATTGTTTTAATCGTGCTTTTTTTTACATTGATTCTTTTTTTCCCAGCTCCAATGCAAACGTATATATTGGGTGCCAACGCTCAAGAAACAACAAAGTATTACTCCAGTGTAGATGGATGTGAATTGGCAGAAAACATTACATATTTAGGTATGTAGAAACAAAGCCTTGCTAATACTGGGTTACAAAAAAAGACACAAAGTACTGGAGTAATTAGCAGATGAGGCAGCATCACTGGAAAACGTAGATGGGCGATGATTTGGGATGGGACCCTACTTCTAGTCTGAAGAAGGGACCCGACCAGAAACATCACCTATCCATGATCTCCAGTGATACAGCCTGACCCACTGATTTACACCAGCACTTTGTGACATATTTAAGTATATTCTGTATTCTTGTAGTTTGAAGCATCTATATTATGGTTGTGTGTATTCCTTAGATTGAGTGATCTTAGATTCCTAAGATCCAGTGAACTGATGTTTGGTTATATAATCCATACAGAACGCTTTAAATGCCAAGTTGGTACGATGTTTCTTCAGTGTGATATGTTATACTCCTGTAGGTCGGAAAGGTGTCTTTACAGGAGCATCAGGTTTACAAATTGCTTACCTGAGTGGAACAGAAGCCCGGAATGTACCAGCTCCTGCTTTCTGCTTTACCGCTGAGGATGTGACAAATTTGAAGAGTTCACTCGCTGCCAGCTCCAAATTCAAGGGGGTGGATCTTCTCCTGACATCACAGTGGCCAAGAGGAGTATGGCAATATGGAAACAGTGTGGTCAGTTTATTACCTTCAGGTGTTTTAAATATTTCTTTTTAAAAAGCGCCTTATCTCTCAACATTTAAGAACCATTTGGATAAGCACTTGAATTGCAAAGGCATAGCAGACTTGTGGCCAAAAGTGCTGGTAAAAATGTGATTAACATTGATAGGTCCTTGATGGTCAGCGTAGGCATTGTGGATCTAGAGCAGTGCGTCGTAAACTGGTGAATGGTTCACCCAAGGGCGAATTAAAATATTTTCAGGTGAATGAAACTCGACGGGTGAATGAAGGGTGAATGACAATTTATTCAGATATTTATATATATTTTTTCTAACTTAAAAAGGGCATTGCCATTAAAGTGGTTAGTAAGCTCTTATTGGTTTAATGGCAGTGGAGCTGGAAATTTGATATGTTTTTTTCTCTCTACCCTATGGTTTTCTAATTTCAAAGTAGCAGGATATTTCCCAAATTTACTGTAATATAACCTTTTAGGGAAGACCAGACGAGCTAGTGGGATCATAAATTTATAAATAGCAACACTGGAGGATCGCTGTAGGCAACTGTTGAACTGTAACTTTACTTCATGCAGCAATTTAGCTACCAAAGTTGATATTTGGTGGTATTGTGAGCTTTCGTCAGGGAGAGTTATCGAAAGTTATATTAGTTGGATACTAATATATTAAATCACATACTTCATGGTTTTTTGAGCTAGTTTTCCAAGAGAAAAACTGCAGTAATCAAAGCCCGAAAGGGTAGAATGGGGCTGAAGCCCAGTGTTTAGACATTGGAAGGTACACAATAGGCAACGCTTCGGGCCGAAACCCTTCTTCGGACTCAAGGAAATAGGCAACGTTTCGGGCCGAAACCCTTATATGAGGCATTTAGACATTGGAATGTTTTTTTTATAATTCTAATAAAATGATTTTCCAACTCCAATGGTATTAAACTTTTTTTTCGCTCCTAGTTTTCTTTACATTTTTAGTTCAAAAAGTTAAATAAAACAAACACTTGAGAAATGAGTTAATTTATGTTTTTTGCTCATGTGGCAATATAAATTATATATAATATTATACACAAGGGAGAATAAGACGAAAATTACCAAAAAAGAAAATTTAGTCAAGGGTGAATGCAAATTTTGTGATTAAAATTTTGTGAATAACACTGACATAGTTTAAGAAGCACTGGTCTAGAGTATTTAAAGATGGTTTAGCATCTAGCTTTCCACACTCAACTAAAACTTGGTTCATTAGGAAATGTTTTAAGAATGTTGTGCAATATTTAAAATGGGTAAATTAAAAGTGTGCATAATTTTGATAACACCCAATGGTCTGGAACCTACCGAATTCCCAAGGCTGTCTGTCCTACTGCAGCAAGTGCAGTGTTGACTTTTACAATTCCTTGCATTTTCATTATTTGGGGTTGTGTTTATTATTATAGAAATAATTTAAACATTATAATACAAATGTTGCAAACTGTACACGGTGGCAGGCAGTAGATACGACTGTTTGGTACTTTTATACCTTGCCGGCGCCAACACGTGGAGACAATTGTGCACTGCCCAGGTTGTATGCAAAACAAAGCTTATCACTGTACCTAGGTACTCTAAAAATACCTAGATATCCTGTGATAATATAGTTTCATTCATTCATTAATTCATGTATTAATTAATTAATTCAACAGTCCATATAGAGGTGTTGTGAAAAATGCATAACTAACCATATCATTCTCTTCCGCAGGAAGATATTGATAAAAAACTATGTGGCTCTGTGCTCATAGCAGATCTTGCATCTACCCTAAAACCCAGATATCATTTTGCTGCTTTGGAAGGAGCTAATTATGAAAGATTACCGTACAGGTATTGTCACCTATTCGTTTGATTCAGTCCAGAGAAGGTTTACCAAAATTCTGCCTGGATTAGGGGGCATTGGCTACAGGGAGACGTTCGGCAGACTTGGCTTGTTTTCTCTTGATCGCCGGAAGTTGAGGGGAGTCCTGATTGAAATACAACGTATTGTGAGAGGTGTAGCTGGGTGAGACGGCCAGAACTTTTTTCCTAGGATGGAAAAATCAAATATTAGAGGGCATAGCTTTAAGCTGAGATGGGCAAAGTTTAAAGAAGATGTGCAGGGCAGGGTTTTACACAGAGGGTGGCGAGTGCCTGGAGCGTGCTGCCACGGTTGGTGGTTGAGGCAGATATGATAGTGGCATTTAAAAGGCTTTTGTATATGCAGAGAATCGAGGAATATGGATCATGCACAAGGAGGTAAGAGATGATCTTGGCATCATGTCCAGCACAAACACAGTGGACCAAAAGGCCTGTTCTCGTGCTGCACTGTTTTATGATTCATTCGGTAAAATGCTTTTCTCGTAAATTCTTATCCCAATTGTGGTTACTTTCCTGCACTTAACATTTTTTAGTTTAGCTGTAGGAAGAACTTTATGTGCATATATGTGTAACATCTGTTTTGCAGTATTTTGTAAAATTATACTCTTTCCACTTTTGAGAATGATTTGGGAAGGAAAGTTTCAAAGTGAAAATGTGAATTTTAGTATGTTTTATAGTGATGAAGTTATTCAATTTAGGTTCCTTTTAAACAAACAACAAACTGACCGATAAGTAAAATTTTGTAAGTGTATTCACCCTAAAGTTCAAAGCCACAGTTGTCTTCATTTGATAACTTGCCACCTCAGACTGAGAATGGGAATGAACTGCTGTTTGACACTGGGGATGCAGGAATTAATAGATACTGTTTAAAACATTATTTAAAGTTATTTCAAATTAGCTTTCTCATGGGTAGCAGATTAGAGGTTATTACAAATGAATATAATTTTTTCATTAAACCCAAGTCTCAATAGAAAAATGCATCAACTTAACACAAGAAAAGACACAAAGTACTGGAGTAACTCAGTAGATCTCTGTTAGACATGATTAGGTCACGTTTCGGGCCAGGGCCTTCCTTCAGACATCAACTTAACGTGCTTGAATACTGAAAAGAAAGAGCGGTAGTATAAAGTTGGGGGCAATGTTGTTACATTGTAAAACATAGTTAATTGGAATAGATCATGGAAAGTTTTACATTTGTTATGTAACCTAGTTTGAGCATAAACTTGTCTAAATTGAGCGTTTTGGATAACATTTGTAAATTACCAATTGTAGACAAGTAGAAACTCTGATCAAATTATTCAAATTGTCATGACATACAGGTTATCTCCAGGTTATTTATCTTTAAATAACCTGGAGATAAAGATGGTTCCTCTGTTAATGACCATTTGAAGTGTCGGAGCATTGCCGTGGTTTAGTACTGTGGGATTCATGCAGCAATATCTGATCTGGACTTCAAGGCCATCAGTCCGTTTAAGCTTTTGTACATTATAGGTCACAAGATGAGGCTGTAGAAAGGCTGTCCTTTTTTTTGTCTTCTCTAGTCCAAATGAAACTTGTAGGTGAACCAACAAAGCTGGTTGCAAACAGCATTGCTTAAACCAGAAACATCTAGGTCTGAATTACTTGGTATTGGAGCTTACTGTGCTTATACTTATGAACACTTTAATTATAATTAAACTTTATTTTAAATTTAGAAACCATATGATACTACAGGAAAATGCACAGCATGTCACCAGGTTCATAGCACTGGCAAATATCAGCAATACCAGTAAGAAAAAGGCAAGTAGACAAGATTCTGAGTTAATGACATAATTAAACTTTGATAGAACATATCTGCAATACTCTGCATTTTTAATGTTTTCTTAATTTTAATGGAAGTATAATACTCAAGTCTAATATTGGGCGCACAGCATCGCCAGAGACAGCTCACACCCCAACCATAGACTTTACCCTCCTCCCATCCGGGAGACGCTACAGGTCCCTCCGCTACCGTACCAGCAGGCTCAAGAACAGCTTCTTCCCTGCGGCTGTCACACTTCTCAACATTGCACGTCAATGACTGTCTGTCTCCACCCCTCCACCCCCCGGACTATCCAATCACCAGCAAATTGCACGGATACCACTGTATATGTATAGATGTATATACTCATACTATTGCGCAATTACTTGGTTATTCGTAAGTTCGCCCGTCGGAGATACCAACTGCATTTCGTTGTCTCTGTATTGTACACTGCACAATGACAATTAAAGATTGAATTGAATTGAATAATAATAGAATATTGACTGGCCTTGAGGGGGATACGACATATATTGCCTGAAGTAGATTCATATTGCCCGAGTCGAAGACGAGGGCAATATGGATCTAGTGAGGGCAATATATGTCGTATCTCCCGAAAGAGGACAGTCAATATTGTTATTATTACCCATTATCAGACATCTAGAGGAAAATTTGAACATCTCAGCTCGGCGGACTTCCACGCAAAATTTAACCAAAATGGACGCGGCAGTCTTCCTGTCTGCCGTTTGAATATTCTAAATTTCCCACGCAGCGTCACGTTGCCGTCACGTTGCCAAGTTCCCGGATGTGAGACCAGGGGAATATAAGACTATATTCCCGCTGTTTTAACAGGTAAAGTCCATAGGCGTTCGCAAGAAAGGGGAATATAAGAAAATATTCCCCTGTTACCCCTGCTGGCAGTAAAAACCAAGGGAATACAATTTTGTAAAAGCATACCTCAGATGTGTGATATGGGTAATAATAATGTATATCCCTAAAATATTATCTGTTCTTTTAGTATAACTCATTTTTGATTAATACCACTGAACCAAGCTTGATGCCTGCCACATACCAATTTAAAAACTTGGTTAATTCACAGGGTAGTATGGATTTTCAAAGCATTTTTGTTTTTACAAATGTCAGACTCTGAACACCGGAATAAGCTCTTCAACCCACCATACCTATCCCATCCTTTTTACCCACATTAAGTCCATATTATCTTTGAGTCCTGTCCAGATGCTTTTTTAAATGTTGAGTGTGTCCGTGTCCACCACGGCTTCAGGCAGTGTCCTCCACACTACAACCACCATGCAGACAAAGGAAATTTATTTTCTCCCCTCAGAATCTTTTAGTTATGTTGACAATATGACTCTATGTAAACAAGCTAGTAATTGTTGGCTTAACTATCTAAGGCTGAAAATAATGTTCCTGTTGGCAATAATAAAAGCCCTGTCCCACTGTGCGAGTTCACCCAAGAGCTCTCCCGAGTTTTAAAAAAAAAACAACTCGTGGTAAGCACGTAGAATGAACGTAGCGGGTACGTCGGAGCGCGGGACTTCTCTTAGCGCTAACAGCAGGTACTCGGGAAACGTGGTAACTCGTGAAGATTTTTCAACATGTTGAAAAATGTCCACGAGTAAAATATACTCGGGATGTAAAAATGTGATACTTTTTAACACGTAGTCATACCGTAGTAGCTCATGAGTTTACCGTAGTAGGACCTGGTGTCCTATATCACGATGGTATGTTCAGGATGGAAATAAGAATACTCAGTATATTCATTACCTTTGAATTGTAGTTTTATGTAATCCTCCCATAACTTCTGAGTTCCATTTCACAATATCTATCAGACATACAGAATGTTGCAAGGTAATATTTTGCTCAAAACTCAGTTGTATCTTTCTATCTCAATAAATATCACAAATGATGCCATTGTTTCAGCCACATTATGACAAAATATAGAATGTAGGTTATTTGTAATCCGTCACCCCATCCCAGAAACAACAGTACTTAAAGAAGAACATTTATTTTACTAATTTACAAGCTTGTACCATACATGGTCCGTTGATCCATATCCAGCATAATGTTGTGATAATTGCATAAAACGTATTATTGTCTAAGACATTTGGTGTGGCATAGTAATCCATCTCAGTACTCATTTAGGCAAGTCCCAAGCTATAGATACTTTTCCCCCATCCCCCAATCCCCCTCGCCCGATCTTCATTGAACCTACCATTTGACCAATTTTACTCGGCTGCTGTAATGTTTCCTTCCTATCAAAACATGTTGAAAAATCTTCACGAGTTTCCACGTTTCCCGAGTACCTGCTAAGAGACATCATTCGCTAAGAGACATCCCGAGCTCCGACGTACCCGCTACGTTCATTCTACGTGCTTACCACGAGTTTTGATTTTTTTTTTACTCTGGAGAGCTCTTGGGTGAACTCGCACAGTGGGACAGGGCTTTAAGGATGCTGGCAGGTTTAGTCAGTCTAAGGAAAATCATTTTAGTCGGCTTGAAGGAGCCTCATGGAGGCAATTAATCGGAGTTGAAGTTGCTGAGGGGTGACATCAAAGAGTTGACAGAAGCTATCTTAAAATTATTTAATAAGAAACCACTATCATTCATTTTTTAATATTTCAATAACTGGTACTAGATTCCTCTTTTTAATACTTGCTATCATATTACTTGTTCGTTTTTACTTACACAGTACTTGTACGCATTTAATGTCGTACCCATAAGTTCCATGGACTCAACTGAATTAGTGAAACAACCCCTTGACGTTACAGAAAGTCCATACAAGAAAATGGCCAAGGAATTTCAAAGATCAAAATTGGGGGAATCTGCATCAGTAAGTATATATAGGGAAAACCTTTCTTGGCAATTAGTTCGAACAAAAAGTTGTAAGAACTGGTCTTGAACTTAAAAACAGAAAATGGTGGAAAAATTCAGCAAGTCAGGCAGCATCTGTGGAAAGACAGCCAGTCAATGCATTGGCTTTATAAGCTTTAGTTCCCCCTCCAGCAGGCCCTGAATGACATCAGCACTTTCCAGACATGTGGTCTGGAAAGAAATATTTTGAGTGTGATGTGATTCCTACATTTTTAAGGCAATTAAAACTTTTCCTAATTTCAAGAGCCCCAGGACTTAGTATTCTTTGTCCATATTGTATAATAATACAATAATAGGTTATAAACTTCTGTGAACTTTGAAATACAATTATTTTTAACCGCCTCATGAGTTATTTGCATTTACATACGGATGTTAAATTCCATGATTTCATCTTGTTGGATCTTTGATACATTATTGACATTTTTCTTTGTCAGTGATTTTTTCCTGTTATTATAAATAAATATTTGAGCAAATAGCTGGTAAATTTAATCCTTCATTTGGCAACAAATTAGCTTTTTTTTAATCAATTTTTGAAATGAGGCCAAATTAATAAATGGAGAACGTTTGTAACATGATGCTATTATTTATCTTGTATATTAATCTATGATGTTGCAAACTTTGTTTATTAAGAAAGTTGCGGTGAATGTGGTGCTTATTTATAAAGTCTATTGGAATGTAATGGGGCCCAATAGAAACATAGAGTTGTAAAAATGTGACGTGACTATTAAGATACTTCTAAAAAGACTCATCTTGTAATCGTATAAAGTGTAGGCTGCATGACAAAAGGATAAGAGGAACAAATTAATGTTACATAAATTCTGTGCTAGTGATATGTTTTACAATTAGAGCATGTATGTGTGCTAAATAGGGGGAGGTGGTTGAGGGGGGGTGGTTGGGGGGGGTGGTGGTGGGGGGGGGCTGGGGGGGGGGGGGTTGTTGGTGGGGGGGGCTGGGTGGGGGGAAATATATAGAAGAAACTGTTAGTTGACAATTAGAAACCAAGTAGAAATAAGTGGATCTTTTTTCATGGAAAGCTGGGACTAATGTGGTATAGCAGCAGTTTCTAGTCACAATTCAAAATCTCTGATTTGGCTGAGGGAATCAAATACGTTGTTAAGCTTGCTGGTGGCAAGAAACTGGAGATGTGAGTACGAACAACATAATGAAATCTAGATGTGCTAAGTGAGTTAGAAAGTGGGCGGCACAGTGGCTCAGCTGGTAGAGCTGCTGCCTTACAGCGCCACAGAACTGGGTTCAATCCTGACCTCTGCTGCTGTCTGTGTGAAGTTTGCACGTTCTCTCTGTGATCATTAGGGTTTCCTCCGGGTATTCTGGTTTCCTCCCACATCCCAAAGACATGTGGGTTTATAGGTTAAATGGTCTGTGCGAAATGCCCCTAGTGTGTAGGGAGTGGATGCATGTGGCATGACATAAAACTAGTGTGAACGGGTGAGTGTTGGTCGGCATGGGCGAGAGGGCCTGTTTCCACACTGTATTTACACACGGCTTACTGCAATAATGTAGGGTCCTTCTGAAACCACACTGAAAAGGTGTTCACAGTCATGGCCTACCCTTTAGGTAAGGGTACAGTAAAAGCCCTGTCCCACTGTACGAGTTCATTCAAAGAACTCTCCCGAGTTTGCCCTGATTCGAACTCGGAGATTTACGGTAATGGCCGCTCGTCGGTACTCGGGGCTCTCGTGGACATTTTTCAACATGTTGAAAAATCTTCACGAGTCTTCCCGAGCTTACCTGCCGTTAGCGAGTCTTCCCGAGTACCTGCCGTTAGCGTTACGAGCCGCTAAGAGACGTCCCCGAGCTCCGACGTACCCGCTACGGTCATTCTCCGTGCTTACCATGAGTGTAATTTTTTTTCTTTTTTTAAACTCGGGAGAGCTCTTGAATGAACTCGCATCATGGGACAGAGGCATTACAAGTTCAGTTTAATATTGTCACATGTACTGAAGTACGATGGAAAGCTCTTTTGTTGTGTGCTATCCAGTCTGTGAAAAGACTATACATGATTACAATCAAGGTGAGCACTAGATAAAGGGTATAACGTTTCATGCAAGATAAAGTCTGATTAAAGATTTTTGAAGGTCTTCAATAATGCAGACGGGAAGTTCCGCTCTATCAATTTCTTCATGTCGATCCTTTATAAATATGTAATTTGTATTGCTGATTTGTTATTTTTTGTTTTATGAGGATACACAATTCTTCTTCGACCTGAGCAAACGAGAAGGAAAGAAAAGATTATCTGGCGAGGGAGGACCTCATCAATCAAAACAGGTCCGTAAGCCACGTAAGTGTTCACTTTGGAGCCCGAGCGGATGTTCATTCACCTCTATTGTGATCAGAAGCAAAATGTTCAAGGAAAAATCCATTTGAGGTTGTAAGATATTGCTATCTTTTGTGCATCACGTGATATCCCATGATGAGTGGCTAAAGTTAAAAAAGAAAACCTTTTTTTAGCAGTATGATCACAATCTCAATTTTTGTCCAATGCTTGTAAACGATTTGTTCTACATCATCCATTGACAGTGACGGGAATCTGTCCATGTATTTATTTTTAACATTTTCTACAGTCCATTATAAAATGCAAGCTTTGAGTAATGATTGTGTAAGCTGGGATGTCTGTAATTAAATGATGGAGGCATCAGTGTTCTGCTATTCCTGTTTTTTTGAAGAGGATTAGCTGAGCCAAATTGCTTACTAAATTGTTAAAGAAGGAACTGCAGATGCTGGAGAATCGAGGGTACACAAAAGGCTGGAGAAACTCAGCGGGTGCAGCAGCATCTAAGGAACGAAGGAGATAGGCGACGTTTCGGGTCGAGACCCTTCTTCAGACCCTTCTTCAGTCTGAAGAAGGGTTTCGACCCGAAACGTCGCCTATCTCCTTCGCTCCTTAGATGCTGCTACACCCGCTGAGTTTCTCCAGCCTTTTGTGTACCCTTGCTTACTAAATTTACAGTTTAGTCTAAAGCTCTGTTAGACAATGGGTGCGGGAGTAGGCCATTCGGTGAAGTGTTAATTCAAACACTTTACTTGGTCAGTTTTAATAAGGGTTATTGCGTAACATGAAAGAATAAGGTTACATTATTTCAATGAGAAGCACTCAGATACTGTTATAATTGAGGATGAAAGCCAAAGCTTGGTCAGAAGCAAAGCCGATGTAGAGATGTTCAAGTCATTTTCTTATCTTGTATAGTTCGAATATTCTCTCGTCCGGTGCAAAGTTCTGGCTTCTCTTTAGGTAATAACTGTGGTTTATCTACATTGTTCCTTGATGCCATAGTTTTTGTCCATAAGGATGTCGTTCCAGTTGGAATTGGAAACCTTGGTACATTTTTAAACTGAAAATGTAGTTTTGTGCTGAATTTGTTTTTAATGTTCCATTTATTTCTGAAATCAGATGTTCTATCAATTCTCTTTTCAAGCCCATTGTTTTCTTTTTGAAGTGTAATATTACAGTTCATTAATAGCTTTTTTCCAATTATATAACTGACCTGTGAACTACATTCCCTACAGTAGTGCGGATTAGATCATAAAACATAGGTGCAGAATTAGGCCGTTCGGCCCATCGAGTTTGCTCTGCCATTCGATCATGGCTGATCTATTTTTCCCCCTCAATCTCATTCTTTTGCCTTCTCTCTGTAACCTTCGATGCCCTTTCTATTAATCTAATAATCTATTAAATAACCTATTAATCTCTCTTTTAAAAATACCCAATGACTTGGCCTCCATTGCTGTCTGTGGCAATAAATTCCACAGATTCACTACCTACTTGCTAAATAAATTCCACCTCATCTCCATTCTAAAGATGTCCTTTTATGCTGAGGCTGTACCCTCTGTTACTAGACTCCTACTACTAGCTACTGGCTAAAGTACAGCTTCATAATGTTGCAGCAGGAGAAAAATGCATTCTTTGTTCTTCATCTAATCACATGGAAAGTTAATAACATGCAACAGAGCACCTAAATATGTGCCTTTCAAAACCTTCAGAGTTCAGAGATACAGCATAGAAACAGGCCCTTCGGCCAACTGAGTCCATGCCAACAAGTGATCACCACATAGGATCCTACACACTAGGGACAGTTTTTTTCCACACAGAGGGTGGTGGGTATATGGAACAAGCTGTCAGAAGAGTTCGTTGAAGTACAATAACAACATTTAAAACACATTTGGACAGGTACATGGATCTGAAAGGTTTAGAGTGAGATAGGGCATCTTGGTTGGCATGGGCCTGGTTCCATGCTGTATGACTCTATGATACTCTATTCCGAGTTCCTAGTGTGTATACTTTTTCATGGGTTCTTAATGCAGCAGAGCTAAATTCACCAAGCATTTTGTTCTTTCTTTAGCTAAGCCAACAAGTCCTTGCTGGTTCTGCCTTGCTAGTCCTGAGGTAGAAAAACACTTGATAATCAGCATTGGTACCCACGTAAGTATTATACATTTGCTTCAATGCCTTTTGTCTGAAACCTTTGAGTTTGGCTGCCACTGAAACATAAAGCATCATAATCGTCATTAAGTACCTGGTTACGATGGAGTTTCCTGCAATGTATTGCCAAGGGTTGAACTCTGTAAAGGTGCAATGTTGTAAAGTTCAATCTAATTTGCTGCGACCGCCTTGCACTGTTGGTAGTATTCATCAGCTCTTCAGGCTGTATGTAAGCATGACCTATTAGTACAGGCCAGCAAGCAGAAAATAAAATGTTGACTTTGGGATGGCTGTGTAGTTGTATTAGTATTGTTGGTTTAAATGGCTGTGATTCCATGGCAATTGGAGCCTCCAGAAAGTTGCTAAGGTATTCAGTCCAAATTATCTGCAGAGGAAGGGGCCATGGACTAGACACGGATAACTAAAAATGCAGGTACCACTAAGGCCCTCTTTTTATCCACTCAATATACTCTCAAAATGTGCTTCGTAATGTTCTAAAAATGTTAATATAGATTAATTCACATTAAAACATTGAAACAACTAAATTGAAATGATGCAAGTTAAGCTAACAATATTAAACTATCATAAAAGTGCACATTTTAATAATAAATGAGTGATGCAAGATCTCAGATGATGGAATTGTTATTTCTTAATCAAGTGCTGTTTGTGGTAAAATATAACCTGCTGCATCATGGATGTTTGCACATGAAATTATATGTTATAGCTTTGTTATGCATTCTGTGTAGGATAATTTTGAATGCATTGAAAACTGCATAGTGAACTATTTTCTGGCAATTACATGCATTATTAATGGTAAATGTAACTTTTCTTTTATAGTGTTATATTGCCCTTGCCAAAGGCGGCTTATCTCCTGACCATGTACTTATTTTGCCCATTGGACATTACCAGTCAATGGTGGAGCTTCCGTCAGAAGCCATTGAAGAAGTAGACAAGTGTAAGTTGGCTTTGAAGAGGTTTTACAAGAGCATTGGGAAACGGTTTGTGATGTTTGAAAGGAACTACAAGAGTCAGCATTTGCAGCTGCAGGTACTTTCCAGTTGCTTCCAACTTTTGAATAAACCCTTTAATGCTGGAAGATGGTCATTGTTTATTCATGAAAACAAGCTTGCTTTAATTAATTTTTTAAAAGCAGCACTTGTAGAGTGTCAAAATGTAATCAGCTATTTGAATGTTTAAGCACTTTTTATATATATATGTACTAGACTGGTGTTGTGGTTGTTCTTACATCGATTGGTTTTGAAAGTACCAGACCAGTCCTAAAGTCACCACACATAATAATATTGAGGTGAAAATGTCACAATAAAGGAATGCCCAGTCAGCATATTCCTTGATCACTTTCAGCTCAGACATTAGATTTCATTAGTTTAAGTCTGAAATAGTTCCAGATAGACTCTATCTGCTAATGACGACAAACTTTGCTGAGGGATCACTTGTCCCAATGATGTTCTTTTCACTGACACACTTAATAAGTTGGTGACTTCATCTAAAGTTTGCCCTTTCGTTTGTAAATAACTTTTTTTTACAGTCATGAGCATCATTGAAAAATGCTATTTCATTTCATTTCCATCCAGGTGGTTCCTGTCCCTATTCAGTGTTGTACTACTGAAGACATTAAAGAAGCTTATATTGTACAAGCAGAGGAACAACAGATGGAGCTCTTGGAAATCCCTGAACATTCAGATCTCAAGCAAGTGAGTTTGGGGAACCTGAGCACTAAATACCAAAATATTCAAGTTTATTTCTCACAGCTGAGTACATTGTATATACAAGAAATTAAGAGGCAGGATTAAGTAATTGGTGTTGAACCAAGGAAGTGTAGATGCTGGCTTACAAGAAAAGGACACAAAATGCTAGAGTAACTCAGCGGGTCACGAGGCTGATCCACTGAGTTACTCCAGCAATTTGTGTCCTTTTAAGTTACTGGTGGTCCAGCAAGCCTTCAATTTTCAGCAAGTCTTTCCTCAAGGGGTGGGGGGGGGGGTTAATTTAGAGAAAGAGCATCTAAGAAACAGGTCCTTCTGCCCACCGAGACCACGCTGACCATCGATCACCTGTTTACACTAGTTCTATGTTATCCCACTTTCTCATCCACTCCTTACACACTAGGAGCAATTTACAGAGGTCAATTGACCTACAAACCTCCGATCAAATGGTTGATAAATGCACTGTGGTGCGCTATAAAATTTTAATTCCTTTATGCATAAATTAATGAGATTTCAAAAATTTCAATTTGCCTGCTCTTTTGCTGCTAGTAGTGTTTCCCAATTGCAGCTACAAAAAAAATACCGTTTTGCATGTCACTTTTTTTAGTTCTAATTGCCTTCTCCCTCTGTCCTCTGGTTCTTGACCTATTAAATATCACTTTGAGATCCTTTAGCTTCCCTGTTCAAAGGAGAACAAGCCCAACTACATCAGTCGATTCATCTACAGCTTCAAAATTCCAGGTGGCTCTTGGGCTGACAGCTTTCCGACCTTGTTTGCTCTGCTCTGTGTATGTACCCGCGCTCCTTGTAAACGAATGCTAGGCCCGGCTCCAGGTACAAAATAGTCTAGCTAAAACACTTTCCTCTCCTATTAGCAACAAAACAAAGAATGATGCAGTGGTAGTTAGTGGAGTTGCTTTCTCCCAACTCCAGTGATCCAAGTTCAATCCTGACCTCTGGTGAGGTCTGATTCAAGTCGCAAAAACTCACTGCGACCACTTGGGTTTCCTTCTCAAGTGCTTGTTTTTCTATGCAAAGGGTTGATAATTTAATTGGCCACTGCAAAATCTCGAATTGAATTGCATTGTATCCAGTAAACACTGAAAAACATCTTAATCAAAACATTGAAAAATAGGTTAGGGTAGGTTTAGTGTAACCATGGGTGCGTGATGGTCAGTACAGACTCAGTGGGCTGAAGCGCCTGTTTTTGTGGTAACTTAAAGCATTATAAACATTTAGCACCTGGCAGCTGGGAAAGAGATGGAAAGGGACAAAAATAAAGAAATGGAATTGAAGGGCCACCATCACTGAGGAAGTTTGGGGATTGGTGGAGATGAATGGGGAAGTTGATGTTTGCTGGGGCTATTGATTTTTGACAGCATTTTAAGGCTGGGAGAGCGTACAGAAGTAATAAGAAAGGATCCTATGGAGGGATGAGCTTAAAGGTGAGGTGTGGTGATCATGTATTTGCACATGATCTTTATGACTCCTGCCTCTATCATGCTCATTTGTCTCAGGATTAAAAAATAACCTGGATTTATAAATGTCAGCCTCTTTAAATCTGTTTGTATTTAAACTATCACATCTTTGTAAATTCTATTCCGATACTTAGCCCATGTCATCAGTTTCTCTTCACCTGAATCTCTTTTCTTAATCTCTATTCCTCTGACCCTAGCAATGTGTAACTTTTTAAAAGACGTAGACAAGTTATCAGTTTAAAGATTAAATGTTTATAACATGTGATTTAGTGTTTTAACTTCTTTGCCATTTGGGTAATTGGTTCGAAGTAACCATAATCACTGATAAGTATTCCTGAACCTTTACATTTATTTTATGTTTAACTTTGAAAACTGGGTATGAATATTAACTTTGTGCAAAAAAAGCCCCAAAGTGCTAGAGTAATTCAGCAGATCAGGCATCATCTCTGGAGAACATGGATAGATGATGTTTCGAGTTAGGACTTTACAATGAGTCTGAAGAAGTGTCCTGCCCCGAACCATCACCTGTCCGCGTTTGCCAGAGATGATGACTGACCTTTTGAGTTACTCCAGCACTATGTGTCTTTTTTTAAACCAACATCTGCGGTTCCTTGTATCTACATTTGAATTTGTGCACTTGGGCATGCAGTCATGGAAAAAGTTAACAATTATTGGAAGATGACCATTAATTTTTTTCTGAGAACCCAGCAACAAATATCACTGCAGCTGTTTGGGAGTGATGCTTATCGGTCATATTGATAACCGGTCCTGAAAGGTGCAAATAGCAGTCGGTGATTTGTGACTGAAACAACTGTAGCCTTGTAAAACTCACTGTCACCACCTTCTCTGGAATGTTAATGCTGTATTTGTGTTTGCAGCAAATGTATCCTGTTGATCCATGAATATAATAGCTGAAGGCCATGTCCCCTAACCAGTATTGGTGCAAGCACAGATTGTGTGGTTCAATGTGAGGATAGGTGATGGGAGGGAGGCTAGCAACCCGGGCTGTCGTTTACTGTACTGGTTCAAAGGTAGAGGGATAATAGTCAGAGGGTGGTGAATCTGCCACAGAAGGCTGCAGAGGCCAAGCTAGTAGATATTTTTAAGGCAGAGATCGACAGATTTGTGATTACTACAGGTATCAGAGGTTATGAGGAGAATGGAGTTAGGAGGGAGAGATAGATCAGCCATGATTGAATGGTGGAGTAGACTTGATGAGCCAAATGGCCTAATTCTACTCCCATTCCTTATGACTGCAACACTTTTTTGTTAATTTGTTTATAAAAACATTATTAATCATAACCAATGAAATGTCTTTGTACTAGAATCTATAAGTGAACATGCCCTTGTTCAGTTTAGTAGTGATTATGAAATGCCTGCAATTCCCATTGATATAATTTCCTGTCGTTCTGGTTATTGACGGCAGCCTTGGAGACGATGATACATGGGGTTATTTACTGCCGTGGATTGGCTTCAATGGCTGTTACAGCCATCAATCTGGAATAGTTGACGATAGGCTTTCGTGATGAAAGGTTTGATTTGCCATTTATCAGATTGCCACTTTCTTTGTCTGAAGTAGTTGTTTGGGCCTTTAAATCTAGACTATAATGCTAAAAATAATTGGGAAACTATTACTCTGCGGTATTGTAAGCACATTGATTTTTGTTTTATAGATAATTCAACCTGGATCGGCATATTTCTATGTGGAGCTGGACAATGAAGAGAAGTTATTCCACAGGATAAAGAAACAATTTCCTTTGCAGTTTGGAAGGTACAAAGAGTAGGCAGGCAGTTTCAAGTATCTACTGTCTTGGTGAGCCTGTATTGCTTAACGCCCATCAGCTGAATGTAGGCACCTCTCATTGTGAATCCTACAAGAGTGCATTTAGGCCCAAAATTGTAATGTATGATATTTATTTTTGAAAATGACTACTTCTAGTTGAATATGACCCAAACTAATCTGGACCGTGAGTGCCAGACACTCGCGGCATACAGTGGCACAGTGGTAGAGACCTGGGTTTGATGCGTCTACGGGTGCTCTGTACGAGGTTCGTACATTCTCCCTGTGACCAAATGGGTTTTCTCCGGGTGCTCTGGTTTCCTCCACACTATATATGCAAATTTGTAGGTTAACTCAGCGGCACAGGCACCTTCCCTGGAGAGAACGAATGGTTGACCTTGCAATTATTATTAAAGTCTTAATAATATTTGCAAGAAGGATATTAAATGCATATAAACTGAGTTGCTTGCGATTAGAGTTTAAAAGGGCCTCAATAAAGAACATAATTATTTTATTTTACCCCATTGCTGTAGAATGCCTATTGGAGGCAAGGTGCTCATCCACTTTTGTTTTGAATTTTGGCCTATTTATTGTGAATAATATGTTTGTCTGCTGTAGAGCAATCTTTTCAAGAGAAACCTACTGCATGCAGCATCAAAATACATTATTGGACTGAATGAAAACTAAAGCAGATTGCACGAGAGAGCAGATGATAAAGTTGATCTATTTACGTATCCAATTTCAGGACCCATGCACTAGTTTCTTGTACGAAACAGTTCCATATTTAATATGCAGTTAAAATAAATGTGCCCATTTTCGATAAGGGATCATGGCACTGGGTCTGGAGAGGGCATAATTAAAAAAACAAATGTTTGATTGCAGCAAAGCAGTGCTATTGTCTGGTGTAGATTTGTAAATATTAATTGTGTTTTTACTGAGACTTGAACCTTACAGATATCCGTGAGAGTGAATAATTGCATATTATGTTGTGCGCTCCTTTGCGAGACAGTATTGAATAATGCGTCATCTTTTAGCGTTGCTGATTCAACTTCATTCATATATTTAATGTTTTCTGAATTTCCCACAGGGAGGTGTTGGCGAGTGAAGCTGTCCTGAACATCCCTGACAAAGCAAATTGGAGGGAATGTAAATATAGCCGAGAAGATGAAATAGAATTTGCCAAGTCCTTCAGAGAGGGGTTTCAACCATATGATTTTTCCTTGCTTGATTAAATTGAATTTATGATCTTATTTATAGTGAATGCTTTCAACAGCATTGGTCAATGTTTCTCTGAAAATAATCCATTTGAGAGGAATTATTCCAGGTGCTATAACTTTGATACAGATATATTTTTCAATTGCAGAACTACATGTGCTGTTATGGTGGACTGAGTGTAATTGTGTACATACATCAAGGTCAGTTTTTAAAGCAACGTAAAGATGAATCCCATTTTTCTTACATGAGCTTTACAACTGGTTTCATTTCACAACTCCTTGTATCTTTTACAAAGATGTAACTGGAAATGATTGGCTTAATGTGATTCTGGAAATTGCAGTTTTATTTCAGTGGTTCTTGGGTGTATTTTTACAATTTTATAATGAAACATTTTTTTTTTTTTAAGTATGTTTACACTGTGCAGTAGATTCATTCACTGGTGAATTTCCCCTTGTTTGATGTAATAAAATCCATTACTCTGATTTGCTTTCGAGAATCAGTGCCGTGTACCTATGTTTGTGCCTGTGTACATGTGTGTGATTTCTCATCAATTCAAGAGTGTTTTTACTGTTATGTCCTTGAACAGAAGAATGAAATCCTTGCTTGCAGCTGTACAACTGGTCGTAAACACAGTACTCAATAGATAATATACAACAAAAAAGCTCAATAAATTTCAAAAATACAGCACATAAATTAGGTTTGTATTAATTAAACTAGTGCATTATTGCAAAAATGCATAAATTAATCCATTTGAGAGGAATTATTCCAGGTGCTATAACTTTGATATGGATATATTTTTCAATTGCAGAACTACATGTGCTGTTATAGTGCTATTAAACACATGTAAAACACAGGGTACCTGTATAGTGCAAAAAGTGAAGCCCCTAGTCCCTAGTCCACCCCAGGCAGTTCATAATGTTCAATAACTTGAATAATGTTAGGATGAAGCTTCATGAAGAAATGTCATACCAAGCTGCTGAGGATAGAATGGGAGATGAAATATCTGCTGCACTCAACGTTGCTGCAGGAACAACACAGTGGCCTCTCACTCACCCACAAGCAGTCCTCAAGACCTTCTCCATGTCCCCCTCCAAACAACAGCCCACAAGTATGCCTGCACTCTGTGTAGCAGAACCACCTTCAGGCTCAGCAGCTTCCTCCTTTGGCTGTGAATCCTTTCCATCCTGGCAACCACCTCGTTGTACCTGACTGCTCTAGTGCAGCCTGGCACACAGAAGAGATATTCCACCTGGATGACAGGAGCATTGGCCCATCTTCAGAAGACTGGCTGATACTCATTTAATCTTGGTACAAAATAGTTCATTGGACCATCATCCTTCAGAGTTCATAGACTGAATACAATCCTCTCACCGGCAACTCATACTGACCTCAGTCTGTCCTTTGTGGTGCCAGCCAGCTGCAAGGACCTCCCTTTGTGCAAGCTGAGTGTTTAGAGGGTTGTCAGTGCCACTCGTAGTGCACCAGCTTCACCTGAAACATACCTGCACGAGCAGTAGATTCCGAAAGAGCACAGAGTCACAGGTAACTTTATAATAAGCAAACCCTGGCATTGTATTCAAAAGAACAAGGAATGCCGTTGCATCCTGATGTGTATAACAATAACCTCAATGGGATCGAATAGAAAGTGGGCAAAACGGTTCAAAATTGTCAATGGGAGAAAGGAGGGCTGATGAGAGCAGGGCAGTGAATCTGGAATGGACTTATTGCTCCAGACGGCTGAGGATAAGTCCATTCTTCTGCCTTCTCCGCATAAACTTTGACACCCTTACTAATCAAGAATCCATCAGTCTCTGCTTTTAAAAATATCCAATGACTTGGCCTCCACAGCCGCCTGCAGCAATGAATTCCGCAGATTCACCACCCTCTGCCTCAAGAAATTCCTCCTCATCTTGCTAAAGGCACTTCCTTTTATTATGAGGCTGTACATTCTGGTTCTTGACTCTCCCACTAATGGAAACTAATGATCTCTATCCAGGTCTTCCACTATTCAGTAAGTTTCAAAGAGGTCCCCCCCTCATCCTAACCTCCAGCGAGTACAAGCCCAAAACGGACAAATGGTCATTGTATGTTAACCCAATTATCCTCGGGATGTCATAAACATTCTCGTATACCTCCTCTGGACCCTCTCCAGTACCAGCACAACACTCCACAGAGATGGGGCACCAAAACTGCTCACCATACTTCAAATTCAATCAGATCGGTGCCTTACAAAGCCTCAGCATTACGCCCCTGTTTTTATATTCAAATCCTCTTGAAATAAATGTTAACATTGCATTTGCCTTTCTTACTACTACGTTTAACTTGCAAACGAACCTTTAGAAACAAAGAACTGCAGATGCCGGTATATACCAAGGATCGACAAAGTCCTGGAGCAACATCTCTGAAGAAAAAGGATAAGTGACCTTTCTGATCGGGGGCCTTCATCAGACTCAGATGCTGCCCGACGCGCTGAACACTTTGTGTCTACATTTTGCACAAATTAGCCTTTTGGGAATCCTGCACCAGCACTCCAAAGTCCATTTGCCCCTCTGAATCCTCGCCCCATTTAGAAAATAGTCTGCTGTATTCCAGAGATGCTGCATGGCCTGCTGAGTTACTCCAGCACTTTGAATCTTTTTTAGAACAAGGCATGTTTTGGTTAGATGGTATTCAAATATTAACCTTGAGAATAATTGAAACTTTCACCTTCATTAAATATGTGTGTAAATTGATATGGAATAAATGACGAGACTAATCTACATTTTCCTTGTGGTAAATGTCATGCATTAATCATGCTAGTGATGATCCCACGCCAGTAGGTGGCATCAGAAGTTAATTTATATGTCAGGTTGAATTATACAACCGACTCCCATTTACAATATGAATTAGCGTTGGAAAGGCTACAGAAGAGGTTTGCCAGAATGCTGTCTGGATTAGAAGGCATTAGCTACACAGTTGGATAAACTTGGATTGCATTCTCTGGAATACCGAAGGTTGAGGGGAGCCTGAGAGGTTTACCCTGAGAGGCGTGAATAGACTAGAATAGGTCAGAACCTATTACCCAGGGTGGAAACATCTAAATCAGAGGGCAATAAGATGAGAGAAGGAAAATTTGAAGATGTGCGGGTGGGGTTGCTTACTGTATTAACCGGGACATCCCGTATATTGGGCAAAATTGGTTGGTCCCATACGGGACCGCGCTTTCCCGTATTTGACTGCTACTACTCGTGTCGAGGGGACTGTCAGGTCGGAGCGCCATGTCCGACCCCGCCTCACCTGTCCCGATGTAGTGCAGCCCATGGAGTGCAGCAGCATCGCCTCGCCCGGCCGGCTGTCCGACCTTCAGACCTTCGCTTACCGCCGACACCACCACCCCTCCTTCTCATGGACGATCATCGGTTCATGAACTGGATGGGGTGCCGGACTTTGGCCCGGGCCAAAACTCCTCAGCTGGTCCGCCCGCTGGGCGTTGTGTGCAGTCCAGCGCCCGGGCCAATTCATCATTCACCCAGCCACGGCCAAGTCGATCAAAGAATTGACGTCGGGAATTTGTCCCGTATTTTGACCTTTTGTCCCTTATTTGGGAGTGAGAAAGTTGGCAACCTAATGTGCGGGGCAAGTTTTTTGTTGAACACACAGAGGGTGGTGGGTGCCTGGAACGCACTGTCAATGGTGGCGTTGGACCACCATTGGTGTTGCCAGGGGTTGTGGTGGAGGTCAATGTGTTGGTGGTATTTAAGAGATTTTTGGATTTGCACATGGATACGCAGAGAATGGAGGGATATGGATTATGCACGGGCAGATATGGGCTGGTCTTGGCATCATGTTCGGCATGGACATTGTGGGTGGAAGGCCTGTTCGTGAGCTCCACTGGTCTGTGTTCTACATTCATTAGAATGCGAGATATGGATCAGAGGAATTTGGGATGACTCGTTCCTTCACACAGTTATATTTCTCAAGATGACCATTCTGTAAACAGTAACGCGGGGACTGGGATGGTATAACACTGAGGGTTCCAGCAGGTTTTCTCCCTTTTCTGGTATCAGCATCATGCTGAATGTGAAGCTGAAAATCAATATATCAGCAGTGCCTCAATAGTAAACAATGGCCAAGACATGCAAGTAAGCCATCCAGCCCCACACTCACTCACACTAACAATTGGCCCGCAAAGCTGAGTCTGAAGGAGGATCCCAACCCAAAACGTCACCTATCCATACTCTCCAGAGATGCTGCCAGAGCCGCTGAGTTACTCCAGCACTTTGTGTCTTTTTTTTTGTAGACTGGCATCTGCAGTTCTTCGTATCTAAACTTTGGAGTTGTCTGGAATGTGGCTATTTACGCTTTTACAGGAACTCATTGTATTCAGGAAACCAAATTATAGATAAAGATCCCAAATTAAGTTGACATTAATCTTAACCAATATGAAGTTAACACGCATTTCTGAGATTTCCCATGCACAGGGCCTTGAGTCTTTTACAAATGGATTCCCTCAAATGAGTCATAGCCACTTAAGTTCAGGAGACACCGCCACTTAGTTCCTGTTTGTGTACCACTTTACTTGAAGCCATTCTTCAACCTTGACTTATCTTCTTATTCAGGATACAGTGAAAAATAACAACGGTCAAAAGTGCAATCCATAAGTCAAAATAATATTTAGCAGAAAGGCTTGACTGGGAAAAAGTTTGTATTAGCCTTTCACGTTCTGTAATGGCTTTTGCTTTCTTTAAAAACAAAGTATATTTTCCTATCTTTTCTTTATTCTTTAGTTTGCATAGTTAGAAACATAGAAACATACAAAATAGGTGCAGGAGGAGGCCGTTCGGCCCTTCGTGCCAGCACCGCCATTCATTGTGATCATGGCTGATCGTCCCCAATCAATAACCCGTGCCTGCCTTCTCCCCATATCCCCTGACTCCACTAGCCCCTTTCTTTAGTTCTTTAAAGGCACATCTTCCAAAGCTCACAAAATGCTTTGTAAAGCAGAAGACAACAAGGTTTGCATATGCTGGAATATGGAACAACAAACAGAACACTGGAACTCAGCAGGTCAAGCAGCATCTGTGGAGGCGAGAGGTGTAAGTCAGCGTTTCAGATCGAGACCCTGCGTCAGATGCTGCTTGACCTCTGAGTTCAAGAGTCAAGAGAGAGTAAAGTTTAAGGCAGAGATAGATAGATTCTTGATTAGTACAGCTGTCAGAGGTTATGGGGAGAAGGCAGGCGAGTGGGGTTAGGAGTGAGTGATAGATCATTGAATGGAGCCATGGAGTAGACTTGATGGGCCGAATGGCCTAATTCTACTCCTATTACTTTTGACCTTAAAGTCAAGAGTGTTTCATGGTCATATGTACCGACCAGGGAAGATGAAGTTCCTACTTGTAGCAGTGTAACAGGCGCGTAAGCACAATACACATAGATAATATATAATATACAACAACATTCAACCAATAATGCCAGCACCTGCGCAAAAAAGCCTGAGGTCCAATCAGACAGTCTATAGTTCACTGTTTAGTTTGCATTTTAATTTTTGTACTTTATAAAGCAGTTCTATTAAATAGATAATTCTACTGAACCTCCCTTCCCCTCACCTGGCTCCACCTGCCCCCTTCTTCCCCTCTCCCTATCTGTCTGTGTGTATCAGCCACCAGACCCTGTCTCCAACTCCACCCGCCCTCCCTGCCCCATCCAGGCCACCGTCTCACCTTGCTCCCCCCGACACTGTGTACTCCCCTCCACACTCAGTCCCGACGCAGGGTCTTGAGCTGCAATGCCGACGTCCCCTTTGGCCCCACACTGGCTGCTCAACCCGTTGAGTTCCTCCTGTAGCTCGTATTTTGCTGCAGATTCCAGCATCTGCAGTCTCCCTCATGTCTTCACACACACACGCACACAAACACCCCCCACACGCTTACACACACTTAGAAACACACAGACCAACCCATACACACAGACTTACTTGTATCAAATACAAATATGAATCTGCATACACACTCAGACTCACGTGCACACACTGACACCCAAATGCAAGATGTCACAGACAAAAATCTTCAGATTTTTCTGCAAAGTGAGGGCAGCAAGTCTGGCTTTCTGATCATAAGCGTAATTTTATTAGCCAAGTATGTTTTGCAATATACAAATAATTTGATTTGCCACACAGTCATACCAAAAATAGCAACAAGACACACAACAGCATAGAATCTAACATGAAGATAAACCACAGCGGCTCCACTACATTCCCCACCGGGATGGAAGGCAATAAAGTCTTATCTCCTTTCCTCTTTTTCTCCCGTGGTTGGGACAGTCGAACCATCCGCATTCGGGGTGACCGAACCTCCCGCAGCCGCCGATCGAAACTCCCGTGATCGGGTTGGTCGAAGCACCAGTGGCTTGGAGCTCCCAAAGCCCGTCCCTAACCAGGGACACAAGCCCCACGATGTGAAGTCTGCAGGCTCCCGCGGTTGGAACTCTCGAGGTCGATCCCTGACATAGGGACCGCCAGCTCCGCTATGTTAAGTCCGCAGGCTCTCGCAGTTGGAGCTCCCGAGGTCGATCCCCAGCAATAGGCCGCCAGCTCCTCGATGTGAGGCCGCAGCGCGGATGGAGAAAAGTCACAGCTCCATCGGGGAAAGAGATTAAAAAAACGTTTCCCCCACCCCCCACATAATTCAAAACTAAAGGTACACTAAAACATACATTTAACAACAGACTGAAAACAACAAAGAAGGAAAAAGACGAGACAGACCGTTGGCGAGGCAGCCATCATTCGGCGCTAGCACTATTGTCTTTCAAGAACTATTGTGGTATTTAGAATGTTACTGGTTTTGTGCTGAAGGAAGGTGGAATTTAATACAGAGGGTTCAGCGCACAGCAGATAGAGCAGCTGCCTCACCGTGCCAGAGACCAGGGCTCGATCCTGAAATCGGGTGCTGTCTGTGTGGAGTCTTCCTGTGATTGTACGGGTTCTCTCCAGGTGCTCTGGTTTCTTCCCACTTCCCAAAAGTAGTGAGGGTTTGTAGGTTAATTGACTCTCTAAATTGCCCAAAGTGTGTAGGGAGTGGATGCAAAAGTGGGATAACATGGAACTAGTGCGAACGAGTGATCGATGGCCGGCCTACGCAGACTCAGTGGGCAGATGGGCCTGTTTTCAACATAGAGTTAGATTTAGCTCTTAGGGCTAAAGGAAACGAGGGATATGGGGAAAAAGCAGGAACGGGGTACTGATTTTAGATGATCAGTCATGATCTGTGCTGAACCTTTCAATGGGGCAGCACAGTGATGCGGTGGGAGAGTTGCCACCTCGCACCGCCAGAAAACCTGGTTCAATCCTTACCTCAGGTGCAGTCTGTGTGTGGAGTTTGTACGTTCTCCAGGTGGCCTCTGGGTGCTCTGGGTTTCTCCCACACTCCAAAGACATACAGGTTTGTAGGTTAATTGGCTTTGATAAAATTGTAAATTGTCTCTCATGTGTAGGATAGTGCCAGTGTACAGGTGATCTCTGGTCGGCACAGACTCAGTGGGCTGAAGGCCCTGTTTCCGTGCTGTAATCTCTAGTCTAAAGCTCAGTCCAGATGTACACCAGCTTCCAAGTGAAAAAGGTGCCCTTGAGATCCCTTTCAAATCTCTCCCCTTTCACCTTAAACATGTGCTCCAGCCTGGGAAAATAAACATATTCTGATCTCTCCTTTGTTACAGATGCTCCTGATAAACCTGACAAGGTTCCAAAGATTCATGTGGACATTCCTGCATGCCATTTGTTTCTAAGTCACAAACAGAATTGGAGATTTGAATCATCTGTTCTATTTTACAAAACACATTAACATTAATCACTTAGAGGAAGTTTATTATTTGTGTGCGGCCGCATATTTGTTCAATTTGTCTGGAGGTTTGCCACCCACGTAACCATTATTTTCAGTTATGATAGTTTTATTAATTGCTCTTCTCAGAGCTATTGTTTGGGTTTAGGAATTCTGATTATCAACGTGTCTTTGCGGTGGGCTACTGCCTGGTTGAAACATGTTGGGCCAGACACTGGGAGAACTCAGATGTTATTATAGAGGTGTTCCAAGTCATGAGTGGAGTAGATAGGGTTAATGCCCAGAGTCTTTTTGCCCAGAGTAGGGGAGAGGAGAACCAGAAGACATAGGTTTAAGGTGAGAGGAGAGAGATAAGGAACCATAGGGGCAACATTTTTCACACAGAGGATGTTGGGCTTATGGAATGCGCTTTCAAGGGAGGTAGTTGAGGCAGGTACGATAACAACATTTAAGAGAACATTTGGACAGGTACATGGATAGGAAAGGTTTAGAAGGATGTTGATTATCAGGTGCAGTGAAAAGCTTTTGTCGCGTGCTAACCAGCCAGCAGAAAGACAATACATGGTTACAATCGAAGCACGCAGTGTGTGGGCCAAATGCAGGCAGGTGGGACCAGTGTAGATGAGGCATGTTGGTCAGCATTGACAAGTTGGGCTGAAGGGCCTATTTCTGTGCTGTGTGATTATCACTCACACCCCATCGAAACATCCTGATTATTTTTTTCTTAATCTTCCCTCCTTCGAACTCAAACTTGAACTTGTTCTGAATGGAAGGGGATTCCTGATGACTTACTGGAACCAGGTTACATGGTGTCATGGCTGTGGTTTCTTCTGACATTGAAATAGTTCTCGATTAGGATCACAAAGACACTTTTAATGAACCAGGCGACCAGCTTAAAGTGACCCGACTAGATTATCGTGATCGTAAAATACAGCTGGTAGCCGGGTCTTCGGCCTGCCTAATGCATGCCAACCCCTTTACACTAATCCTACATTGATCCTAGTTTTAAAAAATTATCCAAGGTTCCCATCAATTCCCTCCAGATGTTACCACACGTTACTGTGGCTGATTAACCGGCCAACCGCCATGTCTTTGGGATGTGAAGACAACAGCAATGCATGGAGGAGCCTAACGCGGAAGAACGTGCAAACTCCACACGCGAATACACAGTGTCTTTTACCCAGAGTTGGGGAAATCGGGAACCAGAGGATTGTAGGTTTGAGGTGGGTGGGTTAGATTTAATGGGAACCCGAGGATCAACTTCCTCCCACCCACAATTAGTCAGTAGGTGTATGGAACGAGCTGTCGGTGGAGCTAGTTGAGGCAGGTACCATCACAATGTTTAAGAAACATCCAGGGGTGGCAGATTGCAACCTGCACGTGGTCCGCCCTGTTTCGACTAATGCAATCAATTCGACGTGCACAAACAGAAGATCAAATAGAACAAGTTGTCCGACAACGTTAGGCTGTGCACGCCACACGAACGATGAAGAAACATCTAGACAGGTGCATGGATTTGATAGGTTTAGAGGGATATGGGCCAAACACAAGCAGGTGAGACGAGTGTAGATGGGGCATGTTGGTCGGTATGGGTAACGGGCTGTAGGGCCTGTTTTCATGATGTATGACTGCACAGAAATTTCACTCAGACAACACATGGAGCAAGGAGTAAACACCAGTCCTGTGAGGCAATGGCTCAACTTTCTACAGTACTGTGCTGCCTGAATTTATTTATTTAATATTCACACCCATTAGTCCAATTATTTCCTGCTGCTCTTGGACTAGGATGATTTATTCTAGATATAAAAAAATATTTGGAAAGGGAAATGATCCTAACCTGGAATTCAACTTGTTGCAGTAAGCTGGGTTCTCTAGACATGCAAGGACATTCTTGAAGCAACAACACAGAGTAATTTGATACTGTACAAAAAGGTTGTCCGAATAGTTTTGTGATGAGCTTCCATCTCTCAGTCTGTAGAATTTCTTCCGGAATACACTTTAACCATATAACCATATAACAATTACAGCACGGAAACAGGCCCTCTCGGCCCTTCCAGTCCCCTAAACTTCTGTCCCTTAATTCTTACAGCCTGATATTTTTTTCCCAACATATAAAACCAGTTGTGACATGTTAATGCGTTTATGGTCAACTCCCTGTTCCTTATAACATTGTTGTTGTGAGTCATATTTTGTTCATGTTACAAGGACGTGTTTTCCTAAATTGGAGAATTGATTTGGGTGTCAAGGCCAAATCACAACGAGACTGACTCATAACGTTAATGATCCAAAGTTGTTTACCTTTAAGATCACTGAAATTTGATAATTAAAGTACAGGAAAGCTCGCTTCTTGTGGCAATGTTTGCTGAGATCGGAATGATTCAAAGGCCATTATTTCCTATACCAACTGGTCACTTCAGTAACCTGCTTTCGCTCATTGGTTGCAATGCACACTTTTTGCTCATTTGTAACCACGATCCTACTACAATCTTTGGAAAAGAGATTGCAAACGGTGTTTTGCAGAATAATTAGATTAAAAATAACAATCAGAATAATTATATTTCCTGTCAGTAGCGCTGAAGTTGGGAGACTTCATTTAAATTCTAAAGGGGCTGTCCCACTGCGGCGACCTAATCCGCAATTTCAGAAGAGTGTCTTCAACCTTGAAGCTCGAGGGCACTCGCCTGGAAAACCTCGAGCTGGATCGACCGTCAGCGATGAAACTGCGAGCTGGATCGACCGACCGACCAACCATACACACACACACACACACACACACACACACACACACACACACACACACACACACACACACACACACACACACACACACACACACACACACACACACACACACACTCTCGCAAAGACGGGGTTAGGGAAAGTGGGGGAGCGCTGTCTGAAATTCACACCCGCGATGAACAAGAAGGTAAAAGACGGCTGCACAGTGTACGGTAAGTCTTTTAGAGAGCGCGGGGGGGGGGGGGGGGGTGAGCGAAAGGGGAGAGAAGGGGAGAGAGGGGGACAGAAGGGGAGAGATGGGGAGGAGAAGGAGCGAAGACACTTTTAAGAAGCCAGACAACGTTTAATAAAGTTTAGCGGGCATTTAAATTACCGGTCAGTTTTCCTTGGTCCCGAAAACTCCAATGAGCCAATTAAAATGCCCGGTCAGCAAAGGAGATTGCCTACGGCTGCCCTCGACTGCCTGTAACTAAATAGCGACCCCACTCCACTGCACTACGAGTTCAAAAGAACCATGCCGACCAATTTTTACTCGCGGAAAAATATTCAACACGCTGAAAAATTGTCCACGACCTAGCTGAGGCCACGAGTATGCGGGAACTTCCCTCAAGCATGAAGGAGAGTTCCAGTGCTCATAGCACCTCCTAGGGCCACGTGTCAACCATGCTGCGAGTTTGAGTCGAGGGCAAACCCTTCTATATCCCTTAACACCCCTTTCCACATCAAAACTTTTTAATAAATCCTCTATAATCTGTAATGTTGCAATTAAACAAAGCCTATTGCTTTGTAACTCTACAAGCATGATATTTCATTCCCATGCCGCAGCATAATCACATTTGAGGACTGCAATGGCAGAGAGAGACATTCATTACAAAACAAGCCTCTCCCAATTACGCTGCAGAATATAAAACTATGAAAAAGCACAAGGACATTGGCAATTATTGTGAGGCAAGTCCTTGATTGTATTTTCAATCCCCCTTATGTGGGCAAACAATATGAAGCAGTGATATGGGGAGAAATGCAACATAACCAGTAGGTTAGTATCAACACCCTGGAGACCACAGGGATCAGGGAAGTGGATTAAGAGTGTCAAATTGAAGAATGAGCCATGAACCACAACAACACAACTAAGGGCAAGCTTCTGTGGTATGTTTTTGGACCTTATTCCAATACCATTGTTTCTCTTCACTCTCAAAAGATTAATCAACTCCCCAGATATATCAAACCCATTGGTTAAAAGCAACTGGTGTTCAGAGTTAGGGGATGAGTGAATGAAGACTTGTGAATCATTGCTGACATCAGGAATCTGCTTGAAGATTATCGGGTTACGACCCAAATCTTCACCCATCCTTTTCTCCAGAGATGCAGCCTGACCCACTGAGTTTTTACTCCAGCACTTT
Organism: Okamejei kenojei; assembly: GCA_035221665.1. Classification (NCBI taxonomy): domain Eukaryota; kingdom Metazoa; phylum Chordata; class Chondrichthyes; order Rajiformes; family Rajidae; genus Okamejei; species Okamejei kenojei. The sequence continues at coordinate 14,453,682 of CM069151.1, forward strand.
GTGTCTATCTTCAGTATATACCATCATCTGCAGTTCCTTTCTACGCTTATATTTATTTGAAATTTGTCTTTACGGTTTATTATTGTCATGTGTTGTCCAATCAGATAATACTATACAAAAATATAAAGAAGTCAAACTAGAGTACAATAGGTAGAACAAAGGGGAAGATACAGAGTGCAGAATACAGTTCTCAGCATTGCAGCGCATCAGTTCCAGAGACAAGGTCCAATGTCCGCAATGGGGTAGAGGCGAATCAGACAGTACGTGAGCTTATGGAAGGACTGTTCAGAAGCCTGATAACAGAGGGGAAGAGGCTGTTCCCGAGTCTGGTGGTGAGTGCTTTCCAGCTAAAGGGACATGGAACATGTTTAAACTGCAACATGAACTTTTGCTTCTATCAGATTCACCTCGAGTAGGAAGTAGATGGTCTCTTGTCTCAGTGTATCTGAGGCCCATCAAACAGCCAGTTGTCTCACCTAGGTCTGTATAACTAAGTCTTCTATTTCCTTTCGGGGATGAATAAAATTCTATCGTATCGTATCGTAGGATATTGGCAGTAGCAGTTGTAACATTTATCTGGGGATTCCCAGCATGTATCGATTGGCATTTTAAAAAGATTGATTTTCATTTATTGTAATGTATTTGGAGCCAGTCCAGACTTAGTCTTGTATCTCTGGTTAGTACTATCCAGAATAATATTTGGGAGTCACCAGAAGTCTCAGAATACATATACACTTCATTTCAGTCTCAGAACAGCGAACACATGTTCTACTCATTCTTATTCTTAGGCCCCCCTCAGTCATGGCTGACCAGGGGTGTCTCCAGGGTGCTATTCCCTATACGGAGGACGCCAGTGCGTGACTTTGTTTAACGTGGGGAGACTGGTGCACAGACAGCCACCCCACGGTCCTCGACAGATCTGGGTCAGGATCCAGTGGCACAGAGTCCAAGACAACCGGAGACCCTTTTCTGCTGCAGCCTTCATACACCTTCCCAGCCATTGTGACGCTCCACTAAGGTCAGCCATCATCCTCCGCCTGTTCCACCATTGTTCCACACTACAAATTTGCAGTTTAATGTACAACTCCCTCTTCGAAAATTCCACTTCTTTGACGTGACTGAGATGTACAAGGTCTTGGGAGCATGGATAAAGTAAACATTCACAGTGTCTTTCCCAGGGTGGAGGATTCTAAAACTAGAGGACCCCAGCTTAAAGTCAGAGGGGAGAAATGAAAGAAGGGCCTGAGGGGCAGCATTTTCATTAAGAGAGTAGTCGATATCTGGAATGAGCTGTCGGGAAGCGGCTACAGAAGCGGAAACAATTACGACTTTTAAAAGACGTGACCAGATATGGACGGGAAGGTTTGGGATAGCTCTGGGCCAAACGGGACAAGATCAGTACGCCAACTTGGTTGGTATGGACAGGTTGGGCTGAAGGGCCTGTTTCCGTGTTGTGCAGCTCTATGACTGTACGACTAAGTCTTTCATGCAACGATAGAGCTTCAGTTAGATTTTCTCAGAAGCTTCATCCTTTGTTACTGTGCTTGGGTGTCTGCTAATGGAACCGATGCTCAGTCCAGATAATATGCAACTTTCCTGAAGGCTCACTATTGACATCTTTCACCTCCTCGGCAGTTGCATTCTATATTGACCTCTGGCAGATTTTTCCTCACAATGCATACAGAGATTCTCCTGCACAATTATTCTGGACTAATTTCTGCACCAGGCTAGCACTCCTCAATGTTCCTCTGTGACATTTGTAGGAAGGAACTGCAGGTGCTGGTTTATACCGACGATAGACACAAAGTGCTGGAGCAACGCAATTGGTGATGAGACAGCATCTCCGGTGAAAAGGAACGGGTGGCGTTTCAGGGCAGAACCCTTCTTCAGACTCAACAGGTGATGTTTTGGGTTGCAGGTCTGAAAGGTTCTGCCTCGAAACGTCACCTTTTCTCCAGAGATGCTGCCTGACTCGCTAAGTTGCTCCAGCACTTTGCATCTATCCTCTGTAACATAGCTAGGCAACTGACTCATGTTGTTTTGTGGTCCACCTGTCACTGAGCAGTCTCCAAACAACTTCTGCAACAATGGCATCGGAAGGGGTTGCCACAAGAATTCATCTGGGTCTCACCTTCCCTCCTCTTCCAACTGCAGGCAACTCAGCAGGCAAGGCAGCATCTCTGGAGAACATGGGTAGGTGACGTTTTGGGACAGGTCCCTTCTTGGTGTCAGTTTTTGTAAACCAGCATCTGCAGCTCCTTGTGTCTACTATTAACACCTACTATGGTGAGGGCCTTTGACAACCACCTCCACCATCTCATCTACCCCCACCTGGCTCCAAACCATGTCCTCCCTCACCCTCGAGGCTGTCCTCAGCCCACGATTGCAACCTCCACATCCCCACCCTGCACTCTCCTTTGTGTCTCACATCCATATTCCTATCTCAGTTGCCTTGCCTTCCATCACAGTGAGGAGGTGTTTGGAGATTCACTGTGATGGATGTTTGTGTGAAACTGTGTTAATTGTGTGTGGGTTTTTTGGGTTTTTTTGCTGTTATGACTGCAGGGAATTAAATTTCGTTCAAACTTACGTTGGTTTGAATGACAATAAAAGGCATTCTACTCAAATGGCTGATGAAGATACAAAATGCTAGAGTAACTCAGCAGGTCAGGCAGCATCTCTGGGGAACATGGAAAGGTGACGTTTCTGGTCGGGACCATTCAGATAAATAGTTGGCTCCTTTCTGAAACTCTGCCCCAGCTCCAAGTTTACCACCATGGGTAATTCTCCTTAAATCTTCATCTTTTAAATTGCACTGTGAACCTTATATATTTCAATAAGATTAGATCAAGGCTGCTCCCTTTCCAATTGAATAAAAGCACACATCAACATAAAAGCATTTGGCTCATGTCACTGTTCTATAAACTGTTTACAGCCCTTTGCTTGTGCACTATCAGAAGCTGACAGATAGCTTAGCCTCCCTGCTATTTGGAATGATTAACATCACGCTGCCTTGAAGATTAAATATCTTTGGAGTGGTCAGTTACCAGAATTACTGACAATTCGCGACCATTGGTATGCATTCAACCTTAATTACCTTCTCCAGGGATACGTAGATCCAAATATGTCTGTGTGGAGTTTGCACGTTCTCCGTGTGACCGTGTGGGCTTCTTCCCACATCCAAATGACGTGCACATTTGTAAGTCTCTGTAGATTTCCCCAAGTGTAGGGTGCGGATGAACAGGTGGGATAGCGTAGATCTAGTGTGAACAGATGGTCGGCATGAACTCGGGTGAGCTGAAGGGTTTGTATCTCTGAACTAATGTTAGTTAACTAACAATAGTGCTAGTTACATTTTTTAATTTACCCAAAACATTTTTTTCTAACATTCAATATTAACTAATTCATGTTACATAATTTAAATTTTTCAACTCATTTCTCTTTTGTCCCATCTGCATTTCCTCATTTTATTTTCAGCATATGGATTTATGATTATTGGCTTACGTTTCCTAATTTAGATGCTGCAGCAGTCACTTACAACTGCCTGCCATCTGTTACTCAGCATCACCAGCAGACTGGAGCTCCACTCTGCCCCGAATCATCCTCCCTTAACTGTGTAAAGATGAACATACCCAGCAGCCAAAATATCCATCTGGCTCTTCAAGTAGTCATGGAAACATAGAAAATAGGTGCAGGACTAGGCCATTCGGCCCTTCGAGCCAGAACTGCCATTCAATATGATCATGGCTGATCATCCAAAATCTGTACCCCATCTCTGCTTTTGCCCCATATCCTTCGATTCCGTTAGCCCTCAGAGCTATATCTAATTCTCTCTTGAAAACATCCAGTGAATTGGCCTCCGCTGCCTTGTGTGGTAGTGTCATGGGTTATTCACATATTGTTTGCTACCTGGCCTTGCTGCTATATTCAAGATGTGTAGGAAGGAACTGCTGATGCTGGCTTACACCAAAGGTAGACACAAAAAGTGGGAGTAACACACCTAGTCATCACGTCCTTCCGTCCCTGCCTCACCCTAGTTTCACTGTCGTCCTGCTGAGTTTCCCTGTTGGTATTACCCGTTATCTCCTTCCCCGCAGCCTAACAAATGGCCACTGTGGGCTCTACCTTTCCTTGATCATCATAACTGGCTTTGATCTGTCTTTTTCCATGTCTTTCATTAATTGGTTCAGACTGAAGAAGGATCTCGACCCGAAAAGTCACCAATCCATGTTCTGAAGAAGAGCCCCAACCCAGAGATGCTGACTGACACACCGAGTTACTCAAGCACTTTGTCCTTCTTTCTATCAATAAGTGTCTGAGACCTACCAGGCCCCAGCCATGTGGGTTGTGAGGGTGGTGGGCGGGTGGAGGGGGTGAGGAGCCGATGTAAGTGAGGGAGTTGTCCACGGAGGCACAGCAGCAGGATCATTGCTGCATTTTCCATTGAAGATAGGCACAAAGTTTCAGTCTAAGGAGGGTTTCCCAACCCAAAACGTCCTTTATCTCCAGAGATGCTGCCAGACCCGCTGAGTTACTCCAGAACTTTGTGTTTACCTTCAGTATGAACCAGCATCTGCAGTTCCTTTCCATGTTGTTTTGCTTGGAACCCGGCCTTGGTCGTTTGATTCCATCTGTCCAGGTTGATGCATTGCTATTTTCTGTGTGGGTCTGAGAAAGTGCCCCACTTCATTGTTCATCTCCTTTATTGACCCATGAGATTGCTTCCTCTTCCTGTCTGGTAAACCAGGCTAATTGCCGGATGCTGCCTTTGTAGCTCCGTTTGTGCAGTCAGCTCCTGCCTCTTGCTCCTAAACCGCTCACACAAAACTCTGGCTGACAATTCCACCTTCAGTACTGATACCCTCGCTGATACTCAGCGGGCCTCTGACACCGCTCACTCCTGCAGTCAATGGTCCGTTGACTGTTCCAGTTGGTGTCACACACCCATCCAAAGATCCTACCTTCTCACGTCGTCCATCTGGTCCTTGCCCTGAAGAGAAGCAGCATCCCCCACGTCCTTAACCTAGGGAAACAGGCCCTGCGGCCCAGAGACTCCCCGCCGACCTTCAGTCATAGTTCACACTAGTTCTATGTTATCCCACTTTTGCATCCACTCCCTGCACACGAGAGGCAATTTACAGAGGGTTAATTAATCTACAAACCCGCACGTCTTTGGAATGTGGGACGAAACCGGAGCACCTGATGGAAACCCACGCAGTCACAGGGAGAACGTGCAAACTCCACTCACACACAGCTTACCTGAGGTCAGGATTGAACGAGAGTCTCTGGCTCTGAGGGACAGTGACCCGCTGAGTCACTGTGCCACCTTCTGGGCATGTCTGGCCCCTGACCACTCAAAGTGGAGGTGGTGAACTTGGGACGCCACAGAGATCCTGCAGGTTGTGACTGGGGAATGTATGGAGGGATTGGAGGAACGGACCACCCCACCAACTATTTGCCCCTTCCACAGAGGTGCCAACTGAAGTCGACAGATCCCCCGCTGGCCTCATTCGATACCATCGGAACCCACAAACCAGAATGGAAGCAAATCCACCTTGGCTCAAGGGGAGGGTGTAATTTCAGCCACGCCACGCTCTCTTCCAGGCAGCGGCTCCAGCTGACAACGTGGGAGGCCTCAGTCAGCCCAGAGCTGCCTCAAAAAAACAGCCAAGATCAAAAACACCCATGTTGAACAGCTTTCACCTCGCTGCTACCACCAGGTGTTAAAGGTGTAGTAAACCAAAACCACCACGGAAGAAGGGTCTCGACCCGAAACGTCGCCTATCTCCTTCGCTCCTTAGATGCTGCTGCACCCGCTGAGTTTCTCCAGCCGTTTGTGTACCCACCACAGTCAGGATCAGCTTCTTCCCAACAACCATCAGGCTCTCGAACACGACGCAACACTAACCTCAGCAACTCCAGGCCCTCTTTGGTTACACAACAGGCTTCTGTTTTTGCACTTTAAATGTTCACCTTGGCTGATGGCTTATGGTCAATAAATAAACCATTATTTATGCCCCTTGTTCACATAAACATTTAACCGTAGGGCTACACCGAGTAACAATATCAAGCATTCCGTCTCTTTCATGCGAGTGGCATGTGGCACAGCGGTAGAGTTGCTGCCTTAGAGCACCAGAGATCCTGGCTATGGGTGCTGTCTGTGTGGAGTTTGCACGTTGTTCCCCGTGATTTGCTTGGATTTTCTCCCTGGTGCTCCGGTTCCCTCTCGCACTGCAGACTCATACAGGTTTGTAGGTTAATTGGCTTTGGTAAATTTGTAACTTACCCCTGGCGTGAAGGATCGTGTTCATGCGCAGGAATTGCTGGTCGGTGCGCACTCGGTGGGCCGAAAAGCCCGTTTCCACGCTGTATCTCTAGACGATACTGAAAGCATCTTAACTTTCCCTTCCTTTCACCCTAGGGAGTTGTGCGTAAAGAAGGCGTCGTCCTTCAGGGTTATCTCCCTTCTGGCCAGCAGGTGGTGCACAAGATGGGGCTGAGGCCACGGGGCCGACGGGTTTGGTCAGTGTTGAGGGAACTGGCTTTCAAGTCACATCTCCCCCCATGTGGCAAAGGTTAGCAGGCATTATCGTGTCACATCTCAGGCAAACCAGAATCTTTTACAATGGACAAACCTCAAAAATTCAGTTGCCTCACAGTACCCAGATACCCGGGTTTCGAAACCGACCTCGGGTGCTGTCTGTGTGGAGTTTGCACGTTCTCCGTGACCTCGTGTTTCCACTGGAGCGCTCCGGTTTCCTCCCACATCCCAAGGACGTGCGGGTCTGTTGGTCAATTGGCCCTCTGTAAACTGCCCCTCGTGTGTAGGGAGTGGATGGATGCAAAAGTGGGAATACACAGAGCAAGTGTGAACGGGTCAGTGTGGACTCAGTGGGCTCAGGTTTCCATGTTAATTTAGTTTCGAGACCCAGCGCAGAAGCAGGCCTTTCAACCCACTGAGTCCGTGCCGACCAGCGATCCCCATACACTAACACTATCCTGCACACGGGACAATCTTACAATTTTTACCAAAGCCAATTAATCTACATTAATTGTACATCTTTGGAATGTGGGAGGAAACCTGAGCACCTGGAGAAAACACATGCGGTCACAGGGGGAACGTACTGACAGCACCCGTAGTCAGGATCGAACCCGGGTCTCTGGTGCTGTAAGGCAGCAACCCTACTGCTGCATCACCTTGGTTTGTTTTCAGACTGATCTAAACTGTCCAAATAAGCCAAGCCGTAGAGGGTGGCAACTGTTCAAGTAGCAAATAGAAGCGCAATTACGTGACCCCCCCGACAATAACAGCAATTACTCTCCTTGATGCCTGACATCAGGGGTGATGGTGCTTGCTTTGTGGAGCAGATCTCGACTTTCTCCCTCGCAACAACGTGGGAACGGTTTCACCGAACACCTGGAGGGCCTCGAGGACTAACCATCCTCTTCTCAGGGGACGCAGTTGAGGGATTCCACATTCAGCTTTGCCAACAATGCCCCCTTCCCAAATACAACAACACGAGCAGATTGAGATGACTTTTGGACAGACTCTGCCCCAAAAGCTCGTAGATGGGGGTAGACTGTGCTGGAGTAACTCAGTGGGTCCGGCAGCACCTCTGGAGAAAATCTGAAGAAGGGTCCCGAATCTGAAACGTCACCTATCTGTGTTCTCCAGAGATGCTGCTTGACCCACTGAGTTACTCCAGCACTTTGTGTCTTTTTGAGTTAATCAGTACCTGCAGTTCTCTGTGTCTACTTCGGTAAGGTAGACGATCAGAACCTTTTTTTTGCAGAAGGTTATAGCTTTAAGGTGAGAGGGGCAAAGTTAAAAGCAAGTGTGGGGTAAGTTACCCCATCCCCCAACGTGCCTGAATCACACTGCCAGGGTGTGGTGGTGCCAGATACAACAGTGGCATTTGAGAGGCTTTTGGATGGCCACATGGATATGCAGGGAACAGAGAGATATGGATCATACGCAGGCAGATAACAATTGGTCTTGGCATCATGTTTAACCCAGACATTGTGGGCTGAGGGCCAGTTCCTGTGGTGTACTGTTCTATATTCTCACACCTCTGCCATACATCTTAAATAACACGTAATTCTAGTGATCCCATCGTATTGAAAGCATCAACATTAAACTGCCTCCTCTTTCCCCACACACATTTTACACTTTCTGTAAAAAGGGTTGAAATATCCAAAGGCTGTATAAATGAGACTTGGCAGCCCTCCTTTTTTCCTGTTGCCATCTTGGCAATCTGTCTTTCTGTCTAAGTGATCATGGAGGATAATCCATGTTAATTTAGTTTAGAGACCCAGCAGGCCTTTCAACCCACTGAGTCCCCGCCGACCAGCGATCCTCATATACTAACACTATCCTACACACGGGACAATTTTACAATTTTTACCAAAGCCAATTAATCTACATTAATTGTATATCTTTGGAATGTACATCAGTCCCCCCCTCCCCAACGTTGCTTCACAGAAGGGTGCCGAGGAACATTCTTTCCACACAGCTGAGGACAGCCTGGAGTGTTTGTTGCCTTTACATTGCTGCACTGAGATGACAATTCCTTGTACAGTAGAAATCAGACCACATCACGAGGGTTGTGATTCAATTCGCACTTTGCAACTAAAGCAAACCACTGATTTAACTGGAACCCAGGGGGTAACTTTGAAAAAAAAAAACCCATAAAGGGTAGTGGGTGTATGAGTGAGCTGCCGGAGGATGTAGTTGAGGCAGGTACTATTGCAATGTTTAAGAAAATGCAGGCAGGCAGGATTAGTGTCGGTGGGACATTTTGGGGTACGTTGGTCAGCGTGGGCAAGCTGGGCCAATGGGCTTATTTCCACGCTGTATGACTCTGTGCCACCTCAGTACACGTGACAATAATAGACCTAAACCTCGAGTTTATTTTACAATAACTGATATTTATGCTAGTTACTTGTTGTCATTGCTTCCAATGTAAAGCTGCAGCAAGTGAGAATGTAATTGCTCCGGGTCATATGACAAATAAACACGTGACTGTTCTACGTCAAAGGAGCACTGTTAGATTGAGAGATAACTGCGGCTGAACACTCGGGGCACCCTGCCCTTCATCACCTCTGACTGTGGCAGAGAGTAAACAATCCAAACCAGTGTGGGAAGGAACTGCAGATGCTGGTTTACACCGGTGGGAGCTTCTGACCCAGCAAAGCCTTCAACTCTATCGACAAGTTACTTCCCAATTCCCTAACTGTTGTAGGTCTAGTGCACAGTTCCCGGACTGTGAAACCTAACTGGACCAGACTGTGAAACAACTGCAAGAGCAGGACAGGGTCTGGGCAGTGAGGGACTCGCTTCCTGTCACCAAAATCTGGTAGATGCACAGAATCTCTTGCCCAGAGTAGGTAAATCGAGGACCAGAGGACATAGGATTAAGGTGAAGGGGAAAAGATTTAATAGGAATCTGAGGGGGAACCTTTCACACAAAGGGTGGTGGGGGTATGGAACAAGCTGCCAGAGGAGGTAGTTGAGGCTGGGACTATCCCAACGTTTAAGAAGCAGTTAGATAGTGTAGATTGGTTTATGCATGGCAACCAATCGTAATAGACTTGCATCACTATCCCCACCTTACTGTATCATTTATATTAACACCCGCATCCTATACTGCGCACTTCTGGAAGCAGCTAGGATGTTCTGACAACTAACGATCCACTGAGCTGCTTTAGTCTGCACATTGATTAAAGATGATCTTGGCTTATATATCGTGTGATTCTCTTGTTTACCGATAGGTACATGGATAGGACAGGTTTGGAAGGATATGGACCAAATGCGGGCAGGTGGGACTAGTGTAGCTGGGACATGCTGGCCGGTGATGGCAAATTGGGCCGAAGGGCCTGTTTCCACACTGTATCATTCCAGGACTCTAAAATCCTTTCCACCACCTACAAAACCTGCCTGGGGCACGGTGGAATACTGCTCCAGTGGCCGGGCTGGGAGCAATGCCAACAGCACTCAGGAAAGTTGATGTCATTCAGAACAATGTAGCTCTCGTGATCTGACCATCCTAAATATTAATTCGTTGCACCAACATCACACAGTGTCGTTCATCCTCAAAATGGCCTGCAGGTACAGGCCTTGCTGCTCAGAGACACTCACCAAATCAGCAATCAAAGGGCAAGGGCAGCGGGAACAACCAGAAAGAAAGAAACAAATGCTGGATTAAACTCAACAGGTCCGGCAGCATCCCCAGAGCACATGGATAGTTGACATTTCGGGTCGACCTGAAACATCACCTATCCACGTTCTCCAGAGATGGCGTCTGACCCCCGCTGAGTGACGCCAGCACTTTCCTTGCTAAACCATTTCCTTGCTTCGCCAGCATCCACAGTCCCTTGTTTCTACACCACCGCCTTTATGCTCCATTGCAGATCACATATATTTGGTGAAATACCAATCTGCCACCATCGCTGGGGCAAGATCTTGGAACTCTCCTCCCTACAGCAGAGTAAATGTGTTCTCTCTCATTGAGCAGAAGATGGCTCACTGCTCCATTCAGGTTGGGAGTTAGAGAAGGGGAACTGTAGTGTTTCAGTTGAATTTGGGTGAGGCTGCATACTATCCTGACCCAGGTTCGATCCTGACTACGGATGCTGTCTGCTCTCCAGAACTCCATGTGCAGGGAGGTCAGTGGCGGACTCGGTGGGCCAAAGGGCTTGTTTCCACACTGTATCTCTAAACTAAATTAAACTTAATTAAATTCCTGGAAAAAAAAAAAAAAGAGAAGGGGGACAAATGGTGTCCCCGAAAAAAGACTAAATAAACAGGAGTTAGCAGGTAGGCGCCACAACTATCGGCTGGTTGTAGGTAGACTTTGGCCTGATCAGCTGAACATTTCCTTGCTGGTAGTAACTCATGTCCACCAGGGTGCTGCCCAGGGTTAATTGCAAGGCCGATGTGTTGAGCTGTAATGTATCCTTAAAGACACTAATTAGCTCAAATTGCACTAATATGCTCTGTGATGTTGACTAAGTGATCAGTGTGGATTCTGTGTGCAATATGCTAAATCACAGCTGGGCAACGATGCTAAATGGCCAAACAGCAGTGGGCAACGACTGAACTAAAAGGTCTAGTTTCACTGATGAGCAAAGTTCTGGAGGCTGTTCTCTGGTGTAAGGGCCAGGCCAGGGCAAGGAGCAGTTACAGCCACAAGTTAGTTCTTCATGAGTGATTTAAAGGGACATTTCACTCAGGGGGCAAATGATAACTCCATTCATAACTTTGGCAAATTCAATCTTGTAACGTTTCAGTGGCCAGTGAGGTGAAATCCTACTTGAGTCGTAGTCACACAGCACAGAAACACACCCTTCGGCGAAATTGCCAAAGCTGACCAGGATACCTCATCTACGCTAGTCCCACCTGCCTGCGTTTGGTCCATGTCCCTCAGAACCTTTCCTACCCACGTACCTGTCCAAATGTCTTTTAAATGTTATTATAGTTCTTGCCCTAACTACATCCCCTGGCAGCTCGTTCCATACACCCACCACCCTCTGTGAGAAAGTTGCCCCTCAGGTTCCAATTAAATCTTTCCCTTATCACCTTAAACCTATATCCTCTGGTTCTTGATTCCCCTACTCTGGATAAAAGACTTTGTGTATCCACCCCGTGTGTTCCCCTTATGATTTATTACACCTCCATATGATCACCGCTCATGTTCCTGTGCTCCAAGGAATAAAGTCCTAGCCTGCCCAACCTCTCCCTGTAGCTCAGGCCCTCGGGTGCTGCCAATCCTCTGTTGATCGGCAATGGTGTTTCACTTTCACAATGGGCTGAAGATGTGTACGGCTCAGCCCGGCTTTGTACAGAGGCCCGTTTGCATTGGGCGGACTTGTCTGGCTCAGAGGTCACGGCTGGTGACCTGCCTGCCATTTGCGATGAAGGTCCTTGTGTATCGGTGGGGAATGCATTGATTATATTCTTTGATGAGAGGCAGAGCAATCAGACCAGAGGAAAAGGGGACTTGCTAAAGTGCTTCCTCCTCTCTTGCATTTCAAAAATACTCAGGAAATCTCCTCTGCGAAACAAGTCGTAGCAAATTAGCATTGACCGCAGAGTGCTGGAGGCACTCAGTGAATAATCTGGAGCACAGGAAGGCAGCTCTGAAATGGCGTTTAATGCCGTCAGCATAATCTCTGAGTGGAATAAAGTAGCGGAACGTCCGCGAACAGATGCCAGTGAGATGAAGGGGAAGCAGGATGCAGCCAGCTATTTAATTTATCAGCAGAGCATAAGTGTGTGTTTTTAGTAGCCAAGGTTACGAGGGAACTCCGCCTGTTAGAGACGGGGAATAGAAGAAAATTCCAAAGAAACCAGCAATGTGATTCACAAAGGGACAATTGTGCCAGCGAGCGAGAAGCTGTAATATATCCGTCAGTAACTAAGGTGGAGCGGCGTTGGAGACAAACATTGCAATCAGGAGTCAGGGAGAGGCACTGATTTCAAGGGCAAGTGATTCACTTCTTGCCCGCCACAGGCAGCAATGGAGTGAATGTCCCACAGAATCGTGCCTGTAGATTTCCAGTGAAGAACAGACCCGGCGTGGGAGGGGGGGCACTGTGGAGGGGGGGGGGGGGAGAGGAAGGTTGAAAACAAAGATCGACCTGGCGCATGGATACGTTGTAACTTTGTGGGCGCCCTTTATGTGGTGACTATTGAATACCTTGGGTATGAAAGCAAAGAATGTCACTGTGACTTGTCACTTGTGACGATAAAGTATTCATTCATTCATTCATTCATTCAGAGATTTGCAGGGCAAAGTTTAAAGGGGATATGCAGGTATGCCTGGTGACACCCCTCATCTTCCTGCGATCCAAGGATTAAAGCTCTAGCCTGCCCAACGAGTGAGTGCTTGGAGCGTGCCCCCAGGGCAGGTGGTTGAGGCAGATAAGATAGTTTAAGAAGCATTTGTATAGATTATTTAGTTTAGTTTAGTTTAGAGATACATTGTGGAAATAGTTCCTTTGGCCCACCGAGTCCAGGCTGACCATTGATCGCCGTACACTAGTTCTAACCTACACGTGAGGGACAATTTACAGAAGCTAATTAACCCGCATGTCTGGTGTGTGGGAGGAAACGCGAGCTCCCGGAGAAAATCCACACGGTCTCAGGGAGAGCGTAGAAACTCCATACAGAGTGCACCCATGGTCAGGATTGAACCGGGCCTGGCAGAATGAGACAGCAACCCATGGACATGCAGGGAGTGCAGTGAGATGATCATGCGAAGGCAGATGAGGGGTGGTCTTGGCATCATGTTCAGCACGGTCATTTTTTCATTTGGGACATATGACGATAAAATACGTTTTACTCGCGACAAACAAATAACACAAAGTGCTGGAGTAGCTCAGCGGATCAGGCAGTATCTCTGGAGATCAGGGGTAGGCAATGTTCGGGTTGGGACTCTCTTCAGAAGGAACAACCTGTCTGAAGAATTGAGTCTGAAGAGGGGTCCTGACCTGAAACGTCAACTACCCATGTGCTCGTTGGATATAATTGCTATTTTCACAGAAGGTATCAGGATGGAAGGTGACTAAATATTCTCCTGGACCTTTCTCACCAAGGAGACGTGTTCACAATGCTGGTGTTGGAATTATGTCCTCACGGTACTTTAGTAAGTACTGTGAGAAAGATTTAGTAAGTAAGTAAGTAATTTTTATTTATATAGCACTTTTAAATCAAATCATGTGGAAGCCAAAGTGCGTTACAGAGAAAAATAAAGAGATTACCATACATCCATCCCCCCAACAGCAGAATCAACACTTTCCCGCCCGCCGCTCCAGTCCCGACGGTAGGCCACACGGAGAGGCCGAAGATGCGATTCGGAGGAAAACTCCAGAAATAAAGTTTCCCTCATCCCCACCCCCCACCCACCCACCACATAAAAAAAGACCTACGACAAACATTTTGTGTTAACAGGACTAAAAATAAAAATAAAAAAAGCTTTACTTAACTTCCTCAAATTCACCAGAAAGGAATATCTTTGATCTTGCAAACACTCAGCACTTTGTTTGGTAGAGCCAAGAAACTGCAGATGCTGGTTTACAAAAGAAGATACAAAGTACTGGAGGGCCAAGCAGCTTCTCTGGAGAACATGGATTGGTAATGTTTTGGTTGTGACCCCTCTTCAGACTCTTCAGTGACCCAAAACATCACAAGAGACAGGAGGGTAGGGGAATTAAGAACAGGAGTACATAGGTTTAAGGTGAGACGGTATAGATTTAATAGGAATCTGAGAGACAAGCTTTTTACACAAAAGAGGGTGGTGGGTATATGGAACGAGCTGCCAGAAAGGGTAGTTGAGGCAGGCACTATGACAGAATAGTCAAATGCTCTCAGACAGGTACATGGATAGGAAAGGTTTAGAGGAATAAGGACCAAACATGGGCTGGTGGGACTGGTGTAAATGGTTATGTTGTTAGGGGTACACAAAAAGCTGGAGAAACTCAGCGGGTGCAGCAGCATCTAAGGAGCGAAGGAGATAGGCGACGTTTTGGGTCGAGACCCTTCTTCAGACTGGTCAGGGATCTGGGAAACGAGAGATATAGACGGTGATGTGGAGAGATAAGGAACAATGAATGAAAGATATGCAAAAAAGTGTCGATGATAAAGGGAACAAGCCATCGTAAGCTGTTTGTGGTGTGAAAATGAGAAGCTGGTGCGACTGGGGTGGGGGAGGGAGATAGAGATAGAGGGAATGCCAGGGCCCGAGGGCTGAGGGAGAGGTGGGAGGGGGAGGAGACAGCAAGGGTTAACAGAATTGAGAAAATTCAATGTTCAAGCCCAAAGGATGCAGACTCCCCAAGCGGAATATGAGGTGCTGTTCCTCCAGCTTGCGGTGTTGCTCACTCTGGCCGTGGAGGAGGCCCAGGACCGAGAGGTCGGATGTGGAATGGGAGGGGGAGTTGAAGTGCTGAGCCACCGGGAGGTCGGGTTAGTTATTGCGGACCGAGCGGAGGTGTTCGGCGAAGCGATTGCCAAGCCTCCGCTTGGTCTCACCGATATAGATCATCTGGCATCTGGAGCAGCGGATGCAGTAGATGAGGTTGGAGGAGGTGCAGGTGAACCTCTGTCGGACCTGGAAGTTATGTTGTTGGGCATGGGCAAGTTGGATCGGAAGGCTTGTTTCCCCGCTGTATCACCCTATGACTAAAAAAACATTAAATTAAGTTTTAATTTTAAAAAGATTTAATCAGTCCAACCAACGTGAAATATTCTTTATGAAGTTCTGTGATCTCAGCAACCAATGTGTTTGATAAAGCAACATTAAATGCATGGAAAATGTACTGACCTTTAAAAAACTTTTCTGCAATAGGAAAATATTTATCAAATGCCTGCACAGCACATTGTCCCAAGGCTGCTTACGGCTGTGTATTCTGACAACATCAACCCAAGGACAGAGGTTTTGAGTCAAGTTACCAAAATAATATAAAGGAAAAAAACTACAATGATGAAGGAACTGAGAGCACTTTCAAATCCAGACACTAAAGATAATGACACATAGTTTGTCCAACACATTCAATCTGTCAACATTCAGGAAATTAACTGCATATGGAATCATAGAGTCATGCAGCACAGAAACAGGCCCTTTGGCCCAACTTTTTCCTGCCAATCAAGATGACCCATCCAGTCCAGTCCCATTTGCCTGCATTTGGCCCATATCCCTCAAAAACCTTACCTATCCATTTCCCCAGTAGCTACCTTCTTCTTCCTCTTTCGTGTGGCGTGCGCAGCCTAAAGTTGTTGGCCAACTTGTTCTATTTGATCTTCCGTTTGTGCACGTCGAGTTTTTTACACGAGGGTGGTGGGTATATGGAACGTCGTAGTTGAGGCAGGCACTATTGTCATCTAGTCATGGATAGGAAAGGTTTAGAGGAATTAGTCGAAACAGGGCGGACCACGTGACGGTTGCAATCTTCCACCCCACTAGCTACCTATTACAGTTGTATTAAAGATTATCTTCAGCATGCACTGAAGCAGCTTGTTAACAGTAGGTCACGTGATGAATGGTCCCAACCCGAAGCATCACCATGTCCTCCAGAAACGCTGCCTCACTCACTGAGTTACTCCAGCACTTTGTGTTTCACTTTTCTTGGGGACGTAGTTTTGGGTTTCGGATTATTATTGTCACATGTATCGAGGTACAGTATAAAGTTATGTTTTGTTTTCTATCCAATCAGATACTAAACCTAGATACATTGAGTCACAGTCAAGTACAAAGGGGAAGATGCCGAGTGCAGGATACAGTTCTCAGCATTGTAGCGCATCAGTTCCAGAGACAAAGTCCAATGTCCGCAATGGGGTAGAGGTGAATCGGACAGTACCCTAGCTTATGGAAGGACCGTTCAGAAGCCTGATAACAGAGGGGAAGAAGCTGTTCCTGAGTCTGGTGGTGCGCGCTTTCAAGCTTCTGTACCTTCTGACAGATCATTGGTGGACACCATTGATGGAACTTGGCGGACAATGGTGGTAAGATTGGTCTGCGTGGGATAAAGTTTAAGAGAAATTTGCAGATACCCCTTGCAATTTCAGCCTCCGTGATAGCAAGCAAAGGTCTTGAATGAAATGGCAAACGTTAGGAGAGGCACCTTCAAAACAACAAAAATAAAAAAATTATAGAAATAAGGAACTACAGATGCTTGATTACCAAGGAAAGACACAAAGTGCTGGAGTGACTCAGCGGGTCGGGCAGCATCTCTGGAGAACAGGGAAATGTGAAATTTTGGGTTGGGGCCTTCTTCAGACAAAAATCTATCGCTGGGTACAGAATTTTAATATCTGCAGTAGCATAAAAACCTCAAGCCAGCTCAAGAAATAAAGCTCCTTTTAAAGACCAGCATGGAAACAAAACTTGTTTAACCAGAGTGGAAAATATATTGCATCGCGCACCATGGGATGGCCATGTGATCCCCTCCGTCCAGTTATAATGTTTCTCTGTGACTTGGGCTCCAGCCAGATGGAAGAGCCATCTGGAAGGATTAAATTTAGTATCATTATCCAGCTGGAAGCTTTAAGTACAACAAAATAACCCGACGGAAATAACTTGGCAGGGGGAATGGTGCATGAGGTATCAGCCCAATTACTGGCTGTGCTCACTGTGTGTGTATGCCTGTGGAAAGGCAAGGCACACTCCAGTGTTACATGCAAAAGGGAAGGGTAGAATTAGTCTGCTCCCATAAAGGAGCCTCAGTGGATAGATGGCGAGTTGATCTGTTGATATCATCCAGTTTGTCCTCTTCGATGGCCCGTCTCCAAATGTGGCTCAGCTGATGCAGAAAGTTTATAGGAAACAGTGCTGCCTCGTATGTAGGAAGGAACCACAGATGCATGTTTACACTGAAGATAGACACAAAATGCTGGAGTGACTCAGCGGGACAGGCAGCATCTCTCTCGAGAAAGAATGGGTGACGTTTCGGGTTGAGACCCTTCTTCAGACTGAGAGGACCTACCTCACTCTAGTGCTACCTCACTCATTTTACAGAGCCGTCTCAACGTATATTGGGTGTCTTGGGTATTATTTGCCTTTTTTTCTTTCATTCTTTCCCCTATTAATTGTGCTATTGCCCTGAGATGATAATTTTGATGTCCAACAATACTGAAAGATCAAATCCCTTGCTCTTCCATCAAGAGATGGAGATCTCCTTCCATTCGGATATACATGTGTATCCTCACAGCTTTTCATGTTCATAAGTCATAGGAGCAGAATGAGGCCATTCTGACCATGGAGTCGACTCTACCATTCAAAATTGGCTGATCTTTCTTTTTCTTTCAACCTCATCCTCCTGCCTTCTCCTCATAACCTTTGACGCCTGTACTAGTCAAGTATCTGTTAATCTCTGCATAAAACGACTTAGCCTCCACCGTCATCTGTGGCAATTAATTCTACAGATTCACCATCTGGCAAAAGAAATTCCTCCTCATCTCCTTTCTAAAGGTACATCCTTTTACTCTGCCCTCTGGTCCTAGACTCCCCCAACTAGTGGAAACATCCTCTCCACATTCACTCTATCCGAGCCTTTCACTATTCGGTAAGTTTCAATGAGGTTCCCCCTCATCCTTCTAAACTCCAGCGAGTACAGGCCCAGTGCCGTCAAACGCTCGTCACATGCCAACTTAATCATCCCTGGGATCATTCTCGTAAGCCACCTCTGGACCCTCTCCAACGCCAGCTCATCCTTCCTCAGATATGGGGCCCAAAAGTGCTCACAATGTTCCAAATGTGGTTTGACCTGTGCCTTATAGAATCCTCAGCACTAAACCCATGTTTTTACATTCTAGTCCACATGAAATAAATGCTGGCATCGCACTCGCCTTCTATTCTACCGATTCAACTTGCAAATTAACTTTTTGGAAATCCTGCACCAGCACTTCCAAGTACCTGCAGCTCTGATTTCTGAATTCTCTCCCCATTTAGAAAATAGTCTACGGGTTTTCTGCTAGCAAATGCATGACCGCACACTTTGCTACACTGTATTCCCTCCGCTACTTCTTTGCCTGCTTTCCCAACCTGTCCAAGTCCATCTGCAGAATCCCTGCTCCTTCTACACTACCTGCCCCTCCACCTATCTTCGTATCATCTGCAAACGGCCACACAATCATCAATTCCCTCATCCATATCATTGATTTGCACCGTGAAGAGTAGCGGCCACAACACTGATCTCTGCAGACCACCACTAGTCACTGGCCGCCAACCAGAAGAATCCCCCTTTATTGGCGCTCTTTGCCCTCTGCCACTCAGCCAACCTTTTATCCATGCCAGTATCTCCCCTCTAATACCATGGGCTCTCATCTTGTTTAGCAACCTCACGTGTGGCAACTTATCAAAGGCCTCCTGAAAGTCCAGGTGGACAACATCCACTGACTCTCCTTTGTCCATCCCGCTATTTACTTTCTCAAAGAATTCCAACAGATTTGTCCGGCAAGATCTACCCTTCACAAAACCGTGTTGACTTCCGCCTATATCGTGCTTCAAAGTACTTGGCAACCTCATCCTTTACAATGGACTCTAAAATCTTACCAACCACTGATGTCAGGCTTTCCGGCCCAGAGTTTCCCCTCATTTTCCTCGTTTTGATCTGATTCCATCTGCTGCTTATTACTCTATATTCCCACACATTCCTTTACGGATTCATTGCTTTCCCGAGGAATTAATTAAACCTCCTGGAGTGGCATCATCTGAAAATTCCAGAGCTGTGCCTCAGGGCCGGGTCTGAGAGCATATTGGGCCTGCCTGTTATTTTCATTGGGAGCTTTCTGCATTTAACTGATTGTATTCCTTGTTGCAAGCGACCATTCAGGAAGGAATCTTGAAAGGTTCTGCAGGGGCAGATAGTAATAATAATGTCTCCCCCGTTGAACATAGAACAGTACAGCAGAGGAACAAGCCTTTCAGCCCACAATGTCTATGCTGAACATGATGCCAAGATAAAGTAATCACCTCTGCCTGCACGTGATCCATATCCTTCCATTCCCTGTCAATACAGCTCTGTCTAAAAATCTTCCTGCCGCACATCCTTTTAGACTGTGCCACCACACTCAAGATTTTTGACAGGTCTGACTGTCAAAACAAATGTCATATACCTCTATCAGGTCAGATTAAGGTACTCCTCAACCTCTGACACTCCAGAGAGAACAATCCTAGTCTGTCCAACCTCTTCTAGCTAATGCCTTCTAACCAGACATCATTCTGGTGAACATTCTCTACACCCTTTTTTTTTAAAGAAGGAACTGCAGATGCTGGAGAATCGAGGGTACACAAAAAGCTGGAGAAACTCAGCGGGTGCAGCAGCATCTAAGGAGCGAAGGAGATAGGCGACGTTTCGGGTCGAGACCCTTCTTCAGACTGGTCAGGGATCAGGGAACGAGAGATATAGATGGTGATGTGGAGAGATAAGGAACAATGAGTGAAAGATATGCAAAAAAGTATCGGTGATAAAGGGAACAAGCCATTGTAAGCTGTTTGTGGAGTGAAAATGAGAAGCTGGTGCGACTTGGGTGGGGGAGGGAGATAGAGATAGAGGGAATCACAGAATTGAGAAAATTCAATATTCAAGCCCAAAGGATGCAGACTCCCCAAGCGGAATATGAGGTGCGGTTCCTCCAATTTGCGGTGTTGCTCACTCTGGCTGTGGAGGAGGCCCAGGACCGAGAGGTCGGATACGGAATGGGAGGGGGAGTTGAAGTGCTGAGCCACCTCGGTTATTGCAGACCGAGCGGAGGTGTTCGGCGAAGCGATCGCCAAGCCTCCGCTTGGTCTCACCGATATAGATCATCTGGCATCTGGAGCAACGGATGCAGTAGATGAGGTTGGAGGAGGTGCAGGTGAACCTCTGTCGGACCTGGAAGGACTGCTTGGGTCCCTGAAAGGAGTGGAGGGGGGAGGTGAAGGGACAAGTGTTGCATTTCTTGCGGTTGCAAGGGAAAGTGCCCGGGGAAGGGGTAGAGTGGGAGGGGAGGGAAGAATGGACAAGGGAGTTGCGGAGGGAGCGGTCTTTGCGGAAGGCAGACAGGGGGGGAGATGGAAGATGTGGCGGGTGGAGGGGTCACGTTGGAGGTGGCGAAATTGGCGGAGGACTATATGTTGTATTTGCCGGCTGGTGGGGTGAAAGGTGAGGACCTTGCGAGTGGGGAATGGGGAGCGAGGGCAGTGTTGCGGGGTATGGAGGAGACCCTGGTGCGAGCCTCATCAATAGTGGGGGAGGGGAATCCCCGTTCTCTGAAGAATGAGGCCATTTGTGATGACCTGGTGTGGAACACCTCATCCTGGGAGCAGATGCTGCGTAGACGGAGGAATTGGGAATAGGGGATGGAGTCCTTACAGGAAGCAGGGTGGGAGGAGGAGTAGTCCAGGTAGCTGTGGGAGTCAGTAGGTTTGTAGTGGATGTCGGTCAGGAGTGTATCACCTGCAATAGAGATGGTGAGGTCAAGGAATGGTAGGGAAGTGTCGGAAATGGTCCAAGTGTATTTGAGTGCCGGATGGAAGTTGGTGGTGAAATGAATGAAGTCAGTCAGTTGTGTGTGGGTGCAGGAGGTGACACCAAAGCAGTCGTCGATGTAACGGAGGTAGAGGTCGGGGATCTGGTATGCCGAGAACAAGGATTGTTCGACATACCCAACAAAGAGGCAAGCGTAGCTGGGGCCCATGCGTGTGCCCATAGCTACGCCTTGTGTTTGGAGGAAATGGAGGAATCAAAAGAGAAGTTATTGAGGGTGAGGACCAACTCTGCTAGGCGGAGGAGGGTGTCAGTGGACGGGTATGGGTTGCTCCTCTGGTCGAGGAAGAACCGGAGGGCTTTGAGACTGGTGGGGGATGGAGGTGTAGAGTGACTGGACGTCCATGGTAAAGATGAGAGGATCTGGAGAATGGAATGCACGGAGCCGACGGAGAGTGTCTGAGTGTCTTGAACTAGGTAGGGAGGGATTTAACAAAGGGGGATAGGATGGCGTCAAGGTATGTGGAAATGTGTTCGGTGGGGCACGAACAGGCAGAGACAATGGGTCTGCCAGGGCAGTCTGCAGAGACAATGGGTCTGCCAGGGCAGTCGGGTTTGTGGATTCAGAGACAATGACAGAGACAATTCTCTACACCCTACCTTCCTCTAATGTGGTGACCAGAACTCCACACAATACTCCAAATGCGGCCAGACTAACGCCTTATGGAGCTGCATCGTGACTTCCTGACTCTTATATTCAGTCTCTCCAGATGAAGACACAGAAAGGCCTGTTCTCTTTACTCATTTGTCCATGGGATTTGAGTGCAGCCAGCCCAGAGTTGGCGGCCCATCCCTGAAGGCGGAGGCATTTTGGTCCATGGTCCAATGGTGGTTTAAGAGCGAACAACATAGATGTGAAGCCTGCGTGTTTTGTCCGCATTGGGTAAAGGCAGAGGATTTCCTCAATGAAGAGCCACTTTAGAGTTTAGAGATACAGCGTGGAAACAGGCCCTTTGCCCCCATCACCCTGTACACTAACCTACACGCTCTAGGGTAAAATTTACAATTTACCAGAGCCAATTAAGCTATAAACCTGTACATCTTTGGAGTGTGGGGGAAAACTGGAGCACCCGGTGAAAACCCTCGCAGGTGACAAAGCAGGTCAAACTCGGTATAGACAGCACCCGTAGTCAGGATCGAACCTGGGTCCCTGGCGCTGTAATGCAGCAACCGTTGCACTACTGTGTCGCCCCAATACTTGATAAGCAAGGTCTTCAAATAACTCTTTTTTTCACTCTCTATCCCCTCCCCCTTCCCAGTTCGCCCACCAGCCTTACTGTCTCCGACTACATTCTATCTTTGTCCCGCCCTCTCCCCTGACATCAGTCTGAAGAAGGGTCTCGACCCGAAACATCGCCCATTCCTTCTCTCCAGAGATGCTGCCTGTCCCGCTGAGTTACTCCAGCATTTTGTGTCTACCTTCGATTTAAACCAGCATCTGCAGTTATTTCTTACGCATGGCAATATGGTATATGGCAGTATGGTATGACCCCTTATGCTAAGGAGCGGAAGCGGTTGCGCATTGGGGATCGCTGGTCGTTGCGGACTGTATCTCTAAACTAGCAGCATGGTCTAGTAACTGGTCTGTAAACACAATACACATCGGTAACATATAATAAACAAAAATATTCAATAAATTAATAACCACTGTACAAAAAAGCCCAAAGAGTGCAACCAAAGACGTGGTTCATAGTTGATAGCTGTTAGTGTTGTGTCGTGTTCAAGAGCCTGAAGAAGCTGTTCTTGAACCTGGGGATCACGGTTTTTAGACTCTTGTATTTCTTCTTGATGGTAGGAGTGAAATGAGAGCGTGGCCAGGGTGGCTTGGTCGTTGGTGATGCAGTAGACCGTTTATTTGTGAACAACACACATCTGTCCAGTCCCTCCATTGATGCTGCCTGACCTGCTGAGTTCCCCCAGCTCTTTGTGTTGTTCCCTGTATTTGCAGTTCCTTGTATCCACATTTCACTGCTTCAAGCTGCCTCTCCTCTCTGGAACACAGACAGAAACTGCTGAAACTATTCAGCAGGTCAGTCAGCATCCACCGAGGGAAAACAGTGTCCAGAGGTATCTAGCCTACACAAGATTCCGGCATCCAGTATGTTATATCTCCATCTATCACTTGCCCATCTCTGTCCCATCCCACCTCTCTTTTCCAGCATTCTCACCGCTACGCCATCGGTCTGAAGAAGGGTCCTGACCTAAAATGTCGCCCGTCCAGGTTCTCCAGAGATGTTGCCTGACCTGCTAAGTTACTCCAACGATAGTCTCAACCTGAAACATCACCTATTCCTTTTCTCTAGAAATGCTGTCTGACCTATTCCTTTTCTCTAGAGATGCTGTCTAACCCAATGAGTTACTCCAGCTTTTTGTGTCTATCTTCGGTTTAGACCAGCATCGGCAGTTCCTTCCTCCATATATTGCTGTTACTCAATACTGAGAATTGGACAATGGATGTGGAGATATTAATAGGATTAAGGGATACGAGATTAATCCTGGAAAATGCCATTGTGATACAAGACTCGTTATGATCTCTCGTTGATTTGGCAGCTGGCTCATGGTTCTAACATTAATTCCAATCTTGTTTCTATCAAAAAATGGGAGATTGTATGAATTCAATCTGCAAGTCTTACAAAGGTTTCCTTCAGCATTTCCACTGCAAAGTATGACATACTCATGGGACTGTCATTCAGTGCTATTTGGCCAAAAAAAAAGATGCTTTGCTGATCTGAAAAAGAAGCAGACGCAAGGAGCTGCATATGCTGGTTTACCAAAATAGAGACAAGTGCTGGAGTAACTCAGTGGGTCAGGCAGCGTCTATGGAGAACATGGATAGGCAACGTTTTGGGTCGGGATCCTTGTTCAGATTGATTGTTGTAGTGAAGGAGAAAGCTAGAAGAGAGGTAGAGACAGTACAAAGCCTGGTGAGTGATAGGTGGATACAGGTGGCAAGGAGGCGCAGCGGTAGAGTTGCTGCCTTACAGTGCTTGCAGCGCCGGAGACCCTGGTCGATCCCGACTACGGGTGCTGTCTGTGTGGAGTTTGTACGTTCTCTCCGTGACCGCGTGGGTTTTCTCCGAGATCTCCGGTTTCCTCCCACACTCCAAAGATGTACAGGTTTGTCGGTTGATTGGCTTTGTTTAAGTGCAAATTACCCTAGTGTGTGTAGGATAGTGTTAATGTGCGGGGATCGCTGGTCAGCGTGGACTTGGTGGGCCGAAGGGCCTGTTTCTATGCTGTATCTCCAAAACTAACACAACTAAAGGTGGAGGGGGGGGAGGGGGGTGGATAGGCAGATGGGCGGACAAAGGCCAGAGATGAAAAGACTAAAAGTGTGAGGTAAGGACAGAAGATGTGTGAAACGTGAAGCCAGAGAAAGGAATGTAGGTGGAATAAGAAGAAGGCCTGATGAAGGGTCACTACCATAGTCGTCACCTGTAAATGTTCTCCAGAGACCTGCAGCCTGATTGTATCTTTACCATGAAATAATATTATGACAGGAGCAGAATTAGGCCATTCAGCCCATCGGGTCTATTCCACCATTCAATCATGGCTGATCTATTTTTCTCTCTCAACCCCATTCGCCTGCCTTCTCCCCATAACTTTTGACACCTTTACTAATCAAGAACCTACCAATCTCTGCTTTTAAACTATCCAATGACGGTCTCCACCGCCATCGATGGCAATGAATTTCACTTATTCACCACTATCTGGCTGAGGAGATTCCTCCTCTTCTCCATTTTGAAGATCCGTCCTTTTATTCTGAGGGTGGTTTAAGGGCCTGTCCCACTGTACGAGCTAATTCAAGAGTTCTCCCGAGGTTCCCCTGACTTGAACTCGGAGAATTACGGTAATGGCCGCTCGTAGGTACTCGGGGCTCTTGTGGACATTTTTCAACATTTTGAAAAATCTTCACGCGTCTTCACAAGCTTACCGCGTTTCCCGAGTACCTGCCGTTAGCGTTACGAGCCGCTAAGAGACGTCCCGAGCTCCGACGTACCCGCTACGTACATTCTATGTGCTTACCACGAGTTTGATTTTTTTTTAAACTCAGGAGACCTCGTACAGTGGGACAGGCCCTCACATTACTGGAAACATCCTTTCCACTTCCACTCTTCCAGGTCTTTCATTATCCAGTTGGTATCATTTCGATTCCCCCCTGATCCTTCTAACCTCCAGCGAGTACAGGCCCCGAGCCCAACCATCCATGGAATCATTCTCGTAAACCTCTTCTGGACCCTCTCCAACACATCTTTGGTGCCCAAAACTGCTAATATTATTCCAAATGTGATCTCACCAGCGTCTTATAAAGCCTCGGCATTACATCCTTGCTTTCATATTATTGTCCCCACAAAATGAATGCTAACATTGCATTTGCCTTCCTTTCTCCTGACTCAATCTGCGAATTATCCTTTTTGGCAATCCTGCACCCGCACTCCCAGTTCACTTTGCACCTCAGATTTCTCAATCCTCCCCTCCCCCCCCCCCCCCCTGCCCCAACCCCCCGTTTGGAAAAAAGTCTACGCCTTTATTCCTTGGTCATGTTTGATGAGTCATTGACATCGTTACTTGCCTGACATTGCACGTAAAACATTTGCGATTACAAAATCATGACTAAATATTGAGAGATGATTTCGAAAGAAGGCAATATTTATTTATGTTTCTAAGTAAATATCGTGTTTCTATTCACTGGAGGTGTGCAGAAGCATGGATGAACTTCTTCATGGTCTTTCAGTACAAATGATCTATCAGTCAATGCTAACAAGGAGCTCATTATTCTTCCACACAATCTGCAAACTGTATTATTGCAGATGTCAAGAAGCCTCTTGTATTCATAACATTGTTTCAAAACAGCTGGCTGCCATAAATTGATAAGGTATTTGGAGCAAACTCCTTCTTGGTACTCTGCAAGCTCACACAAAAGGCACAGATCATCAGAACCTTTTTTTCCCAGGGTGGAAATATCAAATACTTTAGTTTAGTTTAGTCTAGTCTAGAGATACAGTGCGGAAGCAGATCCTTCAGCCCACCAAGTGCGTGCGTACCTGGGATTCCCATACACTATCCCACACACTAGGGACAACTTACAATTTTTTACCGAACCCAATTAACCTACACGTCTTTGGAATGTGGGAGGAAACCGGAGCACCCGGAGAAAACCCACGTGGTCACGGGGAGAACGTACAAACTCCGTGCAGACAGCACCCCCGGCCAGGATCGAACCCGGATCCCTGGCGCTGTGAGGCAGCAACTCTACCGCTGTATCGCGTGCCGCACTAGAGGGCGTGGGTTTAAGGTGAGAGGGGTAAAGTTTAAAGCTGTGTGGGTGGAGCGCGTTTTTGCACTGAGGCTGGTGAATGCCTGAAACACGCTGCCAGGGGTGCTGGTGGAGTTAGATACGAGAGTGGTGTTTAAGAGGCTTTTAGATGGGCACACGGTTAGGAAATAGAGCAATATGGATCATTTGCAGGCATATAAGAGTTGGTCTGGGCATCGTGTTCGGCACGGATATTGTAGGCTGAGGGGCCTGGTCCTGAGCTGTAGTGTTCTATGTTTTCTGTTCTATGTTCTAAAGGTGCAAGTTTGCTATAAATGTATTACATTTATACTTTCAAACTACATTAGGACTGTAATAATTGACAGTAGTGGGAGCTGTATGAGCATTATTGGGTGTAACAGAGTAATTCTTGCTGTGTAGATGTTGTATTGGTTGCTACAAGGTGAGGCGGAGATAGCTGGCTCGGGTCCAGCGCTGGCTGAAATTGATCTAATCCTGGAATCCCCCCATCCGTGCGTCAGCTGATAGATTCCACTTCCAACGCCCCATTTGCTGGCAAGAACTTTCACTGCACCTGGACCGGCTGAGTGAGATTGCAGGAGGAAGCAGCCTCTCCTCTCACTGCTCCCGTCGGGTAGGAGCTAGCGAAGCCTGCAGTCCCACACCGCCAGGTGCAGAAACACCTACTTTTCTCCAGCCATCAGCTTGATGAACCGACCCCCACGATTCTTTACGTCCGAAGAAGGGTCTGACCTCAAACGTCACCTATGCTTTCTCTCCAGAGATGCTGCCTGTCCTGCTGAGTTACCCTAGCACATGTGTGTCTACCTTTAGTGTCTATCTTACCAGAGTCAATTTGGTTTCCTCCCACGTCTTTGGCGCGTGGGAGGAAACCGGCGCACCCGGAGAAATCCCACGCGGTCACAGGGGGGAACGTGCAAACACCGTACAGACAGCACCCGCAGTCAGGATCGAACCTGGGTCCCTGGCGCTGCGAGGCTGCGACTCTGCCGCTGGAGGGCCTGTTTCCACACTGCGTCTCTCAACTAAACTAAACCATCCATTTCTCCAACTAAACACTGAGTTGACTAAAACCACCAAATGTCCCACCCACTGTAATCCCCGTTCACTGATTCATCAGCAAGGGTGCAGCACTCGACTCACAGCCTTTGTGTTCAACATGAGCCTCCAACACCTCAAGAACCACCCCGGACGCAAGACCACCACCTCTGATGAAAGGACTTTTTCCTCACAGCTCACTGCACTTCCCTCTCTCCCGAGCTCCTACTGAGATTGTCCAGTGTTTTCTATTTTTATTTAAAATTCCCAGCATAAAAGACATGGGGTAGAGTATTTTATTCCAGCATAACAGACGAGGGTAGGAGTGATCTTATAGAGGTGCATAAAATCATGAAGGGAGGAGGATGGAGTTGAGAAGAAAAAAAATCGATCAGCCATGATCGAACGATGGGCTGCAAGGCCCAATTCTGGTCCTGTGTCTTATGTTCTTATGATAAGGGGGAGAAGATCAGGTGAATGCACAGTCTTTTCCCCGGGCCAGAGGGACAAGAACAACATTTAAAAACAGCTCACATTCCTCCAACCTCATCTACTAGTCGCTTCAAGAGGTACGTGGATAGGAAAGGTAGAGAGGGATTTGGGCAAATGGGACAGAAATAGTTGGGGCATCTTGGTCGGAATGGACGAGTTGGGCTGAAGGGCCTGTCTCTGTTTCGCATGACTCTGTGACTATTTGCCCCCTACAGTTTCCTCGACACTCCGTAGGAACTTTCACGCTGCAAGCTGCAATAATGTGCCCCGTGGAGCTCTTTAACTATGTCAGCTGCCTGCATCTCAGTCTGACAAGATGACTGGCGCAGAGGCCACACATCCATGTCATGTGCATATATTGACAGTGGCAAATCAAACACGGCCAGATATGTTACCAAATTATACAACGGCAACATTGACACAAAGGTCCAAAGGTTTAGAAATAAGAATAAAGTGTAAAATGCTGAGTTATAATGCGAGAAGGTTTAAAAATCCATCAAATGAAAGGTTTTCAGCCTGAAGAAGGGTCCTGACCCAAAACATTTCCTGCCCATTCCCTCCTGACCCTTTGAGCTACTCCAGCTGCTCGTGCTTTGCTCAAATTCCAGCATCTGGCGTCTCTTGTACCTCGGTTCTTTTAAATATCTGACGAAATTCAGTTGAAGAAGGATTACACGTCCGAAGTGCGACAAAATGGATAATTTTGTGTTGCATCCATTTGCTAGTACTGTACAACCCGTCCCCCTTCTGTCGTGGGGTAGACTGACTCCACTCACAGAGTACGTGAGGCAATCTTCACGGAGCTGTGGTCTGTCCAGACAAAATGGTGACCGCTTTCAGAAAACATCTTGCAAAAATACCTGATCCATGGACTGCATTTCACACACAATTTTAACAAAAGCTAAAAGGAATTCCGCGGATAAAAGTGCAAGATTACAGGACTTCAGTCATATTTTGAACATTTATTTTGGGATCATAAAATATTCAGACCCTAAACCACATCCGGAGCATGAGCTCATGTTTGTCTTTAAACAATGTCACAAAAGCTTTCCTCTTTTGACATCAGTCCCATCTCTCTCTCTCTCTCTCTCTCTCTCTGTTTATACTTTCTCTCTTTCTCGCTCTCTTTTTATATTTATCTCTCTCTCTCCTCTCTCTCTCACCTCTATCTCTCTCTCTCTCTCTCTCTCTACTCTCTCTCTCTCCTCCCCCTCCTCTCTCTCTTTCTCTCTCTCTCTTTCTCTATGTTTCTATCTGTCTCTCTCTTTCGGTCTTCCTCTCCCTTTCTCTCCCTCTTCCTCTCCCTCTCTCTCTATCTCTCTGTCTCTGTTTCAGTCTCTTGATTCATCTTGCAGGAGTCAGTTACAAGTTCAAAAAGTCTATTAAATGGGATGTGTGTTCTCAGTTCCATTCAATTACGAATTAAAAGCATGAGCTAAATTGTACTGAATTGCCAGCAACAATCTAAGAATGCTGTTCTTGTTCCAACATTCATGTGACTGTGACATTTCATGATTGAATCGAGCCACTTCCATCTCTTAGTACACAACCCTGATTCTAATATGAATCAGTAGTGAGGAATACAGTCAGCTATAAATGCCCAGTGTTTCACCCAGCATATTTTTTTAACAAATTCGGGTAAAGGGAGGTGGGGAAAATGTTACGTTGTCACAGCAATTACTGCTGAACCTTACTATCCATTGGAATATGGGATGCTAAATCGAGTCTTCTCAAATTGCCAGAAAAGCAGCTTCATGTTTTCTGATTTGCTGGTAATTTTATATACTCTATGACCATGTGAAGCCTTGCTTTTGAGATCCGCCACAAATATCTTTTTACTCCCTACCCCCTTTCTCTTTCCCATTTCATCCCTCCATCCCAGCCTGAAATCATTTCTCCCACCATCTCCCACCTTCCCCCAGTCACCCTGCTCCTTTCCCTGTCTTTTATACGTTCAATCCCCCTCCCCTTGTATCTAATACTAGAGGACGTCACTTTAAGATGAGAGGGGCAATGTTTAAATGAGATGTGCGGGGCAGGATTTTTACACAGAGGGGTGGTGGGTGCCCGGAACGTGCTGCTGAGAGTGGTAGTGGAGATACGAGAGTAAATGGCCTGTCCCACTTTGACGACCTAATCCACGAGTTTAAAAGACCCTAGACGAGTTGAAAAAAATGTCAAGGTCGTGTTGACTCGCCGAAGTAAAAGACCTCCTACGATTATGTCCACGACCTCCTACGACCCCCCCTCGACCTCAGTCTTCCACACCTAAGAGTAGCTACGAGTGGAAATGATCACATGATAAAATGATGTCATGTTTGCGGTTTTTTTTTTCTCGGGCCAGTTTCCGACCTACGACTACCTACGAGTAAAAAGTATCCATTTTTTCCATGCCGACCTTTTTTTTTACTTGTGGACATTTTATATCAGCTGGAAAAAACGCCGCGACCAACTTGAGGCCACGAGTACGCGGAGAACACTCACGAGCACGAGGAAGAGTGTACTACGACCTTGTGGCGACCATGCTGCGAGTATGAGTCAAGGGCAAACTCGGCAAGAGGTCGCCAATTAGGTCGTGAAATTTGGACCGGGGCTTAATGCTTAAGACTTTTGGATAGGCACATGGATGATGGATAGAAACATAGACCATGGTATTATGATCCCCTTGCCACAGGTAGATAAGAGATGGTCTTGGTATCTGAAGAAGGGTCTCGACCTGAAATATCTCCAGATGCAGCCTAACCCGCTGAGTTACTCCAGCACTCTGTGCTTTCCTGTAGTTAAGCCTCTTTGCCAGAGTGGAAACTTAAACAAACACTGTGTCTCAGTGCCCTCCGTTTCCCATGCGTATTTATATTTACTATCCTGTTTTGTTTAGTTTAAGGTAGACACAAAATGCTGGAGTAACTCAGCGGGTCAGGCAGCATCTCTGGAGAGAAGGAATGGGTGACGTTTCAGGTCCTTCCCTTCTTCAGACCGATGTCAGGGGAGGGGGCGCGACAGAGATAGAATGTAGTCGGAGACAGTCAGACTAGTGTGAGAACTGGGGAGGGGAGGAGAACTGGGAAGGGGAGGGGATGGAGAGAGTTTAGTTTAGTTTATTTGGAGATACAGCACGTAAACAGTCGAGTGCAGTCTCGGCCCCACTGAGTCGATGCTGACCATCGATCACCTGTTCACACTAGTTCTATGATATCCAACTCATTCACTCCCTACACACTAGAGGAAATTTACAGAGAACCAATTAACCTACAAACCCACAGGTCTGTGGGATGTGGGAAGGAACTGGAGCACCCGGAGGAACGTGGAATCTGCACACAGACAACACCTGAGGTCAGGATAGAATCCGGGTCCCTAGTGCTGTGAGACAATGGCTCTACCCGCCGCACAACCGTACCGCCCCTTAATGGGAATTTGCTGACCGTAATCACTTTTCCCATTAAAGGAACAATCTGCAGAAATGTTGATGTCAACTCCAAAACGTTTGGTCATTCACCTGAAACGTCACCCATTCCTTCTCTCCAGAGATGCTGCCTGACCCGCTGAGTTACTCCAGCATTTTGCGGCTGTCTGGAAACCACTTCTGCTATTCTCTTCTTGTCTGCTGTACAGAGTTAAAGTATATTCTTTGTGGGTTCGATTCACCGCAGGCAGATGTAGGGTGCATGCTCGCGATTGCTTTCTCATTTGTTGCCTGGGAAAAAAAATCACGATCATTGCAGTCTGAAGAAAGGTCCTGACCCGACAGGTCACCTGTCCATTCCCTCCTCAGACGCTGCCGGACCTACTGAGTTACTCCAGCACCTTGTGCTTTGCTAAAGTTTAGCCTCTTGGCCAGAGTGGGGACTTGGACACATACTCTGCCTCAGTAGTTTGTCTGTCTTTGAAGGTTAATTAGTTTAGTTTAGTTTA
The DNA here is from genome assembly GCA_035221665.1 of Okamejei kenojei. Classification (NCBI taxonomy): domain Eukaryota; kingdom Metazoa; phylum Chordata; class Chondrichthyes; order Rajiformes; family Rajidae; genus Okamejei; species Okamejei kenojei. The sequence goes on from CM069151.1 coordinate 14,485,447, forward strand.
GAGGTACAGTGTGGAAACAGGCCCTTCGGCCTACCGAATCCGCGCCGACCAGCGATCCCTGTTACATTAGCACACACAACACACTAGCGACAATTTATATTTCTTACCAAAGCCAATTAACCCCTACAAATCTGTAGGAAGGAACTGCAGACCGAAAGTCTGAAGAAGGGTCTCGATCCGAAGCATCACCTATTCGTTTTCTCCAGAGATGCTGCCTGACCCAAATTGAATTAACTTTAGCTTTTTGTGTCTATCTTCACCCTACAAACCTGCACGGTTTTGGAGTGTGCGAGACGAAATCAGAGTAGCTGGGGCAAAGTCACGTGGTCACGGGGAGAATGAACAAACCCCATTCACACAGCACCCGTGGTCAGTATTGAACCCGGGTTTCTGGCGCTGTAAGGCAGCAACTCCGCTGCTGCGCCTGATAAGAGAGGAAGAGTTTACTGATTAAGCTAATTTTCTACAGATATAATATGCAGGAAGGAACTGGTTTACATTGAAGATAGACACAAAATGTTGGGGTAAAGGGACTGTCCCACTTGCGCGTAATTTACGCAACTTAATTTACGCGTCATGATGCGCACGTGGTGCGTGGTGACATAGGCAGTGACGTGCGGTCGCGTGCGCTTCCCCAGGATTTCGGGATGTATAAAATCTTCGCGCGCCATCTGCGTGACGCGCAAATGACGGCCAAGTGGGACAGGCCCTTAACTCTGCGGGACCGGCAGCATCTCTGGGCAGAAGGAATGGGTGACATTTCGGGTCGAGACCCTTCTTCAGACAGAGTCAGGGGAGACCTTACCCGTCCATATATATCTGTGTCTTCCTCTCCCCCGGCTCTCAGTCTTGAAGAAGGGTCTCGATCCGAAACGTCACCCATTCCTTCCGTCCAGAGATGCTGCCTGTCCCACAGAGTTAAGGGCCTGCGCAGAGTTACTCCAGCATTTTGTGTTATCTACAGATATAACCTGAAGCACCAGCTGTCATTCCTATAGATTTATACACTGTATGTGCATTTACATACAGTGCTGCTGCTTCCAGTTGCCACAGCAACCGTGTGCTTATAAACCTCATCAGAGGTGAGATCGCACATAATGAAAAACTTCCCCTCAATACATGTGTTTGTCTGCACACACACACACACACGTCAATCCTTTAACACTGGCTTTAAGCACATTTCACAATTAAAGGGCTGTGCCAAATTCTTTGACTCAACTACATAGTTGCTGATCATTTTATCAGGCCTTTGGTGCCGCGAGCCAAATTTATAGAGTGCAAAAAGATTTCTGGGACTGCTGGATTAAAACAACTGCGATACTTCAACAACCTCATTGAAATGGACATCAATTAGTTGGCTGGTTCCTTCATGAGACCTTTTGGGGCGGCACTGTGGGGCAGTGGGTAGAGCTGCTGCCTCACAACACCAGAGACCCCGGTTCGATCCTTACCTCGGTAGCTGTCTGTGTGGAGTTTGCACGTTCTTCCTGTGACTGCAGTGAGTTTCCTCCAGGTGTTCCAGTTTCCTCCCACATTCCAAAGATGTGCGGGTATGTAGGTTAATTAGCAAATACCCTCTAATCCGGGCTGCATTCTGAAATAAAAAAACATCTCCAAACTTTCCTTGTTGCAAATACCCTCTACTCCAGGCAGTATTCCGATAAAACACTTCCCCAACCTTATCCTTACAGCCAATACCTTCTAAAAACACCTTCACTTGTCCCCAAACCTCACATGAAGTTTCAAGGTTCAAAGTCTTTTATTGTCACATGTACCAATTAAGATACAGTGAAACTCGAATTACCATACAGCCATACTAAAAAAAAGCAACAAGTCACACAACTACATAAAAGTTAACATAAACATCCACCACAGCGGATTCCCCACATTCCTCACTGTGATGGAAGGCAATAAAGTCCAATCTTCTTCCCCAAGGGCCTGTCCCACAGCGATTTTTTTTGGCGACTGCCGGCATCATTGACTGACGTATCAGGTTACTGAATAATTTGCGGCGTGATGTGACGTGATGCGGTGCAACGCGGCAGAGATGACGTATTGACGCGCGTTGATTTTTCAAGTGTCGCAACATTGTTTTTGTCTCCGCTGGATTTGGTCATTTTTTAAATTCTTTTGGCGACCCTGATATGTCGTCGGCAGTCGCATCGGGGGGAACACAGCCCCCCGCGCCGGCAGATCGGACTCCGGGTCGGGGTTGGACGAACCTCTTGCGACTTTGGAGCTTCCCGACATCGATCTCTACCCGAGACTGCGAGCTCCTCGATGTTGAAATCCGCAGGCCGCAGTTGGAGCGTCGATCCCAGACCAGGGATCGCAGGCTCCGGTGGTAAGTCCACGTCCCCGTGGTGGGGCTCAAAGTCAGTCTCGAGCCAGGCCGCCAGCTCCATGATGTTAGGCCGCAGAGCTACCAGAGATACGATCCGGAAAACAATCGCATCTCCGGCAAGGTAAGAGATTGTGAAAAAATATTCCCCCGACCCCCCCCCCCCACCCCACTCCACATAAAACACACCAGAGAACATTAACACATACTTTTAAAACACACTAAAAATAACAAAAAAGACAAAACTTGACCGTTGGCGAGGCTAATAAGTCACCTGTTCTTTTTCTCCAGAGATGCAGCCTGACCCGCTGAGTTACCATAGCATTTTGAGTCTGGCTCAGGAATTGTGTTTGTCGGTGAAAGGCTGTGTGGGGTTATCACATGATTCTGTTTAGCTTCATCTTGTTTGATTAACAAAATGCCAACAGAACTTGCTCTGGAAGTTCTCATGCAAGGTTAAGAGGCACAATTCCTGGTGATGTTGACTTTGGAGCTGCAACCATGGGATCCTGCAGACTTTAACATCGTGGAGCTCGCGGTCCCTGGTTAGGGACCGACTTTTGGAGCTTCAAGCTGCTGGAACTTCGATCGCCCCGACATGGGGGCTTCGACCGCCGGCTGTGGGGGCTTCCATCGTCCCAACTGCGGATGGTTCGACTGCCCCGACCGCGGGAGAATAAAGGGCTTGTCCTACTTGGAGACTTTTTCGGCGACTGCCGACGGCATATCAGGGTCGCCAAAAGAATGAAAAAAATGACCAAATCCAGCGGAGACAAAAACAATGATGCGACACTTGAAAAATCAACGAGCGTCAATACGCCATCACTGCCGCGCTGCACCGCATCATGTCACATCACGCCGCAAATCATTCGCTAACCTGATACGTCAGTCAATGCTTCTGCTTCTACCTAGGATTCTCCGCCCACTGTTCACCTTTCCCACCACAATCCCCTCCCCTGTGTAACACTACCTCCCGCTAAACCCTCCAACTTCCACCACTCCCTACTTCCTCATGGGAAACCCTCGGACCATCTTTAATCTGCCTTTACCGAACTTTATCTGGCACTAAACATTATCCCCTCTATCCTGTATCTGTACACTGTGGACAGCTCGATTGTAATCATTTGTCATTTGACATTGTCCAATTGTCTTTCCGCCGACTGGGTAGCGCGCATTGTAAAATGCTTTTTTTACTGTATCTCGGTAAATAACAATAAACTAAATGACAATAAACTAAAACTAAAAAAATACGAAGCTGCCCCACCCCTCCCCTCTCTCACTTCTACATATAAGTCAGGATAGTCTTCTCAGTCTCGGTCCTGATGCAAGGTCTCCAACCAAACATCGATCAACCATCCGTCTCCACCGGTACAGCTTGGTCCATTGAGTTCTTCCAGCATATTATTTTGTGCAGCCAACATGTCTTTGCTTTACCATCTGATACAAAGGGTAACTGTTATTGCAGTGCTCCCACACTGGCCACTATTGTGGTCAAATCTCCGATGTGGAACTAGAAGCCACAACCTTCTGCGGCAGAAGAATCAATATGACCCCGAACCAAGCCTGTAAACTCCCTGATTACATCTTTAGAACAATAAACTCCATTGAGAACACTGGAAACCAATCCGGTCAGTTAGTTATTAAATGTTAACAACTTGTTTAGGTTGATGATTAAATTTAGCTTTATTATTGTCACACCTACTAAGGTACAGTGGAAAGCTTTCATAAGTTCAGAAGTTCTTGGAGCAGAATTAGGCCTTTCGGACCATCAAATCCACTCCACCATTCAATCATGGCAGATCTATCTTTCCCGTTCAACCCCATTCTTCTGCCTTCTCCCCATAACCCCTGATACTCACAAGAATCTACCAATCTCCATCTCAAAAATATCCATTGACTTGGCATCCACAGCTGTCTTTGATAAAGAATTCCACAGATTCTGACTAAAGAAATTCCTCCTCATCTCCTTTCTAACGGTACATCCTTTAATTCTGAGGCAATGGCTTCTGGTCCAACACCCTGCCACTAGTGGAAACATCCTCTCCACATTCACTCTACCCAGGCCTTTCACCTCTTTGTTTTGCATGCTATCTAATCAGATCAGATAATATGTAGAAACAAAGAACTGCAGATGCTGGTTAATACACAAAAAGACACAAAGTGCTGGAGTAACTCAGCGGGTCAGGCACCATCTCCGGAGAACATGGATAGGTGACGTTTCAGGTCAAGACCCTTCTTCAGATAAATACATAAATACAATCAAATTAAACTCAAGTGTACATCTGGGGTTTCAAATTTGATTTGCATCATAAATCTGAGTTTGCCTGACACGGTGGCGCAGTGTTAGAGTTGCTGCCTGACAGTCCTCACAGACCCGGGGGCCCGGGTTCAATCCTGACTGCGGGTGCTGACCGTACATAATTCCACCCACACTCCCACACTCCAAAGACGTGCACGTTTTTAGGATACTTAGTTGGTATAAATGTAAATTGTCCTTAGCGTGTGTAGGATAGTGTAAGTGTACAGGAATCGCTGGTTGGTGTGGACTTGGTAGAACGACGAGCCTGTTTCGGCGCTGTATCTCTTAACTAAACTAAACTGAAGACATTCCAGGTTTGACAGCACCTTGTTTTTTTAGAAGGTGAATCAGGCTGTCTGTACAAACAGAGTAAGGTGGCCTGAGGGAGGAACTAGAGTATTCCCTTGACACCAGAGTATACAATCATTATACATGTATGTCTTTATTCCCCAAGGGATGCTACATGTTGGGCAAGGCTTGATGTGAATAATTTAGCCGTGAACATACAGAGACAGAGCAAAGATCAGATTCAAGCCGATTAGTAATTACCTGTCTGGAACGAATTCAAGTGTTGCAAACCCTCTGTGCTTCTGGCCGTGTGTGTGACTGCAAGATGCTCTTCCCTCAGAGTTTTCTTGCCTTCTATTGCTTTATTTTAATGCAAGTTGCAGTCTTGCTGGGGACCTCCTGTCTAAACTAAGAGTCAGGGGTAGCCACAAAATGCTGGAGTAATTCAGTGGGACAGGCATCAATCATCTCTGGATAGAAGGAATGGGTGACATTTCGGGTCGAGACCCTTCTTCAGACAGGGGAGTCAGGGGAGAGGGAGACAGAAATAAGGAAGGATAAGGTGTGAAAGCAAAGCATCAAAAGAGATGTAGATCAAGGAAAATGTAGAATCGAAAATCGTTAGCTAGGAGAAGGTGACAAGAAAGCAAACAGAGATTAGTCAGGGATAGCTGTTCTCCAATGGGTTTTTGGAAAAACCATCAAAGGCAGCTCTTATCTTCAGTATTTATACACCTCTCTTTTTAAAAAGAAGTCGCAGGAACACATTCTCCACTACGACAGAGTAGGTAACATTGTCTTTTTCTAAACCTCTTTAATAAAAAAAAACTTAAATAAAACCTGGTGCAAATATTCCTTGAGCACAACACAAAGTGCTGGAGGAGCTGTGGAGTTTGGGTCACTTCCTCAGAGTCCTTGAAACCTGAGAATGTAGTTATGGGCAACTCAAATCTACGAAATAAACAAGCTGTGAACAGTTAATAACTAACTGACTGGATTGGCATCAATGAAAAACAAAAAAGTTCCTTCAGGAGGTAGACAAAAATGCTGGAGAAACTCAACGGGTGAGGCAGCATCTATGGAGCAAAGGAAATAGGCAACGTTTTGGGCCGAAACCCTTCAGGAAGGAAATAGGCAACCCTTCAAGAAGGAAATAGGCAACCCTTCAGGAAGGAAACAGGCAACGTTTCTGGCCGAAACCCTTCAGGGTTTCGGTCCGAAACGTTGACTATTTCCTTCGCTCCATAGATGCTGCCTCACCCGCTGAGTTTCTCCAGCATTTTTGTCGACATTCGATTTTCCAGCATCTGTAGTTCCTTCTTAAACAGGTTCCTCCTTCAGGAGAATGGTTCCAACCTGAAACGTCCCCTATTCCTTGTCTCCAGCAATACTGCCTGACCCGCTGAGTTACTATTAGCACTATATTTCTTGTTCAAAATTCCAACATTTGCAGTTCTTTGTGTTGTTACTTCTAATGCGTGTTATTCAAGTTGATTCAAAGCAAGAAAACGCAAACAATAGTGCATCTTAACATAGGCACATATCATTCCGTCAGTATAACTGTAGGTATCTGGCACTTAAAGGGCCCCAACATGCTTCAACCATTGTTGAGGTAAAGGTGAATTCAGTGAATCCTGTGGTCTTAATTGGAAATAGATACAATTATACATTAGCAAGTCACAAACTTGTAGTGCTCCAACTTCTGAAATTTATCAAATAGTCACATTTCTAAATACGGAGTTTCAGAGAGTCATAGTCATAAAGTCATACAGCATGGAATCAGGCCCTTCGGCCCAACTTGCGCATGCTGACCAGGATGTTCCATCTACACTAGCCCCTCCCTGGGGTGGGAGATTGCAACCTTCCCTGTTTCGACGAATGCAATCAACCTGGCGTGCAGACTCAAATAAGATCAAATCGAACAAGTTGTCCTACAACTTTAGGCTGTGCATGCCATACGCAAGAAGAAGCCCCTCCCTGGTTGCATTTGGCCCATATCCCTCTAAACCTTTCCTATCCATGTACCAACTATGTTTTAAACGTTGTTGTAGTACCTGCTTCTACTACCTCCTTTGGCAGCTCGATCCATATACTCACCACCCTCTGTGGGAAAAAGTTGCCCCTGAGGCTCCTATCTAATCTTTCCCCTATCACCTTAAATCGCTGTCCATATTCAGAGCATGATCGACAGGAAACAAGTCATCGCCACGAATAAAGAGTTGCTTATTTGTGAAGATACTCTGAATAAAGTTCATACATAATGATTATTTTTAGATTACATCTGAACCAATGAACATCTTCCTGGCATAATCAGTGCTGTCCTTGTATTCAGGGAGTGGCTGGGTGCAGGGAGAGGGCACATTTTCAGTTTCCAACCTTGCTATTAACAGTAAACTCTGCGACTTGTAGCTGGGACGGCTGCACAGGCAGAAGTGCAACGGAGGTTTTTGCCTGGCAATTTCCTCGTTTGGTTCTAGGCCCTGACTTCTCACTGCCTTGGAGAGATCACATGAGATGCCGCATATCTGAACAAACAGATGTATACAATTATTTGGGGCGGTGCAGTGGCGCAGTGGTAGAGTTGCTGTTTTACAGGACCAGACACCTGGGTTCGATCCTGACCTCAGGTGCTGTCTGCGTGGAGTTTGCACGTTCTCCCTCTCACCATGTGAGTTTCCTCCGGGTGCTCCGGTTTCCGCCCACACTCCAAAGATGTACAGGTTTGTAGGATAATTGGCTTCATGTAAAATTGTGCATCATCCCTAGTGTGTAGGATAGTGCTAGGGTATGAGGTGATCGCTAGTTGGCATGGTCTCGGTGGGTCGAAGGTGCTCTTTCCACGCTGTATCTCAAAGTCTAAATGTTTCCCGTGTTACTAAGAAAATTCATCTAACCATTGATAGCGTGTTGGACCAATTTGGTCTTCAGTTGACAGCAGCAGCGATTGCGTTGCTGGTTTAAGAGTTCTTACACACATAATGTAAGTTAATTGTCCTCTGTAAATTGCCTGTAGTGTGTTGGAAGTTGATGCAAAAGTGGGATAATATAGAACTAATGTGAATGAGTGATCTATGGTCGGCATGGCCTTGAAGGGGCAAAGGTGGCATGAAATGGCATGAAACTGCACTTACATTTGGTGGCCTTGCACCCTGCTTGAAGTAGCATGAAACTGCACTTGAATCTGGCGGCCTTGCACTGTGCTTGAAATGGCATGAAACTGCACTTGGATTTTGTGGCCTTGAACCCTGCTTGAAGTGGCATGAAACTGAAATTGAGTTTGGTGGCCTTGCACCCTGCTTGAAGTGGCATGAAACTGCACGTGTTTGGTGGCCTTGCACCATGCTTGAAGTGGTAGGAAACTGCACTTGAGTTTGGCAGCCTTGCACCCTGCTTGAAATGGTCGGAAACTGTACCTGAATTTGGTGGCCTTGCACCCTGCTTGAAGTGGTAAGAAACTGCACTTGAGTTTGGTGGCCTTGCACCCTGCTTGAAGTGGTAAGAAAATGCACTTGAATTTGGTGGCCTTGCACCCTGCTTGAAATGGAATTTCAAGGAATAGCCGTGACTCAACTGCCAGCCCACCAGCCGTGAGTGAGCTGCCAGCACATCAGGCTTGAGTGATTGAGCTGCCACCCCAATAATCCATTTGGCCCACAATGTCCATACTAGCCCTCTGGAAACCAGTCCATTTAGCCCACAACACCCATACTGGCGCTCCAGAAAGCCCCTCCCCCCTCTGGCCACCAATATTGGAATTGGTGGAGTGGTAGAATATTGTGTTGGGGGACAGCCCTCCCGTGTGAACATGGGACCCAACGGGAAAAAAAAGATATATATATAAATAAAGACAAAAGCAATGCCCCCAAGTTGGAGGTTGTAGTGTTTAACAGCCTGATGGCTGGAGGGAAATTATAAAGTCTATTACTGAAATAGTAGGCAACTGTTCAGATGGTTCAATAGAAAAAGCCTTCGATCTGAGATTTTTTGAACTGCGAGATTAGTAAATGTATTCTTCAATTTGCAAGTTTACGGTACAATGTCACTGACTCTTTGGAGTGCGTGTCTCTGATTTACAAAATGATTCATGCTGCAATGAAAGCTGCTACAGCCTACATTCACCACACATAGGAATGTCGAACATGTTTCAACTAGCTCAGACTAGTCCAGCATAGAGGAAGTAGTAAATTGGGGAAAGACTATAATCCATATTAGCAACTACTCGAAAAATAACCAAGGAATCTAAATTCAGTTAAGTAACCTTAACATTTTATTAAAAAAGCTAAAATTTATTTACGTCACTAATATATTTTCAGGATGGCAGTCTGACATCCTTGCCTTTACTGGCCTTATTGTGACTTCAAACATGAGGCCATGTAGTCAACTTTTTAGATTAGTTTAGAGATTCAGCGCAGAAACAGGCCCTTTGGCCCACTGAATCTGCACTGACCAGCGATCCTACACATACTAGGGACAGTTTTTACATTTACACCAAGTCAATTAACCTACAAACCCGCAGGTCTGGAGTGTGGGGGTAATCTGAAGATCTCGGAGAAAACGAGTGGGGGTCACGGGGAGAACGTACAAATTCCAAGCACCCGTAGTCAGGATCGAACCCAGGTCTCTGGCGCTGTAAGGCAGTAGCTCAACCGCTACGCCACCGTGCCGCCCTTCTTCTGAGATGGTCGAGCAAGGCCTATAAAAATGGTACACTGACAGGATGCTCAGAAGAAAAGCACTGCCAGCTAAATTCATCTTGAACCCCTCGCCAGAAGAGGTAGATGAGGCAGGTATTATAACAACATTGAAAATATACTTGGACAGCTACATGGATAGGACAAGGTTTGGAGGGATATTGATCAAACTCGGGCAAACAATGCTAGTTTGGTCGGCATGTATGAGGTGGGCCGAAGGGCCTGTCTCCATGCTGTTCGACTATGACCCTCCCGTGAGCATCTGGGGACTGGTGCCTAAAACTGGGAGAAACGACGTCAAACAGGAACCTCACAGAGCTCGCCCTTCAAAACCACACAGCATCAAAGCATACTTTCTGCATGAGGTAACATTTATTTGGCTCAAACATCATTTCCATAAACTCTAGCTTCAGCCGCATACCAGGCCCGTACCAGTCACACACCACGCCCAGATCCCAGGAAAAACAAAGAACTGCAGATGCTGGTTAGTACACAAAAAGGACTCAGCGGGATCATTCAGGCAGACTGCATGGCTCAGGAGAACAGGCCACTATTCCCCTCAAGCGCAATTAAGAATGAGCAGTAATATGCAGCATTACCCAACTGGAGTGGCACAGTGGCGCAGCGGGTAGAACTGCTGCCTCACAGCGCCAGAGACACAAGTTCAATCCCGACCTTGGGTGCTGTGTGCAGTTTGCAAATTCTCCCTGTGACCGCATGGGTTTTCTTCGGATCCACATCCCAAAACCTTGCGGGATTGTAGGTTAATTGGCTGTAAATTGTCCCCAGTGTGCAGAGAGTGGATGAGAAGATGGGATAACATACAGATAACAAACATTATAGTGCTCTGAAATGGGGGGGGACACACACACCATGTATACATGGTGAAACCAAAATGTATAAAAATGGCCTTTATCAAAATCTGACAATGTGCACTTTAACCATCTGTGATTTTTTTATATTACAAATCTCAAATTGTGGAGGCAAATAAATAAATGATGGGTCTTTGTCCCAAACATTATGGAGGGCACTGTAACACTAGTGTGAATGGGTGATCGAAGGTTGGCGTGGATTCAATGGGCCAAAGGGCCTATTTCCTTAATAGACACAAAAAGCTGGCGTAACTCAGCAGACCAGGCAGCATCTTTGGATATAAGGAATATGTGACATTTCAGGTCGAGACCCCTCTTCAGATCTGTTTACATGCCGTGTCTAAACTAAACTGAATTATTGACTTGTGTTAAAGAGATTTGATCTTAGCTGAGTATTTCTTCACTGGGATGTTTTGCTGCTTATGACAACTGTTCTGAACCAGTTCTCTATCGGTTGAAGTGGGTGTCTTGAGCACCATCTTCACTGGGCACTTGAGAACCAGTGACAACCCTGAATATAGAACTGAAGACACTGAAGTCGGCAAGCTATTTTAACCCTTGTGCTGGCATGTCCCTAACCAACCACACACCCACACTGTCCCCACCACCACTCTGTTCCACTGCCAAATATGCAAAAACAAAGATTTTTAACATTTTTTCCCATCACTGTGTGCCAGGATAATGTTACCCAGCCTAAACACACTCCATCCATTGTGCTGCAGGCTGTAGTCCTGTAGCACAATGTTTAGGTGCATGCCCAAGTACTTTTAAAGACAGGGTGAGGATTTCTATCTCTGACGATCAGTGAATTCTGGTCCCCTCAATGGAAAGAGAATCCTTCTCAACCTCCTCTTTAGGGGAACATATTTTTACCAATTATTTAACTCCAAACCTGAGTATTGACCTTTGACAGGGAGAGTTGATCTTTAGTATGCTGTCTGTCTAGGCACATTTTCAGGACATAGAAAAGCTCAACACGTGAACAGGGCCCTCATAATGGCCTTGCCGAACATAATGACAAGATGGCTTAAGAGCCAGAGGCCCAGGATCGATCCTGACTACGGGTGCTGTCTGTGTGGAGTTTCTACGATCTCCACCTGACCTACATGGGTTTTCTCTGGGATCTCCATTTCCTCCCACACTCCAAAGATGTACAGGTTTGTGGATTCATTGGCTTGGTATGAATGTAAATTGTCCTCATGTGTGTAGGATAGTGTTAGTGGGTGGGGATTGCTGGTCAGCCTAGACTCGGTGGGCCGAATGGCCCGTTTGTGCACTGTATCTCTAAGCTAAACTAAAAATAAACTCCATTGCCTGCACACGATCCTTAGCCCTCCATCTCTTCCTTTAATAGTTTATACAGTATATATAAAAACATGCTTGACCTCTGCTGCTCCAACCAACCTAGCCTTTCCAAAATATTCTTTTAACTATAATTCTCAATCATAATAATATAATTTTTAAGCCTTCTGAGTTATGTGTTCCCTCACACTCTTCACAGTAATCAGAGCTGGGCCCTTGCAGCTCAGCCTAGTATGAATTCTGAATACAGTAACATTGACACCATTCACCCACTTTTTATAAATTCTATATCTTTGCTGATGAAAGGGTATTTCATTATGTTCAGATTGTAGAAACAAGGAACTGCAGATGCGGGTTTACCCAAAAGTACACAAAGTGCTGGAGTAACTTAGCTGGACCCTTCTCCAGACTCATTTATCTGAAGACGGAGAAGAGCCCCAACACAAAACGTCACCTATCCATGTTCTCCTGAGATTCCATGAAGTTCCTTACGGTTTTTGAGCAGAATAGTTTCCTCTTAAAGATACCAGCAGAATGACAACTGGAGTTCTGGGCATACACAGCAAAACTGATAATCCCTATCTGATTATTCACAATTACCAAAGTTTGCATTCTGTCAGGCCTGCTGGGTTCACTGGACCATTTCTTATAATATCATGGAATATATTTAAAAAAAATGAATGTCCCATATCCAAGGGTAGAGAAAATCTGATGAGTTCGCTGAAAATTTTCTTGTAGCATTGTGCAATATATTTTAAAATTTGAATATCCAACATCTGAGGATACAGAAAATCTAGTGCCAACAGCACCAAAGTGTATAAAATCATGCGAGAAGTAGATCAGGTACAGTGCATTCAGAAAGTATTCAGACCCCTTCACTTTTTCCACATTTTGTTACGTTACAGCCTTCTTTTTTTTTAATAATCAATCTACACACAATACCCCTGATGGAAGAAGCGAAAACTAGTGTTTAGAAATTTTTGCAAGTAATTAAAAATAAATAACTGAAATATCACATTTACATAAGTATTAACATTAGACCCTTTAAGAGCCTGTCCCACTTACGCAATTTTTTTGGCGACTGCCGGCACCCGTCATAGTCGCAGGAGGCAGTCGAAAAATTTCAAAATGCTGAAAATCCAGCGTTGGGCGACTACTCTTTGGGCGACTACTCACGATCATACGGGCGACATTTTGCAGGGTGACGCCTATTTTGGTCGTGAGTAGTCGCCCAAAGAGTCGTACCTTTTTCTGATCGCCGCTGGATTTTCAACATTTTGAACATTTTCGGCAACCAGCTGCAACTATGGTTCCTGAAAATCGCCAAAAATAATTGATTGAGTGGGACAAGCCCTTTACGCAGTACTTTGTTGAGGCACCTTTGGCAGCGATTACAGCCTCAGGTCTTCTCAGGTATGACGCTACAAGCATGGCACACCTGTATTCCTCCCATTTTTCTCTGCAGATCCTCTCAAGCTCTGTCAGGTTGGATGGGGAGCTTCGATGCACAGCTATTTTCAGGTCCCTCCAGAGATGTTCAATTGGGTTCGAGTCCGGGCTCTGGCTGGGCCACTCAAGGACATTCACAGACTTGTCACAAAGTCATTCCTACGTTGTTTTGGCTGTGTGCACGGTAGATGCACAGAGTCTCTTGCCCAGAGTAGATGAATCGAGGACCAGAGGACATATGTTTCAGGTGAAGGGGAAAAAAAATTAATAGGAATCGGTGGGATAACATTTTCACACAAATGGTGGTGTGTGTATGGAACAAGTTGCCAGAGGAGGTAGTTGAGGCAGGGACTAGCCCAACATTTAAGAAACAGTTAGACAGGTACATGGATAGGAGAGGTTTGGAGGGATATGGACCAAACACGGGCAGGCGGGACTAGTGTAGCTGGGACATGTTGACCAGTGTGTGGACAAGTTGGGCCGAAGGGCCTGTTTCCATGCTGTATCACTCGATGGCGAGTGTGCTGCACCACCAGTTGTACGGCATTTGTAACATGGTTTCATTTCACTGAGAGTAGGTGTGGCATTCTATCTGAGCCTTTGACAGTTCAGCGTACTCCCCTGCAATCTCACACCAGCCCCGAAGTTCATTATTCTCAGGTCTGAGGTCATTCCTAGTGTGCAGTTTGAGCTTTCAATAGTCTCACAGCAACTGTTAACACTTAAGCCGCAAATTGTAATATTGGAAAGTAAACTTTGATTATTTCAGTATTTTTGGGACGATTATAGAGCAGCAGCTGAGAGTAGCAATCATACTGCATTTCCCTTCACTGCAGAACGGCAGCATTCAATAACAGATTAGAGCATTCAATTGGCATTAGCTGAGAGTTGTTGTGTATTATTGTTCTTTTGCCAGATGTGTGTTGAGTTTAGTTTAGAGATTCCCCTCCCCGGGGTAAAAGACTCCATGCATCCTCCTGATCCGAAAATGTATTGACAGATGCAGCATGGAAACAGGCCCTTCAGCACACCGAGTGCGTGCTGACCACCGATCACCCACTCACACTAGTGATCCCACTCCTTCACCCACTTGCTGCACACTACCAGCAATTTACAAGACGCAATTAACTAACAAAGCCGCACGTCTTTGAGATGCGGGAGGAAACGGGAACACCCAGAAGAAACTCACCTGGCCACATGGTGAACGTTCAAACTCCGCACAGACAGCACCCGAGGTCAGGATCGAACCCGGGTCTCTGGCGCAGTGAGGTAGTACCAGCTCTACCAGCTGCACCATCGCGCCAGTCTTAAATGTAATATAAATTCTAACAAAAGATTGTAAACAGAGGATGTCATCTTCAATTTCTTGTAAGTGCAACTTTCCAGGTCAGTTAGTTATACAGCAACTTAACAGGAATTAGAACTCGGATTCCATGATTATTAAGTAAGACAAGTGCTATTCTTGTAGACAAAAGGTGTTGGGATGCATCTTGTACCTTGCAGTTGGTGTCCACGGCAGATCATTGTCCGACAAGCTGCTTTATGGGTTTAGGAGACTGACCACATAATTTAATAGATACATTTAAAAAAAATGTTGTCATCTTTTTGTCAAGTAAAAAATTCAAAAAGATTTAAATCTTGTTTTCAAAGTTACTGTACTGGAAAATTGCATAACAAAATAAAATCACACCAAGGTTAATCAGAACCTGCAGAATCCAGTGTCACGACACAGGCCGGTACGAAGGGTTCCGACCTGAAATGTCATCGAATCATGTCCTCCACGGACGCTGCCTGACCCACTGAGGTACTCCAGCACTTTGCGTTTTACTCAAGATTCCTGCATCTGCAGTTCCTCCAGATAAAGGTCTGGTGATTACATATGTTTGGCAGTCATTGAAGATCACAACTTTCTGTTAGCATGTACTGTATACATTTGTCCCACCAAGTCCACACTGACCAGTGATCAACCCGTACACTAGCATTATCCTACACACCAAGGTCAATTTACAGGAGCCAGTTAATCTACAAACCTGCACGTCTTAGAGAGGAAACCGGAGCACCTGGAGGAGAGCCTCACAGTCACAGGAAGAATGTACAAAACCTCCATACAGACAACAGCCATAGTTGGGATGGAATCAGTGTCTCCAGCGCTGTCAGGCTGCACCACCGTGTTGCCCTCAACTTGAGGTGGCAGTGCAGCGAGATTTCCCTCAGTAGTTCTCTCCAAACAGCTACTGCCATCTGCACTGTGCTAGCACTCTCCACTTTTGGGAGTTTGTTCTGAGTGTCACAACAACAAACCTCCCCAGTCACACGTGCTTTCCCAGCACATTTGAGATATCAAACCATCCATGGAGCGAGATGGAAAGGGAACATAACAAATTACCAGAGATGAAGCTCATATTTCTGAACAGAGTTCAAATCCTCAACTTGTACAGTCCACAATTTTTAGAAAAGTCAGGCTTAATATAACATTTCTGCCCATTTGATTCCGAGAAACAACCGTTCATCAAGTAACGTCATCCATCAGCTGGATAGATGTCAGATGAAGTCACTTTTACATCAAATGACACAAGACATACCATTTTCCCTAAACTGGCAGAGGTTAGGAATTACCAATATTCCTAGACTTTGCCCATCTTTGGACCTCAAGGGATAATTATACAAAACAGCGACAGTGTGGGGCAGCAGTAGAGCTGCTGCCTCAGGGTACCAGAGTCGCGGGTTTGATCCTGACTATGGATGCTGTTTGTGTGGCGTTTGCACGTTTGCCTTATGATTGCATGGGTTTCCTCTGGGTGCTCCGATTTCCTTCCACATCAAAAGGTTTGTAAGTTAATTTGCATCTGTAAATTGTCCTAGTGCGTTGGGAGTGGATGTAAAAGTGCGATAACAAAGAGCTAGTGTGAATGGGAGATCAATGGTCAGCATGGCCTTGATGGGCCGAAAGGGAGTCTGTTTCCATTGTGTATTCTTCAATAAATCTTGGGCTAGGGTGAATGTGGTTTATTTTACCCAGAATAGGGGAATCAAGAACCAGAAGACATGTTTAAGGTGAGAGGGGAAAGAATTAATAAGAACCTGAGGGGGCAACCGATTCCATACAGAGTTTGGTGGCTTTATAGGACTAGCTGCCAGAGGAGGTAGTTGAGGCAGGAACTACAACAGCATTTAAAGCACACTTGGACAGGTACATGGATAGGAAAGGTTCAAGGGGGCGTATGGGCCAAGTGCGGGCAAATGGGACTAGTGTAGATGGGGCATCTTGGTCAGCATAGACGAATTGGACCGAACGGCAACTTTCCCTGTTGTATGACTCCATGTCCATCAATATCCAAACGGTAGCTCATAGGAACCAAAGGATGATAGTTCTATGGACTAAATAACACCCCGCTCTTAATGACAGCTAGAATTTACATTGAAAATGTATATAAACGTATATAAAATCATGAAGTGCATAGATATGGTCGACATGCAGAACCTTTCTCCCATGGTGGAAGTGTCCAAAACTAGTGGGCATAACTATAAGGTGAAAGGGAGTTGGGTTGAATGGAGATGTGCAGGGCAAGGATTTTTTGGACAGAGGGTGTAGAGACCTGGAACGAATTACCTGGGTCGGTGGTGGAAGCAGATACGATAGCAGCGTTTAAGAGGCTTTTAGATAGGCACAATGGAAGTGCAGGGAATAGAGGGATCACACGCAGGCAGAGGAGATCAGTTTAACTTGGCATCATTGTTGGCACAAACATAGTGGGCCGAAACTGTGCTGTACAGTTCTATGTAAAATGATCCACACATTTCTGTAAGTTCAAATTTAAACTTTATTTTTTGAAAGGAACGGGTAAATTTAGATATCTACATGTTGCATCATTTTTTAAATTCCACAAACAAAATATTTTATAGGAATTATTAAATTCTGACCAGGTCATAATTCAACATAAGCATTCTGCTCTTTAGAGCCACAGATTAACACATGATAGCTATTTAACTATATTGGCACTTTAAATTCAAAATCTAAAGTCTCCTCTCTCCTCGAACTTTCAATTTCAGCCAATACAACAAGTACATTTAAAATTATTGAAAACCTTAAAGAAAACTTCGGATTTGCGTTTACTGCTCTTTGCACTCAATTTATACAAAATGTTAAATGCAGTGTAAACCTATTAAACAGATGAAGTTTTGTTTAAGGTTACATTATGCAGATATTTTAAACTGAATATAAAATGTGAAAAAAATGTTTATTAAAGTTAAGCTGTTAACAATAGAAGCAAACGTGGTTGAAAAAATCCATTCCGTGGCTGAAAGGCACAGTTGTTTGAACCAATCTTCAAATCATCTCTCTACTGTTACGAATGGCACAGCACAACACCATGCTGAAAATCATTCCAAATATCTTGGGGGGGGGGGGGGGGGGGAGAAAAAAAAGTTATTAAATTGAATGCACATATTAAAAGTTAATTTCATTTCAGGGGTTGGACCGTACTTACCATTACGATTCCAATTCCAATTCCAACTGCCCCAATGATGTAGAGTTTTGTGTTGAAGATATCATCAATTGCTGTTATACATGACTGCAAAATAAATTAATAAATAAAAAATAAAATCAAAAATTATGAAGCTCTTAATATAATCATTTGATGCTTAAGAAAAGTTAGTGTGGGGAAGTGGAGCTGTGATGGAAAATGATCTTCAGGAACAGGAGAAGATCTGGTTAGTCTTCTCCTGCTTTGGCTTAGGGCACAAGGTGCTGGGGTAACACAAGTGGGCCAGGCAATTCTAATTCTTTCACCCAAGCCTCCCTCCCACCCATAGTCACACCCACACATAACAAAAAAAAAGTTTTTAGGTTTCATTGACATTGAGGCATTCATATAATTCGGATGACGTTCATAAATGCTGATTGTCCCCTATAAAGGAAACTAGACAGATGACCACTAGCTGAGGAGACAGTGGAGGACTTTGACCATTGTAACAGGGGAAGGAATATGCACTGGACAGAGGAGACTGAAATAAAATTACGGGGGTCTCAATTGCATTGCTCACAACAGCAGAGAGTGATAAGATTAGCCAGAGGTTAGAATTAGATAAACCCGGAGTCTTGGGTGGGGTACAGAATTAGAGGTGGTTAAAGCCAAAGGAGAGACACAAACCTGTACAGAGATTTGAAAACTAAGAGGATTTTGAAATCATTGCATTTTTTGACTTGGAGCTATGGTAAGCCAATGTGATTTCGAGGGGTCATGGGCAGAATTATGAATTATCTCAAGAGTAATCGGGGTGAACAGGAGTCCAGGAGATGGCTAAGGCATGGATGAGGTTTTGAAGCATGGGAAAAGCTTGACGATGGTACATGGAGACCAATGGCATGGAAGAGCTCAGGTAACCGGCAAGGTTACACAACCGCATTGGTTTCAGTTCATTAGAAGAGCATTAGAAAAATCAATGGTCAGGATAATAACATGGGGTTAGACCATGCATGATGTTAGCATGGTTAAACTGGCATGATGTTAGCATGGTTTAAATAAATGGCATTAGCATGCTTAAAATGGTGCTAGTTTGATTAAAAAACCATGATGTTAGCATGATTAAAATAACATGGTGTTAGACCACATCCAAAAAATTACAATACCTGTTGGGTTGCCTTTTCAATGAGTCCTGTGCTCGGACAGGTCTCTTGGATAAATATTTCCACTGGACCTCCAATTCCACAGCAGCTCAGCTGAAATAAAATAACTTATTCCAATCATACCTTCTTTATACAAATGAACTAATGATGAAAAGTGGATACCTGTGAAGTCAAATATTTTCAGTCACGTGTAAACAGCATTTTAGTTTCCCCTTTCAAATGAAAAAAAAACTGCATGCTAAATCAAGGGATTTATAACGACTTCCATCTAAACATAGCGTTCCTACATTTAAAAGTTATCGCCGTTCCTTATTTTTTCTCGTACCGCCCATGAATCCCAGCCAAGAACAAAATGCTGGAGAAAACACTGCCAAGACCCTGTGAAAGACATCAAGTGGCATTCTTCATGTTGAATTGAAAAGGTGGAGAGACTATGAGAGATTTTCTTTAAATGGTCAATCACATTTTCAAATTCGTGGACTGGTATATGGAGTCAATCACTCCACTTAACTAGCAGAGAGAAAGGGAGAAAGGAAAAAAAAAATCCAAAGAATTACACTGACCAAAAATGCCGTTCAGTGAGTGTGAAGTGATGTATAGGAAGGAACTGCAGATGCAGGCTTAAACCGAAGATAGACACAAAAATCTGGAGTAACTTAGCCAAACCGGCAGCATCTCTGGAGAGAAAGAATGGATGACACTTTGGGTCGAGACCTTTCTTCAGACTGTCTGAAGAAGGGTCTCGAACTGAAACGTCAACCATTCCTTCTCTCCAGAGATGTTGCCTGTCCCGCTGAGCTACTCCAGCTTTTTGTGTCTATCTTGAGTGTGAAGCGATGTCAATTCTAGTCATTTGGTCCAATGTGGAGATAAAGAATTTACAACAATGCTGTAGAACTGATGTCAAGCTAGTTCATCTCCCTCCCACCCAGGGCCGGCCTTAAACCGATTGGACCGATTGCTCCCAATTGGGCTCCGCGAGTAAGGTGGCCCCGAGCCAGAGTTATCTACTCTCGGCTCGGGTAGATGTACCCCGGGTGGAGGGGGGAGAGTGGGACAGAGAGAGTAGAGGGGTGGAGGGGAAGAAAGGGGTAGACGGGGTGGGGGTGTGAGGGGGAATGGAGATGGGAGAGGTGGGTCGTTCGCTCACAGCAGTGCTCCCGCCCCTCCAGTCGCTGTGCATCACACACACAGCCCCGGCTCCATCCCCTCTCTCTCCCCGGGGAGACGCGGTGAACAATATACGGACGGCGGGCGTTGGAGCAACGTTTACAAACATCGGCCTCAGCTCACACCCGTCCGCTCCTGCCACCGGCCCTCTCCCTCCCTCCCCTTCTCTCATTCGCTCCATCCCTTCTTTCTCTCCTTCCCTCCCTTCTTTACTTCCCTCCCACTCTCCTGTCCTTCCTTCCTTCCTTCCTCCCCTCTCTCTCCCCCTCCCTCCCACACAAACACACAGACAACTAACACACACAACTTGGTTAGGATGGGGTAAAAGCCCAAAGGGTAGGATGGGGCTGAAACCCAAAATTTAATGCCTGGACTAATTTTTCACCAATGGTTATTGGTTTTCCGGGATCTATTTAATTAATTTACTTTTTTTTCATTTCACAGTGACTAAAACAAATTATATTGTATCTATGTACTTTTTAGAGGTGATTTACACATTTTGTTTGTTACTTGTAGCTTAGATCTGTTTGGTCCATTAAGTCGCATGCACTTTTTAAGCGCACATTTTGATTACTTTCCATTCTATCATAGAGATATAAAGTCTATAATAGACTTTAATTATATTTCTATGAATCTACAGACCTTGGCTGGGAACCTGGGGCTCACCAAAATTGTTCCCAATTGAGCCCCGCACCTCGTAAGGCCGGCCCTGGTCCCACCCTCCAATACCCTCACACAAAGGAAGTCAAATTCACGGTCAGCGTTGAAATCGAGGAGTGTTTTGCAAGTCGCGTCGCCGCTAATATGTGCCTTTACTAATTCACAATAGACCTGCGTATTGTCCATGGGAGGGCAAAAGCAGCTTACAGACACCGATAGTTATGACACCAGCAATGCAACTTGTAATATTTTCTACACAACTTCATATAACTTCACAATTTTCCCAATAGAACATTTATAATTAAAACTGTTTTAGCCACATTAATGACTTACTCCTTTCTGTATCGCAGTTAGAGCTGCTTTCTTGCTTTCATCTTTTGATGTGACATATTCAGTGTACAAGGACTTATATCCTTCCCTCACTTCTTGAGTGACCTGTGGGTTACAATTAGAAAATATCACTTATTTACTTGTATGGACAGATTAAATTTTAACAGTTCTAACAACAAATGTTACCAGCAGAATCGTGCATGCAGAAATAAAAACAATGCAGGCAACCTTCAATATCCCAAAACAGTACACGTACTCATGTTTGGACCAGAGCTAAGGACACAGGAGGAACAGCCAGGAACCAAATGCCTAGGAATGCTGGAAACATAAACCCACCGGAGAACTATTTAGGTTTCTTAATGTCACGTGTACTGAGGTACAGTGAAAAGTTTTGTTTTGTGTGCTATCAGATCAGATATTACTCTACATAAATACAACCACTTCAAACTCAAATACATGAGGGAGAGAAAAGGGTGCTAAACAGAGTTCTCGGCAATGTAGCTCGTCAGTTCTATAGACAAGGTTCAATGTCCGTAATGGGGAAGAGGCAAATCAACGGTACCCTAGCTTATGGAAGGACTGCTCAGAAGCCTGATAACAGAGGGGAAGAAACTGTTCCTGACTATGGTGAAGCGCACTTTCAAGCTTCTGTACCTTCTGCCCAACGGGAGCGAGAAGAAAATGGAGGGGTCCGGGTGGGACAAGTCTTTGATTATATTGTTATCAATGTAATGAACTCTCTCATTTGTTCAAGAGTCCTTCAAGAACAAAAGCGAAGGATCACCAAATGTATCTAAAGGCCGTTAAAGATATCCAACTCTTGGATCCCAATTCAGTCCAGACATCTTCGGGTGAATTACTCTCTCTCTCTCTCTCTCTCTACTGTCAACAAGAACCCCAATCCAGGAGAACAATATTTGCCTCTGCCCACCAGAATGGTTAGACTCTTTCAATCCAATTCAAGACCAATTGCAGTTGGAGGCACTGTAGCTTGATTGGATTATGTGTAAAAAAGAAAGTTAGCACATACCTCAAAGTGGCAAGGCAACATTGCTGGCACAATGTCGTCAGCGAGAAACATTTGACTTGGAATTGCCGATGGCAATAGATGGCCAAGAGAAATTAATGCTCAATTCATTGGTGGCAACATCCTATAGGTAGCAATGAGCCACCTGGTCATAACCTTTCAACCTACCTTATCTTTATTCAAAAAGCCCCATATTCCAGCCGCAATTTCGACTGCAAAGATGATGAGGAGGAACATGAAGAACTGAAACAAAAGATTGTTACATTAAAACACACAAAGTCTATCAGTATAAAATTCAGTCCGGTTTAAAAATCACTCCCCCCCCCCCCCCCCCCGAGGTCGAGTCCCATTATGACAATATGGGACTGATTTGTTGCAGGAGAATCTCTCTCCCTGCCTCACCTCACAATTGTATCATGAGGGTCACCTGTTGAATATCCCAGTTATTCTTCAAAGCTAGTGTGGTTTGGCTCTAGTACTTTTCCAACATGGAGGTGCGACACTAAACGATACTGCACCGAAATTGAAGAATAAATTCCCCACTTTTTTTTTGCTTTGTATTTCCCAATTAAAGATTATGCTGGTGAGAAAATTCCAAGGTGAGTAATCCAGTTACAATTAGTGGATATGAATGCTTTAGAGGGCTATGAGCCAAGTGCTGGCAAATGGGACTAGCCCAATGTGCTGACTTGGTGGAAGGCCAGTTTCCGAGCTGTACAGTTCTATGCCCCTGCAGTGCAATAAAACCGTTGACTGAAAATCAAAGCACATCAAGTCCAAATTTGAATATTGGTGTAAAAAAAAATGCTGAAGTAACCCAGTGGGTCAGGCAGCATCTCTGGAGAACATGGATAGGTGACTTTTCACACTAGTTCTGTATTATCCCACTTTCTCATCCAATCCCTGCACACTCGGGGCAATTTACAGAGGCCAATAAACCTACAATGTGGCTTCACCAACGTCTTGTACAACTGTAATATAACCTCCCAACTTCTATACTCAATGCCCTGACTGATGAAGAAAACTGTAACAAAAACATTAGGTGAAAGGAATATTATTTGTAATGGAGCAGCTTCCTATTGTGATGCCTCTTGAGTTTTTAATTACGAACAGAAAACACAACCAAAACTATTCAGGAAAACACGAAACAGGCAGGAAGAGAGACTCTCTTCCAACAAATCAGTCCACTGTTGTGGCGTTGGGACTCGACGCTGGACCAGTAACATTTGAGGAAGGGTCTCGACCTGAAACGTCACCCATTCCTTCTCTCCAGAGATGCTGCCTGTCCATGCTGAGTTACTCCAGCATTTTGTGTCTACCTTACAGTAACATCACTTGTTATTGATCAGTCCTTTTGGATAAATTCATTCGCAGGCAATCAACAGATCTGGCGACATCTGCGGAGGGAATGAACCGATGACTTTTCGGGTTGGGATCATCCTTCAATCTGATTGGAGTAGGGGGGAGAAAGCTGGAAAGGAGGAGAGGACAGAAGAGAGTGATAGGTGGATACAGGTGATGGGTAGGATGGATAGAGAAGGTATTTGTTTAGACCAGGAGGATGGCAATGAGATAACTGATGACATCTGCTCAACATTAGAGACTTACATTTTGTGTTATCCACTTGTGACAGGATAGAGGCATCTTAAATTGTCTAACAGGCAGCTGAACCAGGTTAGGACCCTTCTTCAGACTTATTGTAGAAGGGGCAGGAAAGAAGGCTGGGAGAGAGGAGAGGTACGGCAAAGTATGGCAGGTGGACACAGGTGAGGGAGAATGGAGGTGGGTTTATAGGCAACTGGTCGGAACAAAGGCCAGAGATTGAAGCAGAATGTGTGAGACAGAAGGATTGGAGAGTTGCAAATTGTGAAGCCAGAGCGAAGAATACAGGGGGAAGGGAAGAAATAGGTGCATGTCCAGGTGGAGGTAACAGGATAGAAAGGGGAAAAGAGGGGGAAGGGGGGGTGAGTGGTGTTAGAGGTCACCCAGAATTGGAGAGTTCAATGTTCACACTGTTCTATCAAATCTATCATAATAGATAGCAAGTTTTGTACAAGCAGTGAAAAGTTAACCAGCAATGAGAATAGTGATTAGTATTTTGGTTGGATATTCCCAAGTCTTGGTCATATCACCGTTTATGGAAACAAGTCAAAAGTACACAGGTTGAAATGCTGTGTATCTTACTAGAATTACAATGATGTTGGTAAAGCTAGTATAAAATTAAAGCGATTAAAAAAAGCTTTCTAGCGTGTCTACTGTGAATACTTATTTTAAGACAATTTTTGCAAGAACCTACAAGATGCCAGTAGAAATGTGCTACTTAAATTTACTTTAGTTTGGAAATACAATGTGGAAACAGCTCTGCCCGCCATTGTGGGCTTTGCGGCTATGTTTGCAGATGATGCTTAGATAAGTGAAGGGGCAGGCAGTGTGGAGGAAGCAAGGACTCTACAGAAGGACTTGGACAGGTTCGGAGAGTGGGCAGAGAAGTTTCAGATGAAATTCAGTATTGCACAGTGCGGAGTCATGCATTTTGGCCATAAGAATAAAGGCGTAGATTATTTTCTAAATGGAGAGAGAATCCAGAAATCAGAGTTGCAAAGGGACTTGGGAGCGCTGGCGCAGGACTCCCAAAAAGTTAATGTGCAAGCCGAATCGGTAGTAAGGAAGGCAAGTTCACGCGGACTGGAATACAAAAACAGAGATGTAATGCTGAGGCTCGAAAAGGCGCTGGTCAGGCCGCATTTGGAGTGAGCAAATCTGGGCCCCATATCCGAGGAAGGATGTGCTGGCTCTCGAGAGGGTCCAGAGGAGATTTACAAGAATGATTCCAGGAATGAGTGGGTTAGCATATGACGAGCGTTTGACAGGTTAAGGGGGGACCGCATCGAAACTTACAGAATAATGCAAGGCATAGATAGAGTGGATGTGGAGAGGATGTTTTCACTGGTGGGAGAGTCTAGGATCAGAGTCTAGGATCAGAGCATTAAAGGGCGCTCATGTAAAAAGGAGGTGAGAAGAAACTACCCTCTGTCAGAGGGTAGTTAATCTGTGGAACCCATTGCCATAGAGCGCTGTGGAGGCCAAACCAGTGGACATTTTTAAGGCAGAGATAGACAAATTCTTGATTAGAATGGGTGTCAAGGGTTATGGGGAGAAGGCACGAAAATGGGATAAAGAAGCAGAGATCAGCCATGATTGAATGGTGGTGTAGACTCGATGGGCTAAATGGCCTAATTCTACTCCTATAACTTGTGAGTCCGCACCGACCCGTACACTAGCTCTATCCAACACACTAGGGACAATTTATAGAAGACAATAAGCCAACAAATTCACACATGTGAGGAAAATGGATCAACAGGAGGAAACCCACACTGTCACAGGGAGAAAGTAAAGACTCCGCACAGACAGCCCCCGTAGTCAGGATTGAAACCGGGGCTCTGGTGCTGCGAGGCAGCAGCTCTACCGCTGCACCGTTGTTGTTCTACTTACACATCCAAGCATGCATGTCGACTCTTGAATGGCTCCACAGCATCCGAGGAACCCAACAATCATCATCAGTGCACCAGCTCCGATCAAAATGTAGACACCTGCAGGAAAAAGCATGAAGCTTGAGTGGTAGATCTGGCTTGGGAGCACTAATTGTCAGTGTCAATATTCTTCCTTCATTTTCATTGGGGTAAAATCCTAGGACCTCTCGCTCAACAACATTACCCAACGTTAGACTCCACACAAACTGAAGGGACCCGATCCAAAACATTGTCTATCTAGATAGACACAAAATGCTGGAGTAATTCAGCAGGTCAGGCAGCATCTCTGGATAGAAGGAATGGGTGATGTTTCGGGTCGAGACCCTGTCTAGAGATGCTGCCCGACCTGTACTCCAGCACTAGGCTTTTAAAACAAAATGTAAACCAGCATCTGCAGTCCTTTGCAGATAGACAATCTCAGTTTAACACGCAGTTCAACACCAATTTCTAACTGTGAACAAGGAATAGGCATTAAATGCTGCCTGAGACAGCAAATCACATTTTCAGAATGCACTAAAGGCACCAAGTATTTGCAATTTAAGTTTCCTCCTTTGACGTTTGGCAACCTTCCATTTAAATTGACCAGTGGAAAGCCTAGGCACCCACATCTACCCGATTCTCACATGGATTTGCTACCTACATACAAACGAGTAAAGGTGTGTGGACATTATTTGTGGCTGAACCCCTGCTTAGATAAAGGTGGGAGTTAAAATTCCCAAGCAATAGTTTTTGAAAGCTGTAACTGAATCTCAATGAAGCAATCTGAAGAAGCGCCCCTACCCAAAACATCACCTATCCATGTTCCCTGACCCGTGGAGTTAGTCCAGAACTTTGTGTCAACTTTGAACTATTGATGGATGCCCTTACACATGCAAATGAGTCTCCCATTACATAACACAATGCAGAAAGGAAACTGCACCTTGATCAACAATCCCCATTTAGAAATTAATCTGATCTCAGCCTTTCCACAGAAAAATCCCCAAAATTACAACATCTTCGAAGCCAAAACAATGTGTTACTTGCACAGTACACATCTGCATCAGAGATACAATTCACAATTGTACGCTGCTATAAATGATTACCATTCTCCACAAAGCCATCTTTCAGTGGGAAGCAGCAGGAAGTGCCTAATGTACAAGGCTGCTCTATATTTATCATGGCACATGTCCTTACCATTAAAATCAGCCATTACCCTGATGACATTTCAAGGGCTGAAGTCTCGCGTGCAAGGAAAAAATTCCAAACTTCCACAAAACTTTAAAAATAAAACCCACTGGGTCAGGGCACAAAGGAAGCCAGATAGTGACATGACTAGCAACAGACATTGTGGTAGAACATTCAAACCACTTCTGGTTTACATATTTTCCATCCATTCATTAACTGTTTCCATCTTGACAGATGATGCCTGACCTACTAAGAATTTCTAGTACTTTGCTTGTAATGCTAGTCTCTCCACGGGAGAATGTTGTGTGGGGTACTAGGAGTGAATCCAATCCAAACCATTATTTACACAATCTTCTTATTCCACCCGCCAGAATGAATTGGCTCCTTTGGCTCCGCTATAACCTTCCTTTGAAACGTCAACCATTCCAACCCGTCCATATAACCAAGTTCACCAAGCAAGGCCGATGTCCCAATTCTATAAGATGAGTAAGCCACATGCATCTCCTCCTTGCCCGAAAACATTAGCTCACTGGTAGCTCCCAATGTTATATTTTAGCTGCACCAGCCAACATCATAACCACAATACCACAGAATTGAAGTCTGGAGTCAAGGAAGCACGAACCAGAGTGCGTTTCGACTTCTACATTATTCCTTTAACCATCTATGGATGTAGCTCAAAAATAATGCAGCTTCTCTGGAGAACATGGATAGGTGATGTATCGGGTCGAGACCCACCTTCAGATTGCTTCATAAAGCTGCAGATACTGTTTTCAAAACAATTGGCTGTTTGGAACGGTTAACCCCCTCCCCCCTCAAAGAAATATAAAAACTGCATTTTTAGCTTGATTTTAATTCAAAAGCTTGAATCACCAGGGGTTCAGTGTTGAGAGATACAGCGTGGAAACAAGTCCTTCAGCCCACCGAGTCCACGCTGACCATCGGTCACCGTTTTCCACTAGTTCTTTGTTATCCCAATTTCTCATTCGCACTTTGTATCCTTTTGTGTATTAACCAGCATCTGCAGTTCCTTGTTTCTACAGTGGGACAGGACATTGTGTGAAGGGACACTAGTGGGCTGGGCAGGCAAGGGTGCAGATGCATATTGCACACATACTGCTCTGCCTGCCAAAGTTGGAGTGGGACAGGGCTGTGCAGGCTAGTACCAGCAGTTCAGCTGCATGAGATAAGAAACAATAACCTCACTGTATTCTCTGCCCATTTGGTTCACCAATGAGCTCCACGCTTTCAGTGGCAGCAATGAATTGGGAGTTTACAGAGTTGAACAACACCGGCTGGAACCAGCCAGAACAAACTATGAGGAGATAGAAGGCGATGCGTTCACTTTGGAGACATCTCTTGGAGAACCTGCGCCCTTCCCGTAAACACTGGAGCTGTCCGCTGGCATGGCAACAGGAACGGTGCTGGTTAACCTCCCTGCAAGGTCAGAGGCTGTCGAGGCACAATGCTTCAATGCTACTTTACTGTCAGATGTACCGAGGTACAGTGAACTCCCCCCCTTGGCATATAGTTCAGTAAAAATCTTACATTGGCACGATCATACAAAGTACAAGAGCGTAAGATTAGTAGATTACATTGAGGCAGTACACAAGATTCGCTATGTTTCCAGCACCATTTAGTATCCTTCTAGTTCGAAGTTGTTAAAAATGTAGTTTTATCTTGGCCATAAAGGCGGGTTGGCCTGTAGGCGGCACTGGGCTGGAGTTGCAGGGTTGGGCCCGGCCTGGTGATGCTGTCAATGTCCTCCACTCGCCGCTCCGTGCCGCTGCAGGCCATTTCTGATCCACATGCTCAGCCTCTTGGAGTGGCCCCGTTCTGATCGAGCCCCAGGCTGCTTCAGGGCCTCCAGTGGCCCACTCCACCAATGCCTTGATCCGGGCATGTCGGCACCGTCCTTCACCACCAGCGGCCACCGTTCAGCCTCCAAGCTCAGCCCACTCACCGGCAATGACACTATCCTCCATCCACTGCCGGACACATGGCGCTCCCACCCCAATCTGAAAATTACCATCTTACACCAATTCCTCACAACCCATCCACGAGTAGCTGTCTGATCCTTCACCAGATGTGACAGTGGCAACAGCTTAGGAATTACAGCTTTTCCAATTCATGTCTAGAACAGTACAGCACAGGAACAGGCCCTTTGGCACACAGAGGACCTAGGTCTAAGACCTCATTCATAGATCTACCAGTTACTGCTTCCAATACACACTCCTGCACCCACTGCACTAATTCATTACAGGGCTCTTGGACTTCAGAGCAAACAATCATAGGCTGGTTTTTAATTTTTGAAAGTTTCTCTGCTGAGGTTGTGAATGGTGCTGTTTATACGTTCTCCCTGCAGTGGCGTGAGTTTCCTCTGGATGCTCTGGTTGCCTCCCACATCCCAATTTAGCGCGGGTTTGTAGGTAAATTTCCCTCTGTAAACTGCCCCCTAGTGTGTAGGGAGTGGATGCGAGAGTGGGAAAACCTAGAACTAGTGTGAACAAAGAGAACCAGAGACACCACTGTTCCCTCACATCTGGCGGGATAGTGCGGGCTTTCCTTGAAAGACCGGGATGGAGGGGATGTGGAGCGGATGTTTCCACTACTGCAAGAGTCTAGGAGCAGAGGGCATGGCCTCAGTGTAAAAAGTCGTGCCTTTAGAATGGAGGCGAGGAGGAATTTATTTAGCCAGAGGGTGGTGAATCTGTGGAATTCATTGCCACAGACGGCAGTGGAGGCCAACCTATTGGACATTTTAAAGCAGAGACTGATAGGTTCTTGATTAGTATGGATGTCAAAGGTCACCGGGGAAGGCAGGAGAATGGGGTTCAGAGGAAAAAATAGGTCAGCCATTATCGAATGGCGGAGCAGACTCGATGGACTAACTCTGCCCCTATGAAGTATGATCTGATGGGAAGAGACAGAGTTGGACAAGTGCCGGCCAGACTGCTGAGCCAAGCCCCACATCTCACCGTTGCGGCCAGTCCTCAGAGATCTACTCACACCAACCATGGGCCCATTATTGACGAGGGAGTGTCGGGGCCGGGAATGGCATCAGGTTTCTGGCACAGCTGCACTGTCAATAACAATAACACTTCTCCACTCTAGAATGAGTCATAGTCCTGGAGACCTACAACACGGGTGCTTCATACAATGATCCCACTGGGAGCAGCATCCCCAGGAACGCATCTCCAAGCACTGCGCTCGGCACCCATGCATCGCAACCTCTGGCCATTGAGCCCGGCACCCGTGCATCACGACCTCTGCCCATCCTTGCACCACACCGCATGTTTCAAATAATCTCCTGCAGCACGTGCAGTAAATCGCTCTGCACAAGTGGAACGGGTGATACAAGCTCCACCCTCAAATGCATCATGATAGGATTTAAATGGGACGACACAGTGCTGGAGTAACTCAGAGGATCAACCAGCATCCAGGATTTAAATGGAAGTGACTGATGTGCATTTAAGCATGATTTCTGTGACCCACTTCCCAGTTTAGGTTTATTACCGTCACATGTACAGTGTCTCAGTGAAAAGCTTTGTTTTGCCGGCTTATAGAGTCAGATCAGATAAGACTCCACGTAAATATAACCAAGCTAAACTCAAGTCCAATCGGTAGAGCAAAGACAGAGAATGCAGAATATAGTTCTCAGCATCAGTAGCGCAACAACTCCATAAAGTGAACAAGTGCTGTCAAGTGAAATGAACAAGTAACAGGAAAGGTTTTAAAAAATGTGACAAAGCTGGCAGAAAGGGGCCACCATTTTAGGATTGACCCTTATTTCAATTACATTTTCCCAAAGGAGGATAGTCATACAGATTATACACCTCACCTTATCAATCAGAAATATAAACCATGCAAAACATGAGGTGGCTTCACATTTCACTGTTTTTTCTCTCATCTTACATGTTGTCGTCTCATATCTATCTCCAGCCTCTGTTCATCCATCTGCCATTCAAACCCCTTTCTAAAGAAGGGCCTCCACCCGAAAAGTCACCCATTCATTCTCTACAGGGATGTTGCCTGTCTCGCTTAGTTACTCCAGCATTTTGTGTCTATCTTTGATGTAAACCAGCATCTGCAGTTCCTTCCCACACATACCCCCTCATCTGCATCTACCTATCAACCACCAGGCTTTGTTCCATGCCCAGCTCTCTTTCCCCAGCTTTCTCCCCCTCACTACAATCAGTCTGAAGAAGTGTCCCGACTTGAAACATCACCTTTCCACATCCTCCACAGATGCTGCCTGGCCCGCTGAGTTACTCCAGCACTCTGCGTTTTCTTGCAGGTTTTAGGTAGTTGAGTTTTCTATTCATAATTGAAAACTCAAGAGTAAACATGTATCTGCAGTTCCTTGTGTCGACATTAGGAAGTGTTGATGGAAATCACCTTACTCTAGGAGAAGGTACACGTTATAACCTGGTTCAAGTGACATTCAAATGAGATAATTAGTGTCAGGTGTGTGAACATTTTTGCTGCATTTATGTAATTATTCATATCTACATGTTTGATTTGTTTTTTCAAACAGCTTACAGAATGTAGAAACAAGTAACTGCTGATGCTGGTTAATATACAGAAGGACACAATGTGCTGGAGGAACTCAGAAGGTCAGGCAGAACCTCTGGAGAACATGGATAGGTGGTGTTGTCAAGGCCCTTCTTCAGATTCCTACAAAATGTGTTAGCCCTTGCTTTACATTGACCACCATTGTTCGCATGTTCTATAAATGTAACACCCTCAGAATCAATTTGGACAAACTCTCCTGTATCCTCTCTGCCCCAAGCAGCTCCACCTTACCCGTGTAGAATGTAGTAGGCTGATTATCAAATTCAAAAATGCTCTTCGTTGACGGATCGAACCGAAGCCATAATGCGACCGCCAGGACTGCTGTTCCTGCGAGCTGAAAGAGAAGCGAAAGAACATTGAATGCGCCACACTTGCAGAAACATGTTATAACACGGCTAGACTTGCCAGCCCATAGTGCTTCATCTTTCTTATAACGGAGGAGAAACAAAACACTGATGAGCAGAGAGCAGAACATTCCTGCCTTGTGTTTGCTTCTGCTCAAGGAACAGCAAATTAAATAAAGCACAAGGTAATGGATTTCATAGTCGATTTAAAATGACATAATGCAAGTGCTTATACAAACATATTTGTAGATGCATTCTGAAAAAAAACAACACCTTTACCACCACACTCTGTCTCCTACCTTTAAAGACATTTTGTATGCAATTGGCCAGCTAGCTTATCCTGGGTCTAACTTTCTGGATCAGCCTACCTTGTGGGACTTTGTCAAAGCCTTGGTAAAGCCCACATAGACATGTCCACTGCACTGCTCTCAATCTACTCAGTCACTTCTTCAAAAAAACTCAAACTTGGCAAGACATGATTTCCCCACACACAATGCGGGGCTGACTATCCCGTTCCAAATGCTGGTGGTTCCCGTATCTCCGAACCTCCTCCAATAATTTATCAACACTGACATTATGCTCACCACTCTGTAGCTCCCACGTCTTTCCTTCCAGCCTTTCCTAAATAGAGGCCTATTATTACCCATCTTCTCGTCTTTTGGCAGCTGTAAATCATACACATATCTTTGCCAGGACTCCTGTTACTTCTTCTCTAGCTTCCCACAATGTCCAAGGATATAATTGATCAGATCTTAATGTGCTTTAAGACATCCAGTGTCTCCTCTTCTGTAACATGGACTCTCTTCACACCATTGTTATTAACTTCCGAGTACCCTACAGAAATTGCAGATGAGAAATATTGCACCCTGGCCATCTCCTATGCTTCCACACTTAACCTTGTTGATCCATAAGAGGCCTTAATCTTTTTGCCCTTAATATACTTCAAGAGTCAAGAATGTTTAACTTTCGTTAGAATCGTGACCAGAAGAATGAAATTCTTCCTTGTTGCAGCTTTAAAGGCACATTAAATGCAACAACAGTAATTAATAAGTAATAAATTAGAAGTTATTATTGGTAATCTAGATCACAATTGTGTAAGTTAAAGTGTGCGGTGCAAGTTTGCTGGTCCAAAATCCATAGCAGTTCGGTGCTGAGGTAGGGTTGCACAGACTGGTTTAGGGGTTAGAAACAAGGAACTACAGATGCTGGTTTACCAAAAATGACACACAGTGCTAGAGTAACTCAGCGGGTCAGGCAGCATCTCTGGAGAACATGGGTAGGTGACGTTTTTGGTTGGGACTCTTCTTCCTGTTCAAGAGCTTGGTCATTGATGGGAAGTAGCGGTCCTTGATCCAGGAGATAATGGTT
The DNA here is from genome assembly GCA_035221665.1 of Okamejei kenojei. Classification (NCBI taxonomy): domain Eukaryota; kingdom Metazoa; phylum Chordata; class Chondrichthyes; order Rajiformes; family Rajidae; genus Okamejei; species Okamejei kenojei. The sequence continues at coordinate 14,518,480 of CM069151.1, forward strand.
CTCAGGCTCCTGTACCTTTTCCCTGCTGGTAGTAGGGGGATGAAAGCAAGGCCAGGAAGGCATGGGGGTTTTATGATATTTGCAGCCCTTTTGAGGCAGTGCATCCTGTCGATCCCTTTGATGGTGGGGTGATCAGTTCCAGTGATACATCGGGCCATGTCCACCACTCTCTGTAAACTTCTTCATTTGTAACATTCAAGTTACCCATCCCAACCAGTCAGTATACTTTCTACTGTACACCGGTAGAAGTTTGATGCAAGTTTGGCAACATGCTGAAAACATCCCCAAACTCCTGAGGAAGTAGTACTTGTAAAATTTCCTCTGACTCTCTTTTGTCTACTGGCTAGGACTTTAATCCTTGGAGCACAGTAGGATGAGGGGTGATCTTAAAGAGGTGGAAATGATTAGGAGATGGATTGAGCACAGAGGGTAAAGGCACAGAGCAGAGGAATCACAAACCAGAGTGACATGGGTTTAAGGTGACCCATGCAACTTTTTAAAAAAAACACAAAGTGGTAAGTATATAGCTGCCAGCGGACGTAGTTGAGGCAGGTACTATCACGTTAAAAACATTTGGACAGGTACATGGATAAACGTGTGCAGGTGGGACTAGTGTAGGTAGGGTATCCTGGTCGGCCTGGGCAGGTTTGGCTGAAGGGCCTGTTTCCATGCTGTACGACTCGAATGACTCCTGATATTCCCCTTGCAGGTACACTTACACCTCTTATAGTCAGAGGGACTCAGCATTAAGAGTCTAATCAGAAATGACCTGTCCAAATGTACCATGAGGAACTTGAAGGAGATAACAATGATAAACGGTTGGTATCTCAGCATTCAATCTAGTGAATCTTCATGGCAATCTGATCTAAGGTTCGTTTGTTCTCAGTGAAGATGACCCTTCCAGATGCTGTCTCCCCAAAGAACACTCCCTTATCCTTTTTGAATGAAGGCCAATATACTATTGGCCTTAATTGCCCATGGTCCCAACATGGTAACTTTCAATTATGAATAAGAACCAATTATAAATATGAATCAGCACTCGTTAATCAGAAGTCTGAATTTGTGTTTTGGATTCTTCGTGATTGGTCAGATAAAATTTGCTCAAGATTCCTCAATCACTTAGCAAAAAAAAAAATAGAATGTAATAATTAGCTTCAAATCAAATCCGAATCAAAACGTCACCTAATCTTTTTCTCCAGAGAAGCTGCCTGACCCGCTGAATTACTCCAGCAGTTTGTTTATTTTCAGTATAAACCAGCATCTGCAATTCCTTCTTACATATCCTAAAAAAATCTGCAGATCTGATTTTGTGGTTTTCATTTGACAGATTTATTTAATCAAACTCTTCAATGGATTCCCCACGTTAAAACAGAAACAGCATTTATTAACAGCAAAATGGGTGTGACAGCCTTTGAATAAAATGTGTAATCAATGGAAGGAATCCATAGCTACGGAGGATTACACATCAGCATTGACTGTGGGTCCCAAAACCCAAATAAACCATGTTAACTATTAAACAGCTTCTGAATGAGCAAACAAGAATGTATCTGGAGAGCAGTCCAATTACGAGTTAGGTTAATAATTAATCAAAGATTTGTGGGAATAGCATTTCAGCTCTTCCTGTCAAAAACAAAATGTACCAGACTTGAGCAGATAATGACAACGCCTGCTTTCTTTTGGGCATATGCCCATCTGGCACTAGACTTTAATCTGCACCATTCTCAACTGTGTATTTACATGGCTAATGGATTCAGGGAAACAAGTTCCAGTGTGTGGACACAAGCAACTGCAGAAGCTGGTTTACAAATAAAAGACACAAAGTGCTGGACTAACTCAGCGGGTCAGGCAGCATCTCTGGAGAAGATGGACAGGCGAAGTTTAGGGTCGGGACCCTTCTCCGATGCGGGTGGTGGTGAGTTAGTGCGCAGCCAAATGTATTCACGATGCACGGATCTGCACTGCACCAACATTCTTATTAGCTCTTCATATTAATTGTGACTTTCAATGGTCAAAGTACAAGAGATCTGACCCAATGTACCACCAGGAACTTCAAGGTGATAACAATGCCTGTGTTGGCACGTTCCTTATTTTCCTTTGATCAAAACAAAGCCACAATGTTAATAAATCCAGTATAACTGGAAAAGCAGTAAGTCTGACACCACTCAATGATTCCTAATACAATGGTTAAAGAATTAAAACAGAACATAAAGCTACCCTGCACTTGTCACCCTGCCCGAGCCAACCAAGCAATTTGCATTTTTACACTATTACGATTATGAAGTATTAGGATTATTAATTTATTATATTATTTATTTAGCTGTTATTGCATTTATGGGCCTGTTAAGCAGCAGAAAGTAAAAATGTCATTGTTTAAAAAAAGGACCCAAGATCTGCAGTAACTCAACGGCTCAAGCAGCATCTCTGACGAAGGTTCCTGACCAGAAATGTCGCGTATCCATGTTCTCCATGACTGGAGATGCTGCCTGACCCGCTGAGGTACTCCAGCACTTTGTGCCCTTTTTTATAAACCAGCATCGGCATTTCCTTGTTTCTACATGAAAGTCATTGTACTGTTGATAGTACCTATGACATTTAAATGCTCTCGACTCTTAATACTAACAATTAAGAAAGAGGTGAAACGAGGTGTAAACATCCTCGTTTCACTCATCACGTTTCTTCAATGTCTCCTTCCCAAGTTTTAGTTGTTCTGAAGATATTTCATCCCTTTCTGTTGGGTTTGTAGTTAGTCCCAAAGTTGGCCAGCACATGCCAGCAAGCAAGACGTGATCTGAAAAAAGGTCTTGACCCAAAACGTTACCCATTCCTTCTCTCCAGTAACGCTGCCCGTCCCGCTGAGTTACTCCAGCATTTTATCTATCTTCAGTTTAAACCAGCATCTGCACATCCTTCCAACACATGAAAAGATTCCAAATGGGAACAGCCATCGCTGCCCAGGGATGCCAGAAGCGTTATCCTGACACCAAGAGCATTTATTTTATGCACTGCCTCTACTTGACAGCCGTTCCACAAACAACTGGCAGTCAGAAAACATTGTGAAATTGTGAATAGACATAAAATGCTGGATATGCTGCCTGGCCCGTTGAGTGATTCCAACATTGTGTGTCCATTATCAGTATAAACCAGCATCCGCAGTTCCTTCCTACAACGAAAACATTGTGGGTTGGGCTTGTCTCCTCAAATACTCCCTTAACTTCATCTTGGAAGTTGACGATTATTTCTCCTTGTGTCACTCCATCACACTAAGATCTCTGGTTCATGACATTGGCAGATTACAGGGCTCAGCAGATCACATTCCCGAATGCAAGGAAGCCACTTTGCCTGCAATCCCAACCTTTCTTCTTCACTCCAAACCTACATCTCCGGCAATCACTAACTTCCACTGGATATATGTTTTCCCTATCACTCTCCTCTCTACAGTGCAAGTTAAAAAAATAAATCCCATAAATAAATCCAAGTGGCTAAAAGCTGAGACTGGCTAACGCATGTAAATTCCAAAGCAACTGAGTAACATTTATAGATTAAAACCCAGAGCAGCAGTGCTGCCGGGACTTAACAAGTGTCTGAAACAAACAATATCTCGGTGGGATTCAGCATTTAAAAAATACACTGTGCACTATCATGTGCAATGTGAATATGAGACAAATCAAGATATGTTTGTTTTAGTTTATAACAATTGTCCAACATGCTTTCTTTCTTACCAAGGAAAAAATAAAATTGTGGCTGATTATGGTTATTCAACACCAATTCACTGTTCCTAATGAAAACACAAAGTGCTAGAGTAACTCAGTGCGTCAGGCAGTATCTCTGGAGAACACGGATAGGTGATGTTTCAGGTCAGGACCCTTCTTCTGACCCACTATTGCCAATGTTGAGTACATTACTGGTGCGGATTACATGAACAGAAAGCTTTGTTCTTAGCAAGGCAATTGCAACTGGTAAATAGAACCAGGACTTCTTGTGTTCAGAAACTGTTGTCAGGAGATTGAAGTGGCTAGATGGAATATTCTCAGAGACTTGAATTACTGACTGGCAAAGAACTGCTTCCTGCAGTGGCAAGCTTCACCCAGTCATTGCATCACATTGCACCGTTTTGACACAGATCAGAAGAATTTAGAGTTATATTATTGAACAAACTTTAATGCAATAGCATTGCTAACCAAGGCAGCATTTCTTGCCCAGCAGATTGTACAATTTCAAGATGCACCAGTGTATGGTGACTCCCGATACAATCACTCCACTTTTTTGCATCTCTTTTCCACTTGTGAATCACTCAGGTAATTTTCCCTTCACTCTATCATTTGGTACTTGTTTTTTCACTTGATTGTTTTCTTCACATCAGATAGTATTATCTGATTTGATTGGATAGCATGCAAACAAAAGCTCTTCACTGTACTTCAGTACACGTGACCAAAAAAACCTCTAAACTATTACATTTTCTTTTTAGAAAGTGAAATGTTGTTTACCAGTCAGTGGTTGTGATCTCTGCGAATAGTCACTCTCGCCACTTAAATCTGACATAGTGTCAGCATCTTCTTGAACCATTGCAGTTCTCCTGGGGAAGGTTCTCTATAGTCGGACAGGGGCAATGAATCCCCGTGTTGTAGAAACATTGGAATTGCAGATGCCGGTAAAGACACAAAATACTGGAGTAACGGAGCTGCAATGACCCGCTGAATGGCTCCAACATTTGGAATCTATCATGTTGTTGAAAATAGACACAAAAGGACGGAGTGACTCAGCAGCTCAGACAGCAATTCTAAAGAAAAGGAATAGGTGATGTTTTGGGTCGAGACAACTCCCCCCCCCCCCCCCCCCAAAACGTCACCTATTCCTTTTCTCTAGAGATGCTGAGCTACTCCAGCTTTTTGTGTCTATCTTTAGTTCAAACCAGCATTTGCAGTTCCTTCCTTCTCATGTTGTTGACAAACACTTGCTCTGCGGTGTGCTATTTACAACCTATCACATATTATATCTCAAAATCTAAATGACCAAGGTTGAAGGCACAGATGTAAAGATTTAATATGGATTAGAAGAAATGAGCTCCAAATCAATTAAGCTGTCATAAATCAAGGTTCTCCCTGAAGACGCTTGAGATTAATATCTGCATTTCCAAAGTCCTGCATTTTCAGGAAACGTTGCATTTGATTAAATGATCATTCGCCATTTTGATTTGTTTTTAAAAAGTCATGCAAGAGTCAAGTTGCATTGTTGTGTATTTGGTTGTCATGTAATGTATTTGGTTATCAAATGTGACCCAAGTATCAAATAACACAAATAATGCACAGTAACACAGATTGTAATTCTCACTCAATAAAGCTAAAGAACACTAAAATGGTAGCATTTAATTGTGGAACAGTACAGCACAAGAACAAGCGCTTTGGCCCACAATGTCCGTGCCGAACATGAACCCAAGTTAAACTAACCTTCTCTGCTCTGATCCATATCCCGTCATTCCCTTCATATCTGTTTGCCTATCAAAAAGCCTCTTAAACGCCACTATTGCATCGCCACCCCAGGCCCTGCATTCCAGCATCCACCACTGTTCAAAAAAAATTGCCCCACACATGTCTTCTTAAAAGCTATGCTCTCTTGTATTTGACATTTCCACTCTGGGAGGGCGATTGCAGATACGGAGAGGAGTGACCATAAAGCCAGAATGAAGGATACGAGTGGAAGGGGGGAGAGGACAAAAAGAAAGGGTGATTTTTGGGGATGAGAGACAAATGTACATGGGAGTATGTTGATGGGGGGGGGGGGGATGAAATGTGCACACACTGCGTGGAGGGAAGGCATGGGGTTTAACTTGCAATAGGGTAAAAAAAAAATCTTTGCAGCCTCCAGAGAAAAGTAGGGCAGTGGAAATAGATCTATATTTTATATTGACACAGGACTGGAATTGTTCTGTGGTGCGTTAATCAATGATAGTTAGATTGACAGGTCACTGACCCAAAACAGGGGAAGACGAAATAGTAGGCTGCCTGTGTCCCAACCACACTGCTTCTACCTGCATGGTGCCCATTCTGTGGGTGAACAGGTGAGGGGGTCTGGTGCTGAGAGGGGAAGGCGGGGGGTGGGGGAAACAACTCTGGTGACCATTGGTTTTGGTGCCTGGGGACGGGGGTCTGGTGCTGGGAAGCAGGGGTGGGGGACGGGGGCTGGAACTTTGGTGGGGACAGGGCCGTGTGGGATCTCTCCAAATAATTACAAGAATAGCGATGCCTGATTTTCTCCCACTCCCCCCTCCCCAGCTGCCGCTGAAACAGACAAAAATGTCTTTATTGGGTCCAGGATGATTGTGAATATTAATAAAAAATGCATTTAAAATGTCGACAAAACACAAAAGACTTATTTGGTCAGGTACATGAACCAGAAAGGTTTAGAGGGATAAGGGCCAAACGTGGGCAAGTGGACTAGATGAGCCTGTTTTCGTGCTGTATGACTCTATGACAAATCAGGACAGTAGAGTGGTGCATCTAGTAGAGTTTCTGCCTCTCAGCTCCAGCGACCCAGGTTCAATACTGACCCCTGCTGCTGTCAGTGAGGAGTTTGCAAGTTCATCCTGCAACTTCATGGGTTTCCCCTTGGCTGCTTCAGTTTCCTCCCACATCCAAAAGACGTGCGGGCTGATGGATTAATTGATCATTGCGTATAGGCAAGAGGTATAATATGGAGGGAGTTGAGAGAACTGTGGATAGCATTTGCCCCGACCCGAGTCATTGCCTGTCCATTTCCCTCCACAGATGCTGCATGATCCATTGACAAACTCTAGCACTTTGTGGTTTGCTAGTAAAGACACTAATTCACCAGTGTTACTTGTTCAATTATTAGATGCTGGAAATATAAAGTAAATGCAAATTGCTGAAAACATTCAGAAAACTGGGCAGAGTCTGGGAAGGTGCAAGTTGGAAAACAAGAACTTTAATTTGCAGGGAGGGGTTAGTTTGGCAGTGGGATGGGAGAGAGACAAGGGAGTATCTGTGATGGGTGGAGACTAAAACTGACCAGATGCCACAATGTTTTTGAAGTCATCGAGAGAGATATATTCAGCATCTTTTAGATGCAGCTTAGAAAGGGGCCTGCAGCCCACCAAGTCTACGCCGACCATCACGCTAATTCTATTTTATCCCATTTTTGCATTCATTACCTAGACATTAAGGGGCATTATACAGGGGGCCAATCAACCTACAAACCCACTGTTTTTGGGATGTGGGAGGTAATCGGAGCACCTGGAGGAAACCCATGCGGTCACAGGAAGAACATACAAACCCCTCACAGACAGCACCCAAAGTCGGGATCAAACCTGGGTCTCTGGCGCTGTGAGGCAGCAGCTCTACCTGCTGCACCACTGTGATAATTAGTGAAAAACACAGGAGGCAGAAAGCAGGCGGTTGCAGGAAATCTACAACAAACTACTCAGCGGGTCGGGCAGTAACCTGGAGGGAGAGAGAGTTCCATACAACCGATGTCAATGACTTTATGTCAGAACTGGACAGTCCTAACACACACTGGAAAAGCTGGTTATCTTAAAATGCTGAACTCAGCAAAGTCAGCAGTTGGGACATGCAGAGACTGGATGAAGATCAAATCATTTGCAGGTGCTGGAAATATAAAATAAAAATAACATGCTGGAAACAATGAGGTCAGCAGCGGGGACACAAGAACTAACATTTCAAGTTGACGGCTTTCCATCAGAACTGGGAAGGTAGGAAAAAAATGTTTTAGGTTGCAGAGAGCAGAGGAGGTACAAAGGAAGTATTTACTAAAGGTCACAGCCAGGGTTACCATGGTGATCCACCACTTACAAAATTGCCTAGTTTAGTTTGTTGTCACGTGTACCGAGGTATGGTGAAAAGCTAACCAGTCAGCGGAAAGACTATACATGATTGCAAATGAGCCATCCACAGTGTGCAGACACAGGATAAAGGGAATAATGTTTTGTGCAAGATAACGTCCAGTAAAGTCCGATCAAAGACAGTCAGAGGGTCTCCAGTCAGGTAGATGGTAGCTCAGGACTGCTCTCTAACTGTTGATGGGATGATTCAATTGCCCGTTAACAACGGGAAGAAACTGTCCCTGAATCCGGTTTCCACACTTCTGTACCTCCTGCTCGATAGGAGAGGGGAGTAGCCAGGGTGTGACTCATCCTTGCCGAAGAAGCACAAGGTGTAAATGGACTCAGTGGAAGGGAGGTTGGTTTGTGTGATGGTTTTGGTTTGCTGCCCCAATTCCTCCAGGTTAATAAGTGTGGATGGCAAAAGGAAACAAGATACGAAATGTAAAATATAAATGCAGAGAACAGGAACTAAAAGTGTGGGCTGTTGTTCCCCTGCTAATGTAAGGTTGGGTTGGATGTGGAGGAGGTGAAATATGGTCAGTGGAAGGAAAAAAAATAAAGCACCAGACAACTGCAAGCAAAACAATGGGCTGGAGGAACTCAGCTGGGCAGGCAGTATCTGTGGAGGGAATGGGAAGGCAATGTCTCGGGTCTCGACCCTCCTTTAGACATGGTCTTTGTCTCATTTCTGTTAAGGAAAGTTTGCTCTGTTCAAACTGTTGACGTGAAATGCTGGAGTAAATTCAGCACACTAAGTGGAGTAGAGGCAACTGCTTTCCCCAGAATGACCACTGGACTGGACGTGCAGGGACTGAGATGAAAATGCAGATGATGCGGGGGGAACACGTGGCACAGACGGGAGCAATTGGCAGGGATTGACAAGCGTGAAAGGCTACTTGTGGATGGGAATGTGCATGCTGTGGTGGAATTACAACGAAGGAGGTTGAATTTATCGAGGACGATCGGTTGTATATGGAGGCTGGTGGGGTAGAAGGCGAGGACAGGAGAAGGTCTACTCTTGGTCTGGCTAGGAGGAGGGTTGAGAGCAGCTGTGCTGTACGTAGAGGTTATTCTGTCAACAACCACAGAGTACAGTTAAGAAAGCCAAACCAGGCAACACCCAGCTGCAGTCTCCTGATACTTGGGTTCTCCTTCCCACTCCTGCTTCTGCTTTTGTGCTGCAGCATTCAACAAAGACCACACAAGTTTAAGGAATAACACTCTATCTTCCGTCTGGGCACTCGATATTGAATTCCTCCGTTGCAGATAACCAGCTTTTCCTGTGTTTCACAACCAACCAACTCCGATAACAGGTCTTTCAGACTAACTCTTTTGCATCCACAGGTTCCCTCAATTGTCGGGTATTTCCAATTTGTGATTTTGTGATTTTTGTGATTTCCTTGTTCTGGGAACTGCAGTGTCCTAACTCTCTCATTGCCAGCAATGTCCTCGTTCATCTGTGAGGTAAACCACTCTGAGATCAGGGTCTCATCCGATCTCCACACTGAGAGCAGACATTCCCTTTGTTCTCTCAACTCCTCTCCCCACCCCCCCACCCCTCCAAATGTGTAAACTTGTCCTTCTTAGAAACATAGAAACTAGGTGCAGGGGTAAGCCATTCCGCACTTCAAGCCTGCACCGCCATTCAATATGATCATGGCTGATCATCCAACTCAGTATCCTGTACCTGCCTTCTCTCCATACCCCCTGATCCCTTTGGCCACAAGGACCACATCTAACTCCCTCTTAAATATAGCCAACAAACTGGCCTCAACTACCTTCTGTGGCAGAGAATTCCAGAGATTCACCACTCTCTGTGTGAAAAATGTTTTTCTCATCTCAGTCCTAAAAGATTTCCCCCTTATCATTAAACTGTGATCCCTTGTCCTGGAGTTCCCCAACATCGGGAACAATCTTCCTGCATCTAGCCTGTCCAACCCCTTAAGAATTTTGTAAGTCTCTATGAGATCCCCCCTCAATCTTCTAAATTCCAGCGAGTACAAGCCGAGTCTATCCAGTCTTTCTTCATATGGAAGTCCTGCCATCCCAGGAATCAGTCTGGTGAACCTTCTCTGTACTCCCTCTACTTTCGTCAGATTAGGAGACCAAAACTGTACGCAATTGTTCGTCAGTTCGTGACTTGGAAACATTAACCCTTTCATTCTAAAGACAAAGTGCTGGTATAACTCAGCGGGTCAGGCAGCATCTATGGAGCGAATGGGCAGGCGAGTTTCGGCTTGGGACCCCTCTTCAACTGTTTTCTTCTCCTTAGACACCTCCTGACCCCGTTGAATATCTCCAGTACTGTGTTTTGATTTTATCTACACTACCTGTCCTGCAGCAGCCAATCCCTCCCTTTGATTTTAAGGTGCCTGCTGCACCTGAGCCATAAGGTCATAAAGAATGGGAGTAAATTAGGCCATTCGGCCCATCAAGTCTACTCCCGTCATTCAATCATGGCTGATCTATCTCTCCCTCCTAACCCCATTCTCCTGCCTTCTCCCCATAACCTCTGACACCTGTGCTAATCAAGAATCTATCCTTAGATGTCTCTTCCTTAAAAATATCTACTGACTGCCTCGACAGCCTTCTGTGGCAAATAATTCCACATTCACGACCCTCTGACTAAAGACGTTTCTCCTCATCTTCCTAAAAGAACATCCTTTAATTCTGAGTCTATGACCTCTAGTCCTCGACTCTCCCACTGATGGAAACATCCTCTCCACATCCAAGCCTTGATCAATGGGACCCCCGCGGCAAATGGAAGGAAGAGTGTCAAAAGTGTTTAATTGTCATATGTACTGACAAACGGAACAACAAAATTCTTACTTGCAGCAGCATTAAAGGTCCGTAAACACAGCACTCATATATAAAATAGTAAACAAAAATTCAAGAAATGAATAAAACCCTAATACTAGTTCTAAAGTTTAAACTCAATTTAGTGCAACCAAAGGTGGTCCATATGTTCACAGTTGCTGAGGTTAGTGTTGTGTAGTGTTCAAGAGCCAGATTGTCGTTGGGAAGAAACTGTTCCTGAACAAGATGTCACGTTTTTTTTGCTCCTGTCCCTATTTCCCGATGGCAGGAGATGAGAGTGGGCCAGGGTGGCGCAGTTCCTTGACGATGCTGGCTGCTGAGAAAAAAGCTGCACGAGCGCCTCTGTACTGCTGGGGAATGCATGCATCTGCTGTAGGTGCATTGTTGCTGCATGACCCCACTGCTCTCTAATGGAGAAACAATGGCAGCAGACAAGGCTGCTCCTCTAGACTGGTACCACCAGGAAACTATTCAGTTAGCATACTCAAAATGGAAGCCAAATAGACAGAAACAGTACAGCATAGGAATCTGCCCTTCAGTCCATGATATCTCTGCCAATTTAAACTAATCCATTTACCATGCACATAGTCTGTATCCCTCTATGCCCTGTATGTAAAGGACTGAATCAAAAACCATGCTAAATAGTGGCGATTAATGTCTAAAGAAGGATCCTAACCAGAAACAGTACCTATCCATTTTTTCCAGTAACGCTGCCTGACCCGCCGAGTTACTCCAGCACTTTGCGCTTTATGCAAGTTTCCAACATCTGCAGTTGCTTCTGTCTACTAATTGTTAGTAAATGTTTTGCCAAGGATTAAAAGGAAATTACACATAGCTAATGGAAGCATTTTTTGCGAGATTCAAGACCAGATATCCACCCTTCTCTTTTCTGTGAAATGAAAACTACTGCTAAGTTAGACAGCTTTGCTAAGAAACACCTCACGGAAGGCTAATCAAAGATTAATATTAGGCTAAAGATACGTAGTACATCTAACATTATTTTGGGAGGTAGTGCTAAAAACATCACACCATTCCAAAAACACTGTTCTTGTCGCAGTGCCTGCTGTGGGACTAAAGATTGTTTTTGTGGAGATAGACACAGCAAAACACAATGTTGACACCACAAGCTTCACAACGAACCCTTGTTGTTGGTTTGAGTTACCTGCCTAAACTACAAGATGAACCAAAGAATTGCAGCTGAGTTGTACAAGATTTAAATACGGACAAGTTGTATTTAACTGTGGAAGTTTGCGGGCAGGCTCACCTGTGGATTGGGACGGCATCGTGCAGAGCATAAAGACTTTGAATACTTTTTCAAAAACAAAGTCTTCCCACAGCAGTTCCCCCACCCAGAAACATCCCTTGGTCCATTGACACTAATCCCTACAACTGGGAGCAGTAGGAGCTGCTGCTGAGACAGTCAAGATGGGAGCCTGACATTGGGTAGGCAGATAGAAAGGAGCCCCTGGATGTTGTGGCCACAACACTTGATACAACACAACCATTGCAGTAGAAGCAAAATCCACTGTATTCTAACGTATCCACTGTATCCTTCATTACAAACTATTTTCCAGTCTCAGAGAGACAGAGGGAGTGACAAGGCAGAGGGAGTGACTAAAGGCACGGCTGAAACATCGACAGAAAGAATTCCTCAGAAGGCACAAATTGAGGAAGGCACTGGTTGGACAAAGGAGATGAAAGATATAGGGACATAATTCCTGACAGATGTAGAATTGCAAGAGGAGACATTCTGAACACAAAATTAGAAGTGAAGTCATGGATGGACTTGGTCCATCATAAACAGGTCAGTAAACATCAGTGTGAGTCACAAGGAATTTACTGTAAGTTCCATCAAGTTTAGGGAAGACTGAAGGAGGCAAGAGGTCAGTTGGGATGACACTGACAATTGATTCCGTTATTAAAATAAATTAAATGAGGACCAGTTCTGTAGAAAGTCAGAGCCTTGCAGTCCTTTTCCAGGTTTCTTCCCCCTTCCCTACAATCAGTCTTAAGAAGGGTCGAGCCACAAGATGTCACCTATACACATTCACCAGAGACGCTGAGTTCCTCCAGCACTTTGTCTGTTCATGTATCAACCAGCATCTGCAGTTCTTTGTTTTTACAGCAAAGAGATTGGGCCTTCAGTAATGTTGATCATCAAGTACCCAAGACACCACTTATTTTATGCAGCCCTCCGCCCCACACACATCCCGTCAACTGCACTCATTTGCACACAAGAGGCGAATTACAGTGGCCAGCTGATTTACCAACCCACGAGAGAGGAATTCAATTGTACCAGCACTGGACCTGAATCACGTGTGCAATTGGTTCCACACTTCACTGTTCTTCACATCACCTGGTACTGCAGTTAGCCGAGTGGTCCTGGGCATCTGGCCAAGGAGCACCATGACAGAGGAATGAGGTATTGAGACAGAAAATCCCAAAGCTGCACAGTGCATCCAAGAATGCTTTAAGACACGATTAAGAAGATACATTTCTACTAGAAACAGGGCGATACGCCATCTCATCTTAGGAAATCTTCTCTGCCACTAAGCCGGAATAAGCGCAAAGAAGATTTACGAGGATGTTGCCAGGACTCAAATGCCTGAGCTATAGGGAGAGGTTGGGCAGGCTAGGTCTTTGTTCCTTGGCACGCAAAAGGATGAGGGGTGATCTTATGGAAGTATATAAGATTGAGGGGAATTAAAAGGGCCAATGCATATTTTACCGAGTACAGAGTAGGGGAATCAAGAACAAAGGGCATGTCGTTAATGTGCAAGAGGAAAGATTTACTAGGAAACTGAGAGGCAACGTGTTCACTTAGAGTGTGGTGGGTATATGGTATTAACCGCAAGAGGAGGTAGTTGAAGCAGGTACAACAACACCACCATTGAAAATACACTTGGACACGAACATGGATAGGAAAGGATTAGAGTGACATACGAGTCAAATACAGGAAAATGGGATAAACCTAGATGGGGCATCTTGGTTTGCATGAACGAGATGGGCTGAAGGGCCTGTTGCTGGGCTCCCTGGCACCAAATTAAATCAGGCAGATGTTGGAAATGTTGGTTGGGGAACACCCTGGGAACAGTGATCTTAGCTCTGTGACTTTACAGGCTATTATTGAAAGGGACAAGTTTGCTCTGCAGGTTAAGGTGTTGAACTGAGAGGGGAGGCTGATCCCAACAGCATGAGAGGACCTGGCAAAATAGACCAGGAGCAAATACTTTGGGTAAAATAACATCAGGCAAGTGGGAATATTTTAAAATAGTTAGTAAGAGTTCAGGGCCACCATGTTCTAGTAAGGATGAAAGGCTGAAATGGGAAGATTAGACCACTTTAGAAGACAAAGGATATTGAAGGCATGATCAAGGAAAATAGGACACTGAAGGTAGGTGGAGGCAGAAAAAGATCAAGGGAGTCTCTTGAAGATTATAGAATGTGAAAGAGAAAGAAATTAGGAGGACAGAAAGACATCATGAAACATCCATGGCAAGTAGAATTAAAGAGAATCTGAAGCAATCTGGAGTTTATCAGGAGCTTCACGAAGGGCTACCCAGGGACCTAGAGGTATCATCTGCATGTGGATGCAAGTGATGTGGACCAAGTCCTAAAATGTACATCTCATTCTTCAAAGAGGATGTGGAAGAAGAAGAGACAACGGATTCCAGAATCTTTAGCAAAACAAAACAAGCTCAGCAGGTCAGGCAGCATCTGTGGAGAGGAAATGGACAAATGATGGTCCCAAAGCAAATCGCTTTTCTGATTACCACATTATAAGGAGGTCACTATGTTAGTCAGAGTGCAGAGGAAATTTACCAGAATGTTGTCTGGATCGAAAGACTTTAGTTTTGGGGAGAGATTGGATAGGCTGGGCTTGTTTTCCCTTCTGAGAGGCTGAAGGGTGATCTCATAGTAATATTGGATTATGAGGGGCATTGATAGTCGGAATCTCTTTCCCACAGAAAGGTTATCAAAAACAAGAAGGCATATGTTTAAGGTGAGAGGAAGGAGACAGTTTAGTTTAGAGATACAGCGTGGAAAAAAGGCTCTTCGGCCCACTGAGTCCATGACGACCAGCAATCCACACACACTAGAGAGAATTTACAATTATACCAAGCCAATTAACCATGGATAGACATGACTTAGACATGGATAGAGAACTGGTTGGCAGAAAGGAGGAGTCGGAATTAATGGGTAATTTTCAGAATGGCAGGCAGTGACTAACGGGGTGCCGCAAGGATTGGTGCTGGGTCCCCAGTTATTTACAATATATATTAACGATTTAGACAAGGGAATTAAATGTGACACCTCCAAGTTTGTAGACGACACAAAGCTGTGTGGCAGTGTTAGCTGCGAGGCGGGTGCTATGAGGCTGCAGGGTGACTTGGATAAGTTGCGTGAGTGAGCAGATGCATGGCAGTTGCAGTATAATGTGGATAAATGTGAGGTTATCCACTTTGGTGGCAAGAACAGGAAGGCAGATTATTATCTGAATGGTGTCAGATTAGGAAAAGGAGAGGTGCAACGAGACCTGGGTGTGCATGTATATCAGTCATTGAAAGTAAGCATGCAGGTACAGCAGGCAGTGAGAGGAATTCATTGCAAGAGGATATGAGTTTAGGAGCAAGGAGGTCCTACTGCAGTTGTACATGGCCCTGGCGAGACGTCACCTAGAATATTGTGTGCAATTTTGGTCTCCTAATTTGAGGAAGGACATTCTTGCTGTTGAGGGAGTGCAGCGTAGTTTCACCAGGTTAATTCCTGGAATGGCGGGACTGTCATACGATAAAAGAATGGGTCGACTGAGCTCGTATTCACTGGAATTCAGAAGGATGAGAGGATATCTTATAGAAACATATAAAATTCTTAAAGGGCCTGTCCCACTAGGCGATTTTTTTTAGACGACTGTCATAGTAGGTCACTGAAAAACTAGCGACTGGACTAATGGGTCTGTCCCACTTAGGCGATATTTTAGGCGACTACGACAATGGAATTCACCGAAGTCAGCACCGGCGACTGCCTACGTCACCTGGCGACAACTGACGCTAGTCTGGCAACAACCTACGATAGCACCTACGTCAGGAGAAGATAAGCTACGACAAACCCACCGTCACCGAAAAGTTTTGAACATTTCAAAATCCAGCGGCGACTAAAAAAACGCTACGACTCTTTGGGCGACTGAGGAGACTACTCATGACCATACAGGCGACACCCCGGAGATAGTGTGGTGACAGCCTAGCCTAAAAAAATCACCTTGGATTTAGATATTTAATGTAATGGCAATTTCAACCTTTTCCAATCTTCAGCTTTCCGTTGCATTACTCCACGGGTAGGTGGGAGTGATCGCACACAGACAAGCAAAAACTCGTAAGTGGGACAGGCCCTTAAAGGATTGGACAAGCTAGATGCAGGAAAAATGTTTCCGATGTTGGGGGAGTCCAGAAACAGGGGTCACAGTTTAAGAATAAAGGGTGGGCTATTTAGGACTAAGATGAGAAAAAACGTATTCATCCAGAGAGTTGTGAATCTGTGGAATTTTCAGCCACAGTGGAAGGCAGTGGAAGCTAATTCACTGGATGTTTTCAAGAGAGAGTTAGATTTAGCTCGTGGGCAATAGAAATCAAGGGATCTGGGGAAAGGCAGGAACGGGGTACTGATTTTGGATCATGTTAAATGGCAGTGCTGGCTCAGAGGCCAAATGGCCAACTCCTGCACCTATTTTTCTATGTTTCTAACCTACAAACCTGTCGGTCTTAGGAATGTGGGAGGAAACTGGAGATCCCAGAAAAATCCCATGCAGGGTCACAGGAAGAATGTACAAACTCCATACAGACAACATCCTTAGTCAGGATCGAACCTGGGTCGCTGGAGCTGTAAGGCAGCAACTTTACCCCTGCGGCACCATGCCACTTGAGGGGAAAGTTTATTCCTTCCACAGTTTGCTTGATGACATGGAAGGTGGAGGAGTGCTACATTTTGAAGACATTTAGACAGACAATTAAATAGGCAAGGCATAAAATGATACAGTCCAATTGTTGGGAAATGGGATTTAGTGTCTGCGGGCAAAAATTTGGCACTGACACAATGGGCTAAAAGGGCCTGTTGCTGTGTTCTACACTTCTGACTTTGAAGGCATCAAAATAAAAAGGGTTAGAAATAGAATCTGCCACAGAATACAATCCCAAAGAAAGATGTTGCAAGGACTTTTCATTATTTTACTCTCCCACAGCCCCCAACCCAACCCCAAACAAGCCCCAACATCCAACAGGAGCTGCAGCTTCCTTCACTGGAGGGGTGAGATTGAATTACAGGAACATGTAACACTAATGAAACAGACTGCTAGAGGAACTCAGCGGGCCAGACAGCATCGGCGGAGGGGAACGGACAGACGATGGTTCGGGTCAGGACTCTTCTAGTGACTGGAATAACACAGCAAAAAACTGCACAGATACAGGCCCTTCGGCCCACAATGTCAAACCCGATGCCAAGTTAAACTAATCTCTTCTGCCAGCACATGATCCATATCCTTCCGTTCCCAGTCTATCTAAAAACCACTTAAGATGCCACTATCATATCTGTCTCCACCACACAACCCTGGCAGAACATACTGCTCTCCATGTTAAAACAAACGGGCTCCTCTCGCGTTAAAGCTATGCCCTCTAGACTTTGACAGTTCCACCCAAGGGGAAAAAAAGGTTCTGACTGACCTCAGGAGAGGTGAAGGGAAGAGGTAGGGCAAGAGTTGGTATGTTCTGGTGATAGGTAAGCGATAGGTAACTCCAGGTGGAGGAGGGGTTGACTGGCAGATGAGTAAAGTAGGGAGAGAAGGAAGCAGAAAGTAATCAAGGCTGGAGAAGGAAGGGTGCATGCAGATAGTGGAACAGAGGCAAAATGGGGATACTCAAAGAGTAGTTGAGGGAGGGGTGAAAAGGTCAGGAATTTGCAAGCAGGCTCGTTGAATAAACAGGAGTTGTTGGGAGACACAGTGCAACTGGTCGACACTTTTACACAAGTTAGACAAGTCCGGCTAGGCTCAGCTCAAAACGTGCAGACCAATGCACATTCTGCAGTAGGTTCAGCCAATCTTCTACCCAAGGAGAGGGATACCTGTCGTGCCGACGTGGAGCGGCCATGTTGTGGACGACACACCTGGATAACATTTTGTGTGCCCTCGATTTTCCAGCACCTGCAGATCCTTCTTTAACACCTGGATAACAACTGGTGTGTCCAACCCCTGGGGTTGAGAAGGGAGCGGCCGGAGAGGGCAGCTCTGCGTGAAATACTTCACCAAAAAAAGCAAGCTTTAAAAACTAGGGAGTTTAACCTGAAAGCGTCACACCCGACGGCGCCTCCGGATCCAAAACCGACTTGATAATCTCAAACCACAAACTTCAAAAAACGGGAGAATTTTGAGTCTCAAACGGCAAACATTTAACCCGTGAGAGTTCGGGGTAACTCCCGCCACCGCGGATTGTCTCTCAGGAGGACAACCTGGCGATGGTTGAACTTTTAAGAACGAACAAGGCGGCCGCGTGGGCTGGAAAAGGCTTGAGGGGAAGAGCACTCACCCAGAACAAGAAGTTGAAGCCGAAGAGTAGGTACTTGACGCACTTCATGCCGCCCTGCACCATGGTGGCGGTGGGAGCGGAGCGGATCAGAGACACAAACACACACACACGCACTCACACGGCCCTGGTACTCGCTCTCCCGCCCGCCCTCACTCCCTCACTGCCTGCCGATCCCGGGCGCCGGCCCTGCGCACGCGTGGAATGCGACCTCGCCCTTGTCGCGATCTTTGGTCGCGATTACTCGCAGGTGCGGAGAAGCCGCGACTGGGGACTGGGAGGACTCAGCTGGCGGAGGATGGACCGGACCAGGCCAGGATAGGGTAGGGTAGGGCAGGGTACAGGCTGGGCTGGTGACCACCCTAGTATCGTTGGTTAAGGCTGGACCAGTGCTGGGCGGGACCGGGATAAGGATAGGCCGGGTAGGGCAGCGAGAGGCGAGCAGGCTGTCGATGAGTTGGTTTGGGCTGGGCTGGGCTGGGCTGGGCAGGGCGGGGCTGGGCTGTCCTGTCACGGCTGAGCAGCCTAGGGTAAACAAAACTAAACTGACCAAGGCTGAGGCCGGACTGAACTGGGCAACGGTCGGTTGGGCTGGGCCGAGTCAAGCAGGACAGGGTCAGGTTGTAGCTCCGCCGCGGGTTCCTCTACTGTTATCTATCTATCTCTCGAATCTCGATGTCATGGGGCGAGGCCCGGCTGCGGTCGGCGAGTCACAGCTTTTAGTTTCCATGGAGATGCGGGTATTATTTTTGTTCTCGGATGCTCAGTGGGACGGGCTGGTGGAAGGGTCGCCGTCTCCTGTGTGTGTGTGTGTGTGGGTGTATATAATGTGTAACTGCTGCGTATCACTGGCGGCACATATATATATATATAGACACATAGAAAATAGGTACAGGAGTAGGCCGTTCGGCCCGTCGCCGTCATGGCTGATCATCCAAAATCAGTACCCCGTTCCCACTTTCTCCCCATGTCCCTTGATTCCGTAAGCCCGGAGAACTATATTCAACTCGCTTTTCAATACATCCAGTGAATTGGACTCCACTGCCTTCTGTGGCAATGAATTCCACAGATTCACAACTTTCCAGATGAAAACGTTTTCCTTCATCTGCATGAGGAAAATCCCCATCTATATATATGGATGCATTAGTGATCATTTTTCAAACCTCTTTAGATTCTGGAGTAGTTCCTGAGGATTGGAGGGTAGCTAATGTATAATTTTAAAAGGGAGGGAGAGAGAAAACGGGGAATTACAGACCAGTTAGTCTCACGTCAGTAGTGGGGAAAATGCTAGAGTCAGTTATTAAAGATGGGATAGCAGCACATTTGGAAAGTGGTGAAATCATTGGACAAATTCAGCATAGATTTATGAAAGGTAAATCATGTCTGACGAATCTTATAGACTTTTTCGAGGATGTAACTAGCAGAGTGGATAAGGGAGAACCAGTGGATGTGTTATATCTGGACTTTCAGAAGGCTTTCCACAAGGTCCCACATAAGAGATTAGTATACAAACTTAAAGCACACGGTATTGGGGGTTCAGTGTTGATGTGGATAGAGAACTGGCTGGCAGACAGGAAGCAAAGAGTAGGAGTAAATGGGTCCTTTTCAAAATGGCAGGCAGTGACTAGTGGGGTACCGCAAGACTCTGTGCTGGGACCCCAGCTATTTACAATATATATCAATGATCTGGATGAGGGAATTGAATGCAACATCTCCAAGTTTGCGGATGACACGAAGCTGGGGGACAGTGTTGGCTGTGAGGAGGATGCTAGAAGGCTGCAAGGTGACTTGGATAGGTTGGGTAAGTGGGCAAATGCATGGCAGATGCAGTATAATGTGGATAAATGTGAGGTTATCCACTTTGGTGGCAAAAACAGGAAAGTAGACTATTATCTGAATGGTGGCCAATTAGGAAAAGGGGAGATGCAACGAGACCTGGGTGTCATGGTACACCAGTCATTGAAAGTAGGCATGCAGGTGCAGCAGGCAGTGAAGAAAGTGAATGGTATGTTGGCATTCATAACAAAAGGATTTGAGTACAAGAGCAGGGAGGTTCTACTGCAGTTGTACAGGGTCTTGGTGAGGCCACACCTGGAGTATTGCGTACAGTCTCCTAATCTAAGGAAATACATTCTTGCAATAGAGGGAGTACAGAGAAGGTTCACCAGACTGATTCCTGGGATGTCAGGACTTCCATATGAAGAAAGACTGGATAGACTTGGCTTGTACTCGCTGGAATTTAGAAGATTGAGGGGGGGGGGGGGGGGGGTGCCTTATAGAGACTTACAAAATTATTAAGGGGTTGGACAGGCTAGATGCAGGAAGATTATTCCCGATGTTGGGGATGTCCAGAACAAGGGGTCATAGTTTAAGGATAAGGGGGAAGTCTTTTAGGACCGAGATGAGAAAAACATTTTTCGCACAGAGAGTGGTGAACCTGTGGAATTCTCTGCCACAGAAGGTAGTTGAGGCCAGTTCATTGGCTATATTTACGAGGGAGTTAGATGTGGCCCTTGTGGCTAAAGGGATCAGGGGGTTGGAGAGAAGGCAGGTACAGGGTACTGAGTTAGATGATCAGCCATGATCATATTGAATGGCGGTGCAGGCTCGAAGGGCCGAATGGCCTACTCCTGCACCTATTTTCAATCTTTCTATGTCTATGTTTCTATATTTCCCCATCTATATTTTCCTCAATATATATATATATTTTTTTAATTGTTTATTATCGTATAACAGAGTACTATGTTAACAAATCAGTTGTGCGGCTGCAAGTAAGAATTTAATTGTCCCATTTCAGTACATATTTCAATAAAACACCCTGGGCTCTTGAAATCAGAAATCATATTTAGTTTGCCTGAAACATTTTGTGTAAACAAATTTGAGTTATGTGCATACATTACTTTATGGGCAAATCTTTAAACGCGGTAGCATGGAGACAGAAGGTGAATTGGACTGCACGGTGCCTTCACCATTACTGGTGTAGTGACCTTATCACCTGCACAGTGAGCCAGGTGTACCGAGTGGTTTAAGGAAAAGGGGTAGGCTATTTGGGACTGAGATGAGGAAAATCTGGACAGGTACATGAACAGGAAAGGTTTTGTAGGATATGGGCTAAATGGCACTAGCGTAGACGGGGCATCTTGGTCAGCATGAAGGTCCTTGTATGACTCCATGACTCTGTATACATTCAGTTGAATACATTCGCTCACACACACAAGCTCAAGTTCAAGAGAGTTTATTGTCATGTGTCCCTGACAGGACAATGAAATTCTTGCTTTTCTTCAGCACAACAGAACATAGTAGGCATTGACTACAAAACAGATCGGTGTGGCCATATACCATTATATACGTAAATGCACACATGAATAAATAAACTAATAAAGTGCAAATAACAGATAAAGGGGTATTAATGTTCAGAGTTTTGGCCGAGCCAAGTTTAATAGCCTCATGTCTATGGGGAAGTAGCCATTCCCGAACCTGGTCGTTGCAGTCTTCAGGCTCCTGTACCTTCTACCCGAAGGTAGCAGGGAGATGAGTGTGTGGCCAGGGTGGTGTGGGTCCTTGATGATATTGCCACCCTTTTTGAGGCAGCGACTGCGATAGATCTTCTCGATAGAAGGGAGGTCAGAGCCGATGATGGACTGGACAGTGTTTACTACTTTTTGTAGTCTTTTCCTCTCCAGGGCGCTCAAGTTGCTGAACCAAGCCACGATGCAACCGGTCAGCATGCTCTCTACTGTGCACCTGTAGAAGTTAGAGAGAGTCCTCCTTGACAAACCGACTCTCTGTAATCTTCTCAGGAAGTAGAGGCGCTGATGAGCTTTCTTAATAATTGCATCAGTGTTCTCAGACCAGGAAAGATCTTCAGAGGAATTTGAAGCTCTTGACCCTTTCAACCATCGACCCGTTGATATAAACGGGACTGTGGGTCCCCATCTGTGGGTCCCCATCCTACTCCTTCCAAAGTCCACAATCAGTTTGTTGGTTTTGCTGGTGTTGAGGGCCAGGTTATTGTGCTGGCACCATATGGACAGTCGCTCGATCTCTCTTCTATACTCATCCCCATCAGTGATAAGTCCCACAACAGTGGTGTCGTCAGCGAACTTAATGATGGAGTTCGCACTATGACCGGCTACGCAGTCATGAGTATAGAGTGAGTACAGCAGGGGGCTGAGCACGCAGCCTTGAGGTGCTCCCGTGCTGATCGAGTCTGACACATTTCCATCAATACGAACAGACTATGGTCTGTGAATGAGGAAGTCGAGATTCCAATTACAGAGGGATGGGCAGAGACCCAGTTCTGCGAGTTTGGTAACCAGCTTGGAGGGGATGATTTTGTTAAATGCCGAGCTGTAATCAATGAATAA
The DNA here is from genome assembly GCA_035221665.1 of Okamejei kenojei. Taxonomy (NCBI): domain Eukaryota; kingdom Metazoa; phylum Chordata; class Chondrichthyes; order Rajiformes; family Rajidae; genus Okamejei; species Okamejei kenojei. Next base: position 14,541,090 of record CM069151.1, read on the forward strand.
CAGCCTGACATATGAGTTTTTGTTGTCCAAGTGGTCCAGAGCGGAGCGGAGAGCCAGCGAGATCTCATCCAACGTTGATCTGTTGTGGCGGTAAGCAAACTGCAGTGGGTCCAGGTTTTTGTCGAGGTAGGAGTTGGTTTGCGCCATGATCAACCTCTCAAAGCACTTCATCACCACAGGTGTTAGTGCCACTGGTCGATAGTCATTGAGGCACGTCACCTTGATCTTCTTGGGCACCGGTATTATGCCCCAAGATGCCAACATTACCAATGCTTCATGCATAAGTGAATCAGTAACTTCATAACTTCATCCATCAGTGAATCAGCTGAGAGATCAGTGGCCAGTGGTGTTAGAATCAAGGTTGCGGTCCTTGGGATGAACCCTGACCAGGTTCATTGGATTTGTTTTTTATGCCTTCTTGTCAAATGCACAGCCCACCAAGGAGAAAGATGACCACTCCATCAACTCCCTGTCAACGTAAGGACACTCTGCAGTACAATTAGATCCCTGGCTGTGCATGAAGGTTCTGACAGTGGAAGTCCTTCTCACTGCCAACCAAGTGAGCCCCTGGTGCTTACTTGGTGATTGCCTTGTTCAGAGAACCATTCAAGGTCTCTCATCAAACTCCAAGATGGTGCCTGCAGGCTGCTTCCTGAGTGAAATGCATTTTTCGGCTGAATTCCTTTTTTGCTGGGATGGCTTTCCAGGCAGACACTTTACATTCCCTTGAAATGCCATTTTGGTATTAGTTTGTTATTGTCACGTGACCTGAGATACAGTGAAAAACTTTGCGTGCTATCCAGCCCACTCAAATTTCACTGTGCAGGAGTACAATCACGCAATTATACAAAGCATGTCCCGCTGAGTTACTCCAGCATTTTGTGTCTACCTTCAATTATACAAATACAACAGGTAGTGTATAGAGAAAGAGACCAGAGTGCCGAATATAGTGTTACAACATTATTACATTATTGTGTTACGGTTATGGAGGAAGTGCAAGTAAAAAACAAAAGTCCAATGTGCGCATTGAGGTTGGTTGGGAGATCGCAACTGCACCCTAGTTTACTGAGGGACCTGTCAGTAGTCTTATTACGGCAGGGAAGAAACTATTCCTGAATATTTTGATGGACTGGGCTGCATTCAAAACTCTGCGATTTGTTGCGGTCTAAGGCAGAGCTGTTGCCAAAACAAGCTGACTCATTCCGATAGGGTGGTTTTTATGGTGCATTTGCAGAAATTGCTAAGAGTTGTTGGAGACTTCCTTAGTCTTAGGAGAAAGTGCATGTGTTGGCCACAGCTTCAATGTGGTTGGTCCAGGACAGGCTGTTGGTGATATTTATGCCTCGCAACTTGAAGCTCTCCACTCCACTTCAGCATCATTGATCCTGACTGGGGCAGGGACTCCAACACACTTCTGACACCCAGTAATTATCTCCTTCATCTAGTTGACATTGAGGGAGTAGTTATTGTTCTGACACCATGTTATTAATCTCTCTGTGTCCCTCCTGTACTGTCGCATCATTGTTTGCGATTCGGCCCGCTACAGTGGTGTCAACTGCAAACATGTAAATGGTGTGAGAGCAGAATTTAGCTGTACAGTTGTGAGTGTATCAGCGGGCTGGTGAGATGCTGAGAATGCATTTTTTTGTGTTAAGAATTATTGTGGAAGTGTTGTTGTCATCTACCTTCACTGATCGTGGTCTGTGGGTCAGAAAGCCGAGGATTCAGTGGGAGAGGGCTGCTGGCTCCTAGGTCAGGGAGTTTAGTTGGGATTATTGGTGTAGAAAGAGCTAGAGTCAATACATAGAAGTCTGATATAGATGCCCTTGTTAACCAAACATTTGAGCCATGAGTGTAGGACCCAGAGAGATGGTGTGAGGTGGGAGTTGGCAACCTTCACGTGGTCCGCCCTGTTTCGACTAATGCAATCAACCCGGCGTGCACAATCAAATAAGATCAAATAGAACAAGTTGTCCTACAACTTTAGGCTGTGCACGCCATACGCAAGAAGAAGAAGAGATGGTGTCTGCAGTGGACCTGTTGCATCAGTGGACAAACTGTAGTGGATCAAGGCTGGCTGGGAGGCTGAAGTTAATGTGCGTCATGGCCAGCCTCTCAAAGCACTTAATTGTACAGGATGTCAGAGCCACTGGATGGTCGTCATTTAGGCATGCTTTCTTGATCATACAAATGGGCATTCGAATTTCATAGTGTGACCAGAGTCCCAACGTTCCATGGCAATTCCTGTGGCTTTTATCAGTTCCATCATCCCGTGTCAAGTGGAATATATCCCACTTATTTTCACGTGTGGCTTTGATGGAATTTCTAGCATCCACTAACCCTTGCCGTTCTACCCTAAAATGGAAGCAGACATTTACATTGCTGACTTTAATGGTGCTTTATCTTGCATTTGATCTTGATTAGTAAAGGCATTAAAGGTTACAGGGGGAAGGCAGGAGAAGGTGGCAGAGAGGGAAAAATAGGTCCACCTTGATTAAATGGAGGAGTAGATTCAATGGGCTGAATGGCCTAATTTCGTTCCTGCGACTTATGGTCTTACTACTCAGTGAAAGATCATTCAAGGGTTAATTGGAATCTATCCTTTCACAGAATTGCAATGCACCACTTCAATGAAATTAGTTAATGATTTACCACAGTTCATCGTCTGCATTCATTAAATCTTTATTCAATAAAACATGAGCAGAGTTAATACCATGAAAAGATTTTGCATTGTTACATATGTCTTATAGTAAATGTTATTCGTGGGTGGTAGATCTAAGGACAATTGTGTGTAAGGTATATGGCAATTGTGAAGTGGCATGGATTTATCTGATGTGCGGGTCCAGGACAGCCTGGTGCTTTGACAAGGTTATTTGTGTTCTAACTGGGTTATAAATCTGCACCCTTCCTTTATTCAGGCTGACCTGACGCAACATGAGCAAAAATATACATGCGCAGAGTTTCCTGGGGCCCTGTTCTGTTATCACCAGGGCCGTGAATGGGAAATACCAGCTGAAAGTACAAGATATTGAATGGTAATCAAAGCTAGTGGCATGATGACCTACTGGCTGCAACAACTGGATCTGGAGAACACCACCGCCTAATAACATTACACTTTCTCTTGCGGGAGCAATTAGCAAGCAGCATTAGGACATAGTGGGTTGCTGAAAGATAGTATTTCAGCACAGATGGTGTCTGCTGCCTCCCGGCAACTAAAATGGGGAGGTGTTCTTTTCACGGGTCTCTTGAGAAATTATTAGAAAAACAACAATGAATCTGTAGACTCTTTAATCTCCTCCGCAGTGAACGATTCAATTGCAAGAATAAACTGCTGCTGCAGCACACTGAAGCTAATAGTACTTTGCTGTGAATGCATGGATATGTTTTCAAAGACCAGGATTTTGCAGTGTCCCCATCTCCGGGGATTGCTCATCTATCCCATAGTTCATCTAGTCCCAGATCCACTCGGGGCCTCTCTCCAGAGCTTGCTGGTGATGTAGGTAGGAAACAAAGAGGCAGAGGAGTTGAAGTTTAGTTTATTGTCAAGTGTACTGAGGTACAGTGATAATCCTTTTGCTGCGTGCTATCCAGTCAGCAGAAAGACAATACATTATTATAATCGAGCCATCCACAGTGTACAGATACATGATAGAGGGAATAACGCTCAGTGAAAGGTAAAGTCCAATTCAAGATAGTCTGAGGGTCTCCAATGAGGTACCGGTAGATAGTAGCTCAGGACGGCTCTCTAGTTGTGGATGGAGTGGTTCAGTTGCCTGATAACAGCTGGGAAGAAACTGAATCTGGAGGTGTGTGTTTTCATACTTCTCTACCTCTGTTGGGGAAGGGGAGAAGAGGGAGTGACCGGGGTGAAATTCATCCTTGATAATGTTGGTGGCCTTGCCGAGGCAGTGTGGTGTAGATGGAGTCTATGGAAGGGTGGTTGGTTCGTGAGATGGTCTGGGCTGCGTCCACGATTCTTGCGGTGTTGGATGGAGCTGTTGTGCTACTCTGATAAATCACGGTAAGATGCTTTCTGTGGCGCATCTGCAGAAGTTGGTGAGAGTTGGGGGACATGCTGAACTTCTTAAGGCTTCCAAGGAAGTAGAGATGTTGGTGTGCTTTTGTGACCATAGCTTTGATGTGGGCAGTCTACGACAAGATGTTGGTGATATTTACTCCTGGGAACGTGAAGCTTTCGACGATCTGTACTTCAGTGCTGTCAATATGTGATGTGTGTACCGCTTCATTTTTTGAAGTCTGAAGTGAATCACTATCTCCTTTGTCTTGCTGACATTGAGAGAAAGGTTATTGTCTTGACACCAGGTTACAATGTTTTCAATCTTCTTCTTGCATTCTCATTATTTGATATCTGGTCCACAATGGTGGTGTCATCCATGAATTTGTAGATTGATTTGCATTTGCACTTGGGTGCACTGTCGTGGGTGTACAAGGAGTAAAGAAGAGGGCTGATAACACATCCCTGCAGAGTACCAGTGTTGAGGATTATTGTAGAGGATGATTTGTCCCTTTTACTCACTAATTGGGGTCTGTTGGTCAGAAGGTCGAGGATCCAATTGCAGAGATGAGTGCTGACTCCATGTTCCACGTGTTTGGTGATGAGCTTGGATGGGATGGGATAGAATAGAATAGTTTCTTTATTGTCATTGTAACATGAACCATGTACAACAAAATTTAAAAAATGTCAGCCAGTCAGTGCACTATTCAAACATTTCTAAAAGCTAACGATACAAAGAGGTAAAATATTAACAAAGATAAACAACTAAAATAAATATGAAAATAGCACGCATAAACACCCAACCCTACATCCTTCCTGTCGATTTCACAGTGTACCAACCACAGTCCCTTAGTCCCTGCGGTCCTTGGTGGCTACATTTAGTGCCTTTATAGCAGTGGGGTCAAAACTGTTTTTAAGTCTGTTTGTCCTTGTCCTTGTAGATCTGTACCGTCTGCCTGACGGCAACAGTTCAAACAGGGAGTGTCCGGGGTGGGAAATGTCCTTTATAATATTCTGGCATTTTTTGATGCAGCGGGAACTGTGTAAGTCTTCCAAGGTAGGGAGAGGGCAGCTGACAATCCTCTGGGCGTTGTCAATGGCCCTCTGGAGCGCTTTCCTCTGAGCCGCTGTGCAGCTGGTGTACCACACGCATACACAGTATGTTAGGATGCTCTCAATGGACAGCAGCAGTCTCTGAGTGATGTTATTCTTCCTGAGCACCCTCAGGAAGTGCAGTCTCTGCTGGACCTTTTTCAGCAGCGCAGAAGTGTTCACGCTCCACGTCAGGTCCTCCTCAATATGGATTCCCAGGAAGCGGAAATCCGCCACCCTCTCCACACAGTCCCCTCTGATGATCAGTGGTACCATGTCCGTTTTGTTCTTCCTGAAGTCTATTATTATCTCCTTGGTCTTTAAGGTGTTGAGGAGCAGGTTATTTTCTCCACACCACACTGTCAGCTGTTCCGCCTCATCCCGATAGGCGTACTCGTCCCCCCCGGAGATGAGTCCCACCACCGTAGTGTCATCCGCAAATTTGGCAATGGTGTTGCTGTGGTGGGTGGGGGTGCAGTCATGTGTGTAGATGGTGTAGAGCAGGGGGCTCAGCACACAGCCCTGTGGAGAGCCGGTACTGAGGCTGAGGGCCGTGGATGTGTGATGGCCCACTCTGACTCTCTGGCTGTGACCCGATAGGAAGCTATTTATCCACATGCAGGTGGAGTGTGGAAGTCCCAAGTCCCCCAGTTTGTCCACCAGTTTGTGGGGAAGGATAGTATTAAAAGCAGAGCTGTAGTCCACAAAGAGCGTCCGCACGTAGCTCCCCCGCTGCTCCAGGCGGGACAGTGCAGCATGGAGAGCTGTGGCTACAGCGTCCTCTGTAGATCTATTCGCTCTGTACGCAAACTGGTGGGGGTCAAAACTTCGGAGCAGGAGTGATGTGATATGACCCCGGACCAGTTTTTCAAAACACTTCATCACCACTGGTGTGAGTGCGACGGGCCGGTAGTCGTTGAGGCTGGAGATGTGGGTTTTTTTGGGCAAGGGGACTGTGGTTGCGGACTTCAGACAGGGTGGGACAGTGGACTGGGCCAGAGACTGGTTAAAAATCCTCGTGAGGACTCCAGCCAGCTGGTCTGCGCAGTCCTTCAGCACGCGTCCAGAGACACCGTCGGGTCCAGTAGCCTTCCTTGGATTGATGGCCCGCAGCGTGCGCCTCACCTCATGCTCCTCTATCTTCAGGGTTAAGCTGCTGTGGACCATATGGTATCATGTGGCTGTCTCGGGTGGCCCCACTTCAAAGCGAGCAAAGAAGAGGTTCAGCTCCTCTGCCAACGAGGCGTCACCTTCAGCAGCTCCAAGGTTTGTCTTATAGTTGGTGAGATACTGGATCCCCTGCCACACCTGCCTGCTGTTGTTACTGTCCAGGTGGTCCTCTACCTTCCTCCTGTAGTCTGACTTGGCCTCTCTGATGCCTCTCTTCAGGTTAGCTCGGGCCGTGCTGTATAAAGCCCTATCGCCAGACCTAAAAGCGGTGTTCCTCTCTTTTAACAGCCGCTGGACCTCCCGGGTCATCCAGGGCTTCTGGTTGGGGTAGATCCTGATGCGTTTGACCACTGTGACCGTGTCACAGGGCTGTGGTATATGAATAACATTTTGACATATGTGTGTCTCTTATCCAGATGTTGCAGGGATGAGTGAAGGACCAGGGATATGGTATCTCTCATGGTAGGCGAACTGCAAGGCTATTTGGTAGATTGGATTTAATACGTTCCATTATCAGTCTCTCAAAGCACTGCATGAGGGTGGACGTCAAGGCTACTGGACGGTAGTCATTAAGACATGAGTTCTTGCTTTTCTTCGCACCGGGATGATAGCGGTCTTCTTGAAGCAGGTGGATACCTCAGAACGGAGTAGGGAGAGATGAAAGATGTCTCTGAACTAGTTGGTCCGTGCATTTTGTCGAAGGACGTGGCCAGGGGCGTGCAACATTTCAGGTTTGGTCCCTTCTTCAGACCCAAAATATCTATCCATTCCTTCCCCAGATGCTGCCTGATGCCTGAGTTCCTCCAGTATTTTGTGTTTTTACTTAATTAAAGTCTACTTTCTGCACTGATTTCACTGGTTAGATTTGCATAACCACAAACTTAAAATCAATTTTCTAAAAACACCTGAGCCTTATCAATGTCATGCTGATCTTTGTGAAACACGAAAGAATTGTCACATGGAAATGAAGACGTCAGTTATGAAATTCTGAGTTAATGTTGTGCAAACTTTCCCAATTGCGTCAAAGTAGAAACTCGAAGTAAGTTATTTCCAGCCTCCAGTTTATATTGTGTGGTTTCATAACCCAAACTGAAATTGGTGTGGTATTATCAGTTCCGATTTCCTTGTTAAGGCCACTCAGAGAATAACATAGTCATATCGCATGGAAAATGGCCCTTCGGCCCAACTCTTCCATGCCAAGCAAGATGCCTCATCTAAGCATTTTCCCATAAACTTAGAACATAGAGCAGTACAGCACAGGAACCAGCCCTTTGGCCACAATGTTAGTGCTGAACATGATGCCTAGTTAACTGATCTAATCTGCCTGTACATGATCCATATCCCTCTATTCCCTGCATATCTATGTCCCTATCTAAAAGCTTCTCAAACACCATTATCATATCTGCCAACATCCTGGGTGTTCTGACTGTCCACCCTATCCATACCTCTCATGAATATATATACATCTATCCAATCTTCCCTCAACCTCCGATGTTCCAGAGAGAAACCAATCCAAGTCCATTCTAACTCAACCGGTTGCTGTAACCTTCTAATCCCAGCATCATTCTGGTCAACAGCTGCACTTGCTCCCAAGCCTTTGCATCGTTTCTGTAATGGGATAACCAGAACTGCATGCATTGCTCCAAATATGACCTAACCACGATCCTACAGAGCTGCATCATGACTTCCTGTGACTTTTATTCAATGGCCCTGGCAATGAAGGCAAACATACTATATGCCTTCTTTACCACCCTATCTATTTGTGCTGCCACTTCCAGTGAGCTATGAACTTGGACTCCCATAAACCTCTAAACCTTTCCTATCCATGTGTCTTTTAAATGTTGTAATACTACCTGTATTTACTACTTGTAAAAGAGTGTCTTTTAAATGTTGTTAAACTACCTGCCTGACCTACTTCATGTTCATAACTGCTGGGGCGTTTCACACCAATAAGGTATGGGATGTACCAATAGTCTAACGTTGAGGACAACAGATGAATATTCATGTTTATCCACCCTCTTAAATGTCATTTATTTTCTGAGTCAAAGTGACTACGTCCTGCCTTGAATCAAAAACAGAATACGTGTATAGCATTCGAGATGCATGTTATATTTATGACTGACAGTAATCTATTTAATTTTCCAGTCAAATACTAAATTTACATTGCCATGGAAAAATTGGTGGCTCTGGTGGTCTGATGTGGGTTGCTAGGATTTAAATGTTGTTATAGCTTCTGTCTCAACTATCTCATTCCATATGCCCACTGCCCACTCTATGTACTATTAACATGTCCCAATGTTTCGAGTGAAAATTCTATTGTGAAGTCAGGTTTTAGCAGTCAGTAAACACAAGTCAGCATTGACCCAGTAAGTGTGGCAATAGTTGGACTTTTGAGTGGGAAAGTAGTAAGCGGAGTATTCTCGTATTAAATGAGCTGTGTTAAATGAGCTGCTATATGACCCTCTCCCCTCTGACAATGCTGTAATTAGTAAAAAAATGAACTTTGCTAATGACTTAAATCTAACCCTCCGACATAAATCAGTTCCACGTGGCAAATTCATTTATGTTTCACAAGAAAGATCAGCCGCATTCATTGAGTTTAGAGGTCACTGATCAGTTTAATATGGAAAACGCTGGGGTTACAGAGTAGATAGATGTAAATCTTGAAATGAAGGAACAGACAGCAGCTGTGCAAAGTCTGAGTCAGAATAGGGAAGTATTGGAAGGGTTGGAAAATAGTGGATAGTAATTAAATCACAAAAATCCAGTCATGGCTTGCGCAAAGTCAACAAAAGAATGCTCTGCATTGTTGCTTGTAAAAGTGAAGCAATTCTCTGCCTGAGCAAAACATGCATTGCTGGAGGGACTCTGCAGGTCAGGCAGCATCTGTGGAGGCCTCACAGCCTCAGGCGCACCTTTCGAATGGAGATGAGGAGGAATTTATTTAGACGGAGGTTGGTGAATCTGTGGAATTCATTGCTACAGCTGGCTGTGGAAGTCAAGTAACTGGGTATTTTGAAAAGAGAGACCATTAGGTTCTTGCTTAGTAAGGGCGTCAAAGGTTATGGGGAGAAGGCAGCAGAGTGGGGATGAGAGGACAAAATAGATCAGACAGGGTTGAATGGCAGAACAAACTTGATGGGCTGAATGGCCTGGTTCTGCTCCTACTTCCATATTATGGACTTATGGAAGGAGCGGACAGATGCCGTTTTGGGTCCTGCTCCTTTTTCAGATGCAGAATGGGGTTGGGTTAATTCTTCCCCCCCCAACTCCATCTGCCAATCAAACCCCACCTTACCTGTATCCACCTATCACTTGTCGATCTTTGTCCTGCACCCACCTCTCTTCCAGCTCTCTCCCCTCCTACTACAATCAGACCGAAGAAGAGTCTCAACCCGAAACGTCCCCCCCCACAGATGCTGGCTGACCTGCTGATTTCCTCTAACACCTTGTTTTCCTCAAGGTTCCAGCATTAGCTGTCATTCTGGCTGAAACTAATTAAGGTAAATAATTATTGGACTGGGTAGTGAAATCAGTACACCTTGGATTTAGATAGTTAATGTAATGGCAAATTCAACCTTTTCCAATCTTCAGCTTTCCGTTGACATTATTCTACGGGTGGGTGGGAGTGATCCAGGCACGTGCCGTGAGTAATTACTCAGGGTAGGCACTCAGTCGGCTTTAAAAAAATTAAACCGCGCATGCGCAGATTGTTCTCTCCGTTAAAAAAAAACAATAAATAAAAACAGTGACAATTCAATTTGCTTCCTAGTCTCCTTTATTCTGAATTACTGAATGGGTGGGGAGGGGGGTGGGGGGGGGTGAAGGGTGATGGCAGATGGAGAGATGGTGGGAAAAACGGGAGTACAGGTAATAGTTGAATCAGTTGTCATCTTATTGAATGACAACACTTGTTCAAGGGACTAATTGGGGGAACAGTTCCTTTCACAGCGTGTGGAGAGTCTGTGCCAGGGTAAAGTTGTGGGGAGGGCACGAGTGTTGAGAAGGAGGGTGTCGGGGATACTGCCAGTAACTCACTCACTCACTGCTACCGCAGCTCTCCGGGCGCGAAGCCACGCACTGTAGCTGGGGATAGAAGCAGCTCGGGGAGCTGCGAGCGGCCACCGGGACCCGACAGCAGAACTGGCCGCCACTTCAGCGCCTTCTGCCGGCCCGCTCACCTTTGGCCGTGCTCTCCGTCGGAACACCTGTCACCTGCCGCTCGCCGACTTCGCTCATGTCAGCGGCTTCCTGCAAATCCTTAAATTCCCACAGCCGAGTAACCTTAATCGCGCTGTCGGAATTTAAGGACATGAGTGAGGCCCGCGAGCGGCAGGAGAGGGGTTTTTAGACGGAGAGCTGCCAGAGGTGAGCGGGGACCGGCAGAAGGAGCTGTGGCGGCTGGTTCCGCTGTCCGGCCCGGCGGCTGCTCAGCCACTCGAGCTACTTCTCTCTCACCCCTCCCCCCCCCCCCCTGAACTACACCTCTCTCCCCCCCCCCCCCCCCCCCCCCCCGGCCTCAATGCAGTGGCATTCCATGCCTTCGTGCAAGGAGCGTCGCAAGTGGCATTATCCCAATAACCTCCCTCACAACATTTGTGTCCTCCCCGCAACTTTACCTCGGGCCAGACCCCCCAAACGCTTGGAAAGGAGCTCTCCCCCCCACCCCACAAATACGGTATTTAAAAACATCATCAAGAAATGTACTTACCACATCATTCGTACACGACAAACCATATTTGAAAACCCCGCCAAGAAACCTGCGCTGCGCATGCGCAGCAGACTGATGCGCATGCGCAGTGCTGCAAAGGCAGAATTTCAGCTGCCGTCAGCCCCGATTGAAATTGACGACTTCAGGCAGCGCTGACGGCACGTGGGCTGCATAGACCTTCCCGTGTTACAAGCGCTGCGGATGAAAGGCACGGAGAATTATGCCTACCTAAGAGATCGGTCTCTTACATAGGCATAATTCTCCCATGCCTTTACTGTTTCTATTTAGTAATTACTATGTTATAATTTTAGTCAGGGTAGGCAGTGCCTACCTTGCCTACCCTGACGGCACGTGCCTGGAGTGATCGTACGTAGACAAACAAAAACGGATCTTCCAGTCGTTATTTCCAGCTTAATTTGTTCTTTATTGAAGTAGCTGTACAGACAAAAAAGTGGACATACCAGATCCTCTTTATTCTTTTACAAAAATTGTAGCTTTCCGTTCTTACTATCTGGTAAGAACTGTTTTCTCTCCAAATCCCGTGGCTGGTCTGATCTCGTGGGTCCCTCTCCATCTATCATATATGTCACGCCCATCTATGTATCAAAAGCCCATCCCCAAGCGTACAAAATAATTCAGCAAGAAATATCCAGACAAAATAACATAAAATGCTAACAGTAACTAGCCTAAGCATGAATGGCTCCTACAGTCATCATCCAGGTTTAAAGTTCCAATGGAGTCTTGACAGAGATATTTGTTGCAATGAGCCTGTTTTATCAAACACGCAGGCTGTTAAGCATGTTATAGATATCTATTTGTAAAGATTTAGTTGGCATTATATAGCAATAGTTGTCATTCAAAATGAAAGGACCAAAACCTAGGAATAGAAGTTTTGAAGAAACATTTTAATTTTATATTTAAATATCTGTGATCCTTTTGTAGACATCTGTGATAAAAATAAATCATGATACCAGGAACCTCAAAATACCACAGAAATACAACAGAAAATGTTTCACAATAAAATCTCTGGGGTGTCTGGTAAAAATTAGATGAATCTCTAAGGTTTTAAATTGTTTGTAAATCTCCCTGCAGTAACATCTGCTGACTATTGACTCACTACATTCTCAATGCAATCTCTCTTTCTGTGATCAGTACCAGCTTGGGGGCTGACATATTTTCAAGACCACTTTGCTTCCTTGAAGCGAAGATAGATACAAAATGCTGGAGTAACTCAGGCAGCATCTCTGGAGGGAAGGATTGGGTGGCGTTTTGGGTCGAGACCATTCTTCAGTCTGAAGAAGGGTCTCGACCCAAAACGGCACCCATTCCTTTTCACCAGGGATGCTGCCTGTCCAGCTGAGTTGCTCCAGCACTGTGTCTATCATCGCTGTAAACCAGTATCTGTAGTTCCTTCCTGCACATTGTTTTCTTGAAGCATTTGGGTAACTTTTGCAGATTTTAGCGGTGGTGTTCATGCTATTAATTCTTCACACCATGTGTGTCAAACATTGGGCTGGACCGTATGGTTATCTGATGGGTAAACTCAATGGGAGCTGCTGTCTTACTGCTGTGGGCAAGACAATAGGTTTGGGAATGATGCAGCATGGAAGTCAGCAATAGACTGGATGAACTGTTTTAGTCTAGTTTATTGCCACGTGTACCAAGACACAGTAAAAAGCTTTCTGTTGCGTGCTATCCAGTCAGCGGAAAGACTATTCATGATTACAATCGAGTCGGCCACAGTGTTCAGATACAGGATAAAGGGAATAATGTATAGTGCAAGATAAAGTCCAGTAAAGTACGATTAAAGATCATCCGAAGATCTCCTGTGAGGTTAATGGTAGCTCGGGACCGCCTCTAGTTGTTGATGAATGGTTCAGTTGCCTGATAACAGCTGGGAAGAAACTGTCCCTGAATGTGGAGGTGTGTGTTTTCACACTTTTGTATGTTTTGCCTGATGGGAGAAGGGAGAAGAGGTAGTGACCAGGGTGAGACTGGTCTTTGATTATGCTGGTGGCCTTGCCGAGGCAGCATGAAGTGTAGATGGAGTAATGGGACGGGAGGTTAGTTTGTGTGATTGCACTGGGCTGCATCCATTAAGACACTGTACCAAAGGGCAGGATTCACTTCACACCTGGCTCCTCAGATTTCTACCCATGTATACAGTGCAGCTCCATTCCTTGAAATAGGTCCTAAACCTTCATTGAAATAATAATTTCAGATCAGGTTTTTGTTTGCTTTTCTTTATTTGACTGTTATTTAACAGACATGTCTGTTTTTAATTAAGCAACAGAAGTTTAATGCATTTGGAAAATATACTTTGACATTTTTCCAAGTGCTTCCAAATGTCTTTACGCATTGGGAAACAGTGGGAAGGTTTTGGCAGCAGCAACAGGGGAGTCCATTGAAGCACAAGAAAGGAGCGAGAGAGAAAACGGGGAATTACAGACCAGTTAGCCGGACTTTGGTGGTGGGAAAGATGCTGGAGTCAATTATTAAAGAGGTAATAATGGGGCATTTGGATAGCAGTAAAAGGATTAGTCCAAGTCAGCATGGATTTATGAAAGGAAAATCATGCTTGACCAATCTTCTGGAATTTTTTGAGGATTGGACAAGTAAAATGGATGAAGGGGAGCTAGTGGATATAGTATATCTAGACTTTCAGAAAGCCTTTGATAAGGTCCCGCATGGGAGACTGGTGACAAAAATTGACTGGTGAGCACATTGTATTGGGGGTAGGGTGTTGACGTGGATAGAAAATTGGTTGACAGACAGGAAGCAAAAAGTAGGAGTGAACGGGTCCTTTTCAGGATAGCAGGCAGCGGCGAGTGGAGTGCCGCAAGGCTCGGCGTTGGGACCGCAACTGTTTACCATATATATTAATGATTTGGAAGAGGGAATTAGGAGCAACACTAGCAAGTTTGCGGATGACACAAAGCTGGATGGCAGTGTGAACTGTGAAGAGGATGTTAGGAGGTTGCAGGGTGGCCTGGACAGGTTGAGGGAGTGGGCAGATGCAAGGAAGTTGCAGTATAATATAGATACATGTGAGGCTATCCACTTTGCTGGCAAAAACAAGGGGGCAGATTATTATTATCTCAATGAGTTAGGTTAGGTAAGGGGGAGGTACAGCGAGCCTTCATAACAAGAGGATTTCAGTATAGGTGTAGAGAGGTTCTTCTGCAGTTGTATAGGGCTCTGGTAAGGCCACATTTGCAGTATTGCATACAGTTTTGGTCTCCTAATTTGAGGAAGGACATCCTTGTGATTGAGGCAGTGCAGCGTAGGTTCACAAGATTGATCCCTGGGATAGCGGGTCTGTCATATGAGGAAAGATTGAAAAGACTGGGCTTGTATTCACTGGATGAGGGGGGATCTTATAGAAATATATAAAATTATAAAAGGATTGGACAAGCTAGATGCAGGAAAAATGTTCCCATTGTTGGGCGAGTCCAGAACCAGGGGCCACAGACTTACAATAAAGGGGAGGCCATTTAAGACTGAGGTGATAAAAAACTTTTTCACCCGGAGAGTTTTGAATTTGTGGAATTCCCTGCCACAGAGGGCAGTGGAGGCCAGATCACTGGATGGATTTAAGAGAGATAGATAGAGCTCTGGGGGCTAGTGGAATCAAGGGATATGGGAAGAAGGCAGGCACGGGTTATTGAATGGGGACGATCAGCCATGATCGCAACGAATTGTGGTGCTGGCTCGAAGGGCCGAATGGCCACCTTCTGAACCTATTTAAATGTTTCTATGTTTCTATGTAAGGTCACTCATTGCATTGTCCACTCTGCTTTCTGGATTATTGCAACAGTCATTCGGAGCTTCAAAGATTGGTAAAGGTGGTTGACTTTGCTGTCTTTTAAAGGGTTTAGAGGCCTATGGGCTAACAATAGGTAAATGGGACTGGCTCAATATGCCAACTTAATCGGCATGGTCAAGGTGAGTCAAAGGGCCTGTTTCAGTGCTATGCAGCTCTATGGACTGCGCAACACAGGCTGAACTAACCCAATCCCACTCATCGATGGATGTTCCTCTACAAAGTGGGCCAGGGTCTCACGGCTAAAGAAGGCACGCCAGAGAACTTTGTTAATGTAAACACACTGCGTCGGAAAACTACTAGAACAATCAATATGGTGATTTTTTCTCAATTACATTTATGCCCCAAACCAAGCCTGGAGTCATAGAACAGCACATCATAGGAACAGGCCCTTCGGCCCACTATATGCATGCCGAAAATTAAGTTCACATTTATTGTCACATGCGCCAATTGGTGCAGTGAAATTTGAATTACCCTACAGCCATACGAATAAAAAGAACACAATGCACAATAGAGTTTAACATAAACATCCACCACAGCGGAATCAACGTTTCACATTGTGATGGAAGGCAATAAGGTTCAGTCATCTTCTACTTTGTTCACTCATGGTTGGGGGGCCTTTGAACCCTCTGCACTCGCTGCTGCGGACGGCCTGATATACAGGCCGGGATGATCGGAACTCCGACGTCGGAACGGAGGAACACACTCTGCGGCTTGGAGTTTCCGAATCGGCTACTTCCTACTGGAGACCGGGGCTTCCGAAGTCCACAGTCTGAGGTAGACGGAGCTCCAACACTGGTGATGTTCGGCAAAATATATCAGGCCTCCACTGCTAGGAAAGGCTGCGCAAATCCAGTCAGTAGGCCGCGGGGGGGGGGGGGGGCCGGGGGGGGGGGCAAAGAGACACAGAGAAAATACGCATCTCCGTCCAGGTAACGTGAGTGAAAAACCGTTTTGCCCTATTCCCCCCCCCCCCCCCACCACCCACCACATAAGACATACTGAGAAACATTTAAAACATATATTTAGACACACTAAAAATAACAAAAAGGGTGAAAGGACCAACAGCTGCTGGTGAGGCAGCCACTACGGAAGTGCCACCCGATGGACTAATATCTTTCCTGATCTCACCATCAAGGTTTAATTGAGGGGCAATTATCAGGAATGTTCATCTGTTGTCCACAGTGGTGGACTATCAGTAAGTCACACCCCCTATTGGTGTCACAAGCCTTAAAGTATCCTTGCAAGTCGAATTAAAAACAGTGTTTTTCCCTGTTGAAGATTGATGCTTGTTTTAATTAATATCTTCTATCCATGTCATTCTGTAGGTAAAACATAGAGCATACAGTCCCTGGTGATGCTCACTATTCTTAGTTTAGTTTACTTTAGAGACACAGCGCGGAAACCCATGTGGTCACGGGGAGAACGTACAAACTCCATACAGACAGCACCCATAGTTGGGATCGAACCCGGTTCTCTGGTGTGTAAGGCAGCAACTCTACAGTGTGCCACTGTGCTGCCCCTATGGTTCCAAGGTTTGCTAAACTCAAATCCCTTGGTTTATTGACATTCAATCTTGGATTGATGAGAGCAAACTCTGGAGCCTAGCCCTCAATGCCAAACCCAACACCATTGGGCAGGTTTGCAGGCTGTGGAACCACAGGCCTTAACAAACAGCTGGGTGAACATATGGGCAGCCAGGCAAGGTCTTGTGATAATCCTTCTCTTCCCTTGCCCAGCCAGGGATGGGGTAGAGTCACGGGCTACTCTGACGTGGGATGATAAATCCGGTGGCAGGAAACAGCAGTTGAAGACATTTGAGAACATGCCACAGTAGTTGTGAACTTGAAGCAGGTTGAGAGCAGCGCTGGACTAGACTGGCCAAAGATGAAGGCTTGGGAATTGGAACGGACACTAACCCTGCAGGAGCTGGAGAGAGGTTGTCATCAAAGGCCATGAAGAGCATTCCTAGTTCCCTAGCTCCACCAGGAGAGCAGAAGAAGGGTCTCGACCCGAAACGTCGCCTATCTCCTTCGCTCCTTAGATGCTGCTGCACCCGCTGAGTTTCTCCAGCTTTTTGTGTACCCTCGATTCTCCAGCATCTGCAGTTCCTTCTTTAAAAAAAAGAGCAGTAAATGGCATTTGACTCTTGGTGCAGATAACTTGTTCGTCCACTCTAGTTCTCCCTGTCTGCAACTCTTTCTCTCTCTAGCAGCCTGCCTTGTTTAAGTTTTTTTTTAAACTTCCAATTGAACATTGAAGTCGGGAGACTAATTTAAAAAATGTCATTGAAGTGTGTCATATTTCAAAGTGTAGTCTACACACACACTTCAAAACAGCCGGACCATCTGTCACGGATTTATTTTCGTGTCCTTGGTATTTCTCATAACTGTCAAACAATGCAAAGAATATTGAGATAAAAATACAATGGGCAACATTTAATGTTAATGTGTTGATTTTCCCTTCTGTTTGTCAAGACCCACGAATTGCCCACCAATTAATCAGATGTTATTCACTGGAGCAAAGAGCATTTACATATTTACAGATCGTCATGTATCTTTCTTATTTTCTGCATTTACATTGGGAGCTGGGGAAACAGATTATCAGACGATAGACACAAAAAGCTGGAGTAACAGCAGGTCGAGACCCTTCCTCATCTGGAGACCCTTTTTCTCTAGAGATGCTGCCTGACCCGCTGAGTTACTCCAGCTTTTTGTGTATATCTTCGGTTTAAACCAGCATCTGCGGTTCCTTCCTTCCACAGAAAGATAATAAGTATTAGTTACGGGAAAGTAACGACATAAACTAATTTCAACTCTCAAGAGATTTATTTAATAACGCGTTCAAATTTCAAAAATTGAAGTGCAATTTAGATTACGTATTCATTTATCCAGATTGCACCAGGCTGAGGTTTACGAAAACAGCCTATCAGCAACATTCACTTATGTGGTTTTAGAATGTCTCATTCATCAGGAGATCAGCAGGAGTTAGTGCCAAATCTTACCCATGGCACAATCGTTGGTTGAAGCAGTCCTTGTGTGGGATAGCTGAAGGTCAGAAATCAATGTCTTGGTTGTCAAAACCAGAGAGGATTAAAGAAAGAACAATGGTTTTTCAGATAGACACAAAATGCTGGTGTAACTCAGCGGGACAGTCAGCATCTCTGGAGAGAAGGAATGGATGACGTTTCGGGTCGAGACCCTTCTTCAGACTGATGTCAAGGGAGTGGGCGTGACAGATAGAATGTAGTCGGAGACAGTAAGACTGATGGGAGAACTGGGAAGGGGGGCGGGGGGGGGGATGGAGACAGAGGAAAAACAAGGGCTACTTGAAGTTAGAGAAGTCAATGTTCATGCCGCTGGGGTGTAAGTTACCCAAGCAAAATAAGAGGTGCTGTTTCCCCAATTTGTGCTGGGCCTCACTCACCCCAGAGGTATGAACATTGACTTTTTTAATTTCAAATAGCCCTTGCTTTCCCTCTCTCTCCATCCCCTCCCCCTTCCCAGTTCTCCCACCCGTCCTACTGTTTCCGACTACATTCTATCTCTGTCCCGCCCACTCCCCTGACATCAGTCTGAGGAAGGGTCTCGACCCGAAATATCTCCCATTCCTTCTCTCCAGAGATGACGCCTGTGCCGCTGAATTACTCCAGCATTTTGTGTCTTTGATTTAAACCAGCCTCTGCAGTTCTTTCCTACACAGTGGTTTTGCAGAGATAGCTTGAAAAATCCTGGAAGGACATCCTTCACAGGAAGTAAAATGTAGTTTTTAAGCATCTTGCCAACCAAGTTCAAAGAAATTGCAGATCAGAAGAGTTACAGTAGATGTAATTTTTAAAATGGAGACATGAGGAACAGCAGATGCTGGAATCTTGAACAAAACGCTAAGTGCTGGACAAACTCTATGCATCAGGCAGTGTCTGTGGAGGGAATGAACAGATGATGATTCGGGTCGGGACACATTTGTTTGGTTTATTTAATTGTCACGTGCTCCGAGGTACAGAGAAAAGCTCTTTGTTACGTGCTATCCCGTCAGTTAAAAAACTACACTTGATTACAATCAAGCCACCCACAGTGTGCAGATACAGGATACAGAGAATAAAGGGCCTGTACCACCAGCATGCGACTCCATGCGGTGAGCGCGACCTAACGTGGTCGCTTGAGCCGTCCGGCCTCGCGGGGCCGGTCCCACTTCGATCGCCGGAGCCGTATGGTTGTGCGGAGCTGGTCCCGACATCACACGGGGCTCTGAACAACTGACCGTGTTCAAAAATTGGTTTTTGAACACGGTCAGCCTCGTCGCATTACGCACCGCCTCACGTCGTGCCTCCATGTCCCTCTCTGTGTGCCTCCGTGGCCCTCTCTATGTGCCTCCGTGACCCTCTGTATATGTGCCTCTGTGACCCTCTCTGTGTGCCTACGTGACCCTCTCTATATGTGCCTCCGTGTCCCTCTCTGTGTGCCTCCGTGGCCCTCTCTCTGTGTGTGCCATCCGTGACCCTCTATCTGTGTGCCTCTGTGACCCTCTCTATATGTGCCTCCGTGCCCCTCTCTGTGTGCCTCCGTGACCCTCTCTATATGTGCCTCCGTGACCCTCTCTCTGTGCCTCCGTGACCCTCTCTATATGTGCCTCCGTGGCCCTCCCTCTGTGTGTCCCTTGCGAACTTACCGCAGACTTCGCTCCAACTTCGCGCCACATCGAGCCACTCACCCGACCTCCGCGCGGCCCCCGCTGCCGTTTTGGTCGCGCTCGCCGCATGCAGGCGCATGCTGGTGGGACCGGCCCTGTACGGGGATCACCCGACCTCCGCGCGGCCCCCGCTTCCAGTTTGGTGACGCTCAGCGCATGGAGTCGCATGCTGGTGGGACAGGCCCTTAACGTTTAGTGCAAGGTAAAGTCCCATGAAAGATAGTCCAATGGTCTCCAATGAGGTGGATGGTAGGACAGGACCACTCTTTAGTTGGTGTTAGAATGGTTCAGTTGCCTGAGAAAGCTGGAAGGTAGAGGTAGAGGCAAGGGATGGGGCTAAGATGGAAGCCAGAGACCGAGGTTCAAACCTGACATCGGGTGCTGTCTTTGTGAAGTTTGTGTGTTTTCCGTTTCCCGTTTTCCTCCCACATCCCAAAGACGTGCGGGCTTATAGGTTAACTGGCCCTCTGTAAATTGATCCAAATGTGTAGGGAGTGGATGAGAAAGTGGGATAACATCTAGTGTGAACGGGTGATCAAAACTCGGCGTGGACTTGGTGGGCCGAAGGGGGGCGTTTTCTATGCTGTATCTCTAAACTGAACTAAATTCCAAACTAAATTTTACAGCATTTGCTCTCTCCTGACCCCCCTGAAAACAATCTGTGTAATTATTATCGGATTGCTATTTGTTGGTACTTGCTGCATGCACGTTCGCTGCCATGTTTCCCGAATGCAACGATGATGGCGATTCAACAACATTGCCTGTTAATCACTCTGACACACCCTGAGGCTGGGAAACCCTTGCCATAAATACTAGCATTGTCTTTTGTATGTGGGAACTGATCTTAGTGATAAGGAGTTAAGTGATGCCAACCAAAGCAGTAGCATAGAACAACGTATTTAACTGCCTTTTTATTAATATTGCAAAATTTAATTAGTTCAGTTTCGTTTAGAGACAAGTAAGTAAGTTTATTGGCCAAGTATTCACACAAGGAATTTGCCTTGGTGCTCCGCCCACAAGTAACAACATGACATACAGTGACAGTTAGGAATGACTCAGAAAACACTAAACATTAATAATAATAAAACATTAATGATAAAACACCATTGATCAAGCATGTGAACCAACAAAATACCAGATCAAAGGGGGGCTACAGATTTTTGGCTGTTGAGTAGAGCAACTACTCGTGGTTAAAAACAGTTTTTATCTCTGGCTGTGGCAGCTTTGACAGTCTGGAGTCGCCTTCCGGAGGGAAGTGATTCCAAGAGTTTGTGGCCAGGGTGAGAGGGGTCAGAGATGATCTTGCCTGCTCGCTTCCTGGCCCTTGCAGTGTACAGTTCATCAATGGAGGGAAGGTTGCAGCCAATAATCTTCTCTGCTGATCGGACGATTCGCTGCAGCCTCCAGGTGTCGTGCTTGGTGGCTGAGCCAAACCAGGCCATGATGGAGAAGGTGAGAACAGACTCTACGATGGCGTGTAGAATTGGAGCATCATTGCCTGTGGCGGATTGTGCTTCCTCAGCTGCCGTAGGAAGTACATCCTCTGTTGTGCCTTTTTGACTGTGGAGTTGATGGTCGCCCCCCACTTAAGGTCCTTTGAGATGATGGTTCCCAGGCACTTAAAAGACACCATAGATGTGACTGTGGTGTTGTTGATGGTGAGTGGGGTGAGGGGAGGGGGAGCTCGCCTAAAGTCTACAATCAATTCCACTGTCTTAAGCGCATTGAGCTCCAGGTTGTTGCTACAGCACCAGGACGCCAGCACAATGGGGAATCAATGGAAACTTTATTGTCATTCAGACCTTTCGGTCTGAACGAAATTTCGTTGCCTGCAGTCATACATATAGTAAATAACAAAACACACAATAAACACATATTTAACATCCACCACAGTGAGTTCACCAGACACCTCCTCACTGTGGTGGAAGGCAAAAATCTTGTCTTTGTCTCTTCCCTTCTTCCTCTTCCTCTGCGCTGAGGCGACCCGGGCCTCCGATGTTGTGACCGCACCGGGTGATGTAAATAAGTCCCGCGGGTGAACCGCGCTCCGCGAGCGGGCCGGTTCAACTCCGCGGGCCCGGGGCGGTCAAAGCTCAGCGCAGACGGAGCCGAAGCTGCCGACACATACACTACATAATAACTCAATATTTATATGCTAAAACAAGACAAGAAAACAACAAAAAAAGAAAAACAGACGGACTGCAGGCGAGCCGTTGCTGCCAAGGCTGCGCCGCCACTCCACAGCTGTGACACTTCCTGCCTGTAGGCAGATTCCTCCCCATCCTGGATCAGTCCAATCAGGGTTGTGTCGTCCGCAAACTTGAGAAGCTTGACACGGGTGTCTGTGGAGGTGCAGTCATTGGTGTAGAGAGAGTAAGAGGAGAGGAAAGAGTACGCAGCCTTGCGGTGCTCCTATGCTGAGTGTTTGCAGGCCCGAGATGTGCTTTCCCAGCCTCACATACTGCTTCCTGTCTGTCAGGAAGTTGGTGATCCACTGATAGAGGGGTTCAGGCACAGTCAACTCGGAAAGTTTCGAGAATAGTAGCTCTGGCACAATGCTGAGCTAAAATCAACAAACAGGATCCTCGCATAGGTCCCCTGGCGGTCTAGGTGCTGTAGGATGAAGTGCAGGCCCAGGTTGACTGCATCATCAACAGATCTATTTGCCCGATATGCAAACTGCCGAGGGTCCAGCAGGGAGTTTGTGATATTTTTCAGCTTGGCCAGCACAAGCCTTTCGAGTGTCTTCATGACTACAGAGGTCAGTGCGACAGGCCTGTAGTCATTAAGACAAGTAATCCTTGCCTTTTTGGGTACAGGGACAATAGTGGAGACTTTGAAGCAGGCAGGGACAGTACATGTTTGCAGGAACATGTTAAAAATGTCTGTATAGCCAGCTGTTTGGCACAGAGCTTAAGAGGGGGAAAAATTGTCAGGTCCTGGAGATTTCCGGCTCTTTTTTCCTCTGAAAAGCCTCTCCACCTCCTCTATTTTTATTGTTGATATTGGATAAGTGATGTTGTGCAGCACAGAGGGTGCGGGTGATTGGAGGGGAGTGGTTGGAGAAAGGCGCTGTCTTTGCAGACTGAGGTCAGGCTTTGAGTGGGTGTGAAGTGTTGGTTGGGGTAGGAAATGGTCCAGTCTTTTCATACTTGATACATGGAAACAGGGCCTTTAGCCCACTGTGTCCACCATTGATCACCCATTCACACTAGTTCTATGTCATCCCGCTTTCTCATCCATTGGAGGCAATTTGCAGAGGTCAATTAAACTACAAACCTGCACAAATTTGGGATGTGGGAGGAAACCGGAGCACCAGAAGAAACCCACGTGGTCACAGGGAGAACGTGTAAGCTCCACACAAACAGCACCCGAGGTCAGGATCGAACCCAGGCCTCTGGCGCTGTGAGGCAGTGGCTCTACCAGTTGTGCCTCTGTGATGCCCTATTGTAAAATAATGCATTTAATTATTAGAAAATATTTATTTATTGTAAAACAAACTCAACCAGCAGGTTACACCCGGTTTCCCCAGAGAATCCTGGACATAAAGTTCATCCTCTTGTTTATTTTCTGAGTCGAAGTGAACATGCCTTGAATCAAAACAGAATATGTTATTAGCATTCTAGATGCATGTTATATTTACGGCTGGCAGTAATTTACTTTCTGTTACAGTCAAGTAACTAAATTGATATTTAGTTTTAGAGATCAGTAAGGAAACAGGCCCTTCGACCCATCTAATCCATGTGGACCAATGGTTACCCCATACACTAGATCTATTCTACACTCTAGGGACGGTTTACAGAAGCCAATTAATCTACAAACCTACACATCTTTGGAGTGTCGAAGGAAACTGGAACACCCAGAGAAAACCCACGCGATCACAGGGAGATCAGAGTACAAACTCTGTACAGACAGCATCCATAGTCGGGATCAAACTCGTGTCTCTGGTGCGTAAGGCAGCAGCTCTACCGCTGCTTCACCGTGCTGTGGATGAGTAGGGGTTAAAGTGATTGGGTCTCCTGGTCTGTTGTGGGTTGTTAGGATTTTATACAACGCCAGAGATTTGTGATAGATACCGCACACAAAGACAGGAGCAACTGGGTGTGTGTATGGGCAGAACTTACACCGCAAAGTATTCCTGGAATCCCTTTTCTCACTTGAGAGTGAAATAGTTATCATGATCTTGACACGGCCTTTTGTGCTAAACAAGTGTTTTTTTGTTGCAGATGTTAGGACATGAAGTTGAACCCAAATTCTGATTTTAATGCAAAATGAGAACAAAAATTCTGCAAACTGTCACCCAACCATGCAGCACTAGCAGAAAGGGAAATACTTGCAGTTTGATGACCAGGGCCTTTCATCTAAAGAGAGTAAACACTTTATTTTTTAGTAGCAGACAAGGCAGGCGAGTAAAAGAAGAGAAGACACAAAGTGCTGGAGTAACGCAGCAGGTCAGGCAGCATCTGGGCAGAACATGAAGAGGTGACGTTTCGGGTCGACACCCTTCTTCAGACTGGGTGGGGAGTACGGTCTGATTGGGATCCTTTAGGCTGCAGGGGAGTGGGATGAGTATTGGGGCAAAGGAACTTTACTGTGGTTTAATGAGACTAATGTGACAATCGTGGAACAAATGAAGTCGGATTACGCATTTTTGTCTCCTGTCGTACAGTCTCACCCTATTAGAGATTTAGTTTGATTTAGAGATACAGCGTGAAAACAGGCCCTTCGGCACCCCTAGGTCCACGCCGACCAGTGATCCCGGTACACTAACACTATCCTACACACACTAGAGACATTTTGCAACTATACCTAGCTAATTAGCTTACAAACCTGTACGCCTTTGGAGTGTGGGAGAAAACTGGAGATCCCAGAGAAAACCCACGCAGGTCACGGGGAGAACGTATAAACCCCATTCAGACAGCACCGTAGTCAGGATTGAACCCGGGTCTCTGGCGCTGCATCACTGTGCGAATGTTCACTTTCTTCTGACCGTCCCACCCCATTACTTTCTCTGCTCCCAAAACCAACTTGTTTTCTCTCTGTTCAAGTTCTTGATCTTAAACGTTAACTGTTTCCCTTCCTGCAGATGCTGCCTCTCCTGTTTCCAACACTTTTTTGTGGTTTGTCCTTGCAGATTTTCAGCATCTGCAGATATTTTAATTTTGTGATTTTGATAATCTATGCATTAAAAATTAGAATAATAATCCCATATAGGCCGGCATGGTGGCACAACTGGTGGAGCTGCTGTCTCACAGTGCCAGAAATCCGGGTTCAATCCCTGATTCAGGTGCTCTCTCCGTGTGGAGTTTCCATTAACCGTTCTCTCTCTAACCGTGTTGGTTTTCTCCGGTTGTCTCCTCCCACGTCACAAAGAGGTGCAGGTTTATAGGTCGATTGGCCCTCTGTTAATTGCCCCCAGTGTGTAGGGAGTGGACGAGAAATTGGGATAACAGAGAACTGGTGTGAATGGGTGAGTGATGGTTGGCATGGACAGCGGGTGAAACGGCCTGTTTCCCTGCTATTTCTAAGATAAGCTCTAAACATTACTGCCGATGCCTCTTTGAAATCTTTCAATAGACAATAGGTGCAGGAGTAGGCCTTTCGGTCCTTTGAGCCAGCACCGCCATTCAATGTGATTATGGCTGATCATCCACAATCAGTACCCCATTCCTGCCTTCTCCACATATCCCTTGACTCCACTATATTAAGAGCTCTATCTAACTCTCTCTTGAAAGCATTCAGAGAACCGTCCTGTGAGGCAGAAAATTCCACAGACTCACAACTCGCTGTGAAAAAGTTTTTCCTCATCTCTGTTCTAAATGGATTACCCCTTATTTGGAAACTATGGCTCCTAGTTCTGGGCTCCCCCAGCAACGCAAACATGTTTCCTGCCTCTAGTGCGTCCAAACCGTTAACAATCTTGTATGTTTCAATAAGATTATTGAAAATGCTTCTCCCTTGTCAATAACCTTTGCATCGCCTTTTAGCTTGCAACCATCAGTGTTAATACGTTGTAGGTTTTTCCATCCACCAATGCAGTTCACTGACTCATTTCCTTGTGTCCTTCCTGGTGAAATTAACGTTGCTGCCTCCTGTACAAACCTTCCTTAGGACCATAAGTCTGTGAAAATCCTAAATTCTTCCCTTTTAGATTTACTTAATATATTTTTTAATCCCGAAGATTCCCCAGCACATTGTAGACTCATCAGGAGAAAACCACAAAATACACTCTGGAGAACGTGGACAGGCGACGTTTCGGGTCGGGACCCTTCCCCGATGCGGGTGGTGGCGAGTTAGCGCGCAGCCACAAGTTGTCACGATGCTCGGATCTGCACTGCACCGGCATTCCAATGGTCAAACGACAAGAGATCTGACCCAATCTGTGCAGATTTGTAGGTTAACAAGCCTGTAAATTGATCCAAGAATTCAAAACTGGGATAACATAGAACTAGTGTAGGGGTAGAAACGTAGAAACATAGAAAATAGGTGCAGGAGGAGGCCATTTGGCCCTTCGAGCCAGCACCGCCATTCATTGTGATCATGGTTGATCGTCCCCAAACAATAGCCCGAGCCTGCCTTCTCCCCATATCCCTTGATTCCACTAGCCCCTAGAGCTCTATCTAACTCTCTCTCAAATCCATCCAGTGATTTTGCCTCCACTGCCCTGTGTGGCAGGGAATTCCACAAATTCACAACTCGCTGGGTGAAAACGGTTTTTCTCACCTCAGTCTTTTAAAAGGTCTCCTCTTTATTCTAAGTGATTGATTGGTGATTAGAGAGGATTTGAAGGGTTGAAGGGCCCGTTTCCACTCTGGATATCTAAACTAAATTAAACTGTAATATGAAGCCAACTGTGATTTGAATCAACAAAGATCCTAACGGTTGGAATCCAAGAATATGTCACAATTTCCTATTGGGCAATCCTTATATGCAGCCACTTTATGACTCAGCATAACTAGTCACGTTGAATGACTGAACAGTCTCATGTCATGAAGTGTTTGTTTATTCCTGTGTTTTCTGGGATATACAGTATGGCGCCACCATTATGGAATTCTTTCTTATAAAATCTTGCTTTTATTCACTAACTGTATGTTTTGGGCGCAGACAGATTTAGGATGTCTGGTCTGTTTGACTGTAGGGAAAGCAGCCAGCTCCAAATGGCTGTTTGCTGTCAGCTCATTTGGAAAACGTTACACACATGACATTTTCAAACATGGTCTTAAAAGACAATCTAAACAAAGGATACAACATATCGTAGCTACAAGTTTGTGATTCGGTGCAAAGTTATTAGTTAAGGATGTTTGTCTCATTAAATTTGTAAAGATACATTTGCATCACTTATGCTCTGTAAAAACAATATCAATGTTAATGTCTGAAGAAGGATCCCGACCCAAAACGTCACCTATCCAAGTTCTCCAGAGATGCTGCCTGACCCGCTGAGCTACTCCAGCACTCTGTGTCCTTTCTTGTAAACCACCATCTGTAGTTCTTTGTTTCTACAAATGTTATACACTGGCTTCGCTGGTATCTCAGATTCATTATGATATTTATTATGAATTAAACAGTATCAATGGTATATAGACATAAAATGCTGGAGTAATGGTGGGTCAGTCAGCATCTGTGAAGAAAAGGAATAGGTGACGTTTTGGGTCGCGACCCTTCTTCAGATACCTTCCTATATATAGGCATATAGTTTAATGAATGGTCGGCATGGACTCAGTGGATCAAAGGGCTTGTTTCATGCTGCATCTCTAAGATAAACCAAAAGTCTTTTGTTTTACCACAGTAGACCTTTTCCATGAAAGAGGTGTGATTTCATTGAGTTATGTGATCATTTAAGCAAAGGTCCCTGTTGCAGCCCCCCGTCAGATACAGTAACTAGCAAGACTTTGTCCAATATGGTTGACAGTCCTACTTCGCATTCCTTGCACAAAATCCAGGCTGACACTGTCTTTACTTTAGGCTTTAGAGATACAGCACAGAAACACCTCTGTCGGCCCACCGAGCCTGTGCCGACCATCAATTACCCCGTAAACTAACACTATCCGACACACCAGGGACAATTCACAATTTGTTACTGGTCAATGAACCTCGTATGTCTTTGGAATGGGGGAGAAAACTCATCCGGTCATGGGAAGAATGTACAAACCCTTAATCGGGATGAGTCAACTTGAGGAAACATCTGTCTAGACAACGAGAAGGACATTTTCCGTAGTCGAGATGAGTTAAGGGGGATGGCTTGAGTGGACACTTCACCTTCTCCTGCTTCCAGATGTTGTTCTTGAAGTACTATCAGCAAAGGGAAATAAAAGATTAATCTTTGTCCCACAACCAACATCATTAAATCTGGCCATTTTGGGGATCTTTTGTGTATATTTAGCTTATGTGTTCCACTGTAACAGAAACTATATTTGAAAAATATTTAACTACCTTTGTGATGGACCTTGGCATCTCAAGGGCATGGAAGATGCTCCTATTCTGTTTGGTTCTTCAAGAATTTGTGTACTTACACAATGACCAGCTAACTGGGGTCACTCAAGCAAGATAGTAATTTTGAGGTCTTTTTTATTAAATTGGACCCAAGCCAAATTTATAATTCGTTTTTCCAAATTCCACCTATCCCGACCATCATTCCTTTGCATGCTTGTTCCCACTGCCCTCTGCACTGCATTCCTCCCCCCGCTTGCCCTCTACCCCGCTTGCCCTCTCACATCCTTGTCCTCCCTCCCCCCTTGCCCTCTCCCCCTCTCTCCCTTGCCCCCTCTCCCCCTTGCCCCTTCTCCCCTTGCCCCTCTCTCCCCCTTGCCCTCTCTCCCCCTCTTTCTCCCCTCCCCCTCTCCCTCTTTCTCCCCCTCTCCCTCTTTCTCCCCTCTCCCTCTTTCTCCCCCTCTCCTCCCCTTCCCCCTCTCACTCTTTCTTCCCCTCTCACTCTTTCTCCCCCTCCCCCTCTCCCTCTTTCTCCCCCTCCCTCTTTCCCTCTTTCCCACTTCTTTCTCCCCCTCTCTTCCTTGCTTCCTCCTTTCCTCCTTTCCTCCTTTCCTCCTTTCTCCCTTTCTCCCTTTCTCCCCCTCCCCCTCTCCTCCCCCCTCTCCCTCTTTCTCCCCCTTTCCCCCCTCTCCTCTTTCCCTCTTCCTCGCTTCTTTCTCCCCCTCTCTTCCTTGCATTCCTCCTTTCCTCCTTTCTGCCTTTCTCCCCCTCTTTTCCTCTTTCCTCTCTCCTGTACCTCTTGCCTAATGGGAGGAGAAGAGGAAGTGACTCAAAGTCAAAGTCAAATGTATTTGTCACATGCACCTGAAAGTGCAGTGAAATGAATTTGCCAGCAGCGATACACTTAGAACACAGAATACACAATAACACACAATACACAAACATCCACCACAGCATTTTTCACTGTGGTGGAAGGCAATAAAGTTCGGCCAGTCCTCCTCCTTTGTTCATCCATGGTCGGGGCCATGAACCCTCTGTAGTCGCCACTGCGGACGGCCCGATGTACAGGCCCTCTCGTCGAGATGATCTAAACTCAGACGTCGGGACAGTCAAACACGCTGCGCGGCTCGGAGTGCCCAAATCGGCACTTTCTTACCGGAGACCGCGGCTTCAGGATGACGGAGGTGAGACTTGTCCTTGATTATTGCTGGTGGCCTTGACTAGGCAGTGTGAAATGTGGATGGAGTCAATGGAATGGGGTTGGTTTGTGTGATGGTTTGGGCTGTGTCCGCAACTCTCTGCAGCCTAGTGTTTCAAAGTTGGTGAAACCTGTGATAAGCTATATTACAGGCTAGAAATCCAACAAAATCTTGCACTGATGTTAGCTGTGTTGGCTCTTGGGAAGGGAGCTTACCCATAGGTGAATGTACGTGTGATAGACCCCAATGTAGTTATGTGATTAACTTCAGACTGGAAAGTTGTTGTCAATTGGTTGAGAAATGAATTCTCTGGATTTCCTATTGAAGGGCAGACACCATTGAGTGCAAAGATGATGCAGGAAACATGAATATAAGGACAGATCTAGCTCGTGAGGAACACTAAGTACATTTCCAACCAAGGTGCCCCATCTAAGTTAGTCTCATTTGTCCACATGTGGCCAATATCTCTCTAAACCTTTTCTAGCCATGTACCTGGGCCAAATGAAGATTGACACAAAAAGCTGGAGTAACTCAGCGAATCAGACAGCATCTCTGGAGAAAAGGAATAGCTGACATTCCAGGTCAAGACCCTTCTTCAGACCCGACCCAAAACGTTACCTATTCCTTTTCTCCAGAGATGCTGCCTGACCCGCTGAGTTAACCAGCTTTTTGTGTCTATCTTTGTTTTAAACCAGCATCTGCAGTTCCTTCCTGCACATTCTTGCCCAAGTGTCTTTTTAAATGTTGTTATAGTACCTGCGTCAACTACCTTCTGTGGCAGCTCGTCCCATTAACCCCCCCCCCCCCCCACACTGTGAAGCTTCCAGTGAGTCTTCTTGGCCTTGAATCTTGCAGACTGAAGCCTTGCTCTGTGTTGGTATACATTTGATTCCTACCCCCTTTTCCCAACCGTCCTCTCAGCATCTGCACACCATAATCCTGTTAATATGAAACATGTTGCTTTGTGGTTTCTGCCCAATCCTGCTCCCGTGCTTTAGCAGTCGTCAGTTTATTTTTCCGTCTCAGCTTCATTCCTCAAACAATCTCCTGCTTCCTGTTGCCTCCCTTCAACCCCACCCAGCCTTTCATCTCTGCCCTTGCTGCATTACCCAGTCCCATTTTCCATCTCTGACGTCGATCCAGTAACCTCATTCTGTGTCCGCTTACTGTTTACTCCCCCCGCCGTCACCTCTCAACGTCCTCACTCTCCCAGTTCCTGGGGATAAAGTGTGATTAGCAATCAAGATTTGTCCAATTGAGGTATAGTAATTTATTTTGTCATTGGTCATGTCGATGGAGTTGAATTATTAAAAATAATTAATTAAAATGAAAGAAGATTTTTAAAATGGAAGAAAAAAGGGTGGCATGATGGGGCAGCATTAGAGTTGCTGCTTCACAGCGCCAGAGACCCGGGTTCGGCCCTGTCTAAAGGGGCTGACTGTATGTAGCTGGTACGTTCTTCCAGCGACCACGTGGGTTTCCTCAGGGTGCTCCAGTTTCCTCCCAGGTTTTCAGATTTGCAAGTTTGTCGGTTAATTGGCTTCTGTACTTTAGGGAAAGTGTAGGATAGAACTAGTATATGGGTGATCGATGGTAGGCGGGGTATCTCGAAACGAAAAAAACTAATATAAAATAAACTGTCATCTCACAATCTCCTGATCCTTTGTTCTATTCAGAACAAGAGGAAGAGGAGAGGAAAGAGAGAGAAAGGGAGAGAGGGAGGGAGGGAGAGAGAGAGAGAATATATGGCACGGTAGTAAATCAGACACAGACACAGAAATGCAAGGATGAGGATCTGAGAAAGCTGCAGGGATGGGACAAGCCTAATGGCATTTTAATAGAATGGGAATTATAACTTAAATTATTGGTAGTTATTACGACAAAGTAAGTTTCATTGAATAATTCAAAATTATAGTCATACAAACGCAGATGCAGGAGTAGGCCTTTCGGCCCTTCGAGCCAGCACCGCCATTTAATATGATCATGGCTGATCATCCAAAATCAGTACCCCATTCCGGCTTTTCCTTGATTCCCGTAGCCCTAGGAGCTAAATCTAACCCTCTCTTGAACACATTCCGTGAATCGGCCTCCACTGCCTCCTGTGGCAGAGAATTCCACAGATTCACAACTCTGGTTGACATTTTTTTTCCTCATCTCAGTCCTAAGTGGCCTACCCCTTATTCTTACACTGTGACCCCCTAGTTCTGGACTCCCCCAACATCGGGAACATTTTTCCTGCATCTACCCTGTCCAATCCTCTAAGAACTTTTATATGTTTCTATGAGATCCCTTCTCATCCTTCTAAATTCCAGCGAATACAAGCCCAGTCAACCCATTCTTTCATCAAATGTCAGTCCCGCTATCTCAGGAATTAACCTGGTGAACCTACGTTGCACTCCCTCGATAGCAATAATGTCCTTCCTCAAATTAAGAGACTGAAATTGCACACATTACTCCAGGTGCAGTCTCACCAGGGCCCTATACAACTGCAGTAGGACCTCCTTGCTCCTAAACTCAATTCCTCAAGTCAAGTCATCACTTTTATTTCTATAGCACATTTAAAAAAACAACTCTCGTTGACCAAAGTGCTTTACATTGGTGGAGGTATTAACATTATACAACAGTGGTTCATAGATTAAGTACATACATAAATACATACATATAGCCCTACCTCAGAGGACATCAAGAAAGGCTTGAGAGTAAGGATGAGTTTTAAGTCTCGACTTAAAAGAGTCGATGGAGGGGGCAGATCTGATGGGAAGAGGGATGCTGTTCCACAGTCTAGGAGCTGCAACCGCAAAGGCACGGTCGCCGCTGAGCTTATGCCTAGACTGCGGGGTGTTCAGTAACCCCAAATCGGCCGATCTGAGGGACCTGGAGGTGGTGTGGTGGGGAAGCAGACTTTTAATGTAGGTGGGGGCAAGCCCGTTAAGGGCTTTGTAGACATAAAGAAGGATCTTGAAATTGATTTGGAACCGCACAGGGAGCCAGTGGAGAGGGGCCAGGATCGGGGTGATGTGGTCCCTTTTTCGGGTGCCCGCCAGGAGTCTCGCTGCGGTGTTTTGGACCAGTTGCAGGCGGGACAGGGAAGATTGGCTGATGCCAGTGTAAAGGGAGTCGCAGTAATTGAGGCGGGAGGAGATAGATGTGTGGATGATCTTTTCGAGGTCATTAAACTGGAGGAATTGTTTTATTTTAGCTATCGTCCGAAGCAGGAAGAAGCTAGCTTTTACCACGGCATTGACTTGTTTGTCAAACTTCAGTGCCGAGTCAAATATCATGCCAAAGTTTTTGATGTGAGGTTTGAGTAGTGGGGTAAGGCTTCCAAGGCTGCCTGCTATCATTTTGATTGGGGCCGAGGAGCATGACCTCAGACTTACTCTCGTTTAGTTGGAGGAAGTTCTGGGCCATCCAACACTTTATATCCTCGAGGCAGTGGATAAGGTTGAGTAGATTTGATCGGTTGTTGGGCTTCAGGGGGAGATAGAGTTGTGTATCGTCTGCGTAGCAATGGAAGGAAATGCCTTGCCTTTCAATGACTTGGCCTAAGGGGAGCATGTACAGGGAGAAGGGAATGGGGCCAAGGATGGAACCTTGTGGAACCCCACAGCAGAGGCTCGCTGGGGAGGAGAAAGAGTTGCCTATGTTAGTAGAGAAACTCCTACCTTTGAGGTAGGAGATGAACCAGCTCAGGGCAGTGCCATCAATACCAACCCCGTACCGGAGACGGTCAATTAGGATGGTGTGGTCGACAGTATCAAATGCTGCGCTGAGGTCATGAAGGAGCAGGATTGCACAGTCGCCGGAGTCAACGGTGAGCAGTAAGTCATTATGTACCTTCAACAAGGCAGACTCTGTGCTGTGGTGAGCCCTGAAACCTGATTGGAAAGTTTCCAAGATAATATTTTGGTGAAGGTAAGGCATGTTGACTTAAAATTACCTTTTCAAGGGCTTTTGAAGGGAAAGGCAGTTTTGAAACAGGTCTGTAGTTACTTGGCAAGGTGGGGTCTAGGTTAGGTTTTTTCAGGAGGGGCTGGACCACCGCGTGCTTGAAGCAGGTAGGAACAGTGCCAGTGGCCAGAGAACTGTTGAAGATGGTGAGGATGCTGGGACCGGCTATTGTAATGACATCCTTCAGCTGGGCAGAGGGGACAGTGTCGAGGGGGCAGGTAGTAGGTTTCATGCTGGTGACCAGTTTTACAAGGGAGGGTAGAGTAACAGGTTGGAAACAGTCTAATTTTGAAGAACAGACCAATGAGACAGCCAGGTCACGGATGGGAGGGGAAATATTCGATCTGATGTTCTTAACTTTGCTGGTGAAAAATGTAGTAAATTCCTCGTACTTAGCAGGGGACCCAGTTAAGCTGGTGCTGGGGGCAGGACATATAATAGAGGTGATGGTACTAAAATGGACCTTGGAGTTATGAGCGTTTTTGGAAATAAGGGTGGAAAAGTATTTTGTTCTTGCAGATTTTACTGCTTCTGGTATTTGTGAAGATTGTTTTTCAGAAGTTCAAAGGATATTTGAAGCTTATCAGATTTGTACTTCTGTTCTGATGTTCTGCACTCTCTTCTTAGGGCTCTGGTGGTGTCATTGAGCCACGGCCAGCCTTTTGGCTTGGGCTTTTTCATTTTAAGAGGAGCATTCCTCTTGTAATGAAGGCCCAACATTCCATTAACTTTCTTAACTGCCTGCTGTACCTGCACACTTACTTTCAGTTACTGACGTACAAGCACACCCAGGTCTCGTTGCACCTCCCCTTCTCCTAATCGGACACCATTCAGATAAGAATCTGCCTTCCTATTCTTGCCACCAAAGTGGATAACCTCACGTCCACATTCTGCCGTGCTTCTGCCCACTCACGCAACCTATCCAAGTTCACCCTGGGGGCCTCACAGGATCCTCCTTGCAGCTGACACTGCCACCCAGCTTGTGTCATCCGTAAATTTATAGATGTTACATTTAATTCCCTCGTCTGAATCGTTAATATATATTGTAAACAACTGGGGTCCCAGAGCCGAGCCTTGCGGCACCCCACTAGTCACTGCCTGCCATTCTGAAAAGGATCCAATAATTTCTACTGTTTGGTTCCTGTCTGCCAACCAGTTCTCTTTCCATGTCAATACCCTACCCACAATACCATATGCTTTACTTTTGCACACTAATCTCTTGTGTGGGACCTTGTCAAAGGTATTTTTGAAAGTCCAGATACACCACATCCACTGGCTCCCCCATTATCCATTCTACTTGTTACATCCTCAAAAAAATCCAAAAGATTAGTCAAGCATGATTTCCCTTCATAAATCCATGCTGACTTTGACCGATCCAATCACTGCTTTCCAAATGCACTGCTGTAACATCTTTAATAATCGACTCCAGCATCTTCCCCACTACCGATGTAAGGCTGACTGGTCTATAATTCCCCGTTTCTCTCTCCCTCCTTTCTTAGGAAGTTGAGTTACCCTCCAGTCCACAGGAAATGATCCAGAATCGAGAGAATATTGGAAAATGATCCCCAATGCATCCACGATTTCTAGGGCCAGCTCCTTGAGTACTCTGGGATGCAGACCATCAGGCCCCGGGGATTCATCGACCTTCAGTCCCAACAGTTTACCTTACACCATCTTCTGACTAATGTGGATTCCCTTCAGTTCCTCCCTCCCACTAGATCCTCTGCCCCCAAGTATTTCTGGGAGATTGTTTGTGTCTTCTTTAGTGAAGACAGAACCAAAGTACTCGTTTAACTGTTCTGCCATTTCCTTGTTTTCCAGTAAAAATTCACCTGTCTCTGACTTAAAGGGACTTACATTCATCTTCACCAAACCTTTCCTTTTTACATACCTAAATAAACTTTTACAGTCAGTTTTTATATCCCCCGCAAGCTTTCTTTCATGCCCCCCCCCCCCCCCTTAATTATCCCCTTTGTCCTCCTCTGTTGTTCTAAATTTCTCCCAGTCCTCTGGTTTGCCGCTTCTTCTGGCCAATTTCTATGCCTCTTCCTTGGATTTAAAGTACTTTCATTACAAATTTTGGTATCCTGCTATTACTTGTGTGATTAAAACTGAACTTACCACACTTTGTGCTTTTTAAATCGCTTGGCGGCCTTAACTTGTAATGCAGTGCTGTAGAAACAGTTGCTTTGTACTGTTTATTCTCTGGGAATTGTTAAACGGAACACATAATGTGGCTACTGACAACGCCCATGTTATAGGATTAGAAAATGCCTGATAAAAAGTATTTTTTGCCAGAATAATTTTGTGTGGTTAAAAAAAAAGATCAGCTGTATTTGCCAGAATGAAAGTATTGTTGCTAGATTTTTAGATTTCATGTTGGTGAGGGTTCCATCTGCTCATCGTCTATTCCTTACCTGCTTCTACCCTTCACCTGAGATGGACACAAAATGCTGGAGTAACTCAGCGGGACAGGCAGCATCTCTGGAGAGAAAGAATGGGTGACGTTTCAGGTCGAGACCCCTTGACCAGATCTGGGGAAAGGAGGTTCCTTC
Source organism: Okamejei kenojei (assembly GCA_035221665.1). Taxonomy (NCBI): domain Eukaryota; kingdom Metazoa; phylum Chordata; class Chondrichthyes; order Rajiformes; family Rajidae; genus Okamejei; species Okamejei kenojei. Next base: position 14,576,722 of record CM069151.1, read on the forward strand.
CCAAATTTTCCCCCCCCCCCCCCCCCCCCCCCCCCCCCCCAACCTGCCCCCCACCGCCATCTTCCCATGTCTCCTGGTTCCACCTATCACCTAAGATAGACACAAAATGCTAGAGTAACTCAACGGGACAGGCTGCATTTCTGGAGAGAAGGAATGGTTGACGTCTCGACCCAAAACGTCACCCATTCCTTCTCTCCAGAGATGCTGCCTGTCCCGCTGAGTTATTCCAGCATTTTATGTATATCTTCATTTTAAACCAGCCGATTCCAGGATCCACATTTTATGGATAAGGGGGAAATCTTTTAGGACCGAGATGAGAAAAGCATTTTTCACACAGAGAGTGGTGAGTCTCTGGAATTCTCTTCCACAGGTAGAGGTATTTGAGGCCAGTTCATTGGCTATATTTAAGAGGGAGTTAGATGTGGCCCTTGTGGCTAGAGGGATCAGAGGGTATGGAGAGAAGGCAGGTACTTGATACTGAGTTGGATGATCAGCCATGATCATATTGAATGGCGGTGCAGGCACGAAGGGCCGAATGGCCTACTCCACCTATTTTCTGTGTTTCTATGATTCCTTCCCCCCACCTATCACCTGTCAGCCCCTGCCTCACTCCTTCCTCTCACCTCTTTACACTGACTACCCCCCCTCTACACTCCCAGTCCTGAGACGGGGTCTTGACCCAAAACATCACCTTTTCTCCAGAGATGCAGTCTGATCCGCTGAGTTACTCCAGTTTTTTGTATCTATCTTCTGTTGAGTTATGTGTTGTCTGTGTGAAACATAAAGAAGGAATTGCTAGCAGGACAGATGACAAATAACTATCATGCAAATTAATGAACACATCCATAATTGACAGAGCCTAAAGCAATATTTGCACAGTTTGACTTAATTTCCTGTGTTTATTAATTTCTAATACAATCAAAATTTCTGCACCAGGTTTTTTTGACTCCTGATACATATCTGGCCTCGTGCTTTTTGAGATCTTAAAGCTTAGAAATCCACCTTACAAATTCAAGTGTGTTGGGAGGAACTGCAGATTCTGGTTTAAACCGAAGACAGATGCAGAAGGTTGAAGTAACTTTAAGTCTTTCTTTTTAAGGTTGAGGCTGAAGTTTCTGAAGGTGTTTGTGAAGAACCTTTAGAAAAATGACATCTTCCTGGGAATAAATGTAAGATAACCTTCAGATTTCAAAGCACAACACTTGGTTTCTTGTCGAGGATCGGAGTGTGCGAATCTGGGGAAGTTAAGGGGAGAATGAAGTGGCAATAGACAATATACAATAGGTGCAGGAGTAGGCCATTTGGCCCTTCGAGCCAGCACGGCCATTCAATGTGATCATGGCTGATCATCCCCAATCAGTACCCCCTATCCCTGTTCCTGCCTTTTCCCCATATCCCCTGACTCCGTTATCTTTCAGACCCCTATCCAGCTCCCTCTTGAAAGCATCCAGAGAACCTGCCTCCACCTCCCTCTGGCAGAGAATTCCACACACTCACAACTCTCAGTGAGAAAAAGTGTTTCCTCGTCTCCGTTCTAAATGGCCTACTCCTTATTCTTAAACTGTGGCCCCTAGTTCTGGACTCCCCTAACATTGGGAACATGTTTCCTGCCTCCAGCGTGTCCAAGCCCTTAACAATCTTATAAGTTTCAATAAGATACCCTCTCATCCTTCTAAACTCCAGAGTGTACAAGCCCAACTGCTTCATCCTCTCAGCATATGAATAGTGTAAATGATGATCTTTGCAATTTCAATTCCTGTTTCCATGTTGTATGAGTCAATGATTCTTTACCAAAGTCTCAATTTGCAAATGTGATTCGGAACTTAGCGAGCTGGTGGCAAGCCAACCCATCAGAAATAGCTTGGAATGCACATCTTGGCTTTCAGGAAGGGTACTGAATTTGTGTTTAATAGTGGAACTGTCATTGAAAAATGTGTGCCTTAAATAGTGAGCTGCATACATAGTTATTATGAAGAAGGGTCTCGACCCGTTCCTTCTCTCCAGAGATGCAGCCTGTCCCGCTGAGTTACTCCAGCTTTTTGTGTCTATCTTCGGATTAAACCAATATCTGCAGTTCCTTTCTACATATAGTTGTTATGTATATGGCTGGCTGTAGCACTAAGATGCTTTAGTGGAGATAAGTGGAGGTCAGTGTTGGGTCGGGTTAGAGTGCTGAGTATGATGGGGCGATGAGATCGACAATACACACAAGTGTTGCATGCATCACGCAGCGCGGCAGGGAAAATAAACAATGGTCTGAAGCTGTAGATAGAGACAAAATGCTGGAGTAACTCAGCGGGACAGGCAACATCTTTGGATAGAAGGAATGGGTGATGTTTCGCGTCGAGACCCTTCTTCAGACTCTGTCCAAATCTTCAGATGCTGGTGTCCCGTTGAGTTACTCCAGTATTTTGTGTCTATCTTTGGTGTCAACCAACATCTGCAGTTCCTTCCTACAGACTTCAACGGTCTGATCAGGACTAACAGCTGTACCTCTCCCACTCTCAGCACAGTCCTCCACAGACTGGCTTGCATCTCGTATCATCAGAGAATAGTACATTGACTTTCCATCCTTCTGACCAGTAAGCACGCAGGATTTTCTCCAGCCTCCCGTATGAAGAATGGTTCCAACATGAAATGTCACCTCTCCACAGGCTGCTGTGGAGGCCAATGTTGATGGTTATTTTTAAGGCGGCGATTGACATATTCTTGATTAGTAAGGGTGTCAAAGGTTATCTGAAGACAGCAGAAGAATGGGATTGAAAGGGAAAGATAGAACAATCATGATTGATTGGCATAGTGCACTCGATGGGCTCAATGGCCAAATTCTGCTCCGACGACATGAACTATTCAATGTTTTCCAAAGATGCAGCATGACCTGCCGTGTTACGCCAGGACTTTGTGTCCTTTAGTGTATAAGCCAGCATCTGCAGTTCCTCATTTCTTCACAATATTTCCACCCTCTGACCGCTTGCGATCAAGAGACTTGTGTGGATGCAATCAGTGATGTCCTGGACTCCAAAAATGCTTCAGCTCTCTGTAAGCGTGGGGCATCAGTTTTAGCACCGGTGCACAACTATTCCCTTAGAAATTAAACTGGATATTCAGGATGAGGTGAAATGAACCACAATAGTTTGCATTAATATTCCTTTCTTACTTAACAACAAGTCTGAAGTGGGGTTCCGACCAAAATGCCATCAGACCATTCCCTCCACAGATGCTGCCTGACCCGCTGAGTTCCTCCAGCACTTTGAGTTTTGCTCAAGATTCCAGCACCTTCAGTTCCTTTAGTCGCCGTGCCAAATTAATGATCAGTATTGTCGGTAGTGCCTTACAGTGTGCAAGTTTACTGTTACATTAACCTGTGCAGGAACATTGATTACTCATTCAGGGAAATTGTGAGTCTGTGCCCCGTAGAGGCAAATCTCTCCTTTTAATATCATATGACCACTGCCTGTTTAAAAATAACAGCAGACTGGTTAACAAGCAGATTTTTTTAGTTCATTTATAGCTTTAATTAATGCACCATATCCATGCTTTCTTGCAACCTATCTCATGGATCATTTACAGAGTTTAGTCAACTGGCTATTTTTAAAGTGCTCCATGTTCCATTGTGTTAGATTCTACATTGTAAATCACCTGAGAAATAGATTTTAAATCAACATTTAAAAGACATTTGGATAGATACATGTGTTGGAAGGTTTAGAGGGGTGTGGGCCAAACACGAGTAAATGGGACTAGCTTAGATGGGTTGATGTGGATAAATTGAACTGAAAGGCCTGTTTCCATGTGGTGGGACTCTATAACCCCATGACTAGATATCAAATGATTAAAAAAGCGCAAGTGTATCTGCCACTTGATCAGAGTTGCCACTTAACCTGGTGATAGATGTTTGAGGTGCCAGATCTAACTAACCTGGTGACAGTTCTTTGTGTGAATTCTCCTCACCACAGGACTACTAATTTGTGCAGGAACAAGGAAGCCACTGTCTTCTCCAAGGCTCCACGTTACTTTGGCCTATTCTGATGCCCTTTTTGTGTTTTGTTCATGAAACATTCAGTAACAGCAATTTTGAATAAGTGCTTTCCTGTTTTTAAGCAATCAATATGGAGGTGAATAAAATAAAATTTGTCAATCAGAGTTTACAAGCTCTTCCCACATTTCTCTACATTGCTGACAGACCCTAAGGGACTTCCTGGTAAGGTTGTGGTATGGATATGCAGGGATGGTGGGATAGTGCCTGGATCAGAGGGGTTCAGCGACAAGGAAAGGTTGGATAAACTTGGATTAGGTCATTTGGAATGTCTGAGGTTGAGAAGAGACTGGATAGAAGTAAATAAAATTATGAGAGGCATAGATAGGGTAGACAGTCCGAACCTTTTTCCTCAGGTGTAAATGTCCGGGGGGGGGGCCCCCGCCAAATTGCTCTAAGGTGAGAGAAGGAAAGCTGAGATGTACGGGGCAAGTTTTTTTGCAGAGAGTGGTGGCACCTGGAATCTTTTGCTAGGGGTGATGGTGGAGGCAGATATGATAGTGGCATTTTGAGGCTTTTGCATAGGCATATGGAGTGCAAGAAATAGAGGGATATGGATTACGTACAAGCAGTTGAGATCATTTAACTTGGCATCATGTTCAGCGGAAACATTGTGGGCTGATGGGCCTGCTCCTGTGCTGTTTTGGTCTATATAGATGCAATATAGACTATATAGACTCAGCGGGTCAGGCAGCATCTCTGGGGAACATGAACAGGTGACATTCTGGGCCAGAGACCCTTCTTCAGACTGATAGTAGTAATGGGGAGGAATCTGGAAGAGGGGTGGGAGCAGAACAATGCCAGGCAAGTGATAGGTGGATACAGGTGATGGAAGTTTGATTGTCAGATAGTTGGACTACGGCCAGAGATGGAAAGGCAAAAGTGTGAGAGATGGAGAGAAGAAGTGTGAAATGTAGTCAAGAGTGTTTTATTGTCATATGTCCCAGATAGAGCAATGACATTCTTACTTTCAGTAGCACAACAGAATATGTAAACATAGCACTCTGAAGGGAAGTCAGATAAAGTGGAAAGGGGAGGGGTGGGGAATGGGAAAGGGGGAGAAAGTGGTGCAATTCCAGGTGGGGCCTAGTTAAGAGAAGGGAGGGAGAGTTGTCTGTTGCTTTGTTACCTAACAATTGAGAATTCAAGAATTCAATGTTCACACTGTTGAGCTATAAACTACCCAAGCAGAATATGTCCTGTACTCTTTCTTCTATTTTCCATGGTGTCTGTACACACTGTGATTGTAAATTTGATCAGTGTTCCTTGAACCTTGCGAATTTCTGGAATGTCACATTGTGTCAGCTCCCAGATTTACATTCTCAGGACTTAAAAGGTTTTTAGCAGGCACGCAATTAACTCCTTTCAGCTAATGCACCAGATTAATCTGAGAAGAACGGTTTATTTTACAACAGCAAAGGCTTGTTGAACTTTGCGATCACCCAAGCTAACTGCGAGCGTCAGAGGAGAGAGCATGAGTTTTAGTAGGAATGTCAAATATTCCGTGTTGTACTGTAATTTCAATCAAAAAAAGTTTGTGGAGCCTGTAGAAGGGTTTCGACCCGAAACGTTGCCTATCTCCTTCGCTCCTTAGATGCTGCTGCACCCGCTGAGTTTCTCCAGCTTTATGTGTACCCTCAGTACTTTAATGTTGTGTCTAACATTGCATGGGGACTTTAGTTTGTTGCAAGAGTCAGTTCTGTTACAGATGAAATTGTAGCCGGACACACCAGCAAAGGGCAAAGAGATGTGATTGAGATCTGTACACAGTAAACCCTCACCAAACAGGACCGCAGGGAGTGGGGATGGTGTCTGCTATAACGGGGGTGTGGGGGATTTAACCCAAGGCCGGTTGGGAAGAAACATAGCGTTGGGTGGGGAGGAGGGGGGGGGGGGGGGGGGGAATTCACAGGCTGGGGAGCTCCAAAACCTCCGGCACCATATGCAAAGCGCCAGGGATGGACCCAGTACTTACGCCACCTGTTGTTTCCTCGCTCTGCTCCGGCAACTGGAAGCTCCCGCCACGTGACACGAACTCGTTGGGTAACCGGGAGGAACTGGGGGGGTTGCAACGCGAGGCACGTGTTGCCCGGGGCGACCCATGGGCAGTGATGCGAGCACTGCGTGTGCATCCAACAGCCCGGGAACACGCTTTGTGGCAGCCGCTGCAAACCCGTGCCTAATGCTACGCTCTTCAAAAGTGTTTTACTGCTCCCTCTCTCCCCACCACCGCCTGTCCACTCTGCTGTGCACCACCCGCCGATCGCCATCATGAATGGACACCTTCATAGAGAGGTCTCTTACATTAACTGTTACATTACATAGGTCTGTTACATTAGCTCTTAGGGATATGGGGAATAAGCAGGAACGGGGTACTGATTCTGGATGATTGAATGGTGGTGCTGACTCGAAGGGCCGAATGGCCTCCTCATGCACCTACTTTCTATGTTTCTAAGTTTACATAGAGGTCGGTAATTGCGAGGGTTTACTATATCTGTAATAATTTCTGTTTCAAAGCTACCACCAGTGCATTTTTGAGGTTTCCATGTCTCCGTTGAGCAACTTCCCAACTTTAACTCAAAAACAATGGTTGTTACTTCACACTAATTTTATCAAGGAAGGCATGTTGACATCAGAAGGAAACGGGCGTTACAAGTAGATAATGTAGTCAAGGCATCTATTGGTACATCGGACTTCAACAGTCAGAGTATTGAGTATAAAAGTTGGAATGGTATCTTACAGTTTTATAAGACATGGCGGGGCTGCATTTGGAGTATTGTGTTCAGTTTTGGTCATCTTGCTGAGGGAAGAATTTCATTAAGCTGGAAAGAGTGCAAAGAAGTTTTATGATGATGTTGCCAGGAATTGAGGGGCTGAGCTATGGGGAAAGGTTGGGCAGGCTATATTCCTTGGAGCACAGGAGGCTGAGGGGTAATCGTATAGAGGTGTAAAAAATCATGAGGTGAATGGAGTGGTTGAAAGCACAGAGTCTTTTCCCCAAGGTAGGGGAATCAAATACAAGGGGACATTGGTCTGTGAGTGGTGCAAAATTGAATACGATCTTGAGGGGCAACCTTTTCACACAGAGTGGTGGGTATATGGAACGAGCTACCAGAGGAGGTGGTTGAGGCAGGTTCAATAAAATCATTTAAATGACACTTGGACAGGTTTATGAAAGGAAAAGTTTAGAGGGATATGGGCCAAATACGGGCATGTGGGGCATCTTTGTAGGCGTGGAAGAGTTGGGCCGAAGGGCCTGTTCTGCTGTATGGCTCTATGATCCTAAATAGAATTTTACTGTTACCAGCAGTCATGAGGTCATAAGGGATAGAAACAGAATTAAGCCACTTGGCCCATCAAGTTTACTCCTCCATTCAACCATGGCTGATTTATCTCTTCCTCCTAACCCCATTCTCCTGCCTTCTCCCCATAACACCTGACACCCACACTAATCAAGAATCTATTTATCTCTGCCTTATAAATATCCATTGACTTGGCCCATAGAGGCAGGAAACATGCTCCCAATGTTGGGGGAGTCCAGAACCAGGGGCCATAGTTTAAGAATAAGTGGTAAGTCATTTAGAACAGAGATGAAAAACTTTTTCACACAGAGATATGTGAGTGTGTGGAAATCTCTGCCTCAGAGGGCGGTGGAGGCAGGTTCTCTGGATGCTTTCAAGAGAGAGTTGGATAGAGCTCTTAGGGAGAGCGAAGTTGAGGAATATGGGGAGAAGGCAGGAACGGGGTACTGATTGTGGATGATCAGCCATGATCACATTGAATGGCGGTGCTGGCTCGAAGGGCCGAATGGCCTACTCCTGCACCTATTGTCTATTGTCTATTCACCACCCTCTGACTAAAGAAATACCTCCTCATCTCCTTCCTAAAGGAATGTCCTTCAATTCTGAGGCTATGACTTCTGGTCCTAGACTCTCCCACGAGTGGAAACATCCTCTCCGCATCCACTCTATCCAAGCTTTCATGAGTCATGAATGATAAATCCAGCAGTCAACTCATGACCAGACACTAAATAATTGTATTTGTTAGCAATCAAGGATGATTGCTGTGGAAAAGCTAGATGATGCTGTGTCAATAGTTGATATTATGCTGACTGCTTTGTCCCCCCCTACAATCTCTTCAGACTGAAGAAGGGTCCTGACCTGATACATCACCTATCCAGGTTCACCAGAGACGCGGCCTGACTCGCTGAGTTACTCCAGCACTTAGTCTTTTAAACCAACATCTGCACTTCCTTGTAAATCAACGTTTCAAGTTAGACTTATCGACCCCTGCACCTGCATTATAATCTCCAGTTCCTGACTGCTGCAGGCCTGATGGTAACTCGGGCTGGTTTAACCATTCATTAGTTAACAATGACTCGGCTTAGAAGACACACAGTAGTCAGCAATGGACCAAGATATACAAAGTCAGGGTAATGTGGCAAGGTGTGACCATAAAATATTACAACCTTGCCACAAATTTATATTTGATATAATGCTTGTAAATTGGATTTTTGCCTTACATTATGCAGTAAAGAATTTGTTGCATTCTGTCCTAATGCCAGATTGGGCTTCTTGGAAAAAATCCCTTAAATCGCACAATCTTTAATGTGATCAAACTTCCTTTTTGTTGATATCAATGTGAAGTAACAACCAGAGATGATGTAAAAATAAAGGAAATGTTTTGAAGAGAAGTCCAGTGCATTAATTGCATTAACACAAGGACTTTGTTGCCTGTTTAGAGTTTTGGGATATTTAGACGTTTTAGAATATTGTGAGGTTTAAAGGCATAACATAAATGCAAAAGTCGGAGGGAAGCTCAGTCCGTCTTAACCTACCTGATCTCCCGGTTGCTCAGCACTTCAACTCCCCCTCCCATTCCCAATCTGACCTTTCTGTCCTGGGCCTCCTCCATTGTCAGAGTGAGGCCCAGCGCAAAGTGGAGGAACAGCACCTCATATTTTACATCCCAGCGGTATGAACATTGACTTATCTAATTTCAGATAACCCTCTCCATCCCCTCCCCCTTCCCAGTTCTCCCACCAGTCTTACTGTCTCCGACTACATTCTATCTTTTATCCCGCTCCCTCCTCTGACATCAGTCTGAAGAAGGGTTTCGACCCGAAACGTCGCCCATTCCTTCTCTCCAGAGATGCTGCCTGACCCGCTGAGTGCATGAATGTTGAATGTTGTAGAATGTTGAGAGAATATTTGCGGACATATCAAATGTTCTGAGGAGGTAGAGGCATTGATGGGCTCTCTTATGCTTGCATCAATGTACAGCTTCCAGGTTTAGGCTCATGAGTGGCAAGGAACTTGGAGGCGATTAAACTTGTTCCCAAAAGGCAAATGATTGATAAGCAGTGACTGTCTGCCAGTGGTGCAACTTTAACCCATTCCCCTTGAACTTTGATGGAGTGACCTTCCCTGATGTCCCAACAGCAGTGTCCTGGGGGAGGTGGAGAAGGTGGGTATGAGGGTAAGGGAGGGGATGCCAATGACTGGAGATTAGCCACATATAAAAATATCGATGTTCTCGGGCGTGATATCTCACGGTAAGTGGCTCGTCAAGCCATGACTCTCCAAACCTGTCTACGGCCTTCAAGGCACAATTCATAGAGTCATACAGTGTTGAAACGGGCCCTTCGCTCCAAACTGCCCACACCGGCCAACAATGTCCCATCTACACAAGTCTCACCTGCCTGTCTTTGACCCATATCCCTCTAAATCTGTCCTATCCATGTACCTGTCTAAATGTTTCTTAAACGTTTCGATAGGATCTGCCTCAACTACCTCCTCTGGCAGTTTGTTCCACCCTTTGTGTGCAAAGTTACCCCAATTCAGAAGATTGATGACGTACTCTTCATTTGTCTGGGCGTTTGCAAATCCAATCATATTGAACATCTGCATCCATAGGATAGAATAGTGAGATTAAATGAGAACTTACCAGTTCGAAGTTTGATCTGTATTTTATGAGGAATTACGATGAGGGATTACGTGAAGACCCCGTCCAGCACGCATGCGCGACATTCTTCAAAGCAGCGGTGTGGATTCACAGAAAAAACACAACAATTGAAATAAATATAGTAAAGAAAAAATAAGAACTTAATTACCAGTTGATCTGTATAATAGAGGGTGGGAGCGGAGGGCACGTAATCCCTCATCGTAACTCCTCATAAAATACAGATCAAACTTCGAACTGGTAAGTTCTCATTTAATCTCACTATTTTATTTCGGAGTCACGTGAGTGACTACGTGAAGACTTCAAAGCTCTGTGATTCCGAACCGTGTACCAGCTCATGCTTCACTCACTGTCTGAATATCTTAGAGGGAGGAAGTATGTTATGACAATCAACAATAACCTGTTTGTGAACAAAAAAGGTTTATTAATGACAACAAAAAACAGAGAGCTCCCACGGGCTTAAATTAAATATTATCTGCAGACTCTAAAATTCTGTCTACAAATGTAGCAGGTTCCGCCAGCGGCTTATTATAAAACCTTTGGAAAGTTCTTTCCGAGGACCATCCTGCTCTGGCCAGAATATGGTCCATAGGCATGTCCATTCGCCTAGCCGCCGATGTAGATGCAGCCCTGGTGGAGTGAGATTTGTAAACATTAGTATTGACTCCCGTGGACTTAAGCACCTGCTTGAGCCACCTTCAAATGGTTTGGCTCGTCACCTGACCATGAGGCTTCTTGTGGGTTTATCCATAAGGCTTTTTCTCTCCCTCTTAAGTTGTATGTTGTGTCTATGTAATTTGCAAGATGGGTCTTGGCACACAGCCGTGGGTCAGATGAATATGCCCATAACTCCATGACTGGAGGCATGGTACCTGGTCTAGTTTGTTTGACCATTCCCTGAATATGGAATATTGAAACAGTCCAATGACTCTGTCATGCTGTCCAGCCTCAGAAAGTGGAGGGACTGTACCCTTTGAGCTGACACTAGTGCCATGAGCATGACTGATTTCAGAGTAAGTTGTTCCAGCGTGAGTGAGCTGGGTGGTGGCCATCCCCTAAGGTACGTCAGCACGATGCTGACATCCCAGATCTGAGTGTATCTTGGTCTGGGGGAATTAGTGTTAAAAATACCCCTCATGATTTTGACCACTAGTGGATGGGACCCCAAAGCCTGTTGTCCTGCTGCTGGAACCAAATAAGCTGACAACGCACTCCTGGCTGTATTGATGGCGCTGTAGCTGAGTCCTTCCCGATGTAATCCAACCAGGAACTCCACAACACTGGTGGCTATAGCTGTTGAGTAGGAAGTTCCTGTTTTGGAGCAATACCGTTCCCATTTTCTTATGTTGGTCAGGTATTGTCTCCTGGTGGACTCCCGGTGGGATGCGGTCATCATGTTGATGGCATCCTCAGAGAGTCCTAGGCCCAGTAGAGGTCTTTTTAGAATCTGCAAGTCAGGAGATTGACTCTGTCATGGCACGGGTGACTAATGCCTGACACTGGGTGGATTAATAATTCTGGACTGCTGGGGAATTCCAACGGTGTTTCGACAGCCACTGGGAACCATGGCTGTGTAGGCCAGTCGGGTATTATCGAGATTCCTGAAGCGGAATTCAATTGAATCTTGCGTAATACCCGACTGATGAGGCAGAAGGGAGGAAAAGCATAAAAGAACATTTTCCCCCAATGCAGCGTGAATGCATCAACTGCTGCTGCCTCAGGGTCTGGTTCCCAAGCGACATATGTTAGTACCTGGTGATTCAGCCTGGATGCAAATAGATCGATATCTGATGTGCCGTATTGCTTTGTAATTTCAGCAAATACTTTGGGATTTTTACATCCATTCGATGTTATCGTTAAATTTGCGTGACCTGGTGTCTGCCACTGTATTTTGCTTTCCTGGTAGGTAAGTTGCTGATAACCAAATATGTCTTTCGACACTCCATTGCCAGATTAGGTTGACTAAATTGTCACATGATATCGACTTTACACCACCCATGTGGTTGATATAAGCCACCACCATGGTATTATCTAATTGCAACCGGACATGTGCATGATGCATATGAGATGAATATGCTTTTAAACCATAAAACGCACCCAACATTTCTAAGTAGTTGATACCCCGTGTCTGTAGGCAAGATGATTCAGAGTTAGTTCATCTGCCCCCTGTGCTGGATTGCATGTTAGTTGCTCCCCAGCCCAAAGCACTGGCATCCGTTTGAATGGTTAATACTGGGTTGGTGATTATTATGGGACTGGAACTGAGCCTAACGTTCCTTGCCCACCATTGTAACTCTGGAATGGATTCAGCAGTTAAATTCATAACTCGGTCAAAGTGACCTGAGTTTTGCTTTAGTGCGTGCACTTTTGCTCTTTGCAAATTTTGATAGTGCAAAGGCCCAAATTGTACAGCTGGAAAAGCTGCTACCATTTTACCAATAACTCTGGCTACCTGCCGTATGGTTGACTGATGTTTATCCATTAGTTCACTACAAGATAGTGCCAATTCTGATGCTTTCCCCTTCGGCAATCATGGTTACAATCATGCGAACAGTATCAATCGTAAATCCAAGATAGTCCATGGTAGTGGACGGTGTAAAATTGGATTTATCTGGATGTATGACAAACCCCAAAGTTTCAAACAAACGTTTGGTGGCTGCTACTGCCAAAATAGCTGTCTCCAAGGTTTTCCCTACTATTAAAATGTCGTCTAAGTACGCCATGACTATATGCTTTTGTTTCCTCAATAATGCCAAAGTGGGTTTTAAGATTTTAGTGAACAACCTTGGAGCGGAGGTTAGTCCATTTGGTAAGGCTTTAAATTGCCATAGCTGTTTCATCCAGATAAACTTTAAGTATTTACGATGTTCCTTGTGTATGGGTACTGAGTAGTAGGCATCTTTTAAATCAATGCTAGCTGGAAAGTAACCTCTAGAAATCAATACTGGTTGTTTCAAAAGTTTCCACCTTGAAATGTATATACTTAACAGACTTGTTTAAAGTAGTTAAGTCAATGATGATGCGACATCCACCATCTTTTTTAGTTTTAGTGAAAATATTAGACACAAATTCCAAAGGTTCATGTTTTGTTCTTTCAATGACACATTTTGCTAGTAGCCTCAACCTTGCTAGTAGCTTGACCCTCTTGTTTCTCTTTGATTGAGGGGGTGAATACCCTTTGGGGTATATGCTGAATTGGCGGCATGTTTTCATGAACAAAGTCAATTTTATAGCCATGAATGTTGCTGAGTATATACTTGTCATTAGTGATGGATTCCCATGCATCCAAAAACAAGTGCAATCTTCCCCCTGTTAGTATAGAGCCCCTACTGCTCATATGCTGAGAGGAACCAGACCCACCTACCTCCATGGTTACTGGTGCTTCTTCTGCCTCTTCGCTGGATGATGAGGTCTCTGCTGGGCTGTAGAGGGCTGCTGTTGATGTTGATGTTGATGTTGATGTTGTTGGGGGTGGCGCATTTTCCACGGGGTCCGCTCTGGGCCCTGGCCTAAAAAAGGCTTACGGGGAATGGTTGCGGACCCCGAGCTTTCACCAGTCCCATAGGGTGGTCGACGACTGGTGGACGCCGTGGGGTACTGCCGCCTGGGTTTGTTAGGTCTGCTCGGTCCCAAACCTGCCCTCACGAGACCAAAGGTCTTGGATTCTTCCTCTAGGTCTTTCACCTTTTTTCGGAAGGTCCTTTCCAAAGAGCAGAATTGGAGGTTCTGAACCCGGTGTTTTGCAAAGTCCCGCAAATTTAGGGTTGAGGGCAGGCTTGATGATTTCCTTCCGTAAATTGTTTATCTCATATTGAGTGGTGCACAGCAGAGCTAATGTGTCTTGCTGATTTGTGGAGATGTTCACACCATCAATGGACCGAGCATATGATGTTATTCCTGCAGTCAGGAGTTTAAGAATTTTCTGGAGCTTCAACTCCAGGTTCCTGATGTTCTGCCCCAAATGTCCCCAAATTTGGCTGTTTACAGCTGGTACATTCAATGATGTACAATTTACTGGGGCTGTATATTGTTCAAGAGCCTCATTGACCACCTGTTCTTGTAGGGGTTTTGAGGACAGGTGGTCAATGCTGGCTGCAAGTTTCGGCTCTAAAGGCCGACCCGCTTGTGGAATGGCCACGTAGCGGTTGACCACACCCAGCAGCTCTTCCTGATCCTGTACACCCTGTGTACTCCCGACATCTTCAGCCAGCGACCCCTCTTCTTGACCAGCCCAGACCTGGTCGCCAATGCTGCCTTCAATAGAAGGTGAAGCAAAGGTCAGTGCCGTAAAGGGCACTGTGGGAGTGCCTGAGCTCCCTTGGCGAGTCTGCTGCTGCTCTCTCAGCAGATCTCGCTGGAGCAATTGCTCCATAAGCCGTTCCATTCGGCTTAGGCGGCTGCCTGTGCCGCTCTCGAGCGGTGAGGCATCTTCATCCGAATCGTCGGACACTACCGCCCGGTTCTGGCTGCAGGTACCTCCAGCCCGCTGCTCAGGCTGCACTAGCGGTGCTGGGCTCGGCTCGGTAGTCAATCCTGCCGCCTCTTGCCCCCCCCTCCAAAGAACATTCCTCAATGGAAGACGAACGGGGGCGAGCTGCAGATTTCTTCCCTCTGGTCTTGCTCATTCTCCTGGAACATAAAGCAGACCACAGAGAAAATACACACGGCCACGGTAAAACTTACCTGTCGGCCCGACTTTTCAAATTGTAGCGGGAGTGCCTTGAACCCCCGTTCGTCGCGGGTGCACTGCATGAACGCTAATGTCGCGCATGCGTGCTGGACGGGGTCTTCACGTATCACTCACGTGACTCCGAAATAAAATGTGTTTGATGGTACCTCATCCATCACCTTCAACCCTACACCATAAACCACCATTGCTGCACTGTGCACCCTAAACTGGGTGTATTGAGCAACTTCCCAGAGCTATCTAGATAGCGTTGTCTCTTCTTGTAATCTCTGCTCCCAAGGTCTTCAGACAAATGGGTAGACCACCACCACCACCTACATGTTCCCCTTCCAATTGCTTCCCATCTTGACCAGAAATACGTCATCAATCCTTTCTCTCCCTGACTCCATCAACCTGAAACGTCATCTGCCTGTTCCCTCCATAGATGCTGCTTGACCCACTGAGTTTAGTTTAGTTTAGAGAGACAGCGTGGAGACAGACCCTTCAGCCCACCGTGTCCACGCTGACTGTCGATTACCCATGCACTAGTTCTACGTTATCCCGCTTTTGCGTTCTACACACTAGGGGGGAGTTTACAGAGACTAATTAACCTAGAAACCTAATGTCTTTTGCATGTGCGAGGAAACCCACAAGGTCACAGAGAGAACTTCCAGACTCTGCACAGACAGCACCCGAGATCAGGATCGAACCTGGAGCTGTGAGGCCAGCTCTACCGCTGCACCACCAGCACTTTAGGTTATGCCATCCATCCATTGATATCAATGTGAAGTAACAACCAGAGATGATGTAGAAATAAAGGAAATGTTTTGAAGAGCAGACTGAGAATTCCAAGATGCATTCATCGCTTTAGCACAAGGACTTTGTTGACTGTTTTGTGATATTTAGAGGTTTTAGAATATTGAGGTTTAAAGACATAACAGTGTTGCTTCTAATTTTCCTATTACCTGCCTATTAAGGGAATTCCTCGAACAGAAATTCTGCAGCAGTTCAGAAAGGCTCACCACCACATTTTGAAGAGATTTTAGGTTGCCGTTGCCAATAGTGCCCACATCTCACAGAAGAATGTAAAAACTGTTGTAGTCTCCTGCATTTAAGACTGAGATCCCATCTCCTGTTGTTTCTTGGTACGTGAGGGATTGTGCACATTATTTTTCATGTCCTGTACTTTAAACATCGGATGCCCAAATTACACCATGACCAGAGTTTGCTTTCTCCTCTCCTCCCGTATAATATTGTGCACATAATCATTAGATAGTCGGTAGCAGTCACACCACCTTCATAGCATTAGGAAAACTGAAAGCAATTCCTACGACTATAGAAATGTAATTTTCCTCCTACATTCTTGACACTGCTGTGTCACCACAACCAATCGGCTTTGTTGCCAGCCCATTCTCCCCTCCCTGCTATAGTAGTTTAGTTTAGTTTAGTTTAGAGATTACAGCATAGAAACAGGCCCTGGGACCCACTGATTCAGTGACAATCAGCATTCCCTGTATACTAGCACTATCCTACACACTAGGGACAATTTACAATTTTTACCAAAACCAATTAACCTACAAACCTGTATATCTTTGGAGTGTGGTAAGAAATTGGAGCCCCCGGTGAAATTGCACGCAGGTCACGGGGAGAACGTGCAAACTCCGTACAGGCAGCACCTGGTACACTGGATCGAAACTGGGTCTCTGCCACTGTAAGGAAGCAACTCTACCACTGTGCTACTGTGTCCCGCCCCCTATTGAAAGTAAACATTGACTGAAATTTGTTACAGGTAATGTTCTTTATTGGTCTTTTCTCCTGGGTAAAATCTAATTTATTGACAGTCGTTTGACTGGGCACGGGAGTGTGAATTGCCAACTAGTTCCAATCCAGGTCATTTTTGAGACTTTGAACAATTTTCCCCTGCTTCCTCCATAAATTCCTAAACCCTCAGCTCAAAGAATGTCTCTGGATCAGCAGTGAGTAGTGCCCGCTGTGATCGTGAGTGATCTACACTGAATATAAATGTTTTAACATTACATATTTCACAAAATATTTCACATCCGTCAATTATCCTCATCTCAGGCTTTCAAGCTGTGTCATCCATTGCTTTTTGAAATATTTTGGTTAACAATTAACCTTCTAATTACTCTGAATCTGTCATACTCTAAGGCTCAAACTTGTATCTCTATGCCATTAATGCTCCTCCATTTGTTTCTTTGGGTCTTGGTGGCATCCAACAGTTTGAAGGTTTGTTTTATAGCTCTTAAGATTCACGGAGGGTAAAAGGCACTTGGACAGATGCATGGATATGATAGGTTTAGAGGGATATGGGCTAAATGTAGGCAGGTGGAACTCGCTTTGACCTGCCATTTTGTTCGGCAAGGACAAGTTGGGCCGAAGGGCCTGTTTCCATATTGAATGACTAAGACTATGTGTACAGATAAATGATCCCACAACACAATTTCTTGGAATGATAAGCAAAATAACAAAGCTCTGAAGGAACTCAAAGGTAGACACAAAATGAGTTACTCCAGCATTTTGTGTCTATCTTTGGTTTAAACCAGTATATGAAGTTCCTTCATACACTGAAGGAACTCAGCAGGTCAGACCGTATCTGGGGAATAGACAAATGGTGTTTTGGGTCGTGCCGCTTCTTTACTCTGATGGATTAGGTGGGAGTGGGGCAAAGTCTGGCGAGTAACAGATGGATACAGATGAAGTAGGGGGTGTGAGGGTTGGGGGGGGGGGGGGGATGAATTGGCAGATGGGTGAAGTAAGTGACAAAGGCTGGAGGTGAAAAGGGGACAAAAGTGTATGAGATAAGGAGAGAAGAGGAGGAGTGAAATGTAATTCAATAAAGCATATTACCAAAGTGCCTGTGATCACACAGCATTCTCTAAATGAGGGCAATTTTCCAGGCTTGGACAACTTTGCCCCCATTGATAGTGAATTGCGAAGTTTATCAACCAGCGTTTTTTTATAAATTGATGTGAAGGGCAATAAAATCAATTGAAGCACATGCTGGATCGTGCTTCAGTCTGGCTTGCAACCCTGCCGAGTCTTTGGAAATGTAGAAATAAGAAACTGCATGTGCAGGTTTATAAAAGAAACGTCACCTATCCACGTTTTCCAGAGATGCTGCCCTGACCCTCTGAGTAACTGCAGCACTTTCTGTCTTCTTGAACACTTTATCCTCAAGATTGATTGTCCCCAAGAACCTTGTTGTAAAGGTTTTCAGAGAATTTGTACTTCAAACACATCATTCAGTTTTTTCCTAAATTGATATTATAGTTGTATCACATATATTGTACTCGGGGAGGGGGGGGGGGGGAATTTCTTTACTAACAGGATATTGCCGACAGTAGCCTTTGCGTACATGCCGATAACCTGGTAGAAAACCGCACGTTGACATTGCCCTTTGTTCAAAGAATGGTGATACACATGTCACCCGCTGGGGGCTTTGCATAAAAATAGCACAAAGTGGGGAATTAACACAGCAAATGAGGAACCTGTATTTCACAAATATATGGGGAAATACATTCTACAAATATATTGAAGGAACTGGAGACACAAGGACAAACCACAAAGTGATGGAGTGACTCAGAGGGTTGAAGGAAATTAACCTTGGACCCATGAATCGCAAAGAACCGGAATTTAATTCAGAAATTCAAGTTCTGATCTACTTTCCCACGTCTGCGCTCGCCTGTTATAACAAAGCAATCGCAAATCTGCTGACAATGCTCGGAAAGCCAGCGCACAAACAGTCGCAGTAACTCAGCGGGTCAGGCAGCATCTCTAGAACGAATGGACAGGCGGTGATTCTGGTCTGAATAAGGGTCCCGACCCAAAACGTCAACTGTCAGTGGCACATCTGGTAGAACTGCTGCCTCAGAGCGCCAGTGGCCTCGGTTCGATCCTGATCTCTGGTGCTGCCTGTGTGTGGAGTTTGCATTTTTTCCCTGTGACCGTGTGGGTTTCCTCCGGGTGCTCCGGTCTCCTCCCACATCCCACAACCCAAAGATGTCCAGGTTTGTAGGTTAACTGGCCTTTGTAAATTGCCTCTAGAGTGTAGGAAGTGGATGTGAACGTGGGATGATACAGAACTAGTGTGAACCAAAGGTGTGAACAGGTGACCGATAGTTGGGACAGACTTGCTGGGCCGAATGGCCTGTTTCCATGCTGGATCGCTAAACTAAACTAAATTAAATGATTAACAGCAAACAAAACTCTGCCCTGCAATCCACATTAAAATCGTAAGATTAAATGAGAACTTACCAGTTCGAGGTTTGATCTGTATTTTATGAGGAGTTACGATGAGGGATTACGTGAAGACCCCGTCCAGCACGCATGCGCGACATTTCTTCAAAGCAGCGGTGTGGATTCACAGAAAAACACAACAATTGAAATAAATATAGTAAAGAAAAAATAAGAACTTAATTACCAGTTGATCTGTATAATAGAGGGTGGGAGCGGAGGGCACGTAATCCCTCATCGTAACTCCTCATAAAATACAGATCAAACCTCGAACTGGTAAGTTCTCATTTAATCTTACTATTTTACTTCGGAGTCATGTGAGTGACTACGTGAAGACTTCAAAGCTCTGTGAATCCGAACCGTGAACCAGCTCATGCTTCACTCACTGCCTGAAGACCTTAGAGGGAGGAAGCATGTTATACAAAAAACAATAACCTGTTTGTGAACAATAAAGGTTTATTAATGATAACAAAAGAACACAGAGCTCCCCCGGCTTAAATTAAATATTAGCTGCAGACTCTAAAATTCTGTCTGCAAATGTAGCAGGTTCCGCCAGCGGCTTATTATAAAACCTTTGGAAAGTTCTCTCTGAGGACCATCCTGCTCTGGCCAGAATATGGACCATAGGCACATCCATTCGCCTAGCCGCCGACGTAGATGCAGCCCTGGTGGAATGAGATTTGTAAACATTAGTATCGACTCCCGCGGACTTAAGCACCTGCTTGAGCCATCTTGAAATGGTTTGGCTCGTCACCTGACCATGAGGCTTCTTGTGGCTTATCAATAAGGCTTTTTCTCTCCCTCTTAAGTTATATGTTGTGTCTATGTAATTGGCGAGATGGGTCTTGGCACACAAACCGTGGGGTCAGGTGAATATGCCCGGAACTCCATTACTGGAGGCGTGGTACCTGGTCTAGTTTGTTTGACCAGGCCATGAATGTGAAATGTGATACAGTCCAATGACTCTGTCATGCTGTCCAGCCTCAGAAGGTGGATGGACTGTACCCTTTGAGCTGACACTAGTGCCATGAGCATGACTGATTTCAGTGTAAGTTGTTCCAGCGTGAGTGACCTGGGTGGTGGCCATCCCCTAAGGTACGTCAGTACAACGCTGACATCCCAGATCTGAGTGTACCTAGGCCTAGGGGAATTGGTGTTAAAAATGCCCCTCATGATTTTGACCACTAGTGGATGGGACCCCAAAGTCAGTTGTCCTGCTGCTGGAACCAAATAAGCTGACAACGCACTCCTGGCTGTATTAATGGCGCTGTAGCTGAGTCCTTCCCGATGTAATCCATCCAGAAACTCCACAACACTGGTGGCTGTAGCTGTAGTGTAGGTAGTTCCTGTTTTGGAGCAATACCGTCCCCATTTTCTTATGTTGGTCAGGTATTGTCTCCTGGTGGACTCCCGGTGGGATGCGGTCATCATGTTGATGGCGTCCTCAGACAGTCCCAGGCCCAGTAAAGGTTTTTTTAGAATCTGCAAGCCAGGAGATTGACTCTGTCATGGCACGGGTGACTAATGCCTGACACTGGGTGGATTAATAACTCTCGACTGCTGGGGAATTCCAACGGTGTTTCAACAGCCATGTCGAAGGCCACTGGGAACCATGGCTGTGTAGGCCAGTCGGGTATTATCAAGATTCCTGAAGCGGAATCCAATTGAATCTTGCGCAATACCCGACTGATGAGGCAGAAGGGAGGAAAAGCATAAAAGAACATTTTCCCCCAATGCAGCGAGAATGCATCAACTGCTGCTGCCTCAGGGTCTGGTTCCCAAGCGACATACATTGGTACCTGGTGATTCAGCCTGGATGCAAATAGATCGATATCTGGTGTGCCATATTGCTTTGTAATTTCAGCAAATATTTTGGGATTTAACATCCATTCGATGTTATCATTGAATCTGCGTGACCTGGTGTCTGCCACTGTATTTTGCTTACCTGGTAGGTAAGTTGCTGATAACCAAATATGTCTTTCAACACACCATTGCCAGATTAGGTTGGCCAAATTGTCACACGATATCGACTTTACACCACCCATGTGGTTGATATAAGCCACCACCGTGGTATTATCTAATTGCAACCGGACATGTGCATGATGCGTATTAGATGAATATGCTTTTAAACCCATAAAACGCACCCAACATTTCTAAGTAGTTGATACCCCGTGTCTGTAGGCAAGATGATTCAAATTTAGTCCATCTGCCCCCTGTGCTGGATTGCATGTTAGTTGCTTCCCAGCCCAAAGCACTGGCATCCGTTTGAATGGTTAATACTGGGTTGGTGATTATTATGGGACTGGAGCTGAGCCTTACGTTCCTTGCCCACCATTGTAACTCTGGAATGGATTCAGCAGTTAAACTCATAGCTCGGTCAACGTGACCTGAGTTTTTGCTTTAGTGCATGCACTTTTGCTCTTTGCAAATTTTGGTAGTGCAAAGGCCCAAATTGTACAGCTGGAAAAGCTGCTAACATTTTGCCAATAACTCTAGCTTCCTCCCGTATGGTTGGCTGATGTTTATTCATGAGTTCGTTGCATGATAGTGCCAATTCTGATGCTTTCCCGTTCGGCAGAGTTACAATCATGCGAACAGTATCAATCGTAAATCCAAGATAGTCCATGGCAGTGGACGGTGTAAAATTGGATTTATCTGGATGTATGACAAACCCCAAAGTTTCAAACAAACGTTTGGTGGCTGCTACTGCCAAAATGGCTGTCTCCAAGGTTTTCCCTACTATTAAAATGTCATCTAAATACGCCATGACTATATGCTTTTGTTTCCTCAACAATGCCAAGGCAGGTTTTAAGATTTTAGTGAACAGCCTTGGAGCGGAGGTTAGCCCATTTGGTAAGGCTTTAAATTGCCATAGCTGTTTCATCCAGATAAATTTTAAGTATTTACGATGCTCCTTGTGTATGGGTACTGAGTAGTAGGCATCTTTTAAATCAATGCTTGCTAGAAAGTACCCTCTAGAAACCAATAGTCTGGCTGTTTCAAAAGTATCCATCTTGAAATGTATATACCTGACAGACTTGTTTAAAGTAATTAAATCAATGATGATGCGACGTCCACCATCTTTTTTGATTTTAGTGAAAATATTAGACACAAATTCCAAAGGTTCATGTTTTGTTCTTTCAATGACACCTTTTGCTTGTAACCTCATCAGTTCAGCTTGACCCTCTTGTTTCTCTTTGACTGAGAGGGTGAATACACTTTTGGGTATATGCTGAACTGGCGGAATGTTTTCATGAACAAAGTCAATTTTGTAGCCATGAACGCTGCTGAGTATATACTTGTCATTAGTGATGGATTCCCATGCATCCAAAAACAAGTGCAATCTCCCCCCTGTTAGTATAGAGCCCCTACTGCTCATATGCTGAGAGGAACCAGACCCACCTACCTCCATGGTTATTGGTGCTTCTTCTGCCTCTTCGCTGGGCGATGGAGTCTGCTGGGCTGTAGAGGGTTGATGTTGATGTTGATGTTGTTGGGGGTGGCGCATTTTCCATGGGGTCCGCTCTGGGCCCTAGCCTAAAAAAGGCTTACGGGGAATGGTTGCGGACCCCGAGCTTTCACCAGTCCCATAGTGTGGTCGACGACTGGTGGACGCCATGGGGTACTGCCGCCTGGGTTTGTTAGGTCTGCTCGGTCCCAAACCTGCCCTCACGAGACCAAAGGTCTTGGATTCTTCCTCTAGGTCTTTCACCTTTTTTGGAAGGTCTTTCCCAAAGAGCAGAATAGGAGGTTCTGAACCCGGTGTTTTGCATAGTCCCGCAAATTTAGGGTTGAGGGCAGGCTTGATAATTTCCTTCCGTAAATTGTTTATTTCATATTGAGTGGTGCACAGCAGAGCTAATGTGTCTTGCTGATTTGTGGAGATGTCCGCACCATCAATGGACCGAGCATAAGATGTTATTCCTGCAGTCAGGAGTTTAAGGATTTTCTGGAGCTTCAACTCCAGGTTCCTGAAGTTCTGCCCCAAATGTCCCCAAATTTGGCTGTTTACAGCGGGTACATTCAATGATGTACAATTTACTGGGGCTGTATTTTGTTCAAGAGCCTCATTGACCACCTGTTCTTGTAGGGGTTTTGAGGACAGGTGGTTAATGCTGGCTGCAAGTTTCGGCTCTAATGGCCGACCCGCTCGTGGAATGGCCACGTAGCGGTTGACCACACCCAGCAGCTCTTCCTGATCCTGTACACCCTGCGTACTCCCGATATCTTCAGCCAGTGACCCCTCTTCTTAACCAGCCCAGACCTGGTCGCCAATGCTGCCTTCAAAAGAAGGTGAAGCAATGGCCAGTGCCGTAAAGGGCACTGCGGGAGTGCCTGAACTCCCTTGGCGAGGCTGCTGCTGCTCTCTCAGCAGATCTCGCTGGAGCAATTGCTCCATAAGCCGTTCCATGCGGCTTAGGCGGCTGCCTGTGTCGCTCTCGAGCGGTGAGGCATCTTCATCCGAATCGTCGGACACTACCGCCCGGTTCTGGCTGCAGGTACCTCCAGCCCGCTGCTCAGGCAGCACGAGCGGTGCTGGGCTCGGCTCGGTAGTTATACCCGCCGCCTCTTGCCCCCCCTCCAAAGAGCATTCCTCAACGGAGGACGAACGGGGGCGAGCTGCAGACTTCTTTCCTCTGGTCTTGCTCATTCTTTCTGGAAAACAAGCAGACCACAGAGAAAAAGACACACGGCCACGGTAAAGCTTACCTGTCGGCCCGACTTTTCAATTTGTAGCGGGAGCGCCTTGAACTCCCGTTCGTCGCGGGTGCACTGCATGAACGCTAATGTCGCGCATGCGTGCTGGACGGGGTCTTCACGTAGTCACTCACGTGACTCCGAAGTAAAATCAATGGTGTGTTGGATCCATGTCCTCCAGAGATAATGCTTGACCCCTTGTGTTACCCCAGGACTGTGTTCTATGCAAGATTCCAACTGTAAATAAGCAAACTGTGCAATCTGGAGTTCAAGATCATGTTTAATCGGTACCCACAAATTCTACCTTTTTTGGGAACTTAAAAAAAATGTGTTGATCCCTGCCGACAAGCATTAACAGTTAGAGAGCGACAGGCAAATAGACAAGAGGCAGGGAAAACCAGGGACATTTTGGTAGCATCTGTGGCAAGAGAGGCAGCGTTAATACTTTGGTGAAAGGTCTTTGAATTGAACTGTGCCTCTTTTTCCCTTTTCTCAGCTGTTGCCTGACTCTCTGCGTGTTTCCAGCATCTTTT
Source organism: Okamejei kenojei (assembly GCA_035221665.1). Taxonomy (NCBI): domain Eukaryota; kingdom Metazoa; phylum Chordata; class Chondrichthyes; order Rajiformes; family Rajidae; genus Okamejei; species Okamejei kenojei. The sequence goes on from CM069151.1 coordinate 14,600,867, forward strand.
ATTGTTATTTTCAGCATCTGTTGATTCTTTTTCAAGAGAAGCAGGAGGTGTACTCTTTGAGTATAGAAAACCAATAAAGATTACTGCTGGTTTCCATTAGCCTAAAGAGCCTGTCCCACTTTCACGACCTAATTCACGACCTTTTTTACTCGTCGACATTCTTCATCAGGCTAGAAAAACGCCCTGACCTACTTGATGCCACGAGAACCTACGACTAGCATCACGGCCTGCTACTTCATCTTTCGTGTGGCGTGTACAGCCTAAAGTTGTAGGACAACCTTTTCTATTTGATCTTCCGTTTGTGCACGTCGAGTTGATTGCATTAGTCGAAACAGGACGGACCCCACGGCCTGCTACGATCTACCTATGACTTCCTACGACCTGGTGACGACCATGCTGCGAGTATGAGTCAAGGGCAAACTCGGCAGAGGCCGTGAAAGTGGGACAGGCCCTTAAGGTGTTTGTAGTCGACTAAACTAAGAGTTAGATTCTATTTCAATTAACACTTGACTGGATTTCTTAATGATCCATTGCAAATATCACACAATTCTTCATCAAACAATTTAAACCCAAATTCCACAATGGAAACAGTAGAGCTAATAGGACTTGTTGTTTCAATCCCTGTAGTAAGTCGGCACTCTTGCTATTGGCAGTGGGATTGGAGTGGTGAAAGGTAGGGTAGGTACGTCATCGGGGTCATCAGGTTGGCACCCTCCTTCTTTGACGTTTCATTGATCAGTCCAGAGGGCTCATAAATAAGTTCATAAGGTCATTAATTGTCACATACACCTATTGGTGTAGTGAATTTCACAGGTCAGTCATACAATTTAAAAAGCAACAGCCTCAAAAAAACACATTTTAACATAAACATCCACCACAGTGACTCCTACACATTCCTCACTGTGATGGAAGGCGAAAATAAAGTTCCAAGTCCTTCCCTTGTTGTTCTTCCTTGGTCGGGGGCCTCGAGCCCCCCGTTGACGGGACGGTCTTGAGTCCCGTAGCCGGCGGCGTTCGGGCCCTCTGCGTCCAGGCGTTCAGCTCCCGCATCGGGGGGGGGGGGAGGTTGTCAGCTTCCCCGTGCCAGGCATTCGAACCTCGTGTTGGGGCTGGACGAACCTTCTGCGGTGTTGGAGCTCCCGACCAGCCTCTCCCGAGACTGTGAGCCCTTGGTGGTAAGTCCGCAGGCTGCAGTGGGAGTGATCCCAGGCAAGGGATCCGCTCTGATAGTAAGTCCGCGCCCCGCGGTGGGGCTCACGACAATCCGAGGCGGCTCCCAGCTCCATCGTTGGTAAGCCGCAGAGCCCAGAGAATGTGATCCGAAAATTGATCACATCTCCGGGAAGGTAAGGACCTGAAAACAAAGTTTCCCCCAAGCCCCCCCCCCCCCCCACCCCACATAAAATCAAACAGAAGAACATTAAAACAAACTTTAAACAAACGCTAAAAATAACAAACAGACTGCCGGCAGGGCTGCCATCTCTGTCCTACGGCGCCCCTTACTGTTGGCGTCCCAGGTACACCCTCCTCAGTTCCATACCCTCCTGTCTTCATCTTGTAGCCCAATTGTTATCTTTCCTTTTAATCCAAAGCCAATTGCTGCTTTTTCACTGAATTTGACAATTACTTGGTTGTTTGTTGGAGGGTGCGACCCCTCACCCACATTTTCTTCAATAGACTGGTTGTAGATGTAGCATCGGATCCCCTGCATCCCACTTCTACAGGGAAAATCTTGGTCTTCCAGCCATTTGGGCAGCTTCAGTTGCCAGTTCAGAGTACTTGGTCTTTTTCCTCTCATAAACTTCTTCAACACCATCTTCCCATGGAACTGTCAATTCTACAACATATGCCAACTTAGCTGTTGTGGACCACAGGACCATGTCTGGCCGAAGTGTTGTAGCCACGATGTCTGGGGGAAACACAAGCTTTTTTCCCCCAAGTCAACGTCCATTTTCCAATCTCGAGCAGGCTGCAAAATACTTGCATCCATTGATGTTATCTGGTGCTCTGGAGGTACCAATGTTGTGAAGTGGACATTTCCCACTGATGGGGAAGCATTTGTGTTCCAGGATTGATGCCAGCAGTCTGAGAACTTGGTTATGCCCCCACGTGTAATGTCCTTGGCCGAGGCTCTTAGTGCATCCTGTTAAAATGTACCTTAGTGATGCAGGTGCTTGGCAAAAGGAGCAAGCGGGATCTTCTCTGAACCACTGCTTCAGGTTCTGGGGTGAGGGCAGAACGTCATCAGTGGTTCTGATGACAAAACTTAGCCGAGATCCTTCCATTTGCCAGATGTCACACCAGCTGAGTTTCCTCGTTTCCAGGCTCTCCCAGTTAGTCCATTTGCCCTACTTGGCCATTGAGACGGCCTTGGCGTGTTGCTCTGCCTCCTCCCATCTTCTCGCCTCCTCCACCACGAGCCGTCTCTTCAGCACTGATGTTGCCTTGTGCCATTGAGGAGCTGTTTGGACGAGCCCGAGCCCGGCTCTCCCGTGTTGGACTTGGCCAACCACATCCCTGAAATGTAGAGCAGACTTAGAACTCTGAACGGCTTCAGATGTGGCCCACTTCCTCCCTGTTGCCACACTGGAGGCCACTGTACGAACAACAGTATCTTCAGATTCAGTGAGGGTCATGACCAACCTTGCTTCAGTGCATTTGAACTCTTCCACAAGTCCTGCAATGGGTATGAGGAAATTAAAACATCCGTTCATATCTAATGAGGAAGTTAACTAATCCGTTTATATATATCAGAAAATATAAATATCACATACACTTTGGTGAGAGCCTGGTTCCACACTTGAAAGTCTAAAAGTAAGGTCTAAATATCTATTTCACTGTCACTTTCATCATCACACTTCATTCACTGTGTTATCATGTGACGAGACTAATTTTGTGTAAGTGCAACATACCTGATACTTAACATCATTCGTGTAGGAAGGAACTGCAGATGCTGGTTCAAATCGAAGACAGACACAAAATGCTGGAGTAACTCAGTGAGACAGGCAGCTTCTCGGGAGAGAAGGAATGGGTGACGTTTCGGGTGGAGACTGGTCTGAGGTTTGGGTCTGAAGTAGGGTCTTGACCCGAAAAGTCACCTATTGGTGCTGCCTGTCCCGCTGAGTTAGCCAACACTATTCGTTGAAGTTAATTTAAAGTGCATGTCACCATCTGCTGGAGACATGAAGTAATGGTATCCACAGAAATATGTTTCAAGGAAATAAACACGTATATTCTTATCGTTAACAGATTTAAAGTAATACTACAACGTTAAACTGTAGACATTGGAGCAGCAGATGCTGGTTTACTAAGAAAGATACAAAGTGCTGGAGTAACATTACGGGTCAGGCAGCATCTCTGCAGAACATGAATAAGCGACGTCAGCATCCTTCATTAGACTGATTGTAGTAGGATAATCTTCTCTGTGGATTGTCACCTTGTCGTTATGGAGAAGCTTGTGTGGACCTGAGATCCTGAGAGCGATGCCGTCTGGAGCTGTGCTCCTGGTAGGGCCACCCATGGCGGTAAGGTCAAGGGGGAGGTCTCTGACAAAGATCAATCCAACCAAGACCTCAACGGTGGAACAGGCGGAGGACGATGGCTGACCTTCGTGGAGCGTCACAACGGTTGAGAAGGTGGATGAAGGCTGCAGCAGAAAAGGGTCCCCGGTCATCTTGGACTCCATACCACTGGATCCTGACCCAGATCTGTCAAGGACCGTGGGGTGGCTGTCTGTGCCCCAGTCTCCCCACGTTAAACAATGTCACGCACAGGCGTCCTCCATATAGGGAATAGCACCCTGGAGACACCCATGGTCAGCCATGACCGAAGGGGGCCTAAGAAGAATAAGTAGGAGGAGGAAATCTGGAAAAGAGATTGGGGGGAGGGGGGGGGGGGGGGGGGGAAGAAAAACAAAGCATGGTGAGTGATAGGTGGATACAGGCGAGGGGGAGTTTTGATTTCCAGATGGTTGGGCAGAGATGAAAAAGACAAAAAGTGTGAGATAAATTGATAAGGATTGAAGAGGTGTGAAATGTGAAGCCAGAGAAAGGAATATTAGTGGAAGGGAATGGGGGGAGGGGGGGCTTTTCACATTGAAACCCTTCTTCGGACTGAGAGTCAAGAGAAAGGAAAACTAGAGGAATGAAAAGGTATAGAACAAATCAGAGGTGGCCCCAATGGCCAAGGAGCCCACATTGTTGGCTATAGAGGAGGTGATAACGGGATATCAACAGTGAAACTAGCAGAACGACTAGGGTGGAAGTTTTGTGTAAAGAAAAGGAACTGCAAATTTTGGTTTAAACCAAAGAGACACAAAATGATGGAATATCTGAGAAGAAGTGTCACTTATCCATGTTCTCCGGAGATGCTGCCTGACCCGCTGAGTAACTCTGGCACATTGTGTCTATGCATGGAAGGATTGTTTGACTCCTTGTATGGTGGGAAGGGTAGTAAAAGATCTGGTGCGTTATCTGCTGTGTTTGTATGAGATTATTCCCAACATTTTGTCTGATTGATTGAAAGATACAGCATGAAAGTAAACCTTTATTCCAACTGAATTCACATTGACCATCGGCCACCGTTCGCACTAGTTTTATCGCACATAGATAAAGGAACTGCAGATGCTGGTTTACAAAAAAGACACAAAATGCTGGAGTAACTCCTCTGAGCACTTTGTATCTTTTTCTCATATACTGTAGATTCTGTTCTGTTACCCCACTTTCACATCCACTCCCTACACACTACAGGCAATTAACCCGTACATCTTTGGGATGTTGGAGGAAACCGGTGCACCCGGAGGAAACCCACGCGGTCACAGGGAGAATGTGCAACTCTAGACAGACAGTACCTGAGGTTAAGTTCGAACCCGGGGCTCTGGCACTGTGACGCAGTGTTGCAGTGGCTTTTCCAGTTGCACTACTCAGCTGCCAGTGACGCCAGATAGGCAGGAATTATATGATTTAATAATTATGTTATTTATTTCAGTTTTCTGGCATCCACAACTTTTTCCTGTGAAATTAGAATGGGGCCTTTGAGCTGAAGTCAGAGCTTGTTTGGGGAGTGGGGTTGCAACATATGAGAGGAGGGAATAAGGCTAACTGTGGACGACAAGGAGGAAGGAAATAGGAGATTTAAGGTTCAGAAGTTCATACGTTATAGGTGCAGAATTAGGCCATTGCGCCCATCAAGTCTACTCTGCCATTCAATGTATCTTTCCCTCTCAACCCCATTCTCCTGCCTTCTCCCCATACCCCCTGACATATGTACTAATCCAAGATTCTTGGTTCGGGATGAATATAAACTGACCCATGTTAACACATAGGATCAGGAGGTGGTCTAGATCATAACATTAACTCTACTTCTCTTTCCACAGATGCTGCCTGACTTGCTGACTGCATCCAATGTTCTCTGCAGACATTGGACTAGGAGCAGGCTGTTTGTCCTTCGCGCATGTTCTGCCATTCACCAGGATGTTGGCACCCATCCCCGCTACACGGGGGGGAACCTCCTCTGCACTCCTGCGATGGCATGCAAGTCCTCTTTAGGTGAGGCAAACCAGAACTGTGCATGGTACTGCATGCACTCCATCTACACTTCACACTGCCCCTGCAAGGCCACCAGCATAACCAAGGACCAGTCTCAGCCCGGACACTCCCTCTTCTTCCCTCTCCCATCAGGCAAGAGGTACAGAAGTGTGACAACGCGCAGCTCCAGATTCGGGGACATTTTTACCCCGGCTGTTATCAGGCAACTGAACCGTCTTCTCATCAGCTAGAGAGCGGCCCTGACCTCCTATGTAAGTAATTGGGAACCGCTGAACTGTCTTTAATCAGACTAGATCTTAGTCGAGTTTAGTTTATTGTCACGTGTACTGAGGTACAGTGAAACACTTTTGTTGCGTGCTATCCAGTGAGTGGAAAGTGGCATGATTACAATCGAGCCAACCACAGTGTACAGATACATGATAAAATGAATACAGTGATTAACTTTTAGTGTAAGATAAAGCCAGTAAGGTCCGATAAAAGTTAGCCTGCGGGTCTCCAATGAGGTAGACAGTAGTTCAGGACTGCTCTCTAGTTGTTGTTAGGATGGTTCAGTTGCCTGATAAAAGCTGGGAAGAAACTGTCACTGAATCTGGAGATCAGCATCTCATACCTGTACGTTTTGCCTGATGGGAGAGGGGAGAAGAGGGAATCCTTGATTCTGGCGGGTGGCCTTGCTGAGGCAGCATGAGGTGGAAGTGGAGTCAGTGGAAGGGAGGTTGGTTTGTGTGAGTCTGGGCTGCTTCCACAATTGTCTGCAATTTCAGTAAACCTGGCAACCAAACTCCAGTGTGGGACTTGTTAAAGAGCCATCATAAAATCCAGAGACACCATTTCCTCACTTCTATTTATCACCCACATCCTCAAAGCACAAAGGAGGAAGATGACTGAATTTTATTGCCTTCCATCACAGTGAAGAATGCTGACACCCCTGTTGTGGATGTTTATGTTAAATTATATTGTGCATTGTGTTCTCTTTACTGGTATATGGCTGTAAGGTAACTCAAATATCACTGTACCTTAATTGGTACATGTGACAATAAATGTGAACTTGAACTAAATAAGTCATACGTGATTTTCCTATCATAATCCATGTTGAAACAGCTCAATACTTGGCACCATGTTCAGCTCAGACATTGTGGGCCAGAGGGCTCGTTCCTGTGCGGTCCTATGTTCTAGTCTGTGAAACGTGTCAATCCAGCACCACTAGAATCCCTGTGACACTGGTATAGCTGCCGAACTATTGCAGATCCTCTGTTCTTGATCTCCCTCTCATTTCTCTGCATCTTTTCCAGAATGACTTCTTGCACCACAGTATAAATGAGTCTTAATTGGACAGTCTTAAATATTGCACTCACTTGATGTTTGACTACTTCCACATGTAAACAACATGAAAAAACAACCCTATCCACGGACACATGATGTAGGAAGGAACTGCAGATGCTGGTTTAAACCGAAGATAGACACAGAAAGCTGGAGCAAATCAGTGGGACAGGCAGTATCTCTGGAGAGAAGGAATGGGTGATGTTTCGGGTTGAGATCCTTCTTCAGACTCCAGTCGTGACCCTTCTTCAGAAATGTCACCCATTCCTTCTCTCCAGAGATGCTGCCTGTCCCGCTGAGTTACTCCAGCTTTTTGTGTCTATCCATGGACACAATGGCAAGGACTAAAAAAATGTAAATGGTGCAAGTTATAGTCTTTAAAGCGAATTGGATAAATTGCTGAAGGGGAAACAATTTGGAGAAAGCATGTGGACTATCTCGATGACTCTTTAAAAAGGACCAAAAAGGTTCTGAAGAAGGGTCCCAACTGGAAACATCCCCTATCAATGTTCTCCAGAGATTCTGTCTGACCTGCTGAGTTACTCCAGCAATTTGTGTCTGTTTGCAGAGAGAGCAACTGAGCTATTGAGGTTCTTGTGCCTAGAATATGTACAAAAAAGGGTATGAAGGAAGCGATTCTGCATGGATTAAAGTGTACTCGATTTTCCCAAACGTATGAGTATGGATGGTACCCATTGTGAGAGTGACTGGATGAGATGTACTATTCGCTAAATCCCCAACCCTCACAACCCTACCAGTTATTCTATAGAGGTTTTGTGAAATGAAACACAAAGTGGCAGAGGAACTCAGCAGGTCAGTCAGCATGGAGGGGATGGAGTGACGATGCTTTGGGTCAGGAGCTTCCAGATTTTCTTAAATATGGTTTTACATAAATTAAAATAAATCTATCGTGTGCTCTTTTTAGTTGGTAAAGAGAAACTAAACAGCATGCATGGGGGAAGCTTAGTGACTCAAAATATATAATCGACATTGTCTACTCAGCCCCCTGTACTGCCGTCTATTATGGGTGATTCAAGTAACAACTGAAATATTCCTTGGATTTTCAGAGGCTGTCTCAGATATTTTGCAAATATTTAACGGAAAACGGTCAAGTTTAAAGAATAATTTATTTAATGCCCCTAAATCACATTCTTGCCCATATCTGTTTGATGAGGTGGTAGCCTTTCACTCTCCACAAAATGAACAGCATCACCATTGGATGTAAAGTGAACATATATTGTTCCTGGAGGTTCCTGGGACTTTCTCCAATAGGACATCGGAAGCATTAACTGGAATAATTTTTAGTTTAGTTTAGGGACACAGCGTGGAAACAGGCCCTTCGGCCCACCGAGTCCACACGGACCAGCGATCCCCGCACACTAACACTATCCTTCACACACTAGGGACAATCTACATTTATATCAAGCCCATTAACCTACAAAGCTATACGCCTTTGGAGTGTGGGAGGAAACCAAAGATCTCGGCGAAAACCCACGGGGTCATGGGGAGAAGGTATAAACGCCATACAGACAGCACCCATAGTCGGGATTGAACCTGGGTCTCTGGCGCTGTAAGGCAGCGACTCTACCACTGCGCCACCGTGCCACGCAAATGGCACAACCAGTTGTGGAATCTATTTCAGCTGTGATTTGGCGAGGTCCCGGCAAAGATAAAGCAGGAGTTTGGGGCAATCTTCTCAAAGCCGAGAGTTCCGATAATTAGGTCGAATTTTTCCACATCCTGATGTCGCTCGTCACTCTGCCCACAACAACTGATTTGTGCACAGAGACAAGAGCCTGAATCGCAGATCACACCTTTGCCCAAACAAAATACAGAGCGGGAATGTTAAAAGTAATCAAATCCCCGGGGAGGGGAACAGAGTCAGTGGCCATTCTCTGTCTCAGCAGAAAAGTGGAAAATGAGCAAAGATCTATTGAGAAGTGACCCAAACAAATGCTTACATTTCCTCCACAGAGGCAGCCGATAATGGTTCAACTGTTGTCACTTACACCTCTTGATCCATGTGTTTTTCTTTATCCTCACCTGGGCTGCTGGCTCTGGCCTTGTACCACCATCATTTTTCTCATTTATGTTTTGGTGTCCCTGCCCATTGCAGACCATCCCTTGTGTTGCCTACTCCCACCTTGCTCCAACTCTCACTCTTCCATAGAGAGATGTTCTGTTAAATCAGTAATGCGAGGTCATTAATCTTGGTCACAGTGATGGTTCTTCAAAAGGGAACATTTGGTCTCTGAATACCGGAGTTTAACAACCTGCCCATCGTTTAGAAACATAGAAACATAGAAAATAGGTGCAGGAGTAGGCCATTCGGCCCTTCGAGCCTGCACCGCCATTCAATATGATCATGGCTGATCATCCAACTCAGTATCCCTTACCTGCCTTCTCTCCATACCCCCTGATCCCTTTAGCCACAAGGACCACATCTAACCCCCTCTTAAATATAGCCAACAAACTGGCCTCAACTACCTTCTGTGGCAGAGAATTCCACAGATTCACCACTCTCTGTGTGAAAAATGTTTTTCTCATCTCAGTCCTAAAAGATTTCCCCCTTATCCTTAAACTGTGACCCCTTGTCCTGGACTTCCCCAACATTGGGAACAATCTTCCTGCATCTAGCCTGTCCAACCCCTTAAGGATTTTGTAAGTTTCTATAAGATCCCCCCTCAATCTTCTAAATTCTAGCGAGTACAAGCCGAGTCTATCCAGTCTTTCTTCATATGAAAGTCCTGACATCCCAGGAATCAGTCTGGTGAACCTTCTCTGTACTCCCTCTATGGCAAGAATGTCTTTCCTCAGATTTGGAGACCAAAACTGTACACCATACTTCAGGTGTGGTCTCACCAAGACCCTGTACAACTGCAGTAGAACCTCCCTACTCCTATACTCAAATCCTTTTGCTATAAATGCTAACATACTATTCGCTTTCTTCACTGCCTGCTGCACCTGCATGCCTACTTTCAATGACTGGTGTACCATGACACCCAGGTCTCGTTGCATCTCTCCGTTTCCTAATCGGCCACCATTCAAATAATAGTCTACTTTCCTGTTTTTGCCACCAGAGTGGATAACCTCACATTTATCTACATTATACTGCATCTGCCATGCATTTGCCCACTCACCCAACCAATCCAAGTCATCCTGCAGCCTCCTAGCATCATCCTCACAGCTAACACTGCCCTCCAGCTTCGTGTCATCCGCAAACTTCAAGATGTTGCATTCAATTCCCTCGTCCAGATCATTAATATATATTGTAAATAGCTGATTCTAGCAGTTTCCCCACTACCGATGTTAGACTAACTGGTCTGTAATTTCCCGTTTTCTCTCTCCCTCACTTTTTAAAAAGTGGGGTTACATTAGCTACCCTCCAATCCTCAAGAATTACTTCAGAATCTAAAGAGTTTTGAAAAATTATCACTAAGGCATCCACTATTTCTGGGGCTACTTCCTTAAGTACCCTGGGATGCAGCCTATCTGGCCCTGGGGATTTATCGGCCTTTAATCCATTCAATTTACCTAACACCACTTTCTGGCTAACCTGGATTTCACTCAGTTCCTCCATCTCATTTGACCCGCGATCCCCTGCTATTTCCGGCAGATTATTTATGTCTTCCTTTGTGAAGGCAGAACCAAAGTAGTTATTCAATTGGTCTACCATGTCCTTGTTATCGCCTTGTTCCCCATGATCAATTCACCTGTTTCTGACTGCAAGGGACCTACATTTGTTTTAACTAATCTTTTTCTCTTCACATATCGATAAAAACCTTTTGCAGTCAGATAAAAACTTTAGCAGTCTGGTTTGGAGATCTTTAGTCGCCTTCCTGCCCATAATGTTTTGGTTTAGGTTTATTATTGTCACATGCACCGAGGTAGATTTTTTTTAATGTTATCCAAACCGATCAGGTAACACTCAACATTCAGTAAATACAGTCAAGTCAAACTCATGTACAAAATGGAGAGCAAAGAGGAAGATACAGAGTGCAGAATATATTTTTTGGAGCATTGTAGCGCATCAGTTCTCAACGTCCTCAGTGGGGTGGAGGTGAATCGGACATACCCTTGCTTATGGAAGGACCGTTCAGCAGCCTGCTAACAGAGGGGAAGAAGCTGTTCCTGAGTCTAGTGGTGTGCTGCGTTCAAGCTTCTGTACCTTCTCACGACGGGAGCGGGGAGGAGGAGGAATGAGCTGCTTGCTGCAAGCCGGGAGCGAAGGTCACAAAGGGGGGCGGTGAGGGGTTCCATGAGATCTGGCACCTGATCTCCAGCTGAGCTGGTGCGTGAGCTGCAATAGCTACAAGTAACACTGCCTGACCTCACTGTTCATCGGGACCAGTCGCGGCTGGGAAAAGCCTCCTCACTGAGTATTGAAGGCAGGCTGCCAGTCTCATCTGGGGATCCTTGTCAGTGGCAGCAGTTGAACTTTGTTATAGTGGCCAATACAAGCGGAGAGAGAGCAACAGTGTGCGAGCTGTACTCTACTCCTCTCTCTGTTTACGTAGCGCTTCCTTCTCAGAGGGTGGGTTGGCTGGAGTTCTGGGGGAAGCTGGCAAGGGTTCAAAGCTTTTGGAAACACTTTATTGTCAGGAAATTGGATTTAACATCATTGGCCCGCTGGCGGCCGCAGGAGTGGCCTAATGGCGGCACTTCTGATATTTGACCCTGTACTTTCAGCCAGTGAGTCTCTTGCCATCCAGGGACATTTCCATGTCAAGGACGAGCGTGGCCAGATGAACATTTAAAGATAACCCAGTTATAGCAAATACAAGGAAACTGCAGATGCTGGTGTACAAGAAAAGACACAAAGTGCCGGAGTAACTCAACGGCTCAGGCAGAATTCCTGGAGAACATGGAGAGGATGTTTCCGGTCTTGGTCTTTCCTCGGAAGCAGATGTTATGTTTGTGTGCCCCCCTCCCCCCCCCCCCCGCCCTGTGACATTTACGTAAATATTTATTTTATCAACATAAACTTTATTCAGAATAAATAATATATACAAAACAAGAACTGCGCAGAAATTCTTCCGCCATTCTTGGAAGCTCTACATACGTTGGTTAGCGTCGTATCATAGTGTTCCCAGAAATATCACTTTACCCTGCACCTTTGCCACTCATGTGGACCCCCCCCCCGGGGTGATATCCTTGCTCTCGTGTGAGGGGCGGCTCCACCACACTCTGGCCCCCGATGTCCAGTAGCAGGGGGACCCTAGACTGTGGTCCTCCCCCACAGAGCCTTTGCGGTGGCAGCACCAAGCTTCAGTGCACCCCTCACCATGTACTCCCGCAGTCCAGAGCAGGCCATGCTGAATTGTATAACTGAATCACTATCTCTGTTGAAGGTAGACACAAAATGCTGGAGTAACTCAGCGGGTGAGGCAGCATCTCTGGAGAGAAGGAATGAGTGACGTTTCGGGACGAGACCCTTCTTCAGACTCCAGTTGAGACCCTTCTTCAGAAACATCACCCATTCCTTCTCTCCAGAGATGCTGCCTGTCCCGCTGAGTTACTCCAGCTTTTTGTATCTATCCATGGACACCATGGCAAGGAATGACAAAAAAAAAGAATTGGTGCAAGTTTTAGTCTTTAAAGTGAATTGGATAAATTGCTAAAGGAGAAACAATTTGGAGAAAGCATGTGGACTATCTCGATGACTCTTTAAATAGGACCAAAAAGGTTCTGAAGAAGGGCCCCAACCTGAAACGTCACCTATCAATGTTCTCCAGAGATGCTGTCTGACCCACTGAGTTACTCCAGCACTCTGTCTGTTTGCAGAGAGAGCAACTGAGCTATTGAGGTTCTTTTGCCCAGAATATGTACAAAAAAAAATATGACGGAAGTAATTCTACATGGATTAAAGTGTACTCAATTTTCCCAAACGTATGAGTATGGATGGTACCCATTGTGAGAGTGACTCGATGAGATGTACTATTCACTACATCCCCAACCCTCACAACCCTACCAGTTATTCTATAGAGGTTTGGTGCAATGAAACACAAAGTGGCAGAGGAACTCAGCAGGTCAGTCAGCATGGAGGGAACGGAGAGACGATGCTTTGTAGGATCGTCCGGTTTCCTTAAATATAGTTTCCCATAAATTAAAATAAATCTATCGTGTGCTCTTTTTAGTTGGTAAAGAGAAACTAAACAGCATGCATGTGGGAAGCTTATTGAACAGGTATTTCGGATCTGCCTTCACTGAGGAAGACACAAACAATCTCCCAGATGTACTGGAGGACAGAGGAGCTAAGAGGGTAGAGGAACTTAAATACATTTTCATTAGGCGAGAAATGGTATTGGGTAGGCTAATGGGAGTGAAGGATGATAAATCCCCTGGGCCTGATGGTCTGCTTCCCAGGGTCCTCAGGGAGGTGGCTCTGGAAATAGTGGGCGCATTGGTGATCATTTTCCAATGTTCAATAGATTCAGGATCAATTCATGTGGATTGGAGGATAACTAATGTTATCCCACTTTTCAAGAAAGGAGCGAGAGAGAAAACGGGGAATTGCAGACCAGTTAGCCTGACTTCGGTGGTGGGAAAGATGCTGGAGTCAATTATTAAAAAGGTAATAATGGGGCATTTGGATAGCAGTAAAAGGATTAGTCCAAGTCAGCATGGATTTATGAAAGGAAAATCATGCTTGACTAATCTTCTGGACTTTTTGAGGATGTGACAAGTAAAATGGATGAAGGGGTGCCAATGGATGTAGTGTATCTACTTTCAGAAAGCCTTTGATAAGGTCCCGCACGGGAGACTGGTGACTAAAATTAGAGCACATGGTATTGGGGGTAGGAAATTGGTTGGCAGACAGGAAGCAAAGAGTAGGAGTGAACGGGTCCTTTTCAGAATAGCAGGCGGTGGCGAGTGGAGTGCCGCAAGGCTCGGTGTAACTGTTTACCATATATATTAATGATTTGGAAGAGGGAATTAGGAGCAACACTAGCAAGTTTGCGGATGACACAAAGCTGGGTGGCAGTGTGAACTGTGAAGAGGATGTTAGGAGGTTGCAGGGTGACCTGGACAGGTTGAGTGAGTGGGCAGATGTGTGGCAGATGCAGTATAATATAGATAAATGTGAGGTTATCCACTTTGGCTGCAAAACCAAGGGGGCAGATTATTATCTCAATGAGGTTAGGTTAGGTAAGGGGAAAGTACAGCGAGACCTGGGTGTATTTGTACACCAGTCACTGAAAGTTGGCGTGCAGGTACAGCAGGCAGTGAAGAAAGCTAATGGAATGTTGGCCTTCATAACAAGAGGATTTCGTTGTCTCTGTATTGTACACTGAACAATGACAATTAAAGATTGAATTGATTTCAGTATAGGAGTAAAGAGGTTCTTCTGCAGTTGTATAGGGCTCTGGTGAGACCACATCTGGAGTATTGTGTAGAGTTTTGGTCTCCTAATTTGAGGAAGGACATCCTTGTGATTGAAGCAGTGCAGCGTAAGTTCACGAGATTGATCGCTGGATTGATCACAGAGAGTGGTGAATCTGTGGAATTCTCTGGCCTACTCCTGCACCTATTTTCTATGTTTCTATGTTTCTATGGCGGGACTGTCATATGAGGAAAGATTGAAAAGACTAGGCTTATATTCACTGGAGTTTAGAAGGATGAGGGCGGTGGATCTTATAGAAACATATAAAATTATAAAAGGACTGGACAAGCTAGATGCAGTAAAAATGTTCCCAATGTTGGGTGAGTCCAGAACCAGGGGCCACAGTCTTAGAATAAAGGGGAGGCCATTTAAGACTGAGGTGAGAATAAAACCTTTTCACCCAGAGAGTTGTGAATTTGTGGAATTCCCTGCCACAGAGGGCAGTGGAGGCCAAGTCACTGGATGGATTTAAGAGAGAGTTAGATAGAGCTCTAGGGGCTAGTGGAATCAAGGGATATGGGGAGAAGGCAGGCACAGGTTATTGATTGGGGACGATGCTGGCTCAAAGGGCCGAATGGCCTCCTCCTGCACCTATTTTCTACGTTTCTCTGTTTCTATGTTCCTGGAACTTTCTCTAATGGGACATCGGAAGCATTAACTGGAATAATTTTTAGTTCAGTTTAGGGATACAGCGCGGAAACAGGCCCTTCGGCCCACAGAGTCCATGCCGACCAGCGATCGGCACTATCCTTCACACACTAGGGACAATCTACATTTATATCAAGCCAATTAACCTACAAAGCTATACGCCTTTGGAGTGTGGGAGGAAACCAAAGATCTCGGCGAAAACCCACGGGGTCACGGAGAGAAGGTATAAACGCCATACAGACAGCACCCATAGTCGGGATTGAACCTGGGTCTCTGGCGCTGTAAGGCAGCGACTCTACCGCTGCGCCACCGTGCCTCCTGAATGGCACAACCAGTTGTGGGATCTATTTCAGCTGTGATTTGGCGAGGTCCCAGAAAAGATAAAGCAGGACAATCTGCTCAAAGCCGAGAGTTCTGATAATTAGGTAGAATTTTTCCACATCCTGATGTCACTCGTTACTCTGCCCACAACAAATGATTTGTGCGGAGACAAGAGCTTGAATCTCAGATCACACCTTTGCCCAAACAAAATACAGAGCGGAAATGTTAAAAGTAATCAAACCCCCTGGGAGGGGAACCGAGTCACTGGCCATTCTCTGTCTCAGCAGAAAAGTGGAAATTGAGCCAGATGAACATTTAAAGATAGCCCAGTTATAGCAAATAGAAGGCAACTGCAGATGCTGGTGTGCAAGGATAGACACAAAGTGCCGGAGTAACTCACTCAGGCAACATCCCTGGAGAACATGGAGAGGTGATGTTTCCGGTCATGATCTTTCCTCGGAGGCCCTCCTTGCTCTCGTGTGAGAGGCGGCTCCACCACACTCTGCCCCCCAATGTCCGGCTGCAGTAGGACCCTAGACTGCGGTCCTCCCCCACGGAGCCTTTGCGGTGGCTGCGCCGAGCTTCAGTGCATCCATCAGCACGTACGCCCACAGTCTAGAGCTGGCCATGCTGAATTGTATAACTGAATCTTCATCTCTGTCGAAGGTAGACACAAAATGCTGGAGTAACACAGCGGGTCAGGCAGCATCTCTGGAGAGAAAGAATGGGCGACGTTTCGGGTCGAGACCCTTCTTCAGACTGATGTCAGGGGAGGAGGCGGGACAAAGATAGAATGCAGGCGGAGACAGTAAGACTAGTGGGAGAACTGGGAAGGGGATGGAGAGAGAAAGCAAGGGCTATCTGAAGTTAAAGAAGTCAATGCTCATACCGTTGGGGTGTAAGCTACCCAAGCGAAATATGAGGCGCTGCTGCTCCAATTTGCGTTGTGCCTCACTCTGACAATGGAGGAGGCCCAGGACAGAAATGTCAGATTGGGAATGGGAGGGGGTTGAAGCGCTGAGCCACCGGGAGATCAGGTAGGTTAAGGCGGACTGAGCAGAGGTGTTCAGTGAATCGATCGCCGAGTCTGCTTTTGGTCTCACTGACGTAGAGAAGTTGACACCTGGAACAGCGAATACAGTAGATGAGGTTGGAGGAGGTGCAAGGGAGCCTCTGCCTCACCTGACTCTATTTTGCAATGCTAATGAATCGTAACCTTGACCTGGAGAAAAAAAAAAGACTACATTTGCATTTGCATAATAGTAGTCTCACAGAACAGAAACAGGCTCTTCGTCCCAACTTGTGTATGTTAAACAAGATGTCCCCATCTGCACTGATCTGTCTGTCTGTCTGTCTGTCTGTCTGTCTGTCTGTCTGTCTGTCTGTCTGTCTGTCTCTAAAAGTCTCATCTTGTGTCTATCTATCTATCTATCTATGTGCATATATGTGTGTGATCAAGGACCTGATAGGATGTAGGGCTATGGGTGAGTGGTGGAATATTGCGTTGGGGAACGGGTTGCATTGGGGGAATGGGTGAGTGGTGGAATATTGCATTGGGGGAACGGGTTGCATTGGGGGACAAGACCTCCCGTGTGATAGGGACCCAACGGGTCCCACTTGGTCTAGTATATATTACTAAAACTCTTATCTTTGTTTCTATCTATGCACATATATGTGTGTGATCTAGGACCAACGCCAAGATGGTACACAATAGCGATAATATTTTTGCACCACCTTACTCACCATTGTCCCATGCTGGTCTGTGTCACATTTTGTTCAGATTGATGTTATATTTTACAAGTTATTCATAATTTTTAGCTTTAGAAATTCAAGTTTAAAAGCCCTGTCTCATGGTGCGAGTCCACCCACGAGTGTTTAAATTTTTTCACGAGTTAACAAGTTTCACGGGTACCTGCCATTAGCGCCACGAGTCGCTAAGTTGCGCGCGCGAGTTCCGACGATCCCGCTACGTTAATTCTACGTGATAACCGCGAGTGAAAACTCGGGGTCCCTCGTGGGTCAACTCGCACCGTGAGACAGGGGTTTACAAAGGAGGAATACTCAGTCCTTCCAGCAGGTTTTTAGCTGAACAGGTGGGGTAGGGGGCAATTGCATTATTTTTTAAAGTCCTCGAAGCAAGAGAAGGGGGAGGCAGTGCTGGGGGATACGCCCCTGCACATTTGGGGGCTCTGGGTGAGTGCTGGAATATGGGGGAACGAGTGAGTGGTGGAATATTGCATTGGGGGAACAGGTTGCGTTAGGGGAATGGGTGAGTGATGGCATATTGCGTATGTGAACGGGTTGGGTTGGAGGACCAGGCCACCCGTGTGACAGGAGTTGGTCTATATCCCTCTAAAATTGTCCTATCCATGTATCTGTCCAAGCGTCTTTTAAATGTTGTTACAGTACCTGCCTCAACTGTCCTCTCTGATAATTTGTTCCAAATATCCACTACCCTCTGTGTGAAAAGATTGCCCCTCAGGTTCCAATTAAATCTTTGCCCTCTCACCTTAAACCCATGCACTCTAGTCTTTCAGTCGCCTGCCATTGGCAAACGATTCCGTATGTGCCTTTAAAATGGGCTTATCTGCAGCAAATCTCTTCTGAAATGCAGCCATTGATGTTCCTAGCTTAACAATAATTTATAGTTCCTATTTCATTCATAGTAAAAATAACAGGCTCTGTACGGTGTACCAATAGGTAGCTGGGATTCAACCAGTACAAATGAATGAAATGGTAATGTTCATGCAGGGACCAGACTGCAACAAGAGCCAGTAAGTTACACCCCCTGCGAATCTCTCACTGCAACTTCAGATGCTGCTTATATTTTTTGCAGAGCTTGATATTTCTGAAAAAAAAAAGATTTTGCTTTTGTATAACTTGGAGAATAAAGATTAATTAGGTCAAGCAGCTTCTTACGTGGCACTCAAAGTTCCAGAACGCCTTGCACATGGGGAGAACATATTTCTCACCCCACTCTCCATGATGTAATGATTTACACACATTTACACTTATCCAGCGTAATCAAGGACCCATCTCACCCCGGTCAATCCCCTCTTCTCCCCTCTCCCATCAGGCAAGAGGTACAGAGGTGTGAAAATGAACACCTCCTGCCAGCTGCTCTACATCGGTGAGACCAAGCGCAGGCTTGGCGATCACTTCGCCCAACACCTCCGCTCGGTTCGCAATAACCAACCTGATGTCCCGGTGGCTCAGCACTTCACCTCCCCCTCCCATTCCGAATCCGACCATTCTGTCCTGCGCCTCCTGCATGGTCAGAGTGTGTTCCACCGCAAATTGGAGGAGCAGCATCTCATATTTTGCTTGGGTAGTTTAGTACCTGCCTCAACTGTCCTCTCTTATAACTTGGTCCAAATATCCACTACCACCTGTGTGAAAAGATTGCCCCTCAGGTTCCAATTAATCTTTGCCCTCTCACCTTAAACCCAGTGGTATGAACATTGACCTCCAATTTCAGATAGATTTTGCTTTCTCCCTCCTTCCCCTCCCCTTCCCAGCTCTCCCATAGCCTATTGTCTCTGCCTCTTTCTTTATCCCCCCCCTTCACCCCCCTCCCCCCCCCCCCCCCCCCCACATCAGTCTGATGAAGGGTCTCATCGCCTATTTCCTTCGCTCCAAAGATGCTGCCGCACCCGCTGAGTTTCTCCAGCAATTTTGTCTACCTCCAGATTCAGGGAATGTTTCTTCCCAGCTGTTATCAGGCAACTGAACCATTCTGTCACCAACTAGAGAGCGGTCCTGACCTCCCATCTACCCCATTAGAGACCTTTAAACTACCTTTAATCAGACTTTATAGGACATTATCTTGCACTAAATGTTATTCCCTTTATCCTGTATCTGTCCACTGTGGACAGCTTGATTGTAATCATGTACAGTCTTGTCGCGGACTGCATAGCGGGCAACAATAAAGCCTAACGACAAAAAACCTTACGCTATACCTCGATACACGTGACAATAATAAACTAAACTAGACAAAACTAGGCACAAATTGCTGGAGTAACTCAGCAGGACGGGCAACATCTCTGGAGAGACCCTTCTTCAGACTGAGAGCCAGGGGAGAGGGAAAGGAGATATGGAAGGGTACAAAGCACACGTAAGGTGTGAACAGAACAGATGACTCAGCAGACGATGTTCAATGGCTCATATTTCCTTTGATCTCTAACCTTACTACAATCAATCGTTTTTCTATTTGTGTTGCTGTCTCTGAATCTTTGGCAGGTATAGTTTAAACAAGCAGCCCCAGTGAATGGAGGATGATGGGGTCGCAACCTGTAAGAGCCACGGGCAGCTTCTTCATTAGCTCACTTGCAGGTGAGTTTATTGTACATACTACACTGTTGTTAGGCCTTGCTTCCCCAGGTTAATTGACTGGAAGAGCAGTCTCGGACTTTGGCTTTGCTCTATTGTATGCCTAGTATTGCCTAGTATTGTATGCCTAGGTTGCCTAGTATTTGCTCTATTGTATGCCTAGGTTGCCCAGTATTAGTTGTTAATTTATTGCCCTATTGATTATTATATATTTATTTATACATTAGAGTGGTAATGGACCGGTTAAGCTGCAGCGAGTAAGAACGTCTTTGTTCTGTTGACAGTATGTGCAACAAGCAAACACACTTGACTCTAGGGACCAAAAACGTGCTCTCACGCATCTGTGGTGCATGCAGTCGTTTCTTCTTCCCATGGATCTCAGCTCGATGTTTAGTTTGGTTTAGTTCACCATTGTCATGTGTACCATTGTACATAGAAAAGCTTTTGTTTGCACGCTATGCAGTCAAGGAACAGGCTATATAAATCAAGTAGCCCAGAGTGCACAGAAAAAGGACTAAAGGGACATTTAGTGCAACAGACATTAACATTGAAGTCCGATAAAGTCAGATTAAAGATAGATCGAAGATCTTGAATGAGGTAGATAGGAGGTCAGGACTGCACTCTAGTTGATTTCTTGTGGTCTTTGATGGAGCTGTTCCCAAACCATGCTGTGATGCATGCCGATAAAATGCTTTCTGTGGCGCATCCGTAGATGTTGATGAGTGTTGTTAACGAACTTCCTACGTCTTCTCACGAAGATGCGTTGGAGGTGCTTACTTGTCCATTGCTTCAACGTGGCTGGTCCAGGACAAATTACTGGTCATATTTGTTCCTCGGAACTTGAAACTTTGGATGATCTCTACTTTGGCACCTTCAATGTTTACAAGGGTGTGTGTGCTGCTTCGCTTCCTGAAGTCAATCACAATCTCCTTTGTCTTGCTGACATTGAGGGAGAGGTTGGCGTCCTGGCACCAAGATACGAGATTCCCAATCTCCTTCCAGTATTCCGTCTCGCTTTTATTCCATATCCGGCCTCCTACGGTGGTGTGGTCTGCGAACTTGTAGATTGATTTGGATTAGTATTTGGCCACACAGTCGCATGTGTATAAGGAGTATGGTAGGGGACTGAGAAGGTGGTGTAAGTAAAATGCAGTAGCACAGCTGGTACAGTTTGCTGCCTCACGGTGCCAAAAACCTGAGTTCGATCCTGACCTCGGGTGCTACCTGTGTGGAGTTTGCACGTTCTCCCAGTTTCCGGCTGAGTTTCCTCCGGGTGCTTGGGTTTCCCCCCACATCCCAAAGACGTGCTGGTTTGTAGGTTAATTGGCCCTCTGTAAATTGCCCCTAGTGTGTAGGGAGTGGATGCAAAAGTGGGATAACATAGAACTAGTGTGAACGGGTGTTCGATGGCCAGTGTGGGTTTGGTGGGCTGAAGATACAGCCTCTTTCCATGCTGTATCTCTCAACTAATCCCGCCAGGAGAGGAAGTGTCCAGTTATATAAGCACCCTCTTTCCTCTGCTGATGGGTAGCACTCCAGGGCAGCTGGTTAAGCTGCTGTGTCACACCTCCGGTGACTCAGGTTCAATCCCCACCTCCGCCAGCCAACCCGGAAGGGTTGGTGGGTTAATGGACCACTCTAAAATGCCTCTACAGTGTGGATGAGTGGCAGAATCCGGGAGGAGTTGATGGGAATGTGGGAAAATAAAATGGGATTAATGTAAGACTAGTGCAATGGGTGGTTGATAGCCAGCAAAGCCGATGGGCTGAAGGGCATATTTCAGTGCTTAAAATACTCTTTGTGTCTATGTCTACGTGCGACATTTGCCCTTGTACAACATGTTTGAATGTTGCCACCAAGTCTCTTGTGGGATAATTTATCAAAGATTTCTGACAATCCATTTATAATTTATTAATACATTTTCAGAAACTTTATGAAATTCAAATTTCTTTCACAAATTTCTTTGACGGTTGTCCTTGATTTATCCTGGTGGTCAACCTGAACAAGACTGTCGCCCTTATTCAGCCTATCTCCCTGATCCTGGAATCATTCACTTCCACTTCTCCTCATGCCTTGACGTCACCACATTCAGCAAGCCTTTTCCCATTTACTACCCTTCTCCCACCTCATTTTGGAGAACTAAATTAAAGAGCGTCAATGGTTATGGGGAGAAGGCGAGAGAATGGGGTTGAGAGGGAAAGATAGATTGACCATGATCTAATGGCAGAGTGGGTGTCTCAAGCCTGCACCTTCAAGTCTTCCTCTCTGGAGTGATATTAATAGTGATCTGGATCAAGAAAAGGCCTTTCCTTGTGTCTTAATTTTATTTCACTAGTCATTATGAAATTAGCAAAATAAAGAGGTACATCGTTTCTGAAAATGAACAAACTTTTCTTCACATCGAAACACAAAGTGCTGGAAGAACACAACGGGTCAGCCAGCATCTGTGGAAGGAATGGGCATACAGTGTTTCATGTTGGGACCCTTCTGAAGAAACATCATCTGTCCACTCCCTCCACAAATGCTGCCTGACTCGCAGAGTTGCCCCATTGCGGTGAATTGCGGAAGACAGAATCTTGGGAAGACAGAGCAATTCATAGAGGACAGGAACTGTGGGATAATTAAGCATGGAAACGCGGAGATGCGGGGAAATGCAGTTCCATGTGTTTCAAATTTTTAACACATACTGCCCTATTGCAATAAAAAGTAATAACCTCTGTAGAATAAAAGGTTGTTCACAATCATAGGAGCATCTCGGCATTTATCAATCAAACAAAGTACCTGGCAAAAACATAAAGTGTGAAGTGTATCCCAGACTCATAACTGAAGCCACAGGGGAATAATACTGCCTTAGAAGTGATGTGAAGTTTAGCTTTTTCTAACTCTGTCAGCTCTACTACATCCAGTTTCCTACCATTGTTTTTCTTTTGGGAAATGAGCACTGTGCAGTTTTTTTCAACCTGATACCATCATTTTGGCACCGGATGTCCCCGCGTTTCCATGCATAATTATCTCGCAGTTCCAGTCCTTTATAAATTGTTCTGTTTTCACAAGAAGACACGGCTGTTCTTGGAAACGTTACCCCCCCTCCACTCCCCACTCACCCCACCGAACATGCTGATGTGACGTTGTGGTGAGCTTGGTTACATTCTGGACCCTGGTCATTCTTCGCAGCAGAAGCCAAGGTAACTGCAGCTTAGACTCTGTGCAGCAATGAGGGGAGCACTTTAAATGGGAGAATGTTTACACGTATCTCAAAGCACAGACCTGGAAGTCAGGGGAGAAATTAACAGGACTATCTGCGACAATTTATTTTTGGAAGGAGCTTTGGGAAGGGCTTGTCAACTACATTGCCTGTCCGTGGGGAGATGTTGAATGGTGTTTTGCTAACTGTATGTCTCTGGGCTTTCTACAGATGGTGAGCCGTTACTTGCCAGTGCTCCTGGTCTCCGCCTTCGTGACATTCACACAAGGTATAGCGGGTAGTTAACCTCTTAACTGAAGCGTAGTGTGGATTTAACCTTAGTGGGCGACACATTGAGGTATATTTGCTGTAAAATCTAGCTTTAGGGTTCGGGGCATACTGGTGGTGACTTATTCCGAGAACTATTCAACTTGCAACAGACGTCTTCATAGGTTATAGGAACAGAATTAGGCCATTCGGCCCATCAAGTCTACTCCGCCATTCGATCAGTCTTGTAGGGGGTGGGAAGGGGACTGGGGGGGAGCGATGGAGGGGGAAGGCGACTGAGCGAGCGGCTGGAAGTGAATGCTTTGCACCTTCTTGTGTCCTTTGAACAGAGCAGGGGGAAGCATCGGTGGCCCAGAACCGTGGCGGGCGGAGTCAGAGCGCTCGATGCAGCCTCTTTGGACAATACCGCACCCACACCTTTGATGGCAACCTCTACGAGTTTCCAGGGCAGTGCAGTTACAAATTGGCCGGTGACTGCGTGAAAAACTCTTTCTCGCTCTTAGGTACTTTAAACCTTGCATTCATTGTGTGAGACTTTATTCGTGAATGTGACTGCCAGCTGTTTGATAAGCGACGTCTCCCGTGTGTTTCAGGTAATTACCAGACTGGAAAACGGAAAAGTATTTCTTTGTTTCTGGGCGATTTCTTTGAGGTCACCCTTACTGTAAAAGGAGAAGCGTCTATAGGCAAAAAAAGGTAAGGCCCCTCGATAGTGCGCTCCCTGGGTATCCCGGCTCCGCTTTAGTGGCTGAGAACAAAGCTCGGTGCAGCCAACGCCAAGGCTCGGTGGGGGAGGGCCACAGTCTAAGGCCCTTCCGCTGCTGGACATGGGGGGTACGGTATGGTGGAGATGCCCCTCAATATAAGGGAAGGTATCCCACGCCACTGTGGCACGAGTGGGGGACTGATTTGTGGAAATTTGGGGGAAAGAAATGTCCAAACAGTATTGATCTATTGTACAGCCTCCGAAAATGTCGGATGGATTTTCCGCAAGGTTCATGTATTGTATATATTTATCATTCGAATAAAGTATATTTTGAAATAAAAAAATAAAAAAATGAGAACGTGCTTGGCTGGCGGTGAGGGGAGTCCTCGCAGTCAGATCTTTCCTGCACCGTCAGAACCTCACTACCAGCGCAGGCTGCTGTCAGGACGGCTGCTATGGAGAGGAGACAGCTGCCCACCTCGTCACAGAGTGTGGATTTGCAAAGGGAGTCTGGGGAGGTTTCTAAGTGTACATGTCACGGTTCATCCCGAACAGCTCCGTAACTTGCAGACTGTATCCAGGGGCACATTCAGAGACGGACGCCAAGTGCTACTGGAAGGTCATCAACTCGGTGAAAGACGCACTTTGGTCTGCCCGAAACCTGTTGATCCCCCAGCAGAGCGAGATGTCTGTCAGGGAATGTTGCCGACTGGCCCGCTCCAGACTGCAGGAGTACGTGCTGAGGGACGCACTGAAGCTCGGTGCAGCCAACGCCGAGCCTCTGTGAGGAAGGACCACAGTCTAGATTTCTTCCGCTGCTGAACATGGGGGGGCAGAGTGTGGTGGAGACACCCCTCAAACGAGGGAAGGGATATCACCCCAAGGGGCCATGTGAGTGGCAAGGGTGCCAGGTATAAATGATATTATAGTGAATACTACCAAATACAATGCTAATAAATGCATGTACAGCAACTAAGAATGTTAGAAGAATGTTGGCACAGTTCATTTTTTACTTTGAATAAAGTTTATTTTAATTTTTGTATAGAAAGGGCAGCCTATTACTATTCGCTTTGCAAGTTTCAAATTAAATTTACAGCTGCAAAAATACAGGGCCAGTCATGATTTTAGAACAATGCAATGCTGTTATATCTCCGGGAAAGTGTGGCCACTCAAATGGGGGCGCCACGGTGGCGCAGAGTGGTAGAGCTACTGCCTTTCAGAGTTCGTACGTTCTCCCCGTGACCTGCGTAGATCTTCGATTTCGAAAAAAGTAAGCGTGCAGGTACAGCGAAGAAAGCGAATGGCTTGTTGGCCTCTATAACAAGAGGAGTCAAATATAGCAGCAAAGAGGTCCTTCTGCAGTTGTACAGAGCACTAGTGAGACCACACCTGGAGTATTGTGTGCAGTTTTGGTCCCCTAATTTGAGGAAGGACATTCTTGCTAATGAGGGAGTGCAGCGTAGGTTTACAAGGTTCATTCCCGGGATGGCAGGACTGTCATATGCTGAGAGAATGGAGCGGCTGGGCTTGTACACTCTGGAGTTGGGAGTGGGAATCTCATTGAAACGTATAAGATTGTTAAGGGTTTGGACATGCTACAGGCAGGAAACATGTTCCCGATGCTGGGGGAGTCCAGGACCAGGGACCACAGATTAAGAATAAGGAGTAAGCCATTTAGAACGGAGATGAGGAAACATTTTTTCTCACAGAAAGTTGTGAGTCTGTGGAATTGTCTGCGGAGGGCTGTGGAGGCAGGTTCTC
The DNA here is from genome assembly GCA_035221665.1 of Okamejei kenojei. Taxonomy (NCBI): domain Eukaryota; kingdom Metazoa; phylum Chordata; class Chondrichthyes; order Rajiformes; family Rajidae; genus Okamejei; species Okamejei kenojei. The sequence continues at coordinate 14,626,354 of CM069151.1, forward strand.
TGGATGGCTCTTATAGCGGAGTCGGGATATGGGGAGAAGGCAGGAACGGGGTACTGATTGGGGATGATCAACCATGATCACATTAAATGGCGGTGCTGGCTCGAAGGGCCGAATAGCCTACTCCTGCACCTATTGTCTATTGTCTATTGTCTATTGTCTATTGTCCCACTCTCCAAAGATGTACAAGTTTGTAGGCTAATTGGCTTGGTATGAATGTAAAATTGTCCCTAGTGTGTGTAGGGTAGTGTTAAAATGCGGGGATCGCTGGTTGATGCAGACTCGATGGGCCAAAGGGTCTGTTTCTGCACTGTGTAACTAAACTAAACTAAACAAAACTAAAAGTGAAAATCGGCAGCAGGAAGGTAGAATCTCTCCAAAGGGATAAGGAACTGTTGTGCAAAATAGAGGTTTGTTAATAAACTAAACTAAACTAAACCGGGCATCAGTAATGTTCATAAACTAAAGTTAACAAACAAAACTATCCACCCATTGCCATTAACTTCAAAACTAACTGCACGGCCGATCTGTGGGTTAATTTGAGGTTTCGCCTTTGCAGATGCTGAATGTAGAGTCAAGGAACTGCAGATGCTGGTTAATAGAAAATGAGATAAAGTGCTGGAGTAACTGAACAAGTCATGCTGTCTGACCTGCAGAGTTAACCCAGCACCTTGTTTCCTTTACTGAATGTAGAGGATTGCAACAGGTCCTCTCCCCGGCGAGAGTGTGGTCCTGATCTCCCACCTACCTCATTGTAGACATTTGAACCATCTTTAATCGGACTTTATTAGGCATTTATGTTACATCTTTACATTGAATGTTTATCCTTTATCTGTGCCATGTGGACGGCTTGAATGTGTAGTCTTTCCTTTCATCTTCTTCTTCTTCTTCTGTCGTGTGGCGTGCACAGCCTAAAGTTGTCGGACAACTTGTTCTATTTGATCTTCCGTTTGTGCACGTCGAGTTGATTGCATTAGTCGAAACAGGGCGGACCACGTGTAGGTTGCAATCTCCCACTCAAGGTTGACACTCAAAGAAAAGCTTTTTGCTGTACCTTGGTACACGTGCTAATAAACTCCATAAACTAAACTAAGCGTAATAAAATAAGATAAATTAAAATCATTTAACTTTGCGGGCTATTTAAGCATCGAGGACAAAGCCGGAAAAGGTGCAGAGAAGATTAACGAGGATGTTGCCAGGGTGTGAGCTATAAGGAGAGGTTGAGCAGACTAGGAGTCTATTCCTTTGAGCGCAGGAGGATGAGGGGTGATCTTATAGAGGTGTAAAAATCCAACAAGAGGAATAGATCGGGTAGACGCACAGAGGCTCTTGCCCAGAGTTGGGGAATTGAGGACCAGAGGTCATAGGTTTGAGGTGAGGAGGAAAGATTTAATAGGAACCATGAAAGGTGGTGGGTGTATAGAATAAGCTGCCGGAGGAAGGTTGAGGCAGGTACTATCGCAATGCTTTAGAAAAATGTAGACGGGTACATGGACAGGATAGGTCTAGAGGGATGTGGGCCAAACGCAGACAGATGGGACTAGTGTTGATCGGGCATGTTGATCGGTGTGGACAGGTTGGGCCGAAGGCCTTGTTGCGCCACTGCATGACTCTGCGACAATGCTTTGTGCAGTCTGTAACCCAGTCTATGTTGGTTTCTCTAGGGTTGAGCTGCCGTTCACACTCTTTGGCGTGTTCGTCGGGACAGAAGCAGGCTACCTCATCATATCGAGCGATGAGCATGGCTTCACCGCCCGGATCGATACCAGCGGAAACGTGGACATCATGTTGTCCAGAAAGTATTCCAGTCGGACATGTGGACTCTGCGGCAACTACAATGATTTTCCCCAGGACGATTACATGACTCAAGAAGGTAACAGAGAGATTGTTCATGAGCAGTCGGCAGCTTTTCAAAGATCATGAACAGACGCTGGCCACTAGGCAAGATAAGGTTATTGTCAGACGCACATGTGCGGTGGGGTACAGGTACAATGAAAATCTGGCTTACACCAGCATGACCGGCACAGAGACACAGGCACCATACAGAAACATAAATCGGTACTCTGAAACGATATCATGTTTAAATTTAGAAAAAATTAGGAGTGACATTGTTGAACCCTTGGTCAAATTTGATAGGACTTGGGGAAGCTTTATTCAATACTTTCACACGATATAAATTGTTCCCCATCCAACCGTTAATCGTCTTACCTTTATACGGGTGGAACGGACATGATGACGAACAAGGATCTAAATTGTTGAAATCTTTGCAGCCCAGATTTTGTTTTGCTTATTTTAGTTGAGGGGGGTTTTGGTTTTCTCTTTTTCCTCTTTTTTTCCCTTCTTTTTATCTTTTTGTTTTTATATATACAAGTTCTCTTTTAAACATTTAATTATATGTACATAGAGACCGGGAGGTCTACACCCAATGTGTATTTTGACACTGGATTCATACTTAGATTACACTTGTTGTTAATGTAATCCTGATCCCTACGTATCAATATCACGGTTATGTTTATCATTATTTTATTTTTGTTTGGAAAAAAATTAATAAAAAGATTTTAAAAGAAAGAAAGAAACATAAATTGTACAGAACGTACACATAAAATTCCGCAAGACATTGCAAAGAAAAGGCAAAGACATTAGTGTAAAAAAACAACATTTTTCAAAACATGATTAGAAAAACATGTCCTCGGTGAGAGGTGGTCCATGGTGTTCCGTTGTCCGTAGGATTAGGGTTATAGCGGTCAGTTCAAGATGGTTGTAGAAAAGTAGCTGGTGCTGTTGAATCTTAAGGCCTCTGTGCCTCCTGCCCAACAGTGGCAGCGAGAAGAGGGCACGGCCCAGATGGTGGGGATCCTTGTGGATAGATGCGGCCTTCTTGAGGCAGAGCCTGGTGCCGATGCTTACATGGTGGGCAGGGCTGTGCCTGTGATGGGCTGACTCTTCTACTGTGCCGTTTCGTCAGAAGTAGATTGGAGTTGGGGGAGGTCCTGGTTCTCAGATGATTAAAACGATTGTTATTTTTCTCTCAGGGTTCCAGGTGGAGAGCAGCTATGATTTTGCCAACTCTTGGTCAATGGGAGGCGCTGAGGAGTTGTGCAGCAGAGTGTCCCCTCCCAGTAAAACCTGCAGCCTGTCCTCAGAAGCAGTGGAAAACGTGAGTTCTGAGGAATTACAAGCACCCTTCCTGTAATAATGTCGAATCATTACCATTTATAGGGGAGAGCCCAGTTGGAACAAGCAATTTGTCATACGTTCATAGGTTCATCTTCTTCTATGTACTCTTCTACGAACAGAATAAGGCCATTCGACCCATCGTCTACTCCGCTCTTCAATCATGGCAGATTTATCTTTCCCTTTCAACCCCATTCTCTTGTCTCCTCCCCATAACCCCAGAGTCTCCCATTAGTGAAAATATCCTCTTTAAATTCACTCTATCCAGCCCTTTCACTATTCAGTAACTTTCAATGAGGTCCCCAGTCATCCTTCTAAACTCCAGCGAGTACAGGCCCAGTGCCTTCAAACGCTCTTCAAACACAAACCAATCATTCCTGGGATCATTCTCGTTAATGATCCTGATTTTGTCTCTTCAGGAAAGGTTGTAAAGAGCATCAAAGATCTGCAGATGCTAGAATCTTGTGCAAAACACAAAGTGCAGGAGTAACCCAACAGGTCAGGCAGCAGATAGGTACAAAGAGCTGTAGTAACTCAGCGGGTCAGACAGGAGAAAAGGAACAGCTGGCGTTTTGGGTCGAGACACTTCTTCAGACCACACCAGGCCCACAGGATTAACATTTGAAGAAGGTCAGGCAGCATCTGTGTGGAGGAAATGGACAGACAACGTTTTGGGCCAAGATCCTTCTACGCACTTGACTTCAACGGAAAGCTTGGACAGGCTACGCTCGTGTCTATTGGGTTCAAAATACTGAGAGGCTGAACCACTAAACAGTGGGACCTTCACCAGTCGGGATGTTTAGAAGATGTTTCCTACACTGGGAGAATTTAGATGTAAAGGCAATTGTTTAAGAATGTAGTCCACATTTAACACTGAGAAGAGACCTTTTTCTCTGAGAGAAATGGCTGTGATTCATAAAGTCATCGAGTCACGAGGCACAGAAACAGGTCCTACGACCCAACTTGTCCTTGCCAAGCAAAATGCCCGATCTACACTAGTCCCAATAGCCCGTGTTTGCTCCGTATCCCTCTAAACCGTCCCTATCCAAGTACCTGCCCAAAAGTCTTTTAAATGTTGCGACAGTACCTCAACTACATCCTCCGGCAGCTCATTCCATATACCCACCACCACCTGAGTGAAAAAGTTGCCCTTCAGGCTCCTTTTGAATCTTTCCCCTCTCACCCTAAACCTATGTCCTCTTTTTTCTTTATTGCACTAACCTGGGAAAAAGACTGTGTGCATCTACCATGTCTATTCCCCTCAGCATTTTATACACTTCTATAAGATCATCCCTCAGCCTCCTGCGCTCCAAGGAATAAAGTCCAAGCCTGACCAACCTCTCCCTAGATGTGAAGGCCTTGACCCTTCAGTTAAAATCTACCTGGAAATTCCAGTTGGATGACATTTTTAGCACCCCTGCACTCGTTAGAAAAGTTGTCCACCAGTTCTGCAAGTTTCCTCGTTACGTTTGCAATTTTATCTTGCAGTGTCTGCAGCCACGGGAAATGGGAGTGTACTGACGAGGATGAATAGAAGGGTGAATTGGAGGGCCAGGGTCGATAAGAGGGGAGAGTCAGGGATAGAGGGGAGTGCAGGTTACAGGGAATTTGAGAATCCAATGTTCATGCCGTTGGGTTGTAGTTTACATGGGCTGTGAATGGTTATCAAGAGTAGCGTAATTTAGTTTAGTTTACAGAAACAGCACAGAAACAGACCCCTTCGGCCGGACCATACACTAACGCTATCCTTCACACGCGGGACAATTTACAATCAATTTACAATACAAACCTGTACGCCTTTGGAATGTGGGCGGAAACCGGAGATCCCAGAGTAAACCCAGGCAGGTCACAGGGAGAACATACAAACTTCATACAGACAAGCACCCGTAGTCAGGATCGAACCCAGGTCTCTCGTGCTGCAAGGTAGCCACTCTACCGCTGCGCCACCATGCAGCTCTGAGTAGGTGGGAATGTGGACTTATGGTTACAGTTAGGCCGGTCATGATTGTTGAATGGTTGAGCAGGTTTGAGGAGCTGGGTTGACAACTCTTCCTCCTTATCTGCATGCTATTCTGCTCTTGTTGGATTTTAGACACAGATCAATGTCCTTTATTGCTCTTCATGTGTTCAATACATACAAATATGGAACTTAAGTTGCTATAATGATACAATCAAAAGTGCATATGTGAAAGTGAGGCACATGTAGAGAAATAATCCGAAACCACGCTTACTTGAACTAAACTTTTATTTGATCGTAGAACTTGATGGCAAAGTGTAAAATGCTCAAAACGGACCAAATATTCAGAGCGTGTAACGCTGTTGTGGACCCAGAGCCGTTCATCGCGAGTTGTGAGGATGACGTTTGTCACTGCGAAGGAAAGGATTGTCACTGCCAAGCATTCCTGGAGTATGCAAGGTCCTGTGCTCATCAGGGCACAGTCCTCCAAGACTGGACTCGAGAAAGCGACTGCTGTAAGTTCAGAAAAAATCGCCTGTTCTCTATGTGTCTTCCCACAACGACGTAATTGTTAACTGAAAAAAAAAGACACCAAGTGCTGGAGTAACTCAGCGGGCCAGCCAGCATCTCTGGAGGGCGTGGATAAGTGATGTTTTGGGTTGAGAAACATCAGATTCCTTTGGGTGTTTTGGGTTGAGATTCCTTCAGACCCTTCCTTGTTTCTACTTAATGACAAACTCATCAGTTTTAACAAAAGATTATTTTAATATAACAAACGGCGAATGTTTGTTCTTTAGAATCCAGTGTAATTTAATATTTAATATTTTGAATTGTGATTTAGTTACCTTTACTCCGTATGGTATAAGTAAGTTATTTTTAAAGGCTGCTGGATTAGAATAACAAGATAAGTCTCATTAGCCATCAATTGATAGTAAAGTAGATCAGAAGGTTAAGTTTATTCCCATATTGTTATATCAAACCATTTTGAATTGTTTAGTATATATAGCAGGTGGCACGGTGGCGCGGCAGTAGAGCTGCTGCCTTACAACACCAGAGGTCTGGGTTCTACCCTGACTATGGGTGCTGTCTGTAGGGAGTTTGTACGTTCTCGCTGTGACCTGCATGAGTTTCCTCTGGGATCTCCGGTTCCTCCCAATTTCCAAAGAAGTACGGGTTTGTAAGTTAAGTGGCTTGGTATAATGGTAAAGAATTGTCCCTAGTGTGGGTAGGATAGCATTAGTGTGATGGAATCGCTGGTCGACGCGGTACAGGTGGGCCAAAGGGCCTGTTTCCGCACTGTGACTCTGTAAAGTAAAGTAAACTAAACTAAGCTAAAAATAACTGTACTGTTGCCAGTAAATAATACATGCAGCATTTATCCTCACTGTAAATAAGTCCCACAGAGTGTAAATATGTCGTGCGAGGCTGGAGGACTCTGGCCATGATTTGAAGGATCTCCTTCCTGTATCCCGCTGCGTTGGGAGCCTGCTAAACATTATGTTGTATTGGCTTCACAATTCCTAGCCAGCGCTGGGTGGATTATGGGCAGAGGTGTAGTGTGTCCAGATGTATTTTGCTTGTACTGTTTTACACAGGACTTTTTTTTATTTAACTAGCACTGAAGTGTCCAGCCAAGATGGAATATCGCACTTGTGTGCCGCCCTGCTCCCCAACATGCAAGAGTTTAAACATCAATCATCTGTGCAACGACCAATGCAGGGATGGCTGCACTTGTGGAGGTATTTGTTCACGCTCCTTACATCAGATGGCCAGCAAATGTTAAGCCTGAACTATCTGCGTTTTTGTGACACTGATCTGGTGTTTGGATTTCAGGTGGGAAGGTGCTGGACGGAGACATTTGTGTGGCCTCGTCCGACTGCTCCTGTATGCACATGGGGAAAAAGTATCCGTCTGGCTCCAGTATCTCCCAAGGCTGCCATGAATGGTTAGTGCTGAAGCTAATGTCCACAATCACCACCGTGGGAAGCTTGGTCATGGGGTACATCAGGCCAGCAGTTGGATGTTCCAATCAAGCATTACTGATCACTGAAAACAGACACAAGGCTCACTCCCTTTCCCTGCACGTTGCATTAATCCTGGTGCCAGATATTCTGTAGTTCCCTGCTCTTCCATACTCGTGCCTCTGCTTACGCTACTGTACTCCGTGGTTGTCTATATACCATGTAGGAAGGAACTGCAGATGCTGGTTTACACCGAAGATAGACACAAAATGCTGGAGTAACTCAGCAGGGTCAGGCAGCATCTCTGGATAGAAGGAATGGGTGACGTTTCGGGTCGAGACCCTTCTTCATACCCAAGTATTTAGTTTAGCATTTGGAGATACAACATATGAACAACCCTTCAGCCCACCTAATCCATGTTGAACATCAATCACCTGTTCATACTAGTTCTCTGTTTTCCCACTTTCACATCCACTCCCTATGCTTATATTTACAAAAAATATATTTTACTTTCCTTATTCAACTTATGTAAGTGACTATATACCTAAATGTTGTAATATTACTTACATATCCACCCTAAATCATTGATTATATATTGAAAAGTCTATAATTGATTGGTTAGTGGTCTTTAAAAGGGAACTGCAAATAGTTTTCTCCGTTTTGGGGCGATCAAGGCTCCCGCGATCGGGGTAGTCGTAGTTCCTGCAGCTGGTGCTCCCGAATCCGATCCCTAACAAAGGGACCGCCAGCTCCACGATGTTAGGACGGAGATACGACACAGAAAAAGTCTCATATCCGTCGAGGAAAGAGATTAAAGAAACATTTCCCCAAGCCCCCACCACCCCCCACATAATACAAAAACTAAAGATGAACTAAAACATACAAAAAAAACAAAGAAGAGAATGGGACAAGACAGGCTGTTGGCGAGGCTGCCACTCTCGGCGCCACCCGGTGGAGCAGTGTTATCACTGACAGTACATTTTGATGCTTCAATTCTGATAATGTCACCAGAGATTTTTTTTTGTCAGGAGTTTCCTCTGTGCCTTAATTTAGTATACAGCATAGAGTAGTAACGTTCCTTTAACTTTATGCCCATTTTGTGCACATTATGTTCAGAGGTGAGACTGCGGAATGGATGCAGAGATACAAAATCGTGGAGTCATAGAGTGATACAGTGTGGAAACAGGCCCTTCGGCCTAAGTTGTCCACACCGGCCAACATGTCCCAGCTACACTTGTCACACCTGCCTGCGCTTGGTCCCTATGCCTCCAAACCTGTCCTATCCATGCACCTGTCCAACTGCTTCTTAAATGTTGGGATAGTCCCAGCCTCAACTACCTCCTCTGGCAGCTTGTTCCATACGCCCACCACCTTTAGAGTGAAAACGTTACCCCTCAGATTCCTATTAAATCTTTTCTCCTTCACCTTAAACCTATGTCCTCTGGTCCTCGATTCACCTACTGTGGGCAAGAGATCCTGTGCATCTACCTGATCTATTCCTCTCATGGTTTTATACATCTCTCTAAGATCATCCCTCATCGTCCTGCACTCTGGGGAATAGAGTCCCAGCCTATTCAACCTCTCCCTATAGCTCACCCTCTAGTCCTGGCAACATCCTCCTGGTAAATCTCCCCTGTACCCTTGACAGCTTGACAAAACCAAGTCTATTACTCACTGTTGGCTCCTCAAGAACTCAAACCTTCAACTAAAATCCACCTGGAAATTCCAGTTGGATGACATTTTCAGCACCCCTGCACTCGTTGGAAAAGTTGTCCATCAGTTCTGCAAGTTTCTACGTTACGTTTGCAATTTTATCTTTCAGTGTCTGCAGCCACGGAAAATGGGAGTGTACTGACGAGGATTGTCCAGGTGTGCTTTCTATTTGATCATGAAAGTTGTAAGGTCTGAATGGGTTCAGTAGATGAGAGGCAGTTTTATTCACTCTCTTGTAGCCAACAGCTTTTTTTTAGTTAAGTTTAGAGAAACAAGCCCTTCGGCCCACTGCGTCCGCACCGACCAGCGATCCCGCACATTAGCACTACCCTACACACACTGGGGACAATTTTACAATGACACCAAGCCAATTAACCTACAAATCTGTGCATCTATGGAGTGTGGGAGGAACCGGAGATCTCGAAGCAATCACACGCAATTCACTGGGTGAAAGTACAAACTCCGTACAGACAAGTACCCAAAGCCAGGATTAAACCAGGATCTCTGGTGTAGTAAGGCAGTCGCTCTACCCATACGCCACCGTGCCGCACTTAGTTCACAATATGAATTTTAAAAGACACATTTGACCCGTTGAGATCAGATGGAGTCAATAATGGCTTTACAATGAGCACAGAATGGTACAGGAATGGGCCCTTCCCCCAACACTGTTGGTGGAAAAAAAAAGGAGATTCTAAAATAATCAAAGGGCACTCATTGAATGTTTACCAAGGGAAGGCGGGAGCGTGAGAATAGCTGGATAGATGTATCGACCCAGCATGAACATGATGGACCGAATGGTCTCCTTACTCACGGCCAACTTCCTCTGATACTCTTGTGCCTCACCTATCCAGTTGCAATGTCCTTGCACACATCTACAAATGTTTGTTCCCTGAATCGGTAGCAAAATGAGCAATGTGCCTTTCAGTTGTCTGCCTCACGAAGGTAATGCTGAAATGGATGATCATCTTGCATCAATCTACCTGCCACGTTTAGTCACATAGTCATGCAGTATTGAAACAGGCCCTGTGACCCAGCTTGCCTATGCCGACCGACATACCCCATCCACACTCATCCCACATGCCTGAGTTTGGCCCTTATCCATCTAAACTGTCATATGAGGAAAGATTTAAAAGACTAGGCTTGTATTCACTGGAGTTTAGAAGGATGAGGGCGGCGGATCTTATAGAAACATATAAAATTATAAAAGGGCTGGACAAGCTAGATGCAGGAAAAATGTTCCCAATGTTGTGCGAGTCCAGAACCAGGGGCCACAGTCTTAGAATAAAGGGGAGGCCATTTAAGACTGAGGTGAGAAAAAACTTTTTCACCCAGAGATTTGTGAATTTGTGGAATTCCCTGCCACAGAGGGCAGTGGAGGCCAAATCACTGGTAGGATTTAAGAGAGAGTTAGATAGAGCTCTAGGGGCTAGTGGAGTCAAGGGATATGGGGAGAAGGCAGGCGGCACGGGTTATTGATTGGGGACGATCAGCCATGATCCACAATAAATGGCGGTGCTGGCTCGAAGGGACCGAATGGCCTCCTCCTGCACCTATTTTCTATGTTAAACCTTTCTTATCTAAGCCACCTGTCCGAGTGCCTTTGAAATGTTGTCATAGTACCAGCCTCAACTCATTCGTCTGGTGATATTTAACTTTCTCTCAATTAGGGGAATGTTTTGTCATTGGGCAATCGCACTTCAAGAGTTTTGATGACAAGTATTTCACGTTTGCTGGGATGTGCCAGTACTTGCTGGCCAAAGACTGTGAGGGGGACACATTTGCAGTCTTCATCGAGAAAGTGCAGGTACAGTTGATTGTGACTCTCGCTCGGTTCCATGATGAAGGATGTTTGTCGGCAGTATTCAGTGCTCTGAACATTCCCCCCTAGTGTGCAGATGACCCAGACGCTGTTTGCATAAGATCGGCCACTCTGAGGTTCCTGGAGCTGGAGAACATGACCATTAAACTCAAACACGGCGGCAGAGTTTCAATAAACGGCATGGACATACAGCCACCACTAATACAAGGTTTGGACCATTATTATCAATAATTATGACCAATTATTAATCATTATTACCAATAGATACTGTGCTTTATAAGCTTCAAAGATTCTCATACAATGAAAAAATCTCTTCTGTTACTGTCCGATTATTCATAGATTCATAGAGCGATACAGCACAGAGATCAACACTTTGGCCCACTGAGTCCATGCGGACCATTACCCATTCTTTACATGGATCTTACATTCATCCTAATCTTTTGAAAATCTCATCTCATTCTTTGAGTTTAGTTTAGTCGACTTTATTGTCACTTGAACCGAGGTACATGAAAAGCTTTTGTTGCGTGCTAACCAGTCAGTGGAAAGACAATACATGACTACAATTGAGCCATTCACAGTGTACAGATACATCATATTCTCATCAACTCAGCCAGATCCTACCACTCACCTACACACTAGAAACAATTTTACAGAGGGCCAATTATCCTACAAACTCTCACTTCTTTTGGGTTGTGGGAGGAAACCGGAGCGCCCAGAGGAAACCCACGTGGTCACAGAGAGACCGTGCAAACACTGCACAGACGGCACCCGAGGTCAGGATCAAACCCGGGTCTCTGGTGCCGTGAGGCAGCAGCTCTACCACTGCGCCACTGTGCAACCCAGACAAGCCAAAATAAACGAAAAGTATATAATAAAGGGCTCCGTTTTGCTTTATCCCTCTTCCTGGTTTGCATTTTTTTTGTTTAAATCATGCAGAATTCTGGATTGCCTTCCATTACCCAGGTATATCTGGAACTACAATGCACTCTTGCCCATTCGCTCCTCTCTAGTGGAGCCAACCATCAAGTTTTCTTCTCATCCACACCCCACCTCCACATTGAACGAGGTTACACCGAGCTTCAAGCTGTGAGGTTTACGAAGTGGGTGATTTACTGTGCATGAGATATTAGGTGAGGTTTGGAATCTACACATTGTTGAAGAACGGAGCTGCTGATGACGGTTCACAAAAAAAGGATACAAAATGTTGGAGTAACTAACTCAATGGGGCAGGCAGCATCTCTGGAGAACATGGATAGATGAGGTTTCGGGTCAGGTCCCTTCTTCAGACATATTATATCAACTACCTGGACAGGATGTACGATCCAAGGTGTTTCTTTTGTTTTGTTTGAAGTGTACGATGGTTTTGATTGCTCTAAGCTCAGAGTAATTGTGACTGCGTGTTTGACAGAGGAAGCACTGACATCTTTGGAGTAGTTGAACACAACATGCGAAAGAAAAGCACACAGAATAAAGACAGTGGAAAAGCTGACATGGGTATGCAAATAATGAGTTTAGATTAGAGACAGGAGGCGTGCCGGTTACTTTTCACAACAATGCTTTGTTTCTAATGAGACGATGTTTCTCAGTGTATCTATTCTAATTGAGATGACCTTTCCTACAGGAAGCCTTCGTATTCAGCACACCGTTCTGTCATCAGTTCGGGTGACATATGAAGAAGATTTTCAGTTTGATTGGGATGGCTATGGGAAGGTGAATCTGAAGGTACGGCCAAAACATACAGGCTTCTATCAGACCCAGTCGTCTGCTGGCACTGAACTAACTGGCTCCTTTCTTGCAGCTGGGCTCCGTGTATACCGGGGTAACCTGTGGCCTCTGTGGAAATTTCAATGGCAATGAAGGCGATGACTTCCTCACGCCATCCGGGCTTGTTGAACCAGAAATGGTCAACTTTGGGAACTCCTGGAAGATCAACGGAGGCTGTGCCGACTTGAAACAGATACATGCCGACCCTTGCAAGTTAAATCCCCAGCGAGGTAAACAGGTTTTGGAGTGCCTCTTCTCATTCCGTATGGACATTGTAATATTTTCTCTGGCAGTTGAGCCTACTGAGGAGTGAGGATGAAAGGTAAATGCGGGGATGTTCTGGGGAGGGGGAGGGGGAGGGGAGGGGGGAATGGGGGGGGGGGGGGGGGGGGGGGGGGGACGCAGAAAAAATACAACTAGGCTTCCCTCAACTTTCTTTAACAATGATATCTACGTTTGGGAGAAAGTATTTAATGTTACTGTGGCTCGTTATCCCATCCTCTTCGGAATAATTAAGGTCTTAAGGGAAGCTCCGCGACTAGTCTGGTGATCGATGCAAAGACCGTCAAATAATTTACGGAAACAGTTGCTAAAAGGAGACAATGAGTGTTGTTGCTGTAATCACATGAAACAAATGGAGCTGGCTGCTGGAAGCTCAAGCCTTTAAACTTCAAATATAAGTTGAGGTTTATTATTGTAATGTACAGGGAAAAGCTTTGTTTTACACGCTATCCATTCGGATCTGATGTACCATACATAAATATAATCGTCAAACTCAATGACAATTATATTTATGTCTGATACCAGAGAGGAAGCTGCTCCTGAGTCTGGTGATACCTGCTTTCAAGCTTCTGTATCTTTACGTGACATTAGTACGTGACATTACGTGACATTACTGATTGTGGATGATCAACCATGATCACATTGAATGGCGGTGCTGGCTCGAAGGGCCAAATGGCCTACTCCTGCACCTATTGTCTATTGTCTATCGTATGAACATGCTAGACTATCACTGGAGATCAGACTGCAGCCTGCACTGCTGATGATAGCAGCACCATTCTGAAAACAGCAGGGAACTTTAGTTAACTGCGATAGATAACGTTCTGTAATTACGCCATTTCAGGTCTATGATCACAAACAAGTCATCTCTTTGGATAGTACAGATTTACAGAGTGGAGCCCAATGTTGATAATATGGCTCTGAGCAGCTGGATGTCTAACTGTGTTACTGGTGTGGAGGAGACACTTAGCACCTGCTGTAAGAAGACAAAACCTTTAATGAAATAAACACAAGGAATTGCAGATGCTGTTTCATGCTGATGAGGCCAACAGTTATTCTTTGTTAGACACACAGTGCTGGAGTAACTGAACGGGTCAGACAATATCTCTAAAGAACATGGATAGGCGATGTTTTGGGTCGGGACTCTTCTTCAGACTCAGTCTGCCTGCGCATTTGAAGAAACATCACCTGTCTACGTTCTCTCGAGATGCTGCTTGACCCGCTGAGTTCCTCCAGTGCTTTGTTTCTTTCAATGTTGTGGACGTTCAGCAGATTAGTGAGCAGTCATGGGATGTTTGCATTTGCGTTTCAGTGAGGTACGCGGAGGAGGTGTGCTCGATCCTGCTGCTGACTGAGTTTGTGCCGTGCCACCATGAGGTGAGCCCTGCTCCTTTCCTCAAGATCTGTCACTACGACGTGTGTGCCTGCTCCAGTGGCAACCAGTGCCTCTGCTCCGCCATCGCCAGCTATGCCGCCATGTGTGCCAGGAGAGGTGTCCTCATCAACTGGAGATCGCCCGACTTCTGCGGTGAGACCCTCACGCCTTCCCATCCCTTTCCCTTTTCACAATGTGGAATGAAACACAACGTTACCCAGCATTGTAGGAAACGTTGCATTCTCGGGGGTCAGGTCACTGTACATAATGCAACAATTACCTGTTTTCATGCAACTTACCTGTGCGTAAAGGAGAGAATGCTTTTTCAGTCAACATTCTTAGTTTCATTTAGTTTAGAGATGCTGCGTGGAAACAGGCCCTTCGGCCCACCGAGTCGGTGCCGACCAGCGATCACCAGTTCACACTAGTTCTACCCTACACATTAGGACAATTTACAGAAGCCAATTGACCTACAAACCTGCACATCTTTGGAGTGTGGGAGGAAACCGGAGCACCCGGAAAAAGCCCACACGTTCAAAGGGAGAACATACAAACTCCACACAGACAGGCTTTTAGATAGGCACATGGAAGTACAAGGAATGGGAGTTTGTGGATCATTTATAGGCAGATGAGATCAGGTGAACTTGGTTTAATGTACGGCACTAACATTGTGGGCTGGAGGACCCATTCCTGTGATGTACTGTCCTATGTTCTATGTTTGCTTTAGTTTCTTGTCACGTGTCCTGAGGTACAGTAATGAGCTCTCTTGTTGCGTGCTATCTCGTCAGTTGAAGGACTACACATGGGTGTCAGGGGTTATGGGGAGAATGGGGTTGAGAGGGGAAGATAGATCAGCTATGATTGAGTGGCAGAGTGGACACGATGGGCATATGGGCCCAATTCTGCTCCTATCACATGAGCTTATGATTGCGTTAAACTGTCCACAGTGTGTAGATACACGATAAAAGGACTAACGTTCTATACAACCATGTTTTCTTTCTCGATATGTTCTGGCAGAGATGAGCTGTGCCGATGGGCAGATTTACGAGCAGTGTGGCACTCCTTGTAACCAGACCTGCAGATCGCTGTCCAGCCTCGATACAGAATGCACTGAGTTGTGCCTGGAAGGCTGCTACTGCCCCCACGGCCAGTATGCCAACGAGGAGGGGCAGTGTGTCCCACAGTCAGAGTGCTCCTGCTACTTCAACGACGAGATCTACAAACCGCACGAGGAAATCACATTTGAAAACGTCATATGGTGAGATAAGCGGAGTGGAAAACATCCGAGCAGTTTTTACTGAAATTTCAGACAGAATTCAATTCTTCGGGAGGCACAGTGTTATAAATGCCCTGTTATTTTGCAATTGACCATATTCAAATTCCCATTAAACCAATCCACAGAAAGCATTAGGGGCAGCAGTAGAGTTGCCTTCTTATAGTGTCAGAGACCCAGGTTTGATCTTGACTATGGGTGCTGTCTGTACCCAGTTTGCACATTCTCCCCGTGACACATGGGTTTTCTCCGGGTGCTCTGTTTTTCTCCTGAACGCCAAAGACATACAGTTTGAGATTAATTGGCTTCTGTAACAATTGTAGATTGTCCCTAGTGTATAGGATAGTGCAGGTCGACAGGGAGCCGAGGGACCTGTATACTGTTGATATCTAAGATAGACACAAAAAGCTGGAGTAACTCAGTGGGTCAGACGGCATCTCCGGAGAAAAGGAATAGGTGACGTTTTGGGTCGAGACCCTTCTTCAGACTGTATCAGACAGATACTTTACTGTATCTTGCGGTGCTGGTTCGAAGGGCCGAATGGCCTACTCCTGCACCTATTGTCTATTGTCTATCTCTAAAGTAAAATAAAGTCTATTAGAACAGTAGTAAGGAGTAGTAAGTAGTGAATCCCCACAGATGATACTGTCGTGGGCGGTAAATGGGTGCGATATTGGCCCAGCACTTGGTCAAACGTGTGGTTGGCCCCAGGATACAATCATATACTCTGTGCATCCGCTGTGGCAACGTGAGTGCATTTGGATTCTAAAGCCAGATAACCACATTTATTTCTAAAATTGAGGGTCAGTCACTGTGAAGCATTCTCAGATTGTTTCACGCTTTGTCCTGCTTGGACTAGTTTGCTTACTTCAAGTGTTTGAGGGCGACACAGTAGTGCACTGCTGCCACACCGCGCCAGTGACCCAGGGTCGATCCTGACCTCGAGTGCTGTCTGTGTGGAGTTTGTTGGGAGTTCTCCCCCTGCGGTCCGCGTGGCTTTCCTCCAGGTCCTTCGGTTTCCTCCCACATCCCGAAGGCTTGCAGGTTTGTAGGTTAATTGGCCCTAGCGCGGAGGGAGTGGACGGGAAAGTGGGATAACGTGGAACGAGTGTGAACAGGTGGTTGGCGTGGAGTCATGGGCCGAAGGGCCTGTTTCAATGCTGTGCCTCTAAACGAAACACAACTGATGGTCGTGGTGTTTCTCCTTGACTTATCATTCAGTTTCAAACCTTCTGTTTTCTTTGACAGTTACTGTGAGGATGGTGTGATGCAATGCAGCACAAACGATGTGATCCATAATTATCCACCAAGCATTTTCTCAGACGCTGAAGTGGTTGGCAGAGGTAAGAGTTTGTGTTTAACACTTCCCTGGTATTTGCCGAGTATTTGAAGTTGGAGTTACGTCAAGAAGCCGATATATTCATAGCACCATGGCATGCAACCATCCTCCCTGGGGAATACATTTTATTTGCTGGCTGCCTGACATTCATAGAAATTCACCACCTTGACATTCAGTAGACCTCAGTCTAATGATGGAAATCCTTCATGGATTGGACTGGAAATTGGTGAGGCCACAGCTAGAGTATTGTGCTCAGTTTTGTTCACCCTGTTATAAGAGAGATGTTGTTAAACTCAAAAGGGTGCAGAAAAGAAGATGTTGCCAGGTGTCGAGGGGCTGAGCAAAACGGGGAGGTTGAGCAGTCTAGGACTTTATTTCTTGAAGTGATGGAGGATGAATGGTGATCTTATCATAGATCATGGATATGATCTAGTGGAGAGCTAGATAGAGCTCTTAAAAATAGCGGAGTCAGGGGATATGGGGAGAAGGCAGGAGCGGGGTACTGATTGGGGATGATCAGCCATGATCACATTGAATGGCGGTGCTGGCTCGAAGGGCCAAATGGCCTACTCCTGCACCTATTGTCTATTGTCTATTGTCTGTTATAGAGGTGTACAAGGTCTTGAGAGGAATAAATAGGGTGCACGGAGAATCCAGAGTGTGGACCCCAAGTTCCACGAGTTTGGAGATGAGCGTGGATGGGATAATGGAATGTATGTCTGACGTAGGTGTGTCACTTATCCAGGGATGAGTTCCTGAGATGAGTGTAGGGCCAGGGAGATGGACCTGTTGTGGCCGTGGGCGAACAGCAGTGGGTCCAGGTTACCGTACGATACGATAAAACTTTATTCATCCCCGGAAGGAAATTGGTCTGCCAACAGTCAAAACACACAAGGTACACGAAAACTTGCAATTAAAAGCGAAAAAAAAGGGACTAGCGACTGTTGGCTGGCTGCCGTGTGCACAGCGCCTAAACAGAACGAACCGGAATGGGCAACAAACAAATAAACAAACACAGGCTTATCCCCTGGGCAGAGGATTCTAAAACTAGAGTGCCCCCTCCATGGGCCAGGCCCCCATTGTTCTTCACCGCGGTTCCCCCCCCCCCCCCCCCCCCCCCCCCCCCACGGTCGCCCTCCACTGCAAGGGTGCTTGCTATACTGGATTTAAGGCGTTCCATAACAGAGAAACAAGGAACTGCAGATGCTGGTCGACAAAAAAAACCCCACAAAGTGCTGGAGTAACTCAGCAGTCAGCATCTCTGGAGGTGGTGTTTCGGGTTGGAATCCTTCAGGGAGGGAAGTCTGAAGAATGGTCCCGACAATTGTAAAGAAGGCACATCAGCGACGCTACCTCCTGAGAAGATTACGGAGATTCGGCATGTTGAAGAGGATTCTCCTAAACTTCTACAGGTTCACGGTAGAGAGCATTCTGACTGGTTGCATCGTGGCCTGGTTCAGCAACTTGAACGTCCAGGAGCGAGAAAGACGACAAAAAGTTGTGACCACTGCCCAGTCCATCACCGGCTTTGATCTCCCCATCGTCAAAGGGATCTATCGTGGTCACTGCCTCAAAAAGGCAGCCAACACCATCAAGGACCCACACCATCCTGGTCACACACTCATCTCACCATTGCCATCAGGAAGAAGGTACAGGAGCCTGAAAACTGTAACGTCCAGGTTCAGGAACAGCTCCTTCCCCACAGCCATCAGGCTATTAAACACAACAACGAAAAAGCTCTAAGCTCTGAACTGCAAAAGATGATATTATTATTTGTTATTTGCACTATATTTGTTATTTTTTGAACGTTTTTCTTTTTTTCCCCCCATTATGTACAATGTTTACATATTCACATATTCTGTTGTGCTGCAGCAAGGATTTTATTGTCCAGTCCGGGACATATGACAATAAAACACACCTGACACTTGACTCTTGAACCCAAAATGTCCCCCAGAGACGCTGCTTGACCTGCTGAGCTACTCCAGCATATTTTATCTTATTACATAAGTTTGTTTTATTATTTATTGAGCAATATGCGCTATATTCACTGGGATCGTCAAACTAAAGTCCATGAGGTGACATTGGGTCTGATAGTTTGTGCACACATCAGTCTAGTGAATGCTTAATGCTATCAGTCATCTTCCATTATGTTGAGGAAGGAACTGCAGATGCTGGCTTACACCAAAGATAGACAGAAAATGCTAGAGTAACTCAGCGGAGCAGACAGCACCTCTGGATAGAACGAAACATAGACACATGGAAACATAGAAAATAGGTGCAGCAGTAGGCCATTCGGCCCTTCGAGCCAGCACTGCCATTCAATATGATCATGGCTGATCATCCAAAATCAGTACCCCGTTCCTGCTTTCTCCCCATATCCCTCAATTCCATTAGCCCTAAGAGCTATATCTAACTCTCTCTTGAAAACATCCAGTGAATTGACCTCCACTGTCTTCTGTGGCAGAGAATTCCACAGATTCACAACTCTCTGAGTGAAAAAGTTTTTCTTCACCTCAGTCCTAAATGGCCTACCCCTTTTTCTTAAACTGTGACCCCTGATTCTGGACTCACCTAACATCGGGAACATTTTTCCTGCATCTAGCCTGCCCAATCCATTCTGAATTTTATATGTTTCAAATGGGTGACATTTGGGGTCGAGAACATCCTTCAGAATGTCTTGACCTGAAACGTCAACCATTCCTTCTATTCAGAGATGCTGCCTGTCCTGCTGAGTTACTGCACCATTTTGTGTCTATCACCCATTATGATGTTGAGTCTATCACGATCCTGCATCAAAGGCTGGTGATAATTTGCATGGTTAAGATAGCATGTAATTCCCAAGCTCTGTTTTTAAGTAGTTTTGACTGAACCACGATTTTCCCTCAGTCAAGCGGGACACGGGTTGCTCACCGCCCATGAGAAGATTTGATTGTCCAGAAGATGACCCGACAGCGAAAGGCATTGAATGTATGAAGATCTGCCAGAACTATGACTTTGACTGCGTGAGCTCAAGGTGCATGTCAGGCTGCATGTGCCCTCCAGGGAAGGTGAGAGCCATAACTCACACAGTGACCCAGTCCTCTGACCAAGGTGTAGATGCATACCTTACGTGTTATCTCTACTTCAGGTCCAGGTGGGGTCTATGTGTATCTCTCCAGAAATGTGCTCCTGTCAACACAAGGGCAAGGAATATGGCCCCGGAGAAACTATGCAGAAAGACTGCAATACCTGGTAATGTATTTTTACTCACCTTCCTTAACACACACTTGTTCACTTGTTTGGATATAAAACAGTTCAGTTCAGTTTACTTTAGAGATACAGCATGGAAACAGGCCCTTCAGCCCACCGAGCCCACACCAACCAGCGATCACATGTACACGAGTTTAATGTTGTTTATATTAGTGATACAGTGTGGAAAAAAGCACTTCGGCCCACCGAGTTCGTGCTGACCAGCGATCCCCGCACACTCGCACTATCCTGTACACACTAGGGACAATTTACAATTTTACCAAGCCTACAAATCAGTATGTCTTTGGAGTGTGGGAGGAAACAGGAGCACCCGGAGAAAACCCACACAGGTCACCGTGATCTACCCTTTGTCTGCGAGCGGAGATAGAGAACATAAGACGTAGAATGTGGATCGTACAACAATGACTATGTCAAACATGATAGCAAATTAAACTGCACAAGGTCTATATCCCTCCATTCCCTGCCTGTTCCATTGCTGGTCTAAATGCCTCTTAAATATTGTCAGAGTATCTGCCTCCATCACCACACCTGGTAACACATTCCAGGCACCCGCCACTCTCTGTAGAAAAAGGCTTGTCTGGTAAATGTCCATTTAAACATTCCCCCCTCACATTAAAGTCATGCCCTCTGGCCTTTCACATTTTCACCCTGGGACTGTCTACCCTATCTATGCCTCTCATGATTGTATAAACATCTGGATCAGGATCTGGATCTGGATCTGGATCTGGATGTAATACGCTGCAAAGCTCTAGATAGAGCTTCACTCAGCACTATGATGGTGGTGGACATGCTAGTCGAGATGGAGATGCTTTTGGAGTCAGTGCATCTTTGTATGTGTTGATGTTTTGGAGATCTCTGATGCTGGCCTGGTAGGGCATTCCAATCCCTTGCTGTCTTGAAGAAAAACAAGTTAGAAAGTGCTAATGAAGTGCCGTGCGGAATGAAATAATTTCCAGGTTGGCAGCTTCTGGTTGACGTGTCTATGGGTGCTTGGATTAACTGGATGTGGTTCTCCATCTTTAAATCAATAGTGGTATTCTTGATCTTGTGGAATGTTGTCAGTCTGACGAACTTGCGATGAGTAGTAGGTGGATGAAGTTTAAGTTTAAGCTCCTTTATCATGCTGGAGACTGAGCTCTGCCTTGTGCAGTTGTTAGATATGAACCTTGCTGCTCTGTTTTGCACTGCCTGGATCTTATTGATCCATCAGCTTTCCCCTCAGGCTTTAATCCAAATTTCGTCGTTTGGAGTCTGCAGTAGTGGACCTAGTGAAAGGTGATGTGAATTGTGGTGTGCGGTTGGTGAGAGTTATAGGGAGGTGGGGTTTGCCAGAGGATGAGGGTAAATCAAGACCCCCTCAGGAGTATTCTCCCACATGGTCTGACGAGAAATCCATCAGTACTCCTCTGCTCAGACCTATAACTAAGGTTACAGTCAGTTAGGTGGCACAGTGGCACAGTGGTAGAGTTGCTGCCTCACAGCACCAGAGACCTGGGTTCAAACCTGACCTTGGGTGGTGTCTGCATGTAGTTTGCACGTTCTTCCTGTGACTGCGTGGGTTTTCTCCGGGTGCTTCAGTTTCCTCCCACATTCTGATGACGTGCAGGTTTGTAAGTTAATTGGCTTCTGTAAAATGTCCCTAGTGTGTAGGATAGAACTGGTGCGAATGGGCGATCACTGGTTGTTGCAGACTGAGTGGGCTGAAGGGCCCATTTCCACGCTGTAACTCTAAACTGTTCTCACGTGCATCATAAGCTAACATACAAAGATGTCCCACTCCCTTTCATCCTCTTGAGCTTGTGTATCACTAGGAGCAGGTTAACAGTGTGACACTGCAGAAGACAGGAGACTTCGAAACCATAGTTGATTACCCTCAGTTTAACTGCCTGCCTGACTGCCCAGCTTGCTTCAGGGAGTTACGACTAGGGTGTAGGAAAAAATTGCAGATGCTGGTTTACACTGAGGATAGACACAAAAATGCTGGAGTAACTCTGCGGGACAGGCATCGTCTCAGGGGAGAAGGAATGGGTGACATTTTGGGTCGAGACGTTTCTTCTTCCCAGGGCTTGACACCTCATGTCCGCTCTGACTATCAGCTTGTGAGTCAGGTCTGCCCGCATTGACGCTGCGCCATGATGCGTGCGAGAGGTTTCCCTAACGTTGAGCAGTATTTGGGTATAAGTGGAATCACACATATTTCTGCAGAGATGTGTCCATTCCCGCATGCGGACAAAGAATGCAACCTGGGCTGCATGAACTGAGATCACAAATGTAAACTTGACAATAAAATAAACACTAGAGCATGAATTTCTATAATATTAGGCGGCCACCAGTTAATAGGAATTACATCAGAGAAAATGTTGACAATTGTAACAAAGGAATGTCCATGTTTTTGGCCCGTACTGTTTTTCTGTCGCAATGTTTATTGAGTGAGACTGTGCTTCATGACATTCAGGAATTATTTGTGGTACTTCCTGCCATTTGTTTACGTTTTCAGGATAATTGCACTATACTTCCTTGCGCCAGTTGGCAAAAATACAATAAGCAAAAGATAGACACAAAAAGCTGGAGTAACTCAGCGGGACGGGCAGCATCTCTGGAGAGAAGGGATGGGTAAGGTTTTGGGTCGAGACCCTTCTTCATACTCCATAGGGTCTTGACATGAAACGTCACCCATTCCTTCTCTCCAGAGATGCTGCCTGTCCCTCTGTGTTACTCCAGCAATTTTTGTCTATCTTCGCTTTAAACCAGCATCTTCTGTTCCTTCCTACACAATAAGCAAAGCTTAGTGTTGACCATTGGCTATAATGTACTTTTCATAAGATGATCCGACAACCTCAAAAGTAGTCCAATTCTGTTTTGTCTCTGGATCCCAAATCACAAATCAATTACAGTAACTTTTCCAAAAAGATGACATCTTGCAGGAAGTAGTCTATGTTAATTCCTGTCTCCACATGTGTTTAATAAACAGAGAGATTGTCCAGCACCACCATCCTGGTACATGCTCCTTTCAATGATTTGCCTGGGTATGTGTGCTGTGCATTGCCTGGGCATGTGTGCTGTGCATTGCCTGGGCATGTGTGCTGTGCATTGCCAGAGGGGAGCCACTGCAAGGTTTCATTTGTAGGAAGGACCTGCGGATGCAGGTTAAAACCGAAGATAGACACAGAATGCTGCAGTAACTAATACAATACAATACAATACACAATGCAATACACCGTTTATTGTTTGAGGTTCAAACGAAATGTTGCTTCTGCAGTCATACAACAAGAAGAAACAATTTTATAAGACACACAACCAACTTAATTCACACAAACATCCATCACAGTGATTCTCCCCCTGACTGTGTTGGAAGCCAAAGTCTTGTCTCTCCCCTGCTCTCCATCCTCTCCCGATGTTAAAGCCCCCTGCGGGCGATGGCAAGTCCCGCGGCCGTTAAAGCCGCGCTGGGCGATGTAAGATCCTGATCCGGGTCTTAATGTTGGAGCCCCCGGCGGGCGATGGCAAGTCCCGTGGCCGTTAAAGTCCGCCGGGCGATGTAAGCCCCCTCTCCAGGTCATTTTCAACCCCGCAACTTGGGCGGGAGAAGTTGCCATTGCGGGAGCTCCGAAAGGCGGCCTCCCACCAGGAGTCCACGAGCTCCCAATGTCACCGTCCACCTGACCTGCGGCTGGAGCCTCCGAGCTACGAAGTGTCACTGCAGCTCTCCACGCTCCGAAGCCGGCCAGCCCCACGATGGTAAGTCCGCAGGCTCCGCGACTGGAGCCCCCAGGTCGTTCCGGTTGTAGGCCGCTCCAAGGTGCTAGGCCCCAACGACAACGGAGACCCGACGGGGAAAAGATCAGTTCCCCCGTACAGGGAAGAGATTTAAAAGTTTCCCCGCCCCCCCCCCCACATATATACAGCTAAAACCAATATAAAAACCACAGCAAACTACACATTCAACGGGTCAAAAATTTAAAAGAGGACAGACGGACTGCAGGGGCCGCTGCCGCGAGGCGCCGCCAGTGTACACACAGGGAGAACTAAGCGGGACAGGCAACATCTCTGGAGAGAAGGAATGGGTGACGGTCTGAAGAAGGGTCTCGACCCGAAACATCACCCATTCCTTCTCTCCAGTGATACTGCCTGTCCCGCTGATTTACGCCAGCATTTTGTGTCTATGTAAAGGTCTCATTTGACTGCTTGCAGCTTTTAATTTTCAAATGCCAACATTATCTACCCGGCAGCCTGTCAGAATGCGAGCTAGATTAACATCGGTGGTTGGTTACCTTCATCTGAACATTTAACAAGGATCTTC
This sequence comes from Okamejei kenojei, assembly GCA_035221665.1. Lineage (NCBI taxonomy): Eukaryota > Metazoa > Chordata > Chondrichthyes > Rajiformes > Rajidae > Okamejei > Okamejei kenojei. The sequence continues at coordinate 14,650,554 of CM069151.1, forward strand.
AAAGCATATCACTGCCATTTTCATTTGTCTTTTAATTTTAGTATTTAGTATTTAGTTTTAGAGATACAGCATGGAAACCTGAGTCCACGCCTACCGGTGGTCACCCCGTACACTAGTCCCATCCTACACACATACAGAAGACCATTATAGACCATCTACATTAAACCTACAAACCCACACGTCTTTGCAATGCGGGACGAAACTGGAGCACCCGGAGAAAACCCACGCGGTCAAGGGGAGAACAAGCAAACTCCATACAGACAGCACCCGCAGTGAGGATCGAACCCAGGTCTCTGGCGCTGTGCGGCAGCAACTCTACCGCTGCGCCACCGTGCCACCCTAACTAAAGGAGACATTGACCCATTTACCATAAGCAGATTAGTGCAGTGATTATTCAAAAAGGCCAGGCACAGATCATAGCTCACATGCATTGAGATTCAGGTTCAGGTTATCATCTACATCACGGCACAATGACAACTCATTGTTCACACAAAGCTCTCACTCAACGGCCTGACTTGCCCACTCCGACCAACATGTCCCATCTTCACCAGTCCCACCTGCCTGCATTTGGCCCATATCCCTCTAAACCTGTCCTATCCATGTACCTGTCTAATTGTTTCTTAAACATTGCGCTAGTCCCTGCCTCAACTACCTCTTCAGAGTGCGATTGCTCAGACCAATTGTTGTGGGGATGGGGAGAAAATCTTGTGTTAATCCTTTCTTCAAACCCTGGTTTCGTTTCCCGTTAAATTTGAGCGTGGCTTCTCTTGCACAATCTCGAGAAGGCCATGCTGCATCACAGCGCCCGGAACCCGGGCTCGATCCTGACCTTGGGTGCTGTCTGTGAGGAGCTTGCAAGTTCTCCCTGCGGGCCGCGTGGGTTTCCTCATGGTGTTCCGTTTTCCTCCCGCATCCCAAAGACATGCGGGATTGTAGGTTAATGGGCCCTCTGTAAATTGTCCTCTCGTGGATGAGAAAGCGGGTTAACATAGGACAAGCATGGATGGGTGACCGATGGTCAGCGTGGACTCCGTGGAAACTGGAAGCCCACGTGGTCACAGGGAGAACGTGCAAACTCTGAAGGGCCTGTTTCCAAGCTGTATCTCTAAACTAAATCAAACAATCTAACAGCCGTTTGTACAACAACAGACAACTCAGCAAGCAAGTTCACATTCTTTGTGATAATTTTGAAGTCGCGACCCTTTGTCACTGACTTTCCAAACACAGGAAGTTGCCTTTCATAATTCAATGTTATCGGAGCTCATCGTAATTTCAAAATGTTTTGTTAGCTCTCCTCTGGGCATTGTGATTCAGCAACAACTGTTCCTGAGTTACAAATCACGCCACATTATTAGTTTTCCTTGTTGAACTTTGCCGTGCACACTTGAAGAAAGCAAATTACATTTGTTTGTATAAAAATGCAATTAATATAAATAATTTTGGTTGAAACACAATAGAACGGTCTCGACCCAAAACGTCACCCATTCCTTCTCTCCACAGATGTTGCCTGTCCCACTGTGTTACTCCAGCATTTTGTGTCTACCTTTCGATTTAAACCAGCAACTGTGGTTCTTTCCTACACGTGATGCTAAGTTAAACTGATCTCATCTGTGATTCTCCACAAGTGATCCATATTCCTCCTTTCCCTACAAAGCCATGCCCCGATCCTTCCCCTCCTATCCCCCTTCCTTGCCCTTCCTCCCAGTCCTTCCTTCCTTCCCTCCCCTTCCCTCCTGTCCTTTCCCTCCTTCCGCCCCGTTCCCCCTTCCTTCCTGCTCCTTCCATTCCCTCATCATCCCTGTCCTCCTTTTTCCCTCCGTCTTCCTCCCCTCTCCTTCTTCCTCCTACTCCCTCCACCTCCTCCATTTCCTCCCTTACCTTCTCCTATCCTCCTCCCCTTCCTCCTCCTCGTCTTTCCTTCCTCCCTTCCATCCTCCTTTTTTTCCATTCCTCCTCCTCCTTCCTCCCCCTCCCTTCCTACATCCTATCCATTTCCTCCTCTCCATTCCTTCCAACCTCCTTCCCTTTCCTCCCCCCTTTCCCCTTTCCTCCTCCTATCCTCCTTCCTCCTCTCCTTCCTTCCCTTCCCTCCGTCCTCTTCCTCCCTCCGCCCTTTTTTATTTTTTCCTCCTTCCCTTTCCGTCTTCCTCCCCCGTCCATTTCCATCCTCCTCCTCCTTCCTATTCCTCCTCCCTTTCCTCCCTCCTCCTCCGCTTCCTTCCCCCCCTCTGTCCTCCTCCCCTCCTCCTCTCCCCCTCCCTCTCCCCCCTTTCCCCATTCCTTCCTCCTTCCTTCCCCCACCTTCCTTCCCCTCCTTCCTCCTTCACCACCCCCTCCCCCTTCCTTCCTTCCTTCCTTTCCTCCTCTCCTCCTCCTCCTCCTTCCTCCCCTCCTGTCCTTTCCCCCCTCCCTCCTTCCTCCTTTTCCCTCCTCCTCCTTCCTATTCCTTCCTCCCCGTCCTCCTTTCCATTCCCTTCCTCCTCCTCCTCCGTTCTTCCTCCCTCATCCCTCCCCCCCTTTCCTTCCCCCTTCCCTCCCTCCCCTTCTTCCCTCTATCCCTTCCTTCCTCCCCACCATTCCCTGGGTCCCTCCTCCATTTCCTCCTTCCCCTTCCTTCCTTCCTCCTCCCTCCCCTCCTCCTCCCCCCCCTCCTTCCTCCCTCCTCCTCCCTTCCTCCTCCCGTCCGTCCATTCCTTCCTTCCCCCCCACCCCTCCCTCCTGTCCCCCTTCCCCTCCCCCTCCTTCCCCCTTCTATCCCTCCTCCTCCCTATCCGTTCCATTCCTTCCCATTTCCTTTCCTTTCCCCTCCAGTCCTTCCCTCCATCCTCCTCCCTCCTCCCCTTCCTTCCTCCTCCTTTCCCATCCTTTTCCCTTCCTCCCTCCTTTTCCCCCTCCTTCCTCCCCCCCCTCCCTCCCCTCCTCCTTTCCTTCCATTCCTCCTCTCCCCTCCTTCCTTCCCTTCCTTCCGGCCCCCCTCCTCCTTCCTCCTTCCTCCTCCCCTTTCCTTCCTTCCCTTCCTCCTCCTCCCATTCCTCCGTTCCCCATTTCCTTCCTTCCTCCCCTTCCTCCCTCCTTTCCTCACCCTCCCTTCCTTTCCTTTCCGTCCCCTCCTCCCCTCCTTCCTCCTCCCTGCCTCCTCCTCCTCCTTATTCCTCCTTCTCCTGCTCCCCCCTCCCCCCTCCTCCTCATTCCCTCCTTCCCTTCCCTTTTCCTCCTTCCTTCCCTTCCTTCCTCCCCTCCTCCATCCCTTTCCTTCCTCCGACCCCTCCTCCATGCCTTCCTATTCCTCCCCTCCTCCCCACTCCTCCTCCTTCCTCCTTCCTCCGCCTCCCCTAGTCCCTCCCCCCCTCCCTCCCTTCCCTATCCTCCTCCCCCCTTCCTCCTCCTCCTCCTCTCCCCTATTTCCTTTCCTTCCTCCTTCCCCTTCCTTCCCCCCTTCCCTCCCCTTCCTCCTCCCTCCTCCATTTCCAGCTTCCTTTTCCCCCTCCTCCCCCTCCTCCATTCCCTCCATTCCTCCCTCCTCCCCTACTTCTGTCCCTGTCCATTCCCTCCTTTCCTTTCCTCCTCCCTTCCTTATTCCTCCCCTCTCCCATTCCTCCTTCCCGCCCTCCTCTCCTTCCTCCTCCTCATTCCTTCCCTTCCCCCCTCCTTTCTCCTCCCCTTTCCCTTCCCTCTTCCTCCCCCCCCCCCCACCCTTCCATTCCTTCCTCCTTCCATTCCTCCTCCTTCCTCCTCCCCCCCTCCTCCCCTCCCTCCTCCGTTCCTCCTCCCCCTTCCGGTCCTCCTTCCTATTCCCTTCCCATCCCCTTCCTTCCCTCCCTCCTCTTCCTATTCAGTTCCTCCTCCCTATCCTCCTTCCCCCTCCTTCCCCTCCTCTCTTCCCCTTCCGCTATCCTTCCTCCTGCCTTCCTCCTTCCTCCCCCCCTCCCCGCCTTCTTCCTCCTTTCCTTCCTTCCGTCCCCTTTCCTCCTTCCACCTCCTCCTCTTCCTCCTTCCTTCCCCATTTTCCCCTCCTTCCATTCCTCCCTCCTCCTCCCTCCCCTTCCTCACTCTACTCCCCCCCCTTCCTTCCCCTCCTCCTCCTTTCCTCATCCGTCCATCCTCCCTCCTGTCCTCCCCCCCTCCTCCTCCTCCCCTCCTCCTCTCCCTCCCCCCCCCCTCCCCTCCTTCCCTCCTTCCTTCCTCATCCTCCCCCCTCCTCTTCCCCTCCTCCTCCATCCCTCCCTCCTCCTCCTATCCCCCTCCTCCTATTCCTGTCCTCCTCCCCTCCTTCCCCCCGTTCCTCCTCTTCCTTCCCTTTCCTTCCCTCTTCCCTTCCACTCTATCCTCCTTCCCTTTCCTCTCCTCCTCCTCTCACTCCTTCCGCCTTTCCTTCCTCTCCTCACCTTCCCCTCTCCTTCCTCGCCCCCCCTTCCTTCCCTCTTCCTCCTCCCCTTCCCTCCTCCTTCCCCCTTCCTTCCTCCCCACCCATTCCCGCCCCTCCCCCTTCCTATTCCTCCCTCTCCTTCCTTCCCGTGTCCTCATCCCTTCCTCTCGTCCTTTTCCCTTCCTTCCTTTCCCATCCTTCCTTCCCATCCTCCTTCCTCCCCTTTCCCCTTCCCCTTCTACCTCCTCCTTCCTCCTCCTCCCCTTGCTCCTTTCCCTCCTGTTTCCCCTTCCTCCCTCTCCTTCCTCCTCTCTTCCTCTCCTTTCCAGCTTCCCCTTCCCGCCCTCCTCCCTTCCTCCTCCGTTCCTCCCTCCTCCCCTTCCTCCTCTCCTCCTCCTTCACTCATTCCTCCTCCCCTCCTTCCCACTCCACCTCCCCCCCATCCTCCTTCCTTCCTCCATTCCTCCTTTCCTTCTCGTTCCCTCCTCCCCCCCCCCTCCGTCCTTATGCCCCTTTCCCCATTCCTTCCTCCCTCCCTTCCCTTCCTCCTTCCCTCCTATCCTATTCCTCTCCTCCTTTCCCCTTTTCCTCCTTCCTTCCTTCCCGTCCAGGCCCCTCCCCCTTCCACCCACCCCTCCTTTCTGTCCCCCCATCCTCCCCTCCTTCCTTCCTCCTACCTTCCATCCCTTTCTCCTCCCCTCTCTTCCATTCCTTTCCTCCTTCCTTATTCCTGTCCTCCGCCTCCTTCCATATTCCTCCTTTCCCTACAAAGCCATGCCCCGATCTAAAAGGTGATTAAGCATCACTATCGTATCTGAGTAGCAGGGGTGGGCCTGGCCTGGCGATGGTGTCTGCGTCTCCACCGCTGCTCCGCCGCTCCGTGCCGCTGCAGGCCGCGTCCCATCCAATGATGACGGACGCTATATGCACAGAAATCACAGATATCTCCAAGGCAATCGAAAGGATGAATAGGGGTTTGCTGTTTAGAAACATAGAAACATAGAAATTAGGTGCAGGAGTAGGCCATTCAGCCCTTCGAGCCTGCACCGCCATTCAATATGATCATGGCTGATCATCCAACTCAGTATCCCGTACCTGCCTTCTCTCCATACCCTCTGATCCCCTTAGCCACAAGGGCCACATCCAACTCACTCTTAAATATAGCCAATGAACTGGCCTCAACTACCCTCTGTGGCAGAGAGTTCCAGAGACTCACCACTCTCTGTGTGAAAAAAGTCTTTCTCATCTCGGTCTTAAAGGATTTCTCCCTTATCCTTAAGCTGTGACCCCTTGTCCTGGACTTACCCAACATCGGGAACAATCTTCCTGCATCTAGCCTGTCCAACCCCTTAAGAATTTTGTAAGTTTCTATAAGATCCCCTCTCAATCTCCTAAATTCCAGAGAGTATAAACCGAGTCTATCCAGTCTTTCTTCATAAGACAGTCCTGACATCCCAGGAATCAGTCTGGTGAACCTTCTCTGCACTCCCTCTATGGCAATAATGTCCTTCCTCAGATTTGGAGACCAAAACTGTACGCAATACTCCAGGTGTGGTCTCACCAAGACCCTGTACAACTGAAGTAGAACCTCCCTGCTCCTGTACTCAAATCCTTTTGCTATGAAAGCTAACATACCATTCGCTTTTTTCACTGCCTGCTGCACCTGCATGCCTACTTTCAATGACTGGTGTACCATGACACCCAGGTCTCGCTGCATCTCCCCTTTTCCTAATCGGCCACCATTTAAATAATAGTCTGCTTTCCTGTTTTTGCCACCAAAGTGGATAACCTCACATTTATCAGGTGTTATATTATTGTTAGCAGGAGAGTGAGAGGACAGTCATGAGGAAAGAAGATTTCACAGCATCCCTGTGGTTGCAACTAAAAGGCTCACATAGAGTGGTATCAGCCTGTAATTTAAAGGTCACGATAGAGTCACAGGGCTGTATTACATGGAAACAGGCCCTTCGACCCACCCTGCCCCTGCCGACCAAGGTGACATAGTCCCATTTGTCTGCATTTGGCTTCCTATCCCTATATCTGTCTCAATGGCCATTAACATTTGTAAATGTATCATCTTCTCTAGATTCCTCTGGCACTTATTTCCAGATACGGACTACCCTCTGAATGAAAAAGCTGCTCCTGAGTTCTCTCTTAAATCTCTCTCCTTTTACCTTGAGCCTATGTCTTCTAGTTTTAGAATCTGCTACCCTGGGAAAAAAGCCTCAGTGTTTGCCATGTCCATGCCCCTCAAGATCTTGTACGCCTCAGAAAGGTCAACCTTCAGCCTCCTATGCTTTAATGATAAATCATGATCCCAGCCTATCCAACCTCTCGCTATAACTCAAGCCCACAAGCCCATGTAACATCCTGGTGAATCGCTTCTGACCCTTTCCAATTGAATGATAAATGTCTTGTTGCTGGGCGGCCAGAGCTGCACGCATTGCTCCAAGTGTTGTCCAACTAACAACTTGTACAGCTACTGAATGCAATGAGCTATTTGTTGAGAGAGAACGAGCGACTTTGGTGAAAAAACAAGTTCACCAATGGACCACTTGTACCAGATTAAGGATCAACTGCATTCTGTTTCTTCAAGATGTCGACCAACTCTCTCCAGTGAAAATGGAATTTACCGTTTGCTTTCTTTTTGTTTTTGCAGTAAATGTCTCAATCGCAAGTGGCAGTGCACTGACAAAGTGTGCGATGGTATCTGTCTTGGTGTTGGTGAGGCTCACTACATCACTTTCGATGGGCTGAAGTACACTTTCCCAGGCCAGTGCCAGTATGTGCTGGTTCAGGTATGGAAGCTCTCTGTGGTTCGACACAGGGTCTGAGAATTACCAAAGTGTGCGTTGACAAGTGTGTTTGTCTTTGTCTTTGCATGTAAGGCATTGAACTCCTAACTTCTGACAATAGTTGTCTTTCAAGCAAGTCAACCCATTATCCAACCATTTCCTTTTACAATTCTCAAACAAAAATCAATGCTTGACCAACCTGCAATATCACACTGCTTCTCTTTCAACAGATGCTGCCCTGACCAACATTTTCTATTAATGTTTCCATTATCAATCCATCCCTTCTTTATTTTTCTCAAATAAACAAAACCTTGCCATATGTTTCTCTGCCATCACCTCCATTATTACCTGTAAACTAAATAAATACCTTGTTTAAAAGAGGAAGATGGGAATAGGCCCAAAACGTCATCTGTCCATTCCTTCCACAGATACTGCCTGACCCGCTGAGTTCTTCCAGCACTTTGTGTTTTGCTCTAGATTCCAACATCTTCAGGTCCTTGTGCCTCTGTGTTTCCAAATGTCCGATTTTCTTATTGCTACTCATAATTATGCTCCCCTGACCTGCCATCTTGATGCTGTGCTGAAGAAGTTTTCTTTGACTCACATTTTCCTTGCCTGTGGACATCTCAGGGAGTGGCTCTTACCTACATTTTAATAATTTTAGTTGTTTCTCTTCTTTGACTTTTGACGTTTTTCATAACTTGTAGGACAGTTGTGGCGGGAATGAAGGAACATTTCGCATCTTAGTGGAACACAGCGGCTGTGGGTTGCCAGGAGAAGAATGTTCAAAGGTCATCACCGTGTTATACGATGGCGGAGAACTGGAGCTGTTTGCGAGAGAGGCGAGTACACAGATAACCTCTTCTTCTTGGAGAAATGAAGCTTCTGGCTTTGCTCAAAGTGTGTGACCAATCTTCTCCATCCTACCTCATTACCGACGTTGAACTTTGTCTGTGGAACAGTAATGGTATAATGCTGCACCACTATATTCTGCACTCTGGTATTTTGTCTCTTCGCTCCTCCTGTTGTACTTGTGTATATATGTGTTGTATTCATGTATGAATTGGAAAGACACAAAGTGCTGGAGTAGCTCAGCGGGTCAGGCAGCATTCCTGGATAGGTGACCATTTGGGTTGGTACCCTTCTTCAGACGTTCTTCAGGTTGTGAAGGGTCCAGACCTGAAACTTCACCTATCCATGTCCTCCAGAGATGCTGCCGACCTGTTACTCCAGCACGTTGTATCTTTTCTTGGTAAACCAGCATCTGCATTTTCTTGTTTCTATAATATTCATTGGATTGTATAATAGTATAATATGGATTGGATAGCAATATTGATTGGATATAAGTATAGTATTGATTGGATGGCAAGCAGACAAAAGCTTTTAACCTTGGTACTAATAATAATAATAATAATAACGTGAACGACAATACTTAGACTTTTATTTCTTCACTGATAATCTTAATCTTTTTTGATTAGGTGATTATCAAAAAGCCATTTCAGAATGGAGAAGACTTGCAGATATTTAATTCTGGTCTTTACCACATAATAGCACTGGGAAAAGGGATTTCTATCCTGTGGGACAAAGGCACTCGCATCTCTGTACAAATTAAGGGGCAGTACAAGGTAAGTAGATTGAACATAGAACAGTACAATGCAGGAACAAGCCCTTCGGCCCACAATGTCTGTACCGAACATGATGCCAAGATAAACTAATCTCCTCTGCCGGCAGATGATCGATACCCCCCCCCCCCCCCCGCCCGTTCCCTGAATACCCAAGACAATAAAAGACAGATAAATGACTAAATGGAAATTATCAAAGGCAGATAGAGAGAAAATGGTTTCACGTGCAGGGAGGGCCAGAATTAGTGTCTGCAAAAATAAGCTGGAACCTAATAAATCTAATAAGGAATTTGGAATAAAGTACTTTACCCAAGGGAGTGGTTAGAAGTCTTTGAAGTTGGAGAAAACAGCCAAGTGAGGACATTAGTATTAGCGTGACATTATGTTAAAGTTATAATTGCTTACACTTATTGTGCAATTCTATATAATGAAATCAAACATCCGGCGACATACAATTCATTTGTTTTATTACTGTAATCATAATTCACTTTGGGCAATTGAATCTAAAGATTCTGAAGAAGCTATCTGCAAACACAATTAATCTTTTTTCCATCATTGTTCATTCCTTCCTACTTTTTCCCTTCTTATCAGTTTCCAAATACTTCTAAAATGGGTGCTGTCTTTACCTTTTGATTGTTTTGTTAATAAAAATAAGTTAACTGAGAAACATTTAGTCTAAAATAATTTCCCAGCGTAACACTTACGGTAGTTTAATAGCACTATGTTCTGCACAGACATTGTAGGCCAAAGGGCCTGTTCCTATGCTGTACTGTTCTATGTTTCATAACACTGTAATATACAATATGTTAACATTCCTATTATATTTCAACTGAAATTGTCTATATTAACTGCAATTGTATACAAACAAATGTCATGTGCTTTCTTCAAACTCCCCCTCTATGAAATAGGGTAAAGTCTGTGGATTGTGTGGTAATTTCGACGGAAATAAAAATAATGATCTTCTGAGCAGTGCAAACAAACTTGAAGTTGACCCCTTTGACTTTGGGAATTCATGGACGGTGAAACATTTGTGTGCTGATGCCATCCAGGTAATCGCTCGACCCGTTCCAATGTTGTTGTCCTGTTAGCACCGTGCGTTGGAGGAAGAGTTGACTCAGGCTGGTTCTTCTCACTTCTTTCACTTCCCAGGCATCCTCTCCATGTAGCGGAAACAGTTTGAAGCAAGCAATGGTTGAGAACTCTTGCGACCTGATCAAAAGTAGCCTGTTCAGTGAGTGTGCAAAGCTGGTGAGTGAGAATCCTTCTGAACATGGGTGAATAAGGCCATGGCCAGAAACAGAGAGCTATTGCCAGGACTAAAGGGTGTGAGCTGTTGGGAGAGGTTGGGGAGGCTGGGACTCTATTCCTGGGAGCGCAGGAGGATGAGGGGTGATCATATAGAGGTGTACAAAATCATGAGATGAATAGATCGGGCAGATGCACAGAGTCTCTTGCCTAGAGTAGGGGAAATCGAGGATCGGAGGACATAGGTTCAAGGTGAAGGGGAAAAGATTGAATAGGAATCAGAGGGGTGGTGGGTGTATGGAACAACTGCCAGATGGGGAGTTTGAGGCTGGGATTTTCCCAACGTTTAAAAAACAGTAAGACCGGTATATGGATAGGCCAGGCTTAGAGGGATATGGACCAATCGCAGGCAGGTGGGACTAGTTTAGCTGGGACATGTTGGCCGGTGTGGGCAAGTTGGGCCGAAGGGCCTGTTTCCACACTGTATCACTCTATGATTCTATGACTCTATAAGATAGCTTCAATGTGCAATTATTGCCACTCACCTACACCAGGTGCTTCAGCACAACTTGTCCGTGCCGACCAAGATGCCCCATCTACGCTTCAATCTATGTACTAGTCCAAGTCTTTTCAGTGTTGTTGTATTTTAGGCTTGTGAAGGGAGAGACCTGTGCCTCTCCTGATGTGCGCGTTGAATCCGTTCATGATGTAATTCTGCGGGCATTGTTTTCAGATCGACCCTCAGCCGTTCTGGGAGATCTGCGTGTATGACACCTGTTCCTGTGACTCCATGGGAGAGTGCCTCTGCCTGTGCAACGCCATCGGGGCCTACGCACACGAGTGTGCTCAGCGGGGCGTGCAGGTCCAGTGGAGGACCAACACCCTGTGTCGTGAGTAAACTGGGAAGCTGCAGAATAACTCCAGCTCTTGACAGAGACGGAAAAAAATAAGTTCATCTGTCACAGGAGCAGAATTAGGCCCCATTCGGCCCATCAAGTCTACTCCGCCATTCAATCGCGGCTGATCTATCTTCACCCCCTCAACCCCGCTCTCCTAACTTCTCCCCACAATCTCTGACACCCGTACTTGTCAAGAATCAATCAATCTCCGTCTTAAAAATATCCATCGACTTGGCCTTCACAGTGGCAATGTAGTCCACAGATTCACCACCCTCTGACTAAAGGAATTCCTCCTCATCTCCTTCCTAAAAATACGCCCTTTAATTCTGAGGCTATGACCTCTAGTCCTAGACTCTCCCACCAGTGGAAACATCCCCTTCACATCTTCCACTCTATCCTGGCCTTTCACTATTTGGTAAGTTTCAACGAGGTACCCCCTCATCCTTCTAAACTCCAGCGAGTACAGGCCCAGTGTCTTCAAATCCTCATCATATGTTAACCGATTTCTTCCTGTACTCATTCTCGTAAGCCTCCTCTGGACCCACCTCTGGCCCTTCCGTTCATCTGATAGGAGCAGAGTTAAGCCATTCAACCCATCGAGTCTAGTCCGACATTCAATCACGGCTGATCTATCTTTCCCTCTCAACCCCACTCTCCTGCCTTCTCCACATAACCCATGTTTATCAAGAATCTATCATTCTCCACCTTAAAAATACCCATTGACTTGAACTCCACAGCTATTTGTGGCTCAGCTCGGTTTGGGGATCAGGAATCCTGCTCCAATTAGAATCATTTGTTGTTCCCAAACATCTCAGGCTTGTCGACCATGGCTGATCTTGGCAACAAACTGGTTGTAGGTCCAAGTTGGCAAGGCAACTCCTGGTTGTCCTTAAAGGAAATATTATTGTCAGATGAGTTGTGAGTGGGATAGTTTGAAGACAACTCATGAAAATTCTTTGAAACCAAATTTATCCAAAGACATACCGTACATAATTTTGTTTGTTATCTGTCCAAGGCACCAGAATTGATTGGAGCTATTCAACCCGTTGGGAGAAATTCTTTAATCAAATATTAGAGAGGACAGTTTTAAAGTGAGAGGGGCAAAGTTTGAAGGTGATGCTGTGGGGCATTTACAGAGAAGGTGGTGGGTGCCTGGAACATGCTGTCAGGGGTGGTGGTGGAGCCACATACGTTGTGTTTAAGAAGCCTTTGGGTAGACACATGGATATGGAGGGATATAGATCACGGGCAGGTAGATAAGAGATGGTCTTGACATAAGAGATGGTCTTGACATAAGAGATGGTCTTGCCGATGACCCTGTTCTTGGGCTATACTGCTCAATGTTCCTTGTTGTAAATCAAACAATTTTAAGTCATGAATCTTTTATTCCGGTGGTGGAGTTTCCAGCCTCCAGTAACCCCCCTTGATTTGTGTTACTCGCTGTGCTGGTCTGGGGTTCAATGGAGACCTGTTCATTGTGAGCTCCGACCCACATGGCCGATTACTGGCACCCTGCTGGGGTGTGATGCACCTTTGTTGACTGCTGTTCTCTTTCTGCCCATTGAAGCCATGAGTTGTGATGAACTGAACGAGGGACACGCTGAACACGTGTGTGAGTGGAGATACAACACGTGTGCTCCCGCCTGCCCACGCACCTGCCAGCACCCACACCAGGAGGACTGCCCTGTCACATGTGTGGAGGGATGCCACGCACATTGTCCCGCAGGTTGGTTTGCTAAAGACTTGTGACGTCAAATGTAGCATCGGCTTTCAACTATGGAATCATCTCAGATATCGTTGTTTCATCCTCACCATTCACACTTATCACTAACACCATTCTATAATAACATTTTTGTACCGTAGCAACATTTAAAAGACACTTGAACTGGGATACGGATAGGAGAGGCTGAGAGGGATAAGGGGGAAATTACGGGCAAATTGGACTACTGTAGTTGGGCCCTCTTGGTTAGCATGCGCGAGCAGGGATGACGGTCCTGTTTCCGTGCTGCTCTATCACCCAGTCTGGAACTCACCCACTCTCAGTTTCAGCAACGATAGCACAAATATACACAACAGAATCAGCCACAGATTTAATAGGAACCTGAGAGGCAACTATTTCACACAGAGAATGGTGGGTATAAGGAATGAGCTATCAGAGGAGGTCGTTGATGCAGATATGATAACAACATTGAAAAGACGTTTGGAAAGATGCATGGATAGGAAAGTTTTAGTGAGTAATGAGGCAAATGTGGGCAGGTGGGGCTCGCATTGATGGGGCATCTTGGTCGGCATGGACAAGTTGGGCCGAAGGGCCTGATTCCACACTGTACGATTCAATGACTGAGCTGCAGCAAGGCAGCATACTATTCAAAACAGAAAAAAATAAACTGAAGGTGTGAACACAAAAGGATTGAAGAGTTCCGATTTCTGAAGCTAGAGGTGGGAATGTGGGTGGAAATCAAAGCAAGTTTCTACAGCTTTTTAAATTGACCTGAATCAAATGATTTGTCAAGCGGTCGGCAGTGGAACTATTTATCATTTTCCTTTGCACTAATGTATAGAAAAAATACTGGATGAGAGTTCACAGACTTGCGTCGATCCTGAGTTGTGCCCAGTTTGTGTCTATGAAGGACGGCACATTCCAGATGGACAGGCAATCGTGGTCAACAACGGAACCGACCACTGCCAAAACTGGTAGGCTCTCTCCCTCAGTCTGCACTGCTGAACCTCACTGGTTGTGTGTATGCATTGATTTCTTGATTTGTACAGGTGTCAGGGGTTATGGGGAGCAGGCAGGAGAATGGGGTTAGGAGGGAGAGATAGATCAGCCATGATTACATGGCGGAGTAGACTTGATGGGCTGAATGGCCTAATTCTACTCCTATACCTTATGACCTTGTGACTGGGCTACTGGTTGGGATAACAAAAAAAGACACAAAGTGCTGGAGCACCTCACTCCAAACTACATTAAAAAAAACCTTCCCCCCCCCCCCTCACTTATAGCCACCTGACAGACTTTGTCCCACCATTTCCTCTCTGCCAACTTTCTTCCTCCCCTCCTGCTCCCCCACCTCCCCTAACAATCAGTCTGAAGAAGGGTCACAACCCAAAACATTACCTATCCATGCTCTCCAGAGATGCTGAGATACTCCAGCACTCTGTCTTTATTAGTAAATCACCATCTGCAGTTCTTTGTTTATACTGTTTGGGATCACTAATTTAAGATTAAGATTAAAACTAAAATACTAATTGATACTCAATGCATTTGTCTCAAAAAAAACATTTTTTAGTAAGAACTATATGGATTATTAAATGGTCAATTTGCATTTTTATAATTTTTTATTTGGTGTCTGTGTGTGTTTGTAGTAATTTGAGTCTGTGTGCACTGATATATGCATTTGTAACAATGTGTGTTAATTTGTGTGTGTTTACTGATATTTGCATTTGTAAGCATATCTGTGTGTGTGCGTGTGTGTGTGTGCACGCGTTAGTGTATATGTGTTTGGGTATTAGTGTGTGGACTGATATGTACATTTATAAACATTGGTGTGTGTTAATGTGAGTATGTACTGATACATTTGTGACCAGGTGTTAATGGCGTATGTTTGTATGTGTGTGTGTGTACTAATATATACATTTGTAGGCATGTGAGTGTGTGTTATGTGTGTGTGTGTACTAATATATGCATTTGTAATCATGTACTGATAAATACCAGATCGGGTGGAGAAAGGCCAGGGGCTGTGGACAGCACTAGTGAACAGACGCTAGCCTGTGTAACACGCTCACAAATGTGTTAATGTGTGTGTGTGTGTGTGCGTTGATATATACATTTGTAAGCATGTGTGTCTGTGTGCATTAATGTGTGTGTACTTACATATACATTTGTGACCGTGAGTGTGTGTTTATGTGTATGTGCTGCTGTATACATTTGTAAGCACGTGTGTCTGTACGTAGGGTGTGTGAAGATGTACAGCTGAGAATTGCTGAGATTTCCAGCACTGGATTCCCAGATGCCTGCGACCTCCCCACCACTGAGCTAATTCTAACAACCACTCCCCTGCCAGGATGAGTCATTTCCCAGCTCACGGGGAGCTGAAAGAGGTGAACAGCTACACCTATTGGGCAACTGTGACGGGACACCCTGTTCTGAGCTGTGGCCGACACCTCTTTGTGCGGCTGGCTCCGTACTACCGTGAAACTCCAACCATCCACCTCCCGACTATTTGAAAATCCCTTAGGTTAAGTATCTTGTTCAACGGGTGATGTGCTCCGGTGATGTACCTTTAAGCTTACCGGATCCTCATTCCCAATAACTCATTGGGGTCCCATATCTTGCACTCTCTTTAAACTTGGTGGGTTTACGAGAAAATGTTTATAATATCATCTAACTTCTAAAACAAAAAGTGAATTTAACGCCTAATACTCCAAAATATCTCCCAGTCTGGCAGGATTCAAGTCTCGGACAATGCTAGTTGTCCGAGGTGTTTGTTAATGTTCCCCTGACGAAGACCAGATCAGGTGGTGGTCCATGGACAGCACTAATGAACAGGGACCATGGGCAGCACCAATGAACAGACTCCAGCCTGCGTGAACTGCAACTGTGTAAATCCCCATTGCGGCAATGTTCGCATGTATGGGATATTATGTCTTTTTTAAGAGTCAAGGCCAGGGTGTTTAATTTTCATATGCATTGACAGTGGGCCAATGACATCCTTACTTGCTGCAGCTTAACAGGCCTACAATCGCAACACGCGTAGACAAAAATGTAATAAAACAATAATGCCAGTACTGGTGCAAAAATACCCCAAAGTCTTTAGTGCAATCAAACACAATCCATAATCACAGTTGAGGTTAGTGTTCACTGCCTGAGGGTTGTGGGGAAGGAGCTGTTCCTGTACCTTCTTCCCGATGGTCAGAGTGAAATGAGAGCGTGGCCAGGGTGGTGTGGGACTCTGATGATACTTGCCGCGGTGTAAGTGGTGATGCATTGACGGTGATTCAATCTATAACGCACACTCTTTCTTTTCCACCGTGCTTCCCCAGCCAGTGTGTTGGAACGTTCTTGCATTGCGCCGACTGCCCCAGGCTGGTCCCAGAGCCAGTTCCAACCCTGGTCCCTGATGCGTTCCCAACGCAGTCAGAGGAAACGACGGAAGTGGTGGACGGTTGCAACAGGGTCATGGAGCTGGTGTTCGTGATCGACGGCAGCAAGTCCTTCTCCAGGGGAGAGTTTGAGGTTGTGAAGAGGTTTGTACTATCCATGATGGAGCAGATGCAGATCGGCCAGTCCAACATCCGGGTGGCCCTTCTCCAGTTCCACTCTCGCATCAGCAAGCAGTTTGACCTGTGGGAGAAGAAGAGCGCGAGGGAACTGAAGATGTTGGTGAGGACGATGGGATACATCGGGGGTTCCAAAACGAACCTGGGAGAAGCTCTGAAGTACACGTCAGTTCTTGTGTTTGGGAAGGATTCGAGGAAGAACGTACCCAGAGTGGCCATACTTGTGACCGCAAGTGCCTTCTCCCCCGTGGGTAAGAAACCCCTGCAATTAATTGGCAAGAGAAAGGTGACGGTGATCACACTGGCCATTGGAGCAGCCATCGATCAGAAGGCGGTCGACTTGATCGCAGCCAAGTCCCCTGGAGGGAAATCGTTCTTTTTGAAAGACGTTGCTGACCTTACAGAGTCCAGGAAGAAAATCTTGGACTACATGTGTAGCCGTGGAGCCAGTCCCCCGCCCCCTGTAGCTCCGGCTACGCCAGCAAGCACCGTGCCTGCCACAGCCGCACAAGTGCTCCCCACCTCGACAGCCGGCCAGGAAACACGGCGTGACATTGTCTTCCTGCTGGAGGCCTCGGATAAGGTGGGAGAGGACAACTTCAACAAGACCAAAGAATTTGTCATTAAGATGATCGAACAGTTCCGAGTGACGAAAGAGCCCACGCAGGTGTCCGTCGTCCAGTACGCAGACACGGTGAGCGAGGAGTTGGTCTTCACCGCCACTCAGCGGATCTGGGAGGTGATTGAGAGAATAAGGGGGATGCACTTCCACGGGGGGAAGCTGACCAACACGGGCAAGGCCCTACAGCACGTCATCGAGACCACGCTTGCCAACCACAACGGGGCATGGGAGGAGGCCCCCGACCTGGTGTTCATGGTCACCAGCAACCCTCCCACCGATAGCATCACCAACCCCTTCAACACCATCAGGCAGCAGCAGGTGGAGCTGATCCCCATCCTAGTGGGCCCCAACATTGACGTCGACATATTCCCACCCCCCACCGTGCAAACCACCTACCAGGATATCACTGAAATCACCAACAGAGTTTACCAGCAGTGTTGCCAGCCGATTCCTCCAACTACAGCCACCACAAGAGGTGAGACTATCAGTAACCCAACTGTGGATACACTTTAGTTTCTATTTGAATTCAACTTTAATTTACTGCACATTGGTCATTAACCTGTTTCGGTTTCACCAATGTTACATTATCTTTTTCACTTGGTGGGCCGTGGGTATGTCTTTTACCCATGGAATGGGAATCAAGAAGCAGAAGGGAGGGGAACGATTTAAGAAGAACCTGAGGGGGCATAATTTTCCACACAGAGAGTGTGGGTGTATGGAACGTGCTGCCAGAGGAGGTAGTTGAGGCAGGTATTGTAACGGCATTTACAAGGCATTTGGACATACATGGATAGGAAACGTTCAGAGGGATGGGGGCCAAACACGGGCAGGTGGGTTGAGCGTAGATGGAGCACCTTGGTCTGCAATGTGCAGAATCATAGAATCATAGAAATTAGGTGCAGGAGTAGGCCATTCGACCCTTCGAGCCTGCACCGCCATTCAATATGATCATGGCTGATCATCCAACTCAGTATCCTGTACCTGCCTTCTCTCCATACCCCCTGATCCCTTTAGCCACAAGGGCCACATCTAACTCCCTCTTAAATATAGCCAACGAACTGGCCTCAACTACCTTCTGTGGCAGAGAATTCCACAGACTCACCACTCTCTGTGTGAAAAATGATCTTCTCATCTCGGTCCTAAAAGATTTCCCCCTTATCCTTAAACGGTGATT
Organism: Okamejei kenojei; assembly: GCA_035221665.1. Classification (NCBI taxonomy): domain Eukaryota; kingdom Metazoa; phylum Chordata; class Chondrichthyes; order Rajiformes; family Rajidae; genus Okamejei; species Okamejei kenojei. The sequence goes on from CM069151.1 coordinate 14,668,557, forward strand.
CCTTGTCCTGGACTTCCCCAACATCGGGAACAATCTTCCTGCATCTAGCCTGTCCAACCCCTTCAGAATTTTGTAAGTCTCTATAAGATTCCCCCCCCTCAATCTCCTAAATTCCAGGTGTAGAGAGTGGATGCAAAAGTGGGATAAGGTAGAACTAGTGTTGGTGATCTATGGGCGGTGTGGACCCGGTGGCCAGAGGGCCTGTTTCATGCCGTATCTTTCAATTCAATCGACGAGTCTTGTTGAAGTGTGTGGTGCTCCTTAGAACACTTTCGAATGAAAGTCATTCATGAATGTCTTCCAAAATGAGTTGACCGCTCAGGATTGCAAGCAGGATGTTTGGAGCTACGAGTATAATTCTGCCATTTCTTTATAGGTCTGTGCGCAGAACCAATGGATATCATCATCCTGCTCGACGGCAGCGACAATGTGGCAAAGGCAAAGTTTGAGGAGATGAAGAGCTTTGTGAAATCATTCATGAGGAAGGTGAACACAGGTCAGTGGAGGAGGGGGACAGCGTTGCAAATGAGAACAAACCACTGATCCAAGTAAGATTCAATCAGTAATTCAACGACACTTTATTGTCACATGCACCTTTGCACAGTGAAATTCTTTGGCTCTTTTTGCATGTCATCTGGTAACACAAAACAGCAGACTTCACCTGGGCAGTACTCAGAGTCACCACGTTTCCGACACGACAAAGATTCAAAAATTCTCAGTACCGTCTTATCTTCTCACAGTGGCGAACCAGGCCTGCCATCACACATGGCCGCAGGCAGCCCGCCAGGTCCACTTTGTTCTCGCCGGTCCCCTACCCGGGACCTCTCCGAGCTTAATTCCCCCCCCCCCCCCCCCATGGGGTCCCTCTTTGTTCTTCGTGGCCCCCCCCCCACCGGGCCCCTCTTCATTCTCGGCGGCCCCCGCCTGGTTCCCCGCTCGCCAGGCTGCTCTTGATGCCTCGCTGGCCGTTCGGCTCCGCCGTGCACCCCGGTACCTTCTGCCGCCGCGTGGCGCGTCCCTGGTTAAAAAAAAACATCAAGGTGGTAAAGTTAACTTATAGTGAAACCGGCTCAACTTGCCACTTGCAAAACTGTGTTGTGGCAGATTCTCTTCCAGCCAAGACATTGAGGTAGACTCTGTCATCCAGTCTGAGTAAACATCCCTGCCGTATATACCATCGAATTGACAGCATACATCAGTGTGTGTGTTGAAGATAAAAAGGTGCCACCATGCATCTCAATTAATTGCATTCATCAACAATTTTGCTTCCATCAATATAGCCTCATCTTACCTGATGGAACCACTCTCCATTCTTCATTTAAGCTACCTGGCTTCCTCATCCGGGGAACCTCAGTCAATAGTTACAATAGTCACCTTTTAGGGATGGCCATAGTCTTTAAAACGTGTAACACAGAAGGAGATCATTCAGCCTTGCAGCATCCATCAGACCTCTTCCTGCCATCGTGGAAGAGTTGAAGCCAAGATTGGTGATGGAGGGTGGGTTGGTGGAGGTAGATGGGGAGGGGAGAGGCGGAAGGAGGGACAGTGTGTGGAGGATTGGGGGAGGGAGGGAGGGTGGAGGATTGGGGGAGGGTGGACGGAGGGAAGAAGGCTCATTCAATTTGTTTTCCGTTTAAACTCTCCAGTTTAAAATGACCTGTGGTATTTTGAAGTTCCACTGTTGTTTTAGTGTTGTTTTTACATCTCGCTTGCTGGACACAGTATAAAAAAAGCTGCACATTGCAAATGTTTTTTCAACTTACAACTCAGAGATTATGTTAGGTCAAATACACAAGATTATAGGAATAGGGAACCAGAAATCTTAGATGAATGTTTGAATAAACATCCTAATACAGAAAAATTAATAACTTATATTTACAACACCCTTTTAGATAGTGAGATACCATCAGCGGAATCATATAGACACACATGGGAAAATGAAATAAATCAATCTATAACGAAAGATTTATGGGATAAAAGTTTACAATACATACATCAATGCTCGCTAAATTCCAGACATGCTCTAATACAATTTAAAGTTTTACATAGATGACATTATTCCAAAGTTAAACTAAATAGAATCTTCCCACAAATATCGTCTACCTGCGATAAATGTCAACATCTAGAGGCTAAACACATACTTTTGCAAATTGTATAAAAATTAAGAATTTCTGGACTGAGATTTTTAAAATAACTTCTGGAGTTATTAATACTAAACTGGATCCGGACCCAAAATTAATAATACTTGGAACATCAGAACAAAGTTTAACTCTTACAACAAGCCAAAGAAATTTCCTAGACTACAGTATAATAATTGGGAAGAAATTAATATTAAAATTTTGGAAAGGCCCTATATCCCCCACAATTAAAATGTGGATTATGGAAATGTTGGGGACCCTACACCTGGAAAGAATCAGATTTGCCTTATTGGACAAACAAGAAGTTTTTGTTAGAACATGGTCCTCTTTCATTGATTACTTAAAAGGGTAGAATGGTTCGGCAGGGAACTCTAACTGAAACTTGGATTTAGGAATAGATGAAAAGTTATATCTTATATTCTTTGATCTTATCTCCTACGATGTATTAATAGTAAATTATTCCTTTCTTTATGATTTTCTTCTTTGATATAGACTATTATTCTATTTTTCTTACTGTTCTCTATAAAAAAAAAACTATTAGAGTCAAAATGATACAACTGATAATATTAATAATGTATGCATGTTGAACATGAAATATTTCTATCATAATATATGTTTGCTAATCCACTGTCTAAATACTCTAATAAAAAAATATATATTCAAAAAATGTTTTTGTCGTCTTCCTCGGGTCGCAGGGTCAGATGCGACTCATATCTCCATTCTGCAGTACGGCAGGGACAACACTCTGGAGGTCACTTTCAACAGAAACCAGGAAAAGGAGAGACTTTTGGATGTGATCGACAATATCCAGCAAAGAGAGCCTGGGCCAAGTCAGATAGGTAAAGATGCTGCAGTGTTAAAGTCCTACCCTCTAGTCATAAGAGTTATACAGCATGGAAACTGGCCCTTTAGGCCAACTTGATCATGATGCCCCATCTACACTAGTCCCACCTCCCTGCCTTTTGACCCATCCCGCTCTAAATTTTTCCTATCCATGTACCTGTACAAATATCTTTTAAATGCAGTAGCTGCCTCAACGACCTCCTCCAGCAGCTTGTTCCATATACCCAGCACACTCTATGTGGAAAAAGGTTGTCCCTCGGGTTCTTCTTAAATCATTCCCCTCCCATCTTAAACCTGCTGCTTTGTTACTTTCAGTTAAAGACTGTGCATTCACCTTATCTATTCCCCCTCAGTAAGACCACCCCTCAGCATCCTGCGCTCCAAGATATAAAGTCCTAGCCTGCCCATCCTCTCCCTACTGCTCAGTCTTCGAGTCCTGGCAACATCCTTGCCAATCTTCTCTGCACTCTTTTTCCAGCTTAATTCCTTGTATTCTTCAGACAGATGATCTTTGTATTTTGACGTGCCTTGAAATTTGTGCTTGGAAATGGGAGAGAGGGTCCTGATGATGTATTTGTGACGTTCTGTAGGATCGGCACTCACCTTTGCAGTGCAGAATGGCATAACTGAGACAAACGGAGCAAGGGTTGGAGTACCAAAGGTCGCCGTGGTGATAGTCACCGGCAGGTCCACGGATGATGTTGTACGGGCATCGAGGGAAGCCGTCATCTCAGGTATGTCACGCTAATTCATTGCCCTGAAGCCAGACTATGCTTCAGGCAGGCAGCAGTGAGGGGTGCTGCCTCTCAGTTACACTAAGGTCCTAGCTGTCCCTCCACTGGATGTAATCATTAGTTATTAGTTTATTGTCACATGTACCGAGGTTCACAAGTTATGGGAGCAGAATTAGGCCATTCGGCCCATTGAGTCTACCCCGCCATTCAATCATGGCTCATCTCATGGCTAATCCCATTTCCTCCCTTCTCCCCATAACCCTTGACACCCGTTCCAATCAAGAACTTGTCTATCTTTGCCTTAAAAATATCCACTGACGTCCCCCACAGCCCTCTGTGGCAATGAGTTCCACAGATTAACTACCCTCTAACTAGAGAAGTTCCTCCTCACCTCCTTTCTAAAAGGATCACCCTTTAATTCTGAGGCTATGACCTCTGGTCCTAGACTCTCCCACCAGGGGAAACATCCTTTCCACATGCACTCTATCTATGCCTTTTATTATCTAGGTACAGTGAAAAGCTTTTGTTGCGTGCTAACCAGTAAGCGGAAAGGCAATACCTGATTATAATCGAACTGTCCACTGTGTACAGACACATGATAAATGGAATAACGTGACTAATATTTAGTGCAAGACTAGACTAAGTGGGACCCGTTGGGTCCCTGTCACACAGGAGGCTTGGTCCCCCAACTGCACTGGCGCACCACATTTCCCCTCATCCCTAGCACTCTCTCCCCCTCCTCTTCACCCTCCCTCTTCTTTCCCCTCAGCTCCTCCCCTCCCCAATCCCTCCCACACCTATCCTTCTTCCTACCCTCAGTCACTACCTCACTCCCTCCATAACTCCTCTCCCCTCCCTACTCCCCCCTCTCCCTCTATCCCCTCTCCTCCCCCACACTTCCTCCCCAGGATCTCGAGGTTGCCGCTCCTCTCCCTTCTTGCTGGAGGAGCATCAGCCGTCGGCGCTCTCAGAGCCTGGCCTCAGATCGGCTCAGAAGCACCAGCGTGTGGGTGGGGGTGGGGGTGGGTCGGGGGGTAGATGCCAGCGAGGGGGACCAGAGGGGAAGGGGCTGGAGCTGCGGGCCGTTGCGGTGGCGGCGCGTTCGTGACTCACAGCGAGCGCTGGACGTCTCCTCCGCCGAGATCAGACTTGCTGTTTGGTGACACCTCCGATGCTGAGCTGCTTCCGTTCCCTCCGAAAATTGTGTCCGGTTGGAGACCTCCGCCGGCCTCCCTCAGCTCTAGTAAAGATGCGATGGTGCAGGAAGGGGCGGACCGTCCCGCAGAGTGACAGGAGAAGAGACTAATCCACGCGGCGCTGAACGTGGCAGGAGAGGAGATCGATCTGCGCACGCGCGGTTTTTACAATTTTTAAACCCGTTAACTTTTCCAATATACCACCGATCGGAACGAAACTTGTTGCACGCGCAGCACAGGAGAACCGTGAGTGAGCTGGCGAAAAATCATAGCGCTATCACGTACCATTTTTGCGCAAATAGAAAAAACGCGCAAACCGGAAGATCACAAGATCAGAGCTTTAGTTATGTATAGATGAAGCCAGTAAAGTCCAATCAAAGGTAGCCTGACGGTCTCCAATGAGGTAGATAGTAGTTCATGATTGCTCTCTGGTTGTGGTCGGATGGTTCAGTTGCCTGATAACAGCTGGGAAAAACCTGTCCCTGAATCTGGAGGTGTGCGTTTTCATTCTTCTATATGTAGTTTTTGCCTGAAGGGAGAGGGGAGAAGAGCGGGCGGCTGGGTGTAACTCGTCCTTGCCTATGCTGGTGATGCGGCCGAGGGTAATAAATGTTTTAGAAGTTGAAAAGGTAAGTGAGGTGGCTATGACATAGCCAATAGTTATTCCTCAAACACTTTCACTTTCACAGGCTGAGATAGATAGATTCTTGATTAGTACAGATATCAAGGCTTATGGGGAGAAGGCAGGAGAATGGGGTTGAGAGGGTAAGATAGATCAGCCATGATTGAATGGCATAGAGTTGATGGGCCAAATGCCCTAATTCTGCTCCTATCACTTATGAACTTATGAAACAGATTTCATGGCCCATATCTTGTGGCTTCTTTGTAGAATGTGTTGCGTGCATGAACACTTTTATGTTTCCGACACACTGCAGGATTATTTCTTTGGCGATGAAGATTTAATTAAACCAAATATTTCTGAGCTAGGGAAATAAGGAGAGTGCCTTGGCTGGGATTGCTCTTCCAGGAGCTGGCATGGATCTGATGGGCCAAATAGTCATACTCTGCATCATAGTAAGACATGAGATGTTTAAATGCACAGAAAATGGAACATAGAAAAGTACAGCACGGGAACAGGCCCTTCGGCCCACAATGTCCGTGCCCAACATGGTGCCAAGTTAAACTAATCTCCTCTGCCGACATGTGATCAATATCCCTCCATTCCCTGCATATCCATGTGCCTATCTAAAGGGCCTGTCCCACTTTCATGACCTAATTCACTACCTTTTTTACTCGTGGACATTTTTTATCATGTTGAAAAAACGCCCCGACCTACTTGATGTCAGGACTACCTACGACCAGCATCACGGCCTACCTACGACCTACCTACAACCTCCTATGACCAACCTACGACCTCCTACGACCTCGTGACGACCATGCTGCGAGTATGAGTCAAGGGCAAACTCGGCAGAGGTCGTGAATTAGGTCGTGAAAGTGGGACAGGCCCTTAAAAACCTCAAACGCCTCTATCGTATCTGCCTCCACCACCACCTCTGGCAATGTGTTCCAGGCACCCACCACCCTTTGTGTAAAATACATGCCTCGTACATCTCCTTTGAACTTTGCCCCTCTCTCCTCTAAGCTATACCCTCTAGTCTTTGACCTGGGAAAAAGGTTCTGACTGTCTACCCTATCTAGACCTTACATCATATTCCATGCTGCTATCCAGTATCCCCTCGACCTCCAACAACTTTGTTTTTCTCTTAACTTTGCTTCACTGGTAAACGATCTGCCGCATCAGAAATCACAAGTATTTGCTTTCATCAAATCTTTGTTCATCGTTGAACACAATCATAAATCAAACATACCATTATTTCCTTCAATCACACGGAATGATTTTTTGATATTAATTTATGCTTAACAAATAATAAAACAGATTTTCAATCCAAATTTAGGACAATTTTGTTTATTTGACAATGTTTTTAATGAAACAACGTCATTGCAATTGTCACACGGAATACTGCAAGAGGATTTCATTAACTACGGGCCAGCAAGATGCAGCAGTCTTATGTGGCTGTCCCACGGTACAAGTTCATTCCAAGAGCTCTCCCGAGTTTAAAAAAAAATCAAACTCGTGGTAAGCACGTAGAATGTACGTTGCGGGTACGTCGGAGCTCGGGACGTCTCTTAGCGGCTCGTAACGCTAACGGCAGGTACTCGGGAAACGACGTATGCTCGGAAAGACTCGTGAAGACTTTTCAACATGTTGAAAAATATCCACGATAGCCCCGAGTACCTACGAGCGGCTATTACCGTAATTCTCCGCGTTCGAATCAGGGGAAACTCGGGAGAACTCTTGAATTAGCTCGTACAGTGGGACAGCCCCATAAGTGTAATAACAAAATAATTTAGAGTCATAGTCATAGTGTCGTACAGCATGGAAACAAGGTCTTTGGCACACTTTTCCAAGCCGACCAAGATGCCCCACTTAAGCTTGCCACATTTTCCTACATTTGGCGAACAACACTCTAAACACGTCCTTTCCATGTACCTGTCCAAATGCCTTTTAAATGCTGTTACTGCACCTGCCACAACTACCTCCTCTGGCAGCTTGTTCCATGTAACCACTACCCACTGAGTGAAAAAAACACAATTTACGGATGACATCATAATTTGTGCAATTTGCATTGGGATCATCAGAGATACTTTGCTTCTTTGGGAAGTCCCAAAAGTCATGAACGATCCAATGTTAAAGTAATTTCCTTCCACCGCAGGTGTTACGGTGATCCCGATAGGCATGGGTCAGGAATATGATATGCAAGAACTTCTAAGCCTAGCTGGGCACAACCCAGAAAACGTCGTTCAGCTACGTGACGTGGAGGTACTGCCTATGATGGTGGAACTCAGCAATGAATTCATAGAAAAAGTCTGCACGGGTGAGTCTCACGAGTTTTTAATTTTGATTTCTCATGAACAGTGCTAGGGTGCGACAAGTGGAGAATAAACTTGAGAACAGAGGAACTGCAGAGGCTGGAATCTGTCGCAAAAAGGTGCTGGAGGAACTAAGCAGGTCAGGCAGCATCTGTGGAGAGAATGGACAGACAATGTTTTGGGTCGGGCTCCATCCTCAGACTGATGTAGTAGGGGGGGGGAGAAAGCTGGAAATGAGGGGTGAGGCCGGGACAAAGCCTGGCAAGTGATCGGTGAATACAGGGGAGGGTGTGATCGCAGATGGGCGGAGTAAAAGTGACAAAGGCTGGAGGTGAAAAGGAGACGAGAGGGTGTCAGTAAAGGGAGAAGTGGAGGAATGGAATGTAAAGCACGATATTACCAAATGGCACCGATGAATGAAGAATATACTTGATGTGCTGTGTTGATTGTGGCAGCAATGCATGCAGAGTTTCTTACAATTTTCTTTCTTTTCAGTGATTTCTCCCCAGGAATGCATCGATGACAAAGGGAATCGACGACAGGTACACGGTGGCTCTTTGCTGCTGCGATAGTTCCTATCTCCAGACTTCCTCAGCAGTGCAGTTCAGCTGCGTTTGGAGTATTGCGTGTAGTTCTGGTCACCCCATTACAGGAAGGATGTGGAAACTTTGGGATGGGTGCAGAGGGGATTTACATCAACGCTGGGTACACAAAAAGCTGGAGAAACTCAGCGGGTGCAGCAGCATCTAAGGAGCGAAGGAGATAGGCGACGTTTCGGGCCGAGACCCTTCTTCAGACATCAACGCTGTCTTGATTAGAGGGAATTAACTATAAAGAGAGTTTGGACAAACTTAGATTGTTGTTTTTTTCTGGAGTATATATAAGATGGTGAGAGGCATAGATGGGGTCAACAGTCAGAACCTTTTTCCCAGGGTGCAAATATCAAAGAGTAGAGGACTCAGCTTTGAAGTGCGAGGGGGGATGAAGGGATATGTATTACAGGCAGCCCGAGGAGAGTAGTTTAACGGCATTATGTTCAGCACAGACATTGTGGGCTGAAGGGCTTGTTCTTGTGCTGTACTGTTTTATGTTCTGGGTTAATGGACAACTAACATTTTAAAAAATATATATATATTTTGGATCCTGTTTCCTAAAATCATGGGCAGTGTTTCTAACCCTCGGCATTGATTTGATATGAGGCTTGAAGTGAAATATGATTTTTTGTGATATTTGGAATTGTTTCTAGGCTGGGGAGAAGTGGATGCTGCCGGATAAATGTCACAGCTTCATGTGCAAGCACAACGGGGAGGTTCTTTCCATTAATCATAAAATAAACTGCGAGAAACTCAGTAAACCTACCTGCAGTAACAACCTGCCCAGCATCAAAATTGAGGAGACGTGCGGCTGTCGATGGGCATGTCCCTGTAAGTACTAAGCTATGATGACCTCTGCTACGTCCTATGTCGCATAGAGATAGCACTGAAATCAATTTGGAATATTGAGTTTGAAATCAAGAGTAGAGGTACCTTGATCCACATCTGTAATGTATGAATTTTGACTGATGCCAGGAACTTCATCAAGCAAAGAATACTCAGCATACAGAGCAAATCCAACATTTGAAACCTTTAATTTAGTTTAATTTAGAGATACAGTGCGGAAACAGGCCCATCGACCCAGCGAGTCCGTGCCCATCAACGGTCCCCGCACACTAACACTATCCAACACACACGAGGGACATTTACAATCTCGGCCGAAGCCAATTAATCTAAAAACATGTACGTCTTTGGAATGTGGGAGATAACCGGAGCTCCCGGAAAAAAAGCTTTATACGGGTCATGGGGAGAAACTACAAACTCCCTACAGACTGCATCTCGTAGTCGGGGATGGAACCTGGGTCCCTGGCGTTGTAAGGCAGCAACTCTACTGTTGCGCCACCGTGCCACCCTTTAGTCCCGTGGAAACAGGCCTTTCGGCCCACCGAGTCCACACCGACCCCGTACACTAGTTCTATCCTGTTTACGGAAGCCAATTAACCTACATACCTGCATGAGTTTGGGATGTGGGAGGAAACCGGAGCACTGAGAGAAATGTACTGGGAGAACATACAAACTCTGAACAGACAGTACCCCATAGTCAGGATAGAACCCGGGTCTCTGGCCCTGAGAGGCAGGAACTCTACTGCTGTGCCACCAAAGGTCACCAACTCTTAAAGATATAATTGGGGGGGGGGGGGGGGGAAGGTTTCAGGTTACATTAAGCTAATGATATGTCCTTGAGCACTCTGTAATCTGGCCATCATATTTGTTATTCCTAAGAACTTCTTTTAACAATATAATGGAATGATATATACTGTGACTGGTGAGGTCCTAGGGAATATTGAGCTACAAATGGCCGTTGATGTACAAATCCAAAGATCCTTGAAGGTGGCAGGTCAGGTAGATAAGGTGGCAAAGAAGGAATAAGAGATGCTTGCTTCATATCCAGGATGTAGAGCATTAAATCAGGATCTTGGTGCAGATGAAGCAGAGGGGTTGGTGGTGTGTGCGAGAGAAAGGTGAATCTAATAAAGGTGTATGAAAACTAAGTTTTGCTTTCTTGTTCTGTCAACAGGTGTGTGTACAGTCTCTGCTCAAACAGAGATTGCTACTTTTGATGGGCTGGAGTTCTCATTGACTGGAAGGTGCTCCTTTATGTTGCTGCAGATTGAAGACCAGGATACAAAAATAATCTTGCACAAGGGCCTATGCCACGTGTTCTCCAGAGAAAATTGCATCAAAGCGATTGAAATCAAGCAGCACAACACGGCAACATTGTTACATGACAATATGACAGTAGGTTTGAACAAGTCTGAAGTCGCAGTGATGGGGTCAAGCAGCATGGAAACAGGCCCTTTGGCCCGACTTACCCACATCGACCAACATGCCCCATCCACACTAGTCCCACATCTGCGTTTGGCCCATATCCCTCTAAACCAGGGTTTCCCAACCTTCTTCGTCCCGTTTACCCCAGGCAACTTTAATAGCACATAACAATGTTATTCCACTTATTTATGAACAACTAATGATGAACAGATACCGGTATACTAGAACCAAATACAATCAGTCAATGAGAAAAAATACGTACAAATCCAGAATCAACACATTTTCCCCCTGGGTAGGCGAAATTTACCCCCGGGGATAAATTTACCCCAGGTTGGGAACCCTTGCTCTAAAGCTGTCCTCTCCATGTACCTGTCTAATTGCTTCTTAAATGACGCGATTGTCCTGACCTCAACTACCTCCTTTGGCAGCTTGTTCCGTATACCCACCACTCTTTGCGTGAAAAAGTTACCCCTCAGATTTGTATATAACATTTTTCCCCCTTCACCTTGTCTCAAAGGGTGATGTAAATGTAATGATCTCAATAGATAAAAGTCTACTTTTGATCTATTTTCCATTTTGAATGGACAAGGATGTCAATGTTGCTTATTGGACATACGGCCCATTGGAAAGGTTTGAATATTGTGACAGGGTGCCGTCTAGAATTTGTAGTCAGATGCAAAATGATGGGTTGAGCTGACAAGTGAACAATTAATCTAATGGCAGTCAGAACCTTCTTCCAAGAGTGTGAATGTCCAACATTAGAAAGTAGAGCTGTACGGTGAGAGGGGGAAAGTTTCATGGAGATTTGCAGGGCAAGTTATTTACACAGAGAGTGAGATGCATTGCCAGAGGTGGTGGTGGAGGCAGATACAATAGTGACATTAAAGAGGCTTTTAGATAGGCACATGGAAGTGCAGGCAATAAAGCAATATGGACCATGTACAGGCAGATAAGAGTAGATCATGCTGGAGTAACTCAGCAGGACGGGCAGCATCTCTGGAGAGAAGGAAAGGGTGACGTTTTGGTCGAGACCCTTCTTTTCGACCCAAAACGTGACCCATTCCTTCTCTTCAGAGATGCTGCCTGACCCGCTGAGCTACTCCAGCATTTAGTGTCTATCTTTGGTTTAAACCAGCGTCTGCGGTTCCGTCCTCCACACTTCTTTTGCAATATGTCTGTTCTATGTATTGTGTTATAATCAAATCTCCGTTCCTTTCCCCAGATTACAGTCAATGGGAAACCAGTCCATCCCCCATTAACCATTGGAAATATGGATATCGTTGGATCCAGTAACTTTGTAGCAAGTATTCCCAGTTTGGGATTAGTTCTCATCTTCAGTCCTCTGAGCAACCTTTTCGGGCTTTGGGTCTCTCCGGCGTTGTTTTTTTTCAAAGTGGCTGGACTTTGCGGTGAGTGGTGAAACACAGGTGGCAGATAGTCTTCTGCTATGATTGTTGTTAACCTGCGGTCAGAGTTTAAAGTAAAAACAATTGCAGTTGGTTCCAACGTTTGAAAGATGTCTGCATAGTGCTTTCTTTTTCTAGACTGCTACATCAAACTAGTACTGAGTTCTGGAGTAACTCATCGGGTCGGGCAGCATCTCTGGAGGACATGGATAGGTGCCATTTTGGGTTGGGACCCTTTCTTCTTCAGACTCATTGCAGGTAGGGGGAGGGGGGAATCGAAAGTTGGAAGTTCCCCTCTTCTCTCCCCACCCACCCCCTACAATCAGTCTGAAGAGGGATCTTCACCTGTCCATGTTCTCCAGAGCTAGACTTCACAGTCAGCAGACGGTTCTCAACGTTTGCTGCTCCAACACTTTTACAACCATTGTAACGTGAGATAACTTGACATCGTTTCACCTAATTCTCTCTCGATGAGCCCGAACCTGTTTGTATTTTAGTAAACGATCCTCGGAATGGATCAACATGAGAAATGATGAACAGTTTATTCTTTCACTTTCTGGATGAGAAGGAAATGACTGTTACTGGAATGCTGCCTGGATTAGAGGGAGTTAGCGATAAAGGGAGGTTGAGCAAACTACGATTATGTTTTCTGGAGCATCAAAGGTTGAGGGGAGACATGGGAGAAGTATATATAATTATGGGAGGCGTAGATAGGGTAGACTGTCAGAACCTTTTTACCAGGGTAGAAATTGAAAGACTAGCAGGCTTAGCTTCAAGGTGAGATGGGCAAAGTTTGAAAGGAGATGTGTGGGGCAAGTTTTTTTAATCAGAGGGTGGAACCTGCTGCCGGGATGGTGGAGGAGGAAGATTCAATAGTGGCATTTAAGAGACTTTCAGATAGGAGCATGGATATGAGGGAATGGAGGGATATGGATCATGTGCAGGCAGAGCAGATTAGTTAAACTTGGCCTCTTGATCAGCATGGACATTGTGGGGCGAAGGGCCTGTTCCTGGGGTATGTTCTATGCTCTAATGGAAAATATAAATCTAAATCTTGTAACTGAGGATGCTGAAGGATTACATGGGGATTAAGTGTGACACAAAGTGATGTAATGAAGGTGTAGGTGCAGTCACTGAGAAAAATGTGAAGGATTGTCATGTAAAATGGAAGGAATTTCTTAGAGGTTTCTTTGTTTCTTTCTGGAGTCAGCATGAGTGAGTACTAAAAACTCGATGAGCTTGATCTCATTCACTTTTTATATGTGTCTTCACATATTTTTAACCAACTGTTGCTGGTAAGGAAAATTTGTAACCCAACCTCAATTCCATTCACCTCATCACCCGGTGCTCCTGCCTGCAATCTCTGGTGCCATCCATCTCCCACTTACCGGTTGAGTGTGAGATGATCCGGTGTTGACCCTGCATTGCCCTGGGCAGCCACCTTGTCTGAACTGATCAAGAGAAGGAGCGAAGGTTGAGAACCTCACAGTCTAAAATAGATTAACCATACACCGCATGTTATTTTTCAATAATGGGATAGAACGTATTGGATTAAAAAAAATACCTCATTTTATTTCATGTTCATAAGTTATAGGGGCAGAATTAGCCCATTCCACCTATTAAGTCTACTCCGCCATTTAATCTTGGTTGATCTATGTTTTCCCTCTCAACCCCATTCCCTTGGCTTCTCCCCATGACTCCTGTCACCCGTACTAATCAATTTCCGTATTTGGAACAATAAATCGATTGGAAAGCACACAAAGTGCTGGAGTAACTCAACGGGTCGGGCAGCATCTCTGGAGGTCTGAAAAAGGGTCCTGACCTGCAACGTCACCTATTCATATTTTCCATGATGCTACATGATGCACTAAGTTACTCCAGCACTGTGTGCCCTTTTGTGCAAAAAATAATCTGCAGTTCCTTGTTTGTACAAATAGTTTGGAGAATTGCATCTGTGACAACACTTCTGTTGGAGATGTTTCCCTCAAAATTTAGAGTTGTATGGCACAGAAACAGGCCCTTCGGCCCAACATGCCCTTGCTGACCAAGGTGTCACATCCACACTAGACTCACCTGCCCGCATTTGACCCATATCCTCTAAACCAGGGTTCCCAACCTTTTTCGTCCCGTTTATCCCTGGCAATTTTAATAGCACATAACAATGTTATTACACTTATTTATGTGTAACAACTAATGATGAACAGATACCGGTATACCAGAACCAAACACAGTCAGTCAATGAGAAAAGATATGTACAAATCCAGAATCAACAAATTTACCCCCTGGGTAGGCGAAATTTACCCCCTGGGGTAACCCATGCTCTAAACCTTTTCTATACATATATCTCCAACCAGACCCTTGATAATGTTTCCAGGAGGAGATTAAAAACAGAAAAGACCAACAAGCGCCACCTGTTGAAGGGTAAGGAGGGACCCAAGTTGGCCTTGAGGGTGGAGGACAGGAGAGAGGGACTGACGGAGGAATGAAATCAGATGAAAAAGGGCAGTAATAGGCTGTGGGTCGAGCATCAAAAATGTGTCTAGAAATCAACTTTTGTGACCCATGTCTCGGAACTACATTAAATTTTGCACAGATTTAGATAAAATATAATTGAGAAGGGAATCATAACTCGTCAGTGCCAAAAGCTGCACATTAATTAATTAAACTAATTAGAAAATGAGATCAAAAAAGTAAGTGCCATCTAGTGTCCAATGCCCATTTTACACCATGGGGAGCCTAATTCCGTGTTGTAGTCTATTTACACCACACATATATATGATATGAATATGACTGTAATCATATATAGTTATGTATAATTATATTATATAAAAATAATGTAACATAATATGTTATATAATATATATTATATAACAATAATATAATGAATATAATTGTGGGCGTGTATTTTGAATGAGACTGCCGCAGAGGTCCTGCTCCTAAACCAGCCTAATTAATGGGTGAGGGCAGTTCCTGTGGGTTCCCCGTTTACTGAACCCCACTGACTGCTAGTGTACCAAGTGGGGGTCACGGCCTTACTGGGACAGGGGCAGTGCCAGGCTGGGGGAACGCAAAGGCATCTTCTACTGAGAGGAAAATGCCTAACCCTAACTCTAACTCGCCCCCCTTCCAGAGCTGCCCACGGCTGCAGCTGGAGCCGATTTGGGACCGGCTGCGGGCTCCGTACCTGTGGCCCTGCAGCGCATCCACCACGGCCAGCGTGCCCTTCTGGATCATTGTGGTGATGATGGTGGGGAGCAGCACTGCCTGCACGCCGCCCAGGCCGCCTTCAGCACCACCATAGCGCCGGCTCCGTCAGTCCGCCCGCTCGCTCGCTGCAATACCGGCCTACTGACAGCCCGACCGACCCCTCGCAGCACCCACAGCGGACCGACCACTCTCACCATCCACCGGCGGCCCAGCCACACTCACGACCCACTGGAGGCCCGGCCTGGCCGGCCAATCTCATGACCCACCGGCAGCCCGGCCACTCTCACTGCCCATTGGCCCGACAGCCCGACCGATCCTCCACAGCACCAATCGGCCTACCGCCAAGCCCGACCGACCGACTGACCCTGACCCTAACCCTAACCCTAGCTCTACATTTGTTATGTATCATTTTCATTTAACAGTTCACATCATAACTTTATAAAGATTATCAACAAGGTGAGCATTACCTTTATTCCTTGGAAACCTTGCTATTTCTATTGATGTAATTAGGAGGCAGCCATGCTCCCAGGGTCCTCGCTGCCTAGCGACCATAAAACAAAGCACGGGATTGGTCAATTTGCGTCCGACCTCAATGTCAAACGTGTATAGATTGGACAATTACTACTCGGAAAATTGGACTTTTTTTTCATATTGAAACAAAATGTGCAGGTTTTGGTCTTGATGAGTTTCAGGTATGATTTATATAATATTTTTACACAATATGTCAAAAATTCAGGTAGTTCCATGAGTTGGGTCACGAACCTGAATGAAAAAGCTCCTCGGCCCACAGCCTATAAAGGCATTTGCTGAATAACAAAGTAACAGCAACACCCTGAAGTTGCCTGGTGATTTGCTCCAGTGGTTCATTTTATTTAGGTGGGGGCTCTTGCCTTAGTCACGTCTAGTTTTGCGTCTTGGAACATACAACGTTAAGGATGTCCTGTAATTATAAATTCTTGTAATGTAACATTTTAATCGACTCCATCGACTTCACCTGCCTCGGGAAAGTAGTTCACATAGTTTGGGACAATTCACGACCCATTCATTCCCTCTTATCCACTGGGTCAGTCTGAGGAAGGGTCTCGACCCGAAATGTCATCTATTCCTTTTCTCCGGAGATGCTGAGTTACTCCAGCTTTTTGTGTCTATCATTGGTTTGAACCAGCATCTGCAGTTCCTTCCTACATGGCTTGTGTGAACTGATTTAATTGGATAGCGTGTAAACAAAAGCTTTTCACTGTAGCTCGGCTCAGGTGACGATAATAAACCAATATCGCCTCTGCTTTTTCCTCGGTTTCCAGGAACCTGCGACAACAATCAGTCGAATGATTTTAAACTTCAAGACGGTTCTGTTACTGAAAGCAGACTCTCGTTTGTAAATGACTGGACTCTGACGGATCCGTTCTCCATGCAATGTGTCGAAGAAGTGCCGGTGCCCCATGAATGTGTGTCGACCGGAGATCAGTGCAACATTCTGCTCTCCTCCCTGTTTGAGGACTGTCAGCGGCTTGTTGACCCAACCCCATACCTCAGGCTTTGCCAGAAGAAGGCTTGCAACGGCGATGACCTGTGCCACTCCATCGCTGCGTACAGTTTCAAGTGCCAACTCCTGGGGGTCTGTGTCAGATGGAGGTCGGACAGCCTCTGCCGTAAGTCATCTCTTCTTGCATTGAATCCCTCTCTGTCAGCGACTTCACGCGGAATATGACGGGACCAGCAAAGAGTCGCAGAGAAACAGGATCTTCATTCCACCAAGTCCACACCAACCATCAGTCGCCCACTTTCACCGACCCTAACTTAATCCCATTTTACATTTTCCGCACATTCTCATCGACCCGCCCAATTCTACAACTCGCCTATATGATAGGAACAATTCATTGATCAACCCATGTACAGAGCATAGAAAAGGACAGCACAGGAACAGGCCCTTTGGCCCATGTCTGTGCTGAACATGATGCCAAGTCAAACTAATCTCCTCTGCCTGTACATGACCCATATCCCTTCATCCCTAAAAATATCCGCATGCCTATCTAAAACACTCTTAAACACCACTTCCACTTCTTGACCTTGAACTGCCCTTGCAAATCAGTATTCTCCACCCTGATATCACTGTCCTTCACATTCTTCCCCTTGGTGAATACAGATGCAAAGTACCTATCTAATGCCTCACCTATATTCCCTGGACTCCAAGCATGTTCCCCCCATTACCCTTAAATTCCCACCATTTTGAAATGTTCTTCTTTACCCTTGAATGTGTCAGTGACCAAACAGACCTCACCAAACAGACAGCTGTACATTGAGTCACAGTCAAGAGTGTTTTATTGTCATACGTACAGTATGTCCCAGATAGAACAATGACATTCTTACTCATAACCTCCTATCCATGTATCTGTCTAAACGTCTCTGAAACATTGTGATAGCACCCACCTCAACATCTCGCCCCTGGCAGTTTGTTCCATATACCACCACCCTTTGTGAAAAAAAGTTGCCCCTCAGATTCCAATTAAATCTTTCCCCTCTCACCATAAGCCTATGTGCTCTGGTTCTTGATTCCCCTACTCTGGGCAAAAGACTATGTGCATTTAACCAATCTATTATGATTTTATCCACCTCTATAAGATCACCCTCAGCTTCCTGCATTGCAAGGTGTAAAGTCCTAGCCTGCCCAACCTAGCCTCCCTATAGCTCAGGCCCTTGAGTCCTGGTAAAATTGGAGCAGATTTGGCACCTGTACTGGCAAAGCCATCTCCAGTTTCTTGCAAGTTGCGGAGTATGTTTTGCTTTCATCTACCTTTGGCCTGTTCCTTTTATTTCTCCTTTCCCTTCCAGCTGCCCACTGCCCGGAGTCCTTTGTATATGATGCTTGTAGGGAAAACTGCAACCAGCACTGTGAAAGCATTGCAAGGCAGAACGCCACAGATTGTTTGGGTTCTCCAACGGAAGGATGCTTCTGCCCAGAAGGCAAACGGCTGCTGGGAGGGAAGTGTGTCCCGGAGGAAGTGTGCACACAGTGCGTGGATGAACATCAAGTGTATCACCAGGTACGAGGGCAACAACAGAAAGAAATAGAGTGGTCCCAAACCGGACTGTCTTATGTCCATTCCCTCCACAGATGTTGCCCGACCCACTGAGTTGCTCCTGACCCATGTGGTTCCAGCGATGATTTTGAAAGCAGCTCATGCACAATGTTCTCTCTTGGTGGGCACAGGTCTCCATTCTCATCAACAAATGGAACCTGTGGTTCTTTCTCTGATCAACACCTTGCAAAGGGCTAGCAGAGAACCTCACAACATCTTCTCAAATTAAAATGCATGCCACATATTGCACTGATGCAAGGAATTTCAAGTTACAGAAAGAAAAGGCAAATACTGTACAATGGCATTGCACCTATCATTAAACTGATAAGCAGGAAGGGATGAAGAATTGCATGTTTTCATGCAGGGTGAATAATAACAATAATAATAATAATAATAATAATAATAATAATAATCATAAAAAGGAACTGTGGTGCTGGTTTATATCAAAGATAGACACAAAGTGCTAGAGTAACTCAGCGGGTCAGGTAGCATCTCTGGATAACATGCTTATACCCCCGTCCCACTTAGGAAACCTGAACGGAAACCTCTGGAGACTTTGCGCCCCACCCAAGGTTTCCGTGCGGTTCCCGGGGGTTTTTGTCAGTCTCCCTAATGGTCGAAAGTGGTTTCCGTTTTAAAAATCGTTAATTTTTTAGCCAATGCCAGTTGCGATGCTAGTTGAAGGTAGTTGCCGGAGGACAAAAACCTCCGGGAACCGCACGGAAAACCTGGGTGGGGCGCAAAGTCTCCAGAGGTTTCCGCTCAGGTTTCCTAAGTGGGGCAGGGGCATAAGGTGACATTTTGGGACCTTCATCAGACTAATGACATGGGCAATAATACCCAGTATTATACCTAGTGCACTTAATTAAACACCAGTGAGCTGTGAGTAATGCGTGTGACTTCATTCAATGAATATTGGAACTTGTCAATAACCTAAACATTTGCCCAAATCTCGATGTTCTCTTCCTAGCCTCTCTCGTGGAGCATTGGCCGCTGTTAACTTATTTGCAATGTGCTTTATGTTGTAGTATCTGGATACGTGGATACCACATCGCGACCCCTGCCAGCTCTGCATGTGCTTGGAAAACAATCAGATCAACTGTACCAACCAGCCCTGTCCTGCCATCACAGGTAAACAACAAGCCACAGTCTGAAGAAGGGTGTCGACCCCAGTGATGCTGCCTGTCAACTGTTACTCCAGCAGTTTGTGTCTAGCGTCAACAATGACTCTCCCTGTTAAAATCAATGAGCAGATTTCTGTGGCATTAACACTTTCTTTGCCTTCTTGGTTAAATCTTGTTGATTTAAAAGGTGCAGCAATTTCAACAGTTTTCAACAAAAAATGTATTATTGGTACGGTGATTTCCAATTATCTTCACCAAATGATTTAAAATGTCGTTAACTACTTTGCTTAATTAAATGCCATCACAGTGAGAATAATGCGAGGGACTTCATTAAAATGATTATTGGAACCTGAACATTTAATCCTCACCAAAACTTAACATTCTCCTCCTCCCTTCAAAGATTTCCCCCCTCACTTAGTGCAGAAAATGCTTTACTCATCTTGGTACTTACGTTACATACTGGATGGATTATTTAGAAAGTTATACTGCTGGCAAAGAGGGACTTCTTCGTGGTGTTATAATTGTAAATCTTAACACTGGAAGCTCTTTCAGTAACTATAGCACTGAAACATCAAACCGGACAATGCCATCTTCCCCTGCACTCATTCTGAAGGAGATCCCGACTCGAAATGGCAACAATCCATGTCCTCCAGAGATGCTGCCTGGCCTGCTGAGTTACTCCAAGACTTTATGTTGTATGCAAGATCATCAGCACTTTGTGTCCTGTTTTGTAAACCAGCTTTTGCAGTTCCTTGTTTCCACAACCTCTGTTTGCAGATACCATCAATATTTTAATGAACATAGAAAATAGAACAGTATAGCAGAGAAACAGCCCTTCGGCCCACAATGTCCATGCCAAACATGATGTCAAGTTAAAATATTCTCATCTGCCTGCAAAAGATCCAAACTCCGGACATAACAGAATTATAAATTATGGCGTGAATACATTATAATGCAGAATGTTCATTCAGCAGAATTCAAACATCATTTGCCAACCATGGAAACTCCTTATGATAGTTCACTTTAACTGATGAAATGTCTTTTCTGTTCCTCTTTCCAGTGCCTACGTGCGAAGCCTGTGAGAGTCCCGTGTTAAAGCGTGTCGCAGACCAGTGTTGTCCACAGTATGAATGCTGTATGTACAGCTGTTTCTGAATATTGAATATTGCATTCAAAATAGATCGACACTTTACTGTTTCTGAGGAAAACAAAAACTATTTAAGTTCTATTTAAGTAATTTAAGACTTAAGTGAACGGCGATAAGATATATTTGTTTGTGTTTTTTTACATTTCGTATTGCAAAGGTGAAATAATATTTTCGGGTTAAGTACAAAGGCTGCTTTGCTTAATGGGTGCTTGAGGTATAGATTGGATGGATAATTTAGGAAGATATTCTGTGGGCATAGAGAAATGTTATAATAACATGATGAAGTTAAACAATGTTTGGAGAATGAAGGAAAATCTAACACTCACAACCCACCATGTACATTTTGCAACTGTGTGTTTGTACTTTGCCAGAGACAGAGAAAGTCATCGAGTGATACAGTGTGGAAACAGGTCCTTCGGCCCAACTTGCCCACACCGGCCAACATATCCCAGTTACAGTAGTCCCACCTGCCCGCATTTGGTCCATATCCCTCCAAACTTGTCCTATCCTTCCACCTGTCTAACTGTTTCTTAAATGTTGGGATCGTCCATGCCTCAACTACCTCCTCTGGCAGCTTGTTCTATACACCCACCAGCCTTGGTGTCAAAAAGCTGCCCCTCAGATTCCTATGAAATCTTTTCCCCTTCACCTTAAACCCATGATATCACTCATTTTGCATGCAAACTGTTATCATTTATTGTATTTGTGTTCCGTGAGATAAATTTAAGAATAGAATATTTTTCTGATGGAGTAATGATGCATTTTGTGTAGCACTACATGCAATGTGGATATCTACTGCACATCAAGTTTAGAAGCAGAGTGCCAATTCTCCAATGATGGATGTTCTCCATTCCCATAGTTTGTGATTTCCTGTCGTGTGAAATGCAGCCAATCCCAAACTGTGCAGATGGGACCTCACTCTCACTGAAAAATCCAGGCCATTGCAGGGCAATTTATGAATGTGGTGAGTTCTCGGAAAAGTCAATCGCTCGCTCGTGAACAGCTTATGCATTCTAATAGAACTTAGAGGAACATAGAGTGACAGACGTCTCCCGTGTATTTTTCTGTGTGTTTATTTATAATTAGACTAAAAAAAACGAGACAAAGGAACCTTTACCAAATGGTTTTGATTTATTTCACACGCACACAGCAGAACAGTTATCAATTTCGAAGTCAGTGTTAAGTATTATATTTGCCTTTTAAAATTCCTTGAATCAGCGCAATATGTGGTGTGCATTTAAACCCCAAAAGATATTGTAGTGGTCTCTGCAAGCATTGTGTATGGTGTAGGTCATGGAAAGGGCCAGAGATTCCAATTGTTGATCACATATTCCCAATGCAGACCCTTCTGGTGGGTATACATACATTTTTACACTTTGCACTGTCCGATTAAAGATAGTCCGAGGGTCTACAATGAGGTAGATGTTAACTCAGGACCCCTCTCTTTTTGAGAATGGTTCAGTTACCTGATAACAGCTGGGAAGAAATTGTCCTTGAATCTGGAGGTGTGCGTTTTCACACTTCTGTACCTCTTGCCAGATGGGAGAGGGGAGAAAAGGGAGTGACCGGGGTGAGACTCATGCTTGATTATGCTGGAGGCCTTGCTGAGGCAGCTTGAAGTATAGATGGAGTCAATGCCAACCAAAATGTCCCATCTACACTGGTCCCGCCTCCCTCTTGTGAAGTTCTTTAATGGCAGCTAGGAAAGGCAATCAGCCCCATAATAAACTTCCAGGAGATCAGACATTTACAAGGATGATGCACAATATCAGGTCTCAGTTGATGATCCCCACCTTGATTGTAATTTTGTGCCTGAATATGAATAAGAATCAGAATAGTACTTTATTTGCCTAGTATGTTTTGCAACAGCTGAAAATCACCCCTTGAACTTGTACAAAGGCAAACTAATTCCTAAAACAAGACAAGATAAGCCCAGTTGTCAAAAAAAGAAGTGCAGATGCTGGAATCTTGAACAAAGCACAAAATCCTGGAGGAACTCAGCAGGTCAGTCAGCATCTGAGTACAGGTGATGTTTCAGATCGGGCCATTTTCCAAGACTCCCATTCTGAAGAAGGGTCCTGACCTAAAACTATGCCAATCTGAAGAAGAGTCACTGGGCCACTGAGTTCCTCCAAAACTGTGTTTTTTTGCTTGATTCCAGCATCTGCAGTTCCTTGTGTCTCCAAATAGTTTTAATCTTCTCATTGGCAGTGAGATTCTCTATGCCGACTTCAGACCTCGGGCAGCGTTGGTCAGAGCTAAGGCACTATAAACCCCACAGCAAATAATGCTATCAGCTGTACATGGTTGAATTACAAGGAACAAAGGGTCATAGTGAAGGAGTGGGGACCATTGGTAGAGTCTAATCTAGATGTTCTGTTGCTTTTAGCCTGCAATCGGAACCTGTGTAGGGGACGACCCTTGAGATGTCCACAGCATCGTGTACTGAAGGCGATTGCAACAACATGTTGCGACAGATATGAATGTGTCTGCAGTTGCAACAATGAAATAGTGACCTGCCCCACTGGATATTCACTCAAGTCGGTGATAAATGACTGCAACTGCACTTCGTCACACTGCGAGCCTAACAAGGTAAATGATGGTGTGTGTGTGTGTGCAGTCTTCAATCCCGTGGCTGCCTTCAACCGGGTCACTGCAGTCATGGTCATAGAGTGATACAGCAAGGAAACAGATCCTTCAGCCCAATTTGTCCACACCGGTCAACATACCCCATCTAGTCCCACCTCCCTGCGTTTGGCCCAGAGCTCTCTAAACCTGTCTTACCCATGTGCCGACGATAGACACAAAATGCCAGAGCAACGCAACGGGACAGGCAGCATCTCTGGAGAGAAGGAATGGGTGACGTTTCGGCTCAAGACCCTTCTTCAGCCTCTATGTATCTACCCATGTACCTGTCTAATTGTTCCTTAAACATTGCAATATTCTTTCCCTCAACTACCTCCTCTGGCAACTCGTTCCATACCCCCACCATTCTGTGTGAAAAAATGAACCCTCAGATTCCTATTAAACCTTTCCCCCCCTCACCATAAACCTGTGTCCTCTGGTTCTCGATTCCCCTACTCTGGGCAAGAGTGTGAGGGTTGTTATTTTTAGTGTGAGGGATTTTTGAGTGTGAGGGGGAATGGTGTGAGGGGTTCTTGAGTGTGAGGGGCTTTTGAGTGAAAGGCATCTTTGAGTGAGGAGGGTTTTTTGAGTGAGAGGGGGAATGGTGTGAGGGGGAAATATGACTGTGCGAAGATTTGTGCATTACCATCAGGATAGTAATAATGTCTAAATGACTGAGAGATACATTCATGTAGAGAGGTAATAGTTACTGCATGTTATAGTACCATTATAGTGCAACTGTACATTGCTGGTAGTAATGTATGAGCTAAAGGGTAGGTCTCTAAGGGGATAGGCACAAAATGCTGGAGTAACTCAGTGTGTCAGACAGCATATGTGGAGAAAAGGAATAGGTGACGTTTCGGGTCGAGACCCTTCTGTGATCCCAAAGGGGATGTTCTATATGTGTCAGCTGTGGGTCGGAAGAGTGTGGGTTTAATCTCTGCCCTGGTACTCCAGTACATTTCTCTCGGTGACTCTCCATTGCCAACTTTCAAATGAGATTACATCAACTTGTCCTGACTCCATGCTGGTGCGTTAGCCTGTGGGTCTGTTACTGTGAGCGGGATTATGGTATTCACACACTGTATGTGATGAGGCACACTAAGGTGTTGATTGTATGGTTGACACATGTAACTTCTCACAAACAGGTTTGTGTGTACAATGATGTGGTCTACTTGGTCGGGAGGAGGTGGGAGGAATCTTGCAAAGAATGCTCGTGCACGAACAGGAGGGACAGCATCACGGGGCTTCACGCCGTGCAGTGTGCCGCCAAAGTCTGCAACAAGAATTGTCAACCTGTAAGTAAGAATATATCTGCTTTCTTGAATGAAAAACTCAAATCTCGCGTCTGGACTCAATTGATACAATGTCGCATGGACAAAGTCTTGTAGGGATTCAGCGGGTCGGTCAGCATCTGTGAACAGGTGATGTTTCAGGTAGGGACCTTCTCTTGGACTCCCATTCTGATCCACTGGGTGGTGCCAGCAATGTCTGCCTCGCCAACAGTCTGTACCTTCTTTCTTTGTTGTTTTTTTGTATGTGATAAATGTATGTTTTTGTGTTCTGTAGTTTGTTTTATGTTCTGTAGTAGTTGGGGTGTTGGGGGGGGGGGGGGGGGGGGGGGGGGGGGGGCTGGGGGGAACTTTTTTTTAATCTCTTACCTCGTGGGAGATGCAAATTTTATCCGTGCCATATCTCTGTCCGCACTGCGGCTTAACATATAAGAGCCGGCTTTGGTAGCTTCAACCACGGGAGCATCGATCGCCGACTGCCTATGGATCAATTGCCCCCACTGCGGATGGTTCGACTACCCCGACCGCGGGAGAATAAAGAGGGAAGAAGATGGACTTTATTGCCTTCCATCACAGTGAGGAATGAGGGGAATGCGCTGTGGTGGATGTTAACCTCTACGTGGTTGTGTGTTTTGTAGCTTTTTGTTAGTATGGCTGTATGGTAATACGAGTTTCACTGTACCTTAATTGGTGCACGTGACAATAAACTGACCTTTGAACCTTTCAAGAAGGATCCTGACCTAAAACAGTGCCAATCTGAAGAAAGGTAATGGACAATAGCCAATAGGTGCAGGAGTAGGCCAATCAGCCCTTCGAGCCAGCACCACCATTCAATGTGATCGTGGCTGATCATCCACAATCAGTACCCCGTTCCTGCCTTCTCCCCATATCCCCTGACTCAGCCATCTTTAAGAGCCCTGTGTAGCTCTCTCCTGAAAGTATCCAGAGAACCGGCCTCCACCGCCCTCTGAGGCAGAGAATTCCTCAGACTCACAACTCTCTGTGTGAAAAAATGTTTCCACGTCTCCGTTCTAAATGGCTTACCCCATATTCTTAAACTGTGGCCCCTGGTTCTGGACTCCCCCAACATCGGGAACATGTTTCCTGCCTCTAGCGTGTCCAAACCCTTAATAATCCCATATGTTTCAATAAGATCCCCTCTCATCCTTCTAAATTCCAGAGTGTACAAGCCCAGCCGCTCCATTCCCTCAGCATATGACAGTCCCGCCATTCCAGGAATTAACCTTGTGAACCTACGCTGCGCTACCTCAATAGCAAGAATGTCCTTCCTCAAATTTAGAAACAAGGAACTGCAGATGGTGGTTTACCAAAAAATGGCCACAAGTTGCTAGAGTAACTCAGAGGGTCAGGCAGCACCTCGAGAACATGGATGAGATTTGTACTTCCACTGGGTTCAAAATATGTCAGGTTGCATGCAGGTGCCGACACCTAACCCTATCCATCCATCTCACAGCCCCTTCCTTCACTGTAGTTTGTCACTGCTGTAACAGAGCTGCCATTCCAGTGTGGTTGCCAGAATCTTCCTCCAAATGAATAACTGAGAAATGACAGGAATGATTTGATGAGAATGATCAGGACCTCCAGACAGATCATGAATCCAATCATGAATACAAGATTTCTTTGGTTGGAAACTATATATATTAACAATGCCAGTTAAAATAATCAAGTAGGTACATCATTTGTTTGATAATCTCTATACCCAAACTCAAGTAATCTCTAAACTTCTCTTTCATCAAAAGCAAATGTTGAAGAAAGTCAATATAGATTAGATTCTATAGATTAGAATCAATAGATTAGATTGATCTGACTGATCACTAGTTTAAAGAGTTCAACCCCATAGGAGAAATTGGACATACTTGGATTACTTTGTTAAAGCAGGAACTGCAGATGCTGGAGAATCGAGGGTACACAAAAGGCTGGAGAAACTCAGCGGGTGCAGCAGCATCTAAGGAGCGAAGGAGATAGGCGACGTTTCGGGTCGAGACCCTTCTTCAGACTGGTCAGGGATCAGGGAAACGAGAGATATAGACGGTGATGTGGAGAGATAAAGAACAATGAATGAAAGATATGCAAAAAAGTGTCGATGATAAACGTGACCCCTCCACTCGCCACATCTTCCCATCTCCCCCCCTGTCTGCCTTCCGCAAAGACCGCTCCCTCCGCAACTCCCTTGTCAATTCTTCCCTTCCCTCCCGCTCTACCCCATCGCCGGGCACTTTCCCTTGCAACCGCAAGAAATGCTACACTTGTCTCTTCACCTCCCCCCTCCACTCCTTTCAGGGACCCAAGCAGTCTTTCCAGGTCTGACAGAGGTTCACCTGCACTTCCTCCAACCTCATCTACTGCATCCGCTGCTCCAGATGCCAGATGATCTATATCGGTGAGACCAAGCGGAGGCTTGGCGATTGTTTCACCGAACACCTCCGTTCGGTCCGCATTAACCAACCCGACCTCCCGGTGGCTCAGCACTTCAACTCCCCCTCCCATTCCGTATCCGACCTCTCGGTCATGGGCCTCCTCCACGGCCAGAGTGAGCAACACCGCAAGTTGGAGGAACAGCACCTCATAATCCGCTTGGGGAGTCTGCATCCTCTGGGCTTGAACATTGAATTTTCTCAATTCTGTTAACTCTTGCTGTCTCCTCCCCTTCCCACCTCTCCCTCAGCCCTCGGGCCCTGGCATTCCCTCTCTCTCTATCTCTCTCCCCCACCCTAGTCGCATTAGCTTCTCATTTTCACACTACAAACAGCTTACAATGGCTTGTTCCCTTTATCATCGATACTTTTTTGCATATCTTTCTTTCATTGTTCTTTATCTCTCCACATCACCGTCTATATCTCTCGTTTCCCTGATCCCTGACCAGTCTGAAGAAGGGTCTCGACCCGAAACGTCGCCTATCTCCTTCGCTCCTTAGATGCTGCTGCACCCGCTGAGTTTCTCCAGCTTTTTGTGTACCTTGGATTACTTTATCTGGAACGTCAGAGATTGAGGGGAGACCTGATAGAAGTATATAAAATGATAAGAGGTGTAGATAGGGTAGACAGTAAGACCTTTTTCTCTGGGTGTAAATAAGGTAAAGGATTAGATGGCACAGCTTTAAGGTAAGCGGGGGAAAGTTTAAAGAAGATGTGTGGCGCGAGTTTTTTTACACAGGAGGTAGCAGGTGCATGGAACGTGTGGCTGGGATTGCGGCGTTTGAAGTTTCTGGATAGGCACACGGATGTACAGGTAATGGAGGGAAGTGGGTCACCTGTAGGCAGAGGAGATGACTTCAACATGACATGCTGTTCATGAGCTGAAGAACCTGCTCCTGTGCTGCAGTGCTCTACTTTCTGTGTTCTGTGTTTTAATACCAGTCATGGGGCCCATGGTTATTGCAGGCCGAGGAAGATCTCGGAATGATCCTAATGTTGATAACTCAGAATAAAAGGACGCACCTTTAGAAAGGAGATGAGGAGGAATTCCTTCAGCCAGAGGGTGGTGAATCTGTGGAATGCATTGCCACGGACGGCGGTGGAGCCCAAGTCATTTGGGTATTTTTAAAGCAGAGATTGACAGGTTCTTGAGTAGTAAGGGTGTCAAAGGTTATGGGGTGGAGGCAGGAGAATGGGGTTGAGAGGGAGAGAAAGATCACCCATGATTGAATGGTGGTATAGACTCAATGGCCGTATGGCGTAATTCTGCTCCTATGACTTAATAAGCTTATGAACTTCTCATCCACAGGGATTCAGCTACAGGGAAGATAAAGAAGCTTGCTGTGGAAGATGCAAACAGGCAGTGTGTGAAGAAAGTGTCGCACAGAGAGGTGATGCAGATCCAGTCAAAATTATCCATCAAGTGAGTGCATGAGGTCCTTACTTACATGTTACTTGTATGTTACATGGTGTGTGGGACATGTTCTACAACATGCTGAGATACCTAGACATGCCTGCATGCCTGCATCTCCATCTTCTGTGTTAAAGAAGGAACTGCAGATGCTGGAGAATCGAGGGTACACAAAAGGCTGGAGAAACTCAGCGGGTGCAGCGGCATCTAAGGAGATAGGCGACGTTTTGGTCGAGACCCTTCTCCAGTCTGAAGAAGGGTCTCGACCCGAAACGTCGCCTATCTCCTTCGCTCCTTAGATGCTGCTTCACCCGCTGAGTTTCTCCAGCCTTTTGTGTACTCTCCATCTTCTGTGTTGAGAGAACTTCTGTTCAGACATTTCAGCAGTGTTTTGATTGTGACGTTTACAGCATGCCGACACCTTTAAAAAGTTAGACATTCTTACTTAATTTTTCAGAAAGTTTAAACGTATGTATATTAATGATGCATACTGACACGTTATAGTCTACAAAAAGAACACTGCATTAAGTTATCCCTTTACAATCTTGTCTGAGGAGGCAAATTCCAAACAGATCACTATTTTGGGATATTGTTTAAGAAAGAACTGCAAAGAACTCGACATGAGAATTAAGGGACAGAAGTTTCGGGGTAACGTGAGGGGGAACTTCTTTACTCAGAGAGTGGTGGCTGTGTGGAATGAGCTTCCAGCAGAAGTGGTGGAGGCAGGATCGATATTAACATTTAAGAGTAAAGTGGATAGGTATATGGACGTGAAGGGAATGAAGGGGTATGGTCTGAGTGCAGGTAGATGGGACTAGGGGAAAACAAATGGTCGGCACGGACTGGAAGGGCCAAGAGGGCCTGTTTCCGTGCTGTAATTGTTATATGGTGTTATATGTTATATGGTTAATTGCTGGAAAAATCGAAGGTAGACAAAATTGCTGGAGAAACTCAGCGGGTGAGGCAGCATCTATGGAGAGAAGGAATAGGCGACGTTTCGGGTCGAGACCCTTCTTCAACATCAGTCTGAAGAAGGGTCTTGATCCGAAAAGTCGCCTATTCCTTCTCTCCATAGATGCTGCCTCACCCGCTGAGTTTCTCTGGCATTTTTGTCTACCTACTATTTTGGGATAGATTATTTTGGTCATAATTTGATTTTGCTAATGTTGGTTTGAAATAAATACCCGTTAAAATTTTAGGGAAACATCTTGTAGTTTAATTTAAGTTTTAGAGATACAGCGAGGATACAGGGTCTTCGGCCCATCAAGTCCACACTGACCAGAGATCACGCGCTCCACAACTTCCATCCTACGCACTGGCAAAACAATTTGGAGAAGCCAATTAAACTACACACTACATTGGAGTGTGGTTGGAAACTGGAGCACCCGGAGAAAACCCACAGAGAGAATGTACAAACGTTGTACAGATAAGCACTCGAGGTCAGGATTGAACCGGTGTCTCTGGCACCGGGAGGCAGCAGCTCTACCCACTGTGTCACTGTGCCGCACTCTGTTAGCACTTGCAGCTTATGTCAGTGAAGGTTAAAGTCTTGTGGTTGTTCTGCAGGCTGGCGAACAGTGGACATCCTCAAAAAACCCTTGCATCACGCTGGAGTGCTTGGAAGTGAATGGCGAGGTGGTTTTACATGAAAGGAATAAGTCGTGCTCACAGATTGACGTGCCGAAGTGTCCTCTTGGCTATGAGCTGCACTGTGACCGGTTCTTCAACTGCTGCCCGCTGTGCCAGTGTGGTGAGTCTTACAACATTCCTTCTGCACTTTGATGACACACGATCTTCATGATCAAAACTACACACGGGTGACCCTCCATGCCCAGCGGGTATAGCAGTGGCGCAGCGGTAGAGTTGCTGCCTCGCAGTGCCAGAGACCCAGGTTCGATCCTGACTATGGGTTCTGTCTGGATGGAGTTTGTACTTTCTCCCTGTGACCATGTGGGTTTCCTCTGGGTGCTCTGGTTTCCTCCCACATCCCATATACAGGCGGAAGAGATCAGTTTAACTTGGGGTCAGGGTCAGCACAAACATTGTGGGCCAAAGGGCATGTTTCTGCGCTGTATCCTTGTATGTTCAATAAATTAAAACACAAACAAACACAATGCAGAAGCGGAAACAAAGCCCAAAGTGTAATCAAGACAGTTCACAGTTGACAGTTCAGTTGGTGTTTGTAATGTAGTTGACTCTCTGGAGTTCAGATTTGGGCTCCTTTCCACTGATGTTTCAGTTTTGTAAATGCCATGATCTTATGTCCATAAGTCACAGGAGCAGAACTAGGCCATTCGGCCCAGCAAGGCTGCTCTACTTTTGATCTTGGTTGATCTAATTTTCCCTCGCAACCTCTTTCTTCTGCCTTCTC
Organism: Okamejei kenojei; assembly: GCA_035221665.1. Classification (NCBI taxonomy): domain Eukaryota; kingdom Metazoa; phylum Chordata; class Chondrichthyes; order Rajiformes; family Rajidae; genus Okamejei; species Okamejei kenojei. The sequence goes on from CM069151.1 coordinate 14,699,355, forward strand.
TTTCTCCTGTAACCTTTGACACCCTTACTAATCAAGAATCTGTCAATCTTTAAAAATCCCTAATGACGGTCTCCATGGTAGTCTGTGGCAATGAATTCCACAGATTCACTACCTTCTAGATAAATAAATTCCTCCTCATCTCCATTCTAAATGTACGTCCCTTAATCTGAGGCTCTGCCCTCTGGTCCTAGACTCTCCCCACTAGTGGAAACATCCTCCACTCTCTACATCCACTCTATCCAAGCCTTCCACTGTTTGGTATGTCGCAATTGTGCCCCCCACTCATCCGTCTAAACTGCAACGAGCAGATGCCGAGTGCCTTCAAACGCTCATCATAAGTTAACCTGGTCATCCCTGGGATCATTCTCATTGCCCCCAGCATAGCATCTCTCAGTGGCCGTACACCACAGTTCCTGAAGAGGTTTCCAGGGAGACTCCAGCAACGTTCATCACGTCAACCCTCTCTTCCTCTTCCCGCCTCTGCTTTCCCCAAACTTCCTTGGAGAGAATCCTTCAGTACAGGGATGCACTTTGCCAAGCCTCGGCAGATGACGCGTTTGACAGCTGCCTGCCTCAGACACAGAAACAGAAACCGGTTATCACACTCTGACAGGGAAACAAACCACCAGAACAATCTCTTAAAGCCTGGATGTGTCATCCTTGTGATGACCCAGTTTGTTCTCGATGCTACAATAGAGCCACTTCACTCACCAAACTAGGATATAATCAACTTGTTAAACGCAGGTCTACGATAAGATATGATACGTAGAACTATATTTATCCCAGGAGGGAAATTAATCTGCCAACAGTCATAACACGAAACATGAAATTAAAGTGACAAGTGGAAAGGATTGGGAATGTGCAAAGATTTGGGGAGGGGGAGGGTGGGGAGGGGAGTTAGTCTACCCCATGACAGAAGGGGGAGGAGTTGTATAGTTTGATAACCACAGGGAAGAAGGGTCTCCTGTGGCGTTCCGTATTGCATCTTGGTGGAACCAGTCGGCTGCTGAAGGTACTCCTCAGGTTGACTAGTGTGTCATGGAGGGGGTGAGCTTTACTGTCCAAGATGCTCCGCAGTTTGAAGAGCATTTTCCCTCCAAGACCACCTCCATGAATCCCACTCCACCCTCTATAATGAAGCTAGATGTAGACACAAGGAACTGCAGATGCTGGTGTATTAAAAAAAAAGGCACAACATGCTGGAGTACTCAGTGGGTCAGGCAGCATTTTCTGAGAACATGGACAGGTGACATACAGCATAAAACAGGCCCTTCGGCCCAACTTGCCCACGCCGACCAAGATGCCCCATCTAGACTAGTCCCACCTGCTCCTGCTTGGCCCATATCCCTCTAAACATTTCCTATCCATGTACCTGTCCAAATGTTTTTTTTCAATGCTGTTCAGACTCGAAAAGGGTCCCGACCCAAAACATCGCCTATCCAAGTTCTCCAGAGATGTTGCCTGACCAGCTGAGTTACTCCAGCACTTTGTGCCTATAATGAAGCTCTCAGACCTATACAAGGTTATGTTGCACCAAGTGAAAACCGCACCGCCTCCCCCCCCCCTTGAATTGTTCCCCATCCTGTCTTGTAATTAAAGTGTCAAAATTAGAAATACAAAATAATGAAAAGGATTAATTGCAAATCAAGATTCCCCCATCCAGGATATTGTAGTGTTAATTATGAATGTTTAAATTGGTCTATGCATAAAAGTCACAGTTTAAATTTTGGGATGATATGGATATCACATGGAAATGTGAATCAATACTAATGATCAATTTTTATTTTCCAGTTCCAGGAAATGCTTGCTTGCGAAATGGATCCGTCATTGGGGTAAGCAAATGGCTTGCTCTATCGTTTTATTTAACGTCGTGCTGTTGTACACAATACAATAATTGTTCTGCTTCTGAAAGAAAAGTGATGTGGTGCAGCGGTAGTGTTGCTGACCTACAGGCCAGGGACCTGGGATCGATGTAAGAATGTGGGTGCTCTCGGTGCAGAGTTTATACGTTCTCCCCCTGACCACGTGGATTTCTCCGTGTGCTCCGGTTTCCTCCCACACTCCCAAGACGTGCAGGTTTATGGTTTACTTTGCTTCTGTAAATTGTCCCTAAAGTGTAGGATAGATAGAACTGGTGTGTGGGTGATTGCTTGTCAGCTCGGACACAGTGGGCCGAAGGGCACGTTTCCACATTGTATCTATAACCAAAACTAAACTAAAAATAAAGGGGTTAAGTATGAGTCTCAACAGAGAAGGATGAGTGAAGAGGCATGAATCATGAGTAGAGAGTGTTTCATTCAACAAAATAATAAAATTCTTACTTGCTGCAGCTTAACAGGCCTATAATAGCACACAGATAAATATATAATAATTAATAAAATAATAGATTTTAAACATAATACCAGGTGACCATAATAGGCCAAATACCAAAGTCCCTTGTGCTAACAGAGGCATAGTCCACTGGAGATCATAGTTATTGAGATTTAGTTTTAGAGGTACAGCATGGAAACAGGCCCTTCACTCCACTGGTTCACTCCAGCCATCACTCACCTGTTCACACTGGTTCTATGCTATCCCATCTTCTCATCCACTCCCTACACACTAGGGTCAATTTACAGAGGGCCAATTAACCTCCAAACCTGCACGTCTTTGGGATGTGGGAGGAAACCTGAGCCCCCAGAGGAAACCCACGGGGTCACAGGGGGAACGTGCAAACTCCACACACAGACAATGCCCGAGGTCAGGATTGAACCCTTTATGAGGCAGCGGCTCAACCCGCTGCGACATTGTGCTGCCTCTAGTGTACACTAACTTTCCACCCAGTAAATCTTCACTGCATACACTGCATGGAACTTCACATGCATCCAGGTGGGACACATTAATATCTCACAGCCTTTTGTCTTTTCATCTCTAGCCTTTGTCCCCCCATCTACCAACCAAACAACCCCCTTACTAGTATCTAGGTGGGAAGAGAGGGGGGGGGGGGGGGGGGGGGCGGGAAGGGGAGGGGTGTTTGTTGCTTAGTTACCTAGCATTGCTTGCACCTCTGCTTGACTGCTTCGTATTAAATATTGTCGGTGAACAAAGTTATTTTGTTTTCTAGGTGGGGGAATCTCTGAGGGTTGATGACTGCACTGAGTGTCAATGTACAGCCACACTGGACAAACTGACGTACGCGCTCCGGTGTCGGTCCACACAATGCACAAGGTGCCCTGATGTAAGATCACATGTCTATGTTCATTACTATTAATTATTGCAGAATTGAATGAGATGGGGTCAGGCAACGGGGAGACAAATTCAACCCGCTCATTGACGGAACGGGTAACACGTTAACTTATTTGGCCATTTACCAAGGTACCAGGGAATATAATCTATCTGGTATCATCAGATCCTTTCATTTTCTTAATTTAAAGTCCTTGTGCTAACAGAGGCATAGTCCACTGGAGATCATAGTTATTGAGATTTAGTTTTAGAGGTACAGCATGGAAACAGGCCCTTCACTCCACTGGGTTCACACCAGCCATCACTCATCACACTGGTTCTATGCTATCATCCACTCCCTACACACTAGGGTCAATTTGGCCAATTAACCTACAAACCTGCAATGTGGGAGGAAACCTGAGCACCCAAAAACCCACGGGGTCACAAACGTGCAAACTCCACACAAAAATGTCAGATTTGATATTCAATTATTGGCAGAAACAGTATATGGCAAGTTTATCTCTGAATGTGCTCGAAATGAGAAAAACGTCACTGTCTCAATACCAACCAATGAGAACACACGGACATGGGGCCAACATTCTCCGACTTCAGACACCACCATTCTCCTCCGCCACCAGACACAGGAACAGCTTCCTCCCCGCTGTTATCAGGCTTCTGAACGGTCGGTCCGATTCACCTCTAAGCCATTGCGGACATTGGACTTTGTCTCTGGAACAGATGCGCTACAATACTAAGAACTATATTCTGCACTCTGTATCTTCCCGGGTTACACAAAAAGCTGGAGAAACTCAGCGGGTGCAGCAGCATCTAAGAGGCGAAGGAGATAGGCGACGTTTCGGGTCGAGACCCTTCTTCAGACTGGTCAGGGATCAGGGAAACGAGAGATATAGACGGTGATGTGGAGAGATAAAGAACAATGAATGAAAGATATGCAAAAAAGTATCGATGATAAAGGGAACAAGCCATTGTAAGCTGTTTGTGGTGTGAAAATGAGAAGCTAGTGCGACTAGGGTGGGGGAGGGAGATAGAGATAGAGGGAATGCCAGGGCCCGAGGGCTGAGGGAGAGGTGGGAGGGGGAGGAGACAGCAAGGGCTAACAGAATTGAGAAAATTCAATGTTCAAGCCCAAAGGATGCAGACTCCCCAAGCGGAATATGAGGTGCTGTTCCTCCAACTTGCGGTGTTGCTCACTCTGGCCGTGGAGGAGGCCCAGGACCGAGAGGTCGGATACGGAATGCAAGGGAGGGGGAAGTTAGAGCGGGAAGAATTGCTGAGCCAGACCGTTGGAGGTCTGGTGAGGACTATCTGTTGTATTTTTGATGCGGACCAGGGGAGCGGCAGTGTTGCGGGGTGTCATCGGCGAACAATCCTGGACAGATCGCCAAGTCCTTACAGGAAGCAGGGTGGGAGGAAGAGTAGTCCGTCAGTGGGTTTGTAGTGATGTCGGTCAGGAGTGTCACCCAATAGAGATGGTGAGGTCAAGGAATGGGGGAAATGTCGGATGGTCCAGTGCCGGATGGAAGTTGGTTGTGAAATGATGAGTCAGGTGGGTGCAGGAGGTGACACCAAAGCAGTCGTCGAGGAGGTCAGAATGCGTGTCTCTGAATCGGAGGCCTGGAGGAACAGCACCTCATAAGTCTGCACTTTGCTTGAACATTGAATTTTCTCAATTCTGTTATCCCTTGCTGTCTCCTCCCCCTCCCACCTCTCCCTCATCCCTCGGGCCCTGGCATTCCCTCTATCTCTATCTCCCTCCCCCACCCTAGTGCACTAGCTTCTCATTTTCACACCACAAACAGCTTACAATGGCTTGTTCCCTTTATCATCGATACTTTTTTGCATATCTTTCATTCATTGTTCTTTATCTCTCCACATCACGTCTATATCTCCCGTTTCCCTGATCCCTGACCAGTCTGAAGAAGGGTCCCGACCCGAAACGTCGCCTATCTCCTTCGCCTCTTAGATGCTGCTGCACCCGCTGAGTTTCTCCAGCATTTTGTGTAACCCTCGATTCTCCAGCATCTGCAGTTTCTTCGTTAAGAACTATATTCTGCACTCTGTATCTTCCCCTTTGCTCTACCTATTATAAGTTTGATTTGATTGTATTTATGCATTGCGTATCTGATCTGTTTGGATTGTATGCAAAACATAGCTGTTCACTGCACCTCAGTACACGTGACAATAATAAGACTAAACCTAAACCTTCATGAAACCATTACCCACTTGTTAAACTTTGACCTGACAGGCATTTAGATCATTACCAATAGCAGGGAAACAGGAATGACTGAATTCTTAAAAGAAGGATCAACAGACAGTGATCTCTCAATATTAAATTTGAAGCTATTTTATCAGTTAAATGCTGAGTAATGTTGTGGTCAATAGTGTTAAATGCATGGGAGAATATTACATGGAACAGTACAGCACAGAAACAGGCCCTTCGGCCCACAATGCATGTGCCAAACATGATGACAAGTTAAACTGCCGGTAATCTCCATCATTCTATGACTCCTCTGCCTGCACATAATCCATATCCCTCCATTCCCTGCATATCCATGTTTATGGATTTAGACAATAGACAATAGACAATAGGTGCAGGAGGAGGCCATTCAACCCAGCACCACCATTCAATGTGATCATGGCTGATCATCCACAATCAGTACCCCGTTCCTGCCTTCTCCCCATATCCCTTGATTCCGTTATCTTTAAGAGCTCTGTCTCGCTCTCTCTTGAAAGTATCCAGAGAACCAGCCTCCACCGTCCTCTGAGGCAGAGAATTCCACAGACTCACAACTCTCTGTGTGAAAAAGTTTTTCCTCATCTCCGTTCTAAATGGCTTACCCCTTATTCTTAAACTGTGGTCCCTGGTTCTGGACTCCCCCAACATCGGTAACATGTTTCCTGCCTCTAGCATGACCAAACTCTTAATAATCTTATATGTTCATCGATAATCAATGAGATTCCCCTCTCATCCTTCTAAACTCCAGAGTGTAGAAACCCAGCCGCTCCATTCTCTCAGCACATGACAGTCCGGCCATCCCGGGAATTAAGCTGGTAAACCTACGCTGCACTCCCTCAATAGCAAGAATATCCTTCCTCAAATTTGGAGAACAAAACTGCGCACAATACTCCAGGTGTGGTCTCATTAGGGCCCTGTACACTGCAGAAGGATCTATTTGCTCCTACTGTATACTCAACTCCTCTTGTTATGAAGGCCAACATGCCATTCGCTCTCTTCTCTGCCTGCTGTAGCTGCAGCCTTACTTTCATTGACTGATGAACATGGACCCCTGATCCCATTGTACTTCCCCTTTTCCCAATTTGACACCATTAAGATGATAATCTGCCTTCCTGTTTTTGCTACCAAAGTGGATAACCTCACATTCATCCACATTAAACTGCATCTGCCATGTATCTGCCCACTCACCCAGCCTGTCCAAGTCACCCTGCATTCTCATAGCATCCTCCTCACAGTTCACACTGCCACCCAGCTTTGTGTTATCTGCAAATTTGCTAATGCTACTGAATCCCTTCAACTAAATCATTGAGGTAGCTGTGGTCCCAGCACCGAGCCTTTGTTAATGGGATGAAACTGCAGGCGGAGTGTTCCATAAATAGTTGGTACTTTTACAAAAAGTTAATGCCTGCACCCAAAGTCAATGAAAGAGGAAGACTCATGGTCAATCTGAATAAAGATGCTGCAGATTCAGGGAATGGAGGAATGTGGATCACGTGCAGGGAGAGGAGATTAGTGTATCTCGACATCATGAGGGGCCTGTTCCTGTGCTGCCCTGTTTTATGTTCCAGGGGCAGAAATCCTGGGGGGGAGGGGGGACACGCTTGCCCCCCCCCCCCCCCCCGTTTTGAATGGTGGGGGACAATCTCCCCAATTTTTGTAATCCGGATTTTAAAACTCCGTGAAAAAAAGCCGTTAAAAAATCTCCGCTTTCCGCGAGACAGTGTGGGTGGGACTGATGATCGATTGGACGAGAGAGACATCGGTCAGCAGGCAGTGGAGGAGGGAGGAGGGGGGGCGGGACTTGATGATTCAGCGTGATGATTGGAGGAGGGAAGTGTCAGTCGGAGGCAGAAGTAGGGGGGTGGGACTGAGGATAGAGCGCGGTGATTGGAGGAGGGAGACGTCCTGGTGGAGCTAATATCAGAGCGGAGCTTGAATCGGCCCGTTCACTGGGCCTTTCATCGCCCGGCCCGGCGCGGCTTAAAATCGACCTCGGGATTTTCCACCGCCCCGCGGTCAAATTGCTGCGTCGAGGCGATCGAGACTCCCGATGTTGAATCCCCTGCAAACGGGCCGATTGAAGCCCCACGATTCAGGGCGGACAACGCTGCTGTTGCTGGAGTTCGGAGTCGGTCACCAAGCATGTCAGTTGCCGATGTTACCAGCCACAGGGCCCATGGCCGAAACCTCACGTGTGTGTGCGAGCGCACGGCCCGCCAAGAAATTGCGTCCCCCCCCATGTTTTGACAGCGATTTCCGTGCCTGCTATGTTCGATATTCCAGATCTTTTCTCTGAATACATGGCAACATTAATAACATGTCTTTACAACTAACTTTACTCCAAATTGTACTCCGACTCCTGCTTGGCTCATCTATAGTGCAAGTGTAAGGGGTTTATTATAACAGCAAGTGAACATGTTGATAGTATGCAGGAGTTTAATGATGCATTTTATGGTTAATTCTCCACACACGTTACATAGGCTGGTGCGAGCACGTGTTAGGAATTCAGGTTCATGAGCTCCTGTCATAGCCCCAGTAATCTTCACTCCATTACAAGTGATTGATCAAAGGTTTCCCTTTGACTAACACTAACAAATATGCAGTATGTATGGATTCTAAAGCCCCATCAGCGTGCTCTGGATAGTAAGGAATGTGGAGCATAATGCCCGTAGTTTTGGAATGCATGAAATGTGGACCAAGTCACGTTTTTACAATGTTCAGGTTTTTTACATAGTTTCATGTTACTTGTAAAACAATTCGCCTGTTACTTAATTAGAGCCATACAGCGTAGAAACAGGCTCTTTGGCTCAACTTGCCCACGCCAACCGACATGCTCCATCCACCCTAGTCCCATCCTCCCGCGCTTGGCCCATAGCCCTCTAAACCTGTCCGATTAATGTACCTGTCCAATATATTTTAAAAGTTCTGATAGTATCTGCCTCAACTACCCTCCTCCAGCTGCTCGTTCCATATACCCACCACCCTTTGTGTAAAAAAGTTGCACCTCGTGTTCCTATTAAATATTTCCTTCCTCATCTTGAGTCTATGTCCCTCATGATCTTGCACGCCTCTATAAGATCAGCCCTCAATCCTCCTGCACTTCTAGGAATAAAGTCCTAGCATTCCCAGCCAAAGATAGACACAAAATGCTGGAGTAACTCAGTGGGACAGGCAGTATCTCTGGAGAGAAGGAGTGAGTTTTGGTTGCGACCCTTCTTACTCCAGCATTTTGTGTCTATCTTCAGTTTAAACCAGCATCTGCAGTTCCTTCCTACACAATTAGCCTGCCCAGCCTCTCCCTATAGCTCTGGCACACAGCAGGCCATTGGTGATTGGTAATATTCGTGATCAAGGGTAATTAACGTTGCAAAGAAAATGTCTGAATTGTTGAAAGACTTTTGTTATTTGCTCTTTGTTCCAGGGATTCATCAGGAAAAAAGAAAGTGGTTCTTGCTGTGGAAAGTGCGTAGGCACAATGTGCATGATCTCCCTGAAGAATGGGACATTGCTCAAGTTGAAGGTTGGTGCCGACACACATAGTGTAGCTGAGCAGACACCTCGTACTCTGGGGAAAACACTTGGATCAGAGGTGTAATTTTCAGTTCGGAGTCAGTGAATCATAGATTCAACCGTCTCTCTGTCCGAGACAGATTGACACTGCTGGGTAATGGTTAGGTGGTTATCATTGTAGGAGAAGCTCACTTTCAGAAGATTTGTTCAAACTAAGTGGGTGGCACGGTGAAATAGCGGTAGATGTGCTGCTTTACAGCACCAGAGACCCGGGTTTGACCCTGACCGCGGGTGCTTGTCTGTACAGAGTTTGTACGTTCTCCCCATGACCTGCGTGGGTTTTTTCCTAGCTCTTCGGTTTCCTCCCACACTCCAAAGACATACACGTCTGTTGGTTAACTGGCTTGGTATAGATGTAAAAATGGTCCCTAGAGGGTGTAGGATAGTGTTAATGTGTTGATGCGGGCTTGGTGATCCCAATGGGCCTGTGTCCGCTTTGTATCTCTAAACTAAACTAAACTGAAAAAGACGAGTGTTTAGGATATTATGTTCGGTTTTGGGCACGCAGCTCTAGGAAGGATGTGATTATTCTGGAATGAGAAGATTCATGAGGATGTGGCCAGGACTCGAGGACCTGAGCTATAGGGAGAGATTTGACAGGCTAGGACTTTAGTCCTTGGACCGCAGGAGGCTGAGGGGTGATCTTATAGAGGTGTATGAAATCTTGAGGGGAATACACAATCTTTAACCCAGAGTAGGGGAATCAAGAAGCAGAAAACATAGGTTCATGGTGAGAGGGGAAAGATTTAATAGGAACCCAGGGGGTGTTGGGTATATGGAACGAGCTGCCAGAGGAGGTAGTTGAGTCAGGTACCATAACAACATTTAAAAGACATTTGGACAGATACATGGATAGGAAAGGTTTAGAGGGATATGGACCATGGGACTAGTGTATTTTGGTTGGCATGGCAAGTTGGGCCAAGTTAGACACAAAATGCTGGAATAACTCAGCGGGACAGGCAGCATCTCTGGAGAGAAGGAATGGGTGACCTTTCGGATCCAGACCCTTCTTCTGAAGAAACGTCGTCCATTCCTTCTCTCCAGTGATGCTGCCTGTCCCGCTGAGTTACTCCAACATTTTGTGACTAACTTCGATTTAAACCAGCATCTGCAGTTCTTTCCTACACAGTTGGGCCAAGGTGTCTGTTTCTGTGCCGTATGTCTCTTTCTATGATTCTAGTTATCATTATGGGAGGAGCAGTTTTTCAGAAGAAATGGTAAAACTCAGTGTAGCACAGTCTGCTCTCTCTGGTACACGTGTGTTCCCAAAGCATGATTCAAAATGGATATGAATAGCTCGGTGAATATATAGTTCTCATTTAATATAAATAAAAACAGACCACTTAATCACTCCTGTTATTACTTGTTGTGGGATTTTGGTGTGCGTAAGTTACAGGTCTCATTCCTGTAATGACTATACTTCAAAAAGTACTTAGCTGGCAATAACAAGACATTATACTGAACGGCCCCATAAAATGCTATTTTCTGTTTTTGAGACACATAAAAATTCATCAACATTCACTGTTTAAATTGGAGGAAATGTGCATTTATAAAATTTAGTAGGATCAACGGGAGGTTTTAACAACTATGCATTTACAGAGTGCACTTTATTTCAACAGGCGGATGAGAAGGTGCAAGATAACTGTGACTTGTACAGGTGCAAAGTGAGCGAAACTGGAGATTTTGTGTCAGAAAAGCGAATAACGCTCTGCATGAAGTTCGATGAGCAAGAATGCAGAAATGGAGGGGTAAGTGACTCAAGGTGCTAAATGCCTTCAAATGACTAACTTTGGTCATTTGAGGCCTAGATCCACGGATCCACGGATCACTGTAGATCGTTCATCCAGGAGAACTCTCTCCCAATAGTTTCTGGAAGAATCCAAGGATTCTCCCTCCTGGTGGGAAGCAGAATCCACAGGTTTGTTGACGTTTGCACAAAGAAGTGTTGAGTCAAAACACAAAGTGCTGGAGGAATTCAGCAAGTCAGACATAATCTGCTCCAGTCTGTAGAATGGATTTGATCTGAATCGTTGTCTGTCCATTCCCTCCACAGATGTTGCCTGACCCGCTGAGTCCCTCCAGCACTTTGTGTTTTCCTCATGTCTCCAGTCTCAATCCTCTGTCGTTGACCCTTATATAGAAACATAGAAATTAGGTAAGGCCACAGCCCTTCGAGCCTGCACCGCCACAATATGTGGTATCCCGTCCTGCCTTCTCTCCATACCCTCTGATCCCCTTAGCCACAGGGCCACATCCAACTCACTCTTAAATATCAATGAATGGCCTCAACTAGCGTTCCAGAGACTCAACTCTCTGTGTGGCAGTCTTGATTTCCCCTTATCCTTAAGCTGTATGTATCCCCAACATATTTCCTGGGAAATAACTATAAGATTTCCAGACAGTCCTGACATCCCAGAGGTGGCAATAATGGAGACAAAACAGTACAACATGAATGGAGTCTTTATTCTAAGGATACAAGATGCTGGAGTAACTCAGTAGGTCAGGCAGCTTCTCTGAGGAACATGAATAGGCCATGTTTTGGATCAGAACCCTTCTTCAGTCCTAGCCTGCCCAACTTCTCCCTATTAGCTCAGACTCTTGAGTCCTGGCAACATCCACTTAATTGTAGTAAGGGGAACAATTTTTTCTCCTCTGGCAAGGAGTGCTCACCACCCAGTGACAACCCCTTCTCACTGCACAAACCTTCAATTTACCCTAAAGTGTTTTCCATCCTAATGCAGGGGTACATCTCCTCAGTCATAGTCATAGAGTATTACAGTGCGGAAACAGGCCCTTCAGCCCAACCTGCCCACACTGGCCAACATGTCTCATCTACATTAGTCCCACCTACCTATGTTTGGCCCATACCCCTCTAAACCTGTCTGACCCATGTACCTGTCTAAATGTTAGTACCCGCCTCAACTACCTCATCTGGCAGCTCTATTCAACATCCTACCACCTTCTCTGGCAGGGACCGAATCTAGGGTGTGTGAGGATTTCTCTGGATAGGTAAGGCATTACAAGCCTCCTCAGAGCCAAGCACAGGTTGGAAGCAGCTCTGGACTCTGCATTGGGGAAGCCTGCAAGCTATCCTACATAGCAGCATGGTAGGCCTTCAGAGTTTGATATGACTCTTCTCTGCTGCCCGCGGGAGCCATCTTCAGAACCAGGTCCAATGGTCCCGAATAATAAAAGTAAACCTTATTTTGCTGTCTCCTTTCCATTGACTCCATCTACACTTGGCTAGGCCACCAGCATATTCACGGACCAGTCTCAGTCTCCCTCTTCTCCCCTCTCCCATCGGGCCAGAGGTACAGAAGTTTGATAACATATCTTGAGTTTATTTTTTTTGTAAAATATTTTTATTAGAAGTAAATACATATTAAGAAGGAATAACATAAAATAAAAAAGAAAGAGACATATATCCAGTTTAAACCAGCATCTGCAGTTCCTTCCTACACTGTCTCCAGATTCAGGGACCGTTTCTTCCCAGATTTTATCAGGCAATGGAATCGTCCTCTCACCAACTAGAGAGCAGTCCTGATCTCCCATCTACCTCATTTGAGACCTTCAAACTATCTTTAATCGGACTTTACTGGACTTTATCTTGCATTAAACACTATTCCTTTTATCCTGTATCTGTAGCCAATGGATGTTCATTGTAATCTTATATAGTATTTTCATGAACTGGATTGCTTGCAACATAAAAGCTTTTTGCAGTACTTCAGTACACATGACAATAATAAACTAAACTAAACTCTTACACAGGAACCTAATCAGTTGCAGGCATAGAACCCAGCACAGTACAGCACAACAACAGGCCCTTTGGCCCACAATGGCCGTGCCATACTGGTACCAAACGCGATCCCTGCCTCCACATCATCCATCAGCGTACATGGTCTGTTTGGGTGGTCAGTCACTCTAAGTCTTCTGGTAGAGACAAAATGTGTAAGAAAGAACTGCAGATGCTGGTTTAAACCGAAGATAGACACAAAAAGCTGGAGTAACTCAGCGGGACAGGCAGCATCTCTGAATGCTGAAGATGGGTCAGACTGAAGAAGGGTCTCGACCTGAAACGTCACCCATTCCTTCTCTCCAGAGATGCTGCCTCACCCGCTGAGTTACTCCAGCTTTTTTTTGTATCTAATGGTAGAGAGGTGACTGGTACAGACGTAGACACAAGGAACTGCAGATGCTGTTATCAGACAACTGAATCTATCCTACCAACAACTAGGAAGCAATCCTGAGCCACTATCATCCTCATTGAAGACTCTCAAACTATCTTTAATAGGGCTTTACTGGACTTTATCATGCACTAAATGTTATTCCCTTTGTCATGTACAGTGTGGATGGCTCGATTAAAATTGTGTAAGGACTTTCCACTGACTGGTTAGCATGCAACAGAAAAGCTTTCACTGTACCTCAACTAAACTAAACTAAACATAAATATCTATATCTACTTTCAGAATGATTCTATGACCACCCTGAAAGATGCTGTCGGGGATCAAAGCTCCTTGCCCATGTTATATCTGACTCTTGCACACAAAGTTTAATTTCATAAACTTGTATGGAAGTTAAGGGCCTGTCCCACTGTACGAGGTAATTCAAGAGTTCTCACGAGTTTTCCCCTGATTCGAGCTTGGAGAATGTCCGTAGCGGGTCATAGGGGTTCGTGGATGTCTCGTAGCGGCTCGTACGAGTAAAAAGTAACAATATTTTTCATCACGAGTATTTTTTTACTTGTGGACATTTTTCACAGTGTTGAAAAAAACGTCACGAGTTTACCGGATTTCCCGAGTACCTATCGTTAGCATTCCGAGCCGCTATGGGACATCCGCAAACTCCTACGGACTCGCTGCGGACATTCTCCGAGTTCGAATCGGGGAAAACTTGGGAGAACTCTTGAATTACCTCATACAGTGGGACAGGCCCTTTAATATAATGGACACAAGGAACTGCAGATGTGTTGTTGGCATCTGTCCATCTGTGAGAGATGATGGTGCGGCTCTGATGTTCGGAGAAGGGAATGTTTTACCTGTGGTTGCATTGCCTGCTGTGGCTGACTAGGCCTATGTTGGACAGGCAGACCCTCCCACAGCTGCCGGGGGTGAAGTTATCTCTAGCTGTTGGACTGGGGAGTGTGTTGCCATTGCCGTCAACCATTTTGTGGCGTTGGAGCCTGATCTCCAGGTTCTTGAACCACACGCTGTCGTGTGGCTTCATACCCGTCTGGAGGTCTTATCCTCACCTCCTCCGGTCCTCAGCAGCCACTTCACAGTTGTCAGTGCCAATGTGAGAATTTGTCACTTCTGTATAAACTGCAGATGGTGGTTTACAAAACGTGACACAAAGTGCTGGTGTAACTCAGTGGGTCAGGCAGCATTCCTGGGGAACAAGGATAGGTGACAATTTGATTCGGGACCCTTCTTCAGACCTCTACGGAACCCCTAAATCTGAGTGAGCTGGTATTATAAAGGATACTCAAGCTCTTGTGTTGGTATATTGGGCCCAATGCATTTCAGCATTGGTATAGTTAATGGTGTAAATAGCTGGAACTACGCGGCTATCCTTGAAATTGCATTCTAACATTAGCAGTAACATGACTGCAATGTGATTGCCACTGTTTATACAGATAATACTCCCAAATCCACCTACATGGTGCATCGGTAGAGTTGTTGCCTTACAGCGCCAGAGACCCAGGTTCAATCCTGACTATGGGTGCCGTCTGTATGGAGTTTGTGCGTTCTCCCCGTGACCCCGTGAGTTTTCTCCGGGAACTCTCGTTTCCTCCCACACTCCATAGACGTACAGGTTTGTAGGTTAATTGGCTTTGTTTTAAAAAATTGTAAATTTACCATAGTGTGTGGGATAGCACTAATGTATGGGTTGATCGCTGGTCAGCACGGACTCAGTGGGCCGAAGGGCCTATTTCCGCTCCGTACCTCTAAACTAAACCACAGATTTCTGTTCTAAACAGCAGTCAAAACTGCCGGAAATACTTAGCAAGTTGGTCAGCATCTGTGGAGAGAGAAACCGAGTTATGTTTTCCCTTTGTGACTTATCGTCAGAACCATAGATTTGAGAGTTCCAAAATCAAACTTAATTTGCCATCCTTTGCTTTCAAATAAAGCTAATAGTAAAAGAGAACTCTAAAGTATATACTAATGTGTTATTTACTTCTCTTGGCCTGCAGGGTGAGATAGTGCCTGTGGAAAACAGCTGCTGCTTTACCTGTGAGTATCCACGCTATGCCTCTGTAGTTGTGATTTCTTGTTGCTATCAGCTCATATCCACATGTACTGAGCAATCAGCAACCTTTAGGTTGCAGGTTAATGGTGAGTTGAAGTTTGAGGACAGAGAATTGGGGGGGTTGGAGACTTCATTACAATGGGGGATATTACAGGAAGAGGAAAGAAACTTGTCTTGAGGTCACAGAGTCATCTAGCACGGAAACAGGTCCTTTGGCCCAATTCGTCCATGCGGACCAAGATGCCCCATCCACACGAGGGGCGGCACAATGGTTCAGTAGAGTTGCTGCCTCGCAGCGCCAAAGACCCGGGTTCGACCCTGACCACGGTTGCTGCTTGTACGGAGTTTGTACGTTCTCCATGGGCTTTCTCCGGGTGCTCCGGTTTTCTCCCACATTCCAAAGACATGCAGGTTTATAGTTAATTGGCCTCTGTAAATCTCCCCTAGCGTGTAGGATAGAACTTGTATACTGGTGATCATTGGTCAGCGCAGACTTGTTGGGCTGAAAGGCCTGTTTCCAAGCTGTATCTCTAAACTAAACTAAACTAGTCCCATCTGCCAATATCCCTTTAAACATTTCCTATCCTCTAAATCTTTCCTATCTAAGGTCCTCAAGATTACAGAGAATTATGTTAAAATAACTACTTCCCGATCATTTTTGCTACTTGGCAATTTGGAAACAAGGCAAAATGCTTGAAAAAGCCAAAACATTTGGGTAACAAGGTAAATTAAAACAAAAGAGGTGATTTAACATTTGAGGTTCAGATGTGAAAATGTAGTCTTCAAACTGTTGTTGAATTGGGATCAATTAATAGTCTTTAAATGATTTTAGATGAGGATTATGAAAGGACAACAGATAGCAAGGGTTAGAGTTGGATTAGCCATGGTGCCGCGGTTGAGAATGTCAGTGCACAGACTGCTTTAGTACTGAAACAATATACTGGCCTAGGGGAGAAGGAGCCTGCAGGTGGAGCAACTCTGGTGGAATTTCAAGATGCTACTGTTAATCTCAGCAAAGCGAAAGGCAAATACTCCCAACATCCCATGTTTGAGGGTGTTCCAGGGTTTCATTCATCTTTCCCAATTATATGCCATTAAACTGGAAAGAGAATAAAGAAGATTCATGAGAATGTTGCCAGGGCTTGAGCTCTAGGGAGAGGTTGGGCAGGCTAGGAATTTATTATTTGGAGTGCAGAAGGATTGGTGGGTGATCTTATAGAAGTGTATAAAATCTGAGGGGAATAGATAGGATGAATGCACAATGTCTTTTACCCAGGATAGGGGAATCAAGTAGCAGAGGGCATAGGTTTAAGGTGAGAGGAGAAAAATTTAATAGGCACCTGAGAGGCAATTTTTTCACTCGTGGAGTGGTGGGTATATGGAACAAACTGCCAGAGGAGGTAGTTGAAGCAGGTAGGATAACAGCATTTGAAAGATATTCGGTCACGCTAGGAAAGGTTCAGACGGATATGGGCCAAACACAGCCACTTGGGAGTAGCTTAGATGGGTACCTTGGTTGGCATGGATGAGTTGGGCTGAAGGGTCTCTTTACTTGATGTATGACTCTATTAGTAGGTATGTTACAATACTTACCTTTAGCGGCGCTGCGGTTCTGCCGCTCCCCGTGTGCGCGACTTTGGCGCCTTTCAGAGGGGGGCGGGTTTAAAGTGCCGTTTTTCTCCAGACAATTCAAGTCGATCCATCTCAGGGGATTTCGTCACTAAAGAGAAACCGCTCCGACATTTGTTTTATGAAGGTGTTTTTAAACTACACTAGATCATTTATTAGCTAGAGTAATTAAAAAAATCATCTTCTAAAGCCGTGAGCGCCGACAACGGGAAGGATTTTACGTAGGGGAGAAAAGAAGGTGCACAGTTTATTTTTGCATAAAAACGTGGTTCTTAGGAAGCATTTAATCAAATTTTCATGTTGCGAAATGGGGACAAAAAATATATACGAACCGGTAGTATTTTTCCTGCCGACTGTGGGTTAAATTCACCGCAAACCGCAACGTTCCAATCCACCGCATTCCACTAAAACCCACTCGCAAGTTGATTTAAATGGCCATTAATTTACAGGAATTAAACACTAAATTCCTTCTATTTGGCCTATAAATTCATGAAAATGAGATTTAAAAATCATGTTATATTGTGAATTCTTGTTTGAATGTTATTTGGACACTTAGGCAATTTAAAAATGTTTATCTTTTCTTAATAAATGGATAGATGTTTAGATCTAGTAATTAGAATTACTTAGAATTTTGTAATTAGCTACAATTAGGTAACTAACTAATTATATGCTTTAATTTCAGGTCATCCAAGTAAGATTGTTTCATATTTGTTTCAGTATGCTTCAATCTATAATAACTGAAAATGTCATTGAGTTCTCTTAATTCTTAAGAAAGTTATGGGCATTTGACTATCCTAGATCACAGCTTTTGAGTTAAGTCAATGGAAAGGCAATTGGGAACAAGATGCTAATTTCCGAGTATGAAAATGGCCATAACTTTTTTAATACTGAAGATATGAAAATGAATCAGGTGTCAAATTAAACTTATTTTTATGCTTTATCTGATGGGATAAATTGCAGACTTGATTTTAAAAATCTCAAAATTGTGTAACATTGTTACTATTAGGCCTGTTTGGAACTCCTGTCAGGCGAGAGTTGGTGTGGGTTCATTTACTGTTCTTGCCCAGACCGTCATGGAGAAAGTTAAATGACTTTACGCATTGGTCAGACGTTGCCTTTGAAACATTGGGATCATTTTTTGCTGCCTTTCTCGGGTTGTGTTTCCCTCTGTCAGCGGTGTAATAACACTCCAGTTTTCCAGGCCCATTCCCAATGAATCCAAATGTGTCAGCGATCCCATCCATAGCAAGGCACAAGCCTACACCTTTCAATGACACTATGTGATGTGCAAAATCTTACTTCCTATGTCCTAATGAATATTACATGCTAAAATAAGAATAAAAATTACTGTATTCATTGATTATCCGACCGGATTGATTTTAAGATACTTAATATTTTTTGTGTTCAGGCAAATACAAGTCAGAAATGTGCAAGAAAGTAACTCGTGTGATTCAAAGGATTACACAGGATGACTGTACAACTGAAGGGGAGACTGACATCCATTATTGTGAGGTACTGCTTACCATGTGATTTACCAATGTTTTTATGCATTGTTGAGCATTTCTTCTGTTGGCTCTGCAGTGGAAACGGAACTGACACTGAAACTGGAATGCCAGATGCAGGGCTGGGTGCGCAGCCAGTAAAACGAATTGTGACTATCTTAGAGGTTTCACCCTCCCAACTTCGCTCCCCTTCCTGGAAGTATCGAATCCCTCATTCCTTCCACCACAACCAAGTAGGCGGCACGTGGAGCTGCTGTCCTACAGCGCCAGAGATCCGGGTTCGAGCCTGACCATGGTTGCTGTCTGTACGGAGTTTGCATGTGCTCTCACTGTGTCCGCGAGTGATTTCTCCGGGCGCTCCGGTTTCCTCCCTCATTCCAAAGACGTTTCATGGGTTAATTGGCTTCTGTAAATTATCCCTTGCGTGGAAGATAGAACTAGCGTATGGGTGATCGATGGTCGGTGCGGACTCGCTGGTCCGAAGGGCCTGTTTCCATGCTGTGTCTTTCAATCAATCAAAGGAAAGTGAACATTAATAGAACTCTGGATTTCCCTGAGGAAAGTTGGAACCCACCTCAGATCATTGGTGTCGTCTCAAGGAACTGCAGATGCTGGTTTACAAAAAAGACACAAAGTGCTGGAGTAACTCAGTGATCAGGGGGCACCTCAGGAGAACATGGGTGGGGGGCGTTTCGGGTCGGGACCCTTCTTCAGACTGAACATTAGATAGTCACAGTAAAGAAGATTTTCACCGGTGGAATTGAATTCTCCAAGGCTCATTCTTTGTGTTTGTGGAATTCCTGGTGCTAATGATGTTCTATTATCCCATCTGTTAGCAGGTCCCGGTAATGGGACTGTCTTTTTCGATTCCCTGTCAAACATTTGATAACGTGCATGGAGTTTATTAAACCTCTGAAACACAACCAGTTTCTCATCAACATGAAAGTACAGAATAATTTAGCTATAATTGAGAGTTTTATTCGAATAGCCAAACCTCCTTCAGTAATTAACTTCAAGCACCAGAATAGTCTGCTCATTCTCTGCCCACGATGGCTTAATTGGAAGAGACTGCAAGGGTATTAAGTCCACTTGCCTAGATTTAATGCAATATTCATACACCATAATTTAGTCCTCAGTTCTCTTAGGTCTGCACACAGCCGATATGATGGAGGGTTGTGTAGGAAGGAACTGCAGATGCTGGTTTACACCGAGGATAGTTACAAAATGCCGGAGTAATTCAGCGGGACAGGCAGCATCTCTGATTGAGGATTGCTCTGCTTGCAAATGCCATCTCCAAAGAGTCTTTGTGGGTCGCTGATGAGTACCTATGAGAGGGAAGAGATAGTGAGGGACACCAATCATGTGCCATTGCACCATGCCTTCATATACAGCACCGGTCACCCCATTACAGGAAGAATTGGAGGCTTTGGGGAGGGTAACAGGAGATGTACCAGAATGCTGCCTAGATTAGAGTGTTTCAGCGACAAGGGGAGGATGGATAGACTTGGATTGATTTCTCTAGAATGTCGGCGTTTGTGGAGAGTCTTCACAGAAGTGTATAAAACCATGAGAGGCACAGATAGGGTAGACAGCCAGAACCTTTCTCCCAGGCTGGAAATGTTCAACACTAGAGGGGGCAGAGCTATACGGTGAGGGAGAAAGTTTAATGAAGATGTGCAGGTCAAGTTTTTTACACAAAGGATGGTGGGTGTCAGGAAGGAATAGCCAGGGGTGGTGGTGGAGGCAGATACGATAGTTGTGTTTTAGATAGGCACATGGACATGCATGGAATAGAGGGATATGGATGATGTGCAGGCAGTTGAGATCAGTTTCACTTGCCATCATGTTCTGCACAAACATTGTGGGCCTAAGGGTCTGTTCCTCTGTCTCTGCATTGCTACACCTCCGTGTGAAATGACCACATATTCCATTTATAACTGGGGAGATGACCAATACATTACCAATTGATTTATAGCATTGCATTCATCAGCAAAGAGACTTGGGTTCAATTCATACCTACCTGGGTAAGGTGGGTGATGTCAATAGTTGGCCTTCCATAAGCTAGGGTACTGTCCCATTCACCTCTACCCCATTACACACATTGGACTTTGTCTCTGGAACTGGTGCGCTACAATACTGAGAACTATATTCTGCACTCTGTAACTTCCCCTTTGCTCTACCTATTGTTCTTGAGTTTGACGATTGTATTCATGTTTAGTATTGTCAAATTTGGATAGTGTGCAATACAAAGCTTTTCCTTGTACCTCGGTACACACACATATGTAATCCACTTTTGCTCTCTATTAGCATGTTATACATTTATTTTGGATACCATGAGCTTTCCCAATTTTTCACAAATTGTTTAAAGTAAAACTTCTGTGGCTAAAAGCATTTTGGTGATTTCAGTCTCAGAACAGTTTCAACACTGTTCTCCAAGCATCAATGCAATAAGGCCCACGTCCTTTAAAGTGCCTCAAAGTTGCTTCATAATCACTGCTTCACCTTGGAGTATGTCGGTACTTTAAATAAAAACTCCCAAGTGTGTAATTATTAGCAAGACTTGTGTCTGTGCTGCGTATTTTGCTGCCTGATTATTCAGACCCATAAATTGCCACATTATTGTATCGGTGTCTTGTCACTGCCTGCAACACCGCACCTTGCCAGGGAGGGGCACCACACACGGGAAATGCAGTGGCAAAGCTGAATCTGTTCAATATTTCACAAAACTGTTTTTAAATCTTACCTCACTCATACATACAGAACACCTGCATGCTCACACACGTATTTACCACAAGCCCCAGCACTATTGGATTCCAAAGATGTGCACAATTACGGGTTAATTGGTTTCTGTAATTTGCCCTTAGTGTGAAGGATGCAAAACAGGAATAACGTGAACTCAATGGGCCGAAGGGCCTGTTTCCACACTGTGTCTAAAACTATTGAAGAAAGCACAAAGTGCTGGAGTAATTGCATTGTTTGATGCGATGTTTGATATTCCAGAGCAAACTATCCAAGTTTACAGTGGATATTACCCTTTAATCCAGAATGCAGAAACAAGGGACTGCAGATGCTGGTTAATACCTGGCAAAGTGATTGATTGAGTCAGCGGGTCAGGTAGTATATCTGTAGAACATTGATAGGTGACGTTTCGGGTCGAGATCTTTCCTCGGACTGATGTAGCACTTGGAGCGACTAATTTCCTCCCTCTCCACTTTCAGTAATTGTTTGTTCTTATCTGTCTATGTTCTGTGTTATCAGTGCTCTGCGCTTTGATACTGTGGTGGTTCCATTACCATGTGGAGTGATCTTTGTGTACTTTCCGTCTAATGGGAAAAGTTGACTCTTGTAATACTGTAAATGTAACCTGTTCCTTACCTGTGGATATTCTGTGTGTTCACACTTCACTCCGCTTTTAGACTCTTGGGGAAACAGGGGTTGTGGGGATTGGCTGTGACTTGATACCTAGGGTTGGCAACAATTCTGGTGAATGGCAAACAAGTTTAATGTTCCTCACAGTCTCCTCCTGCTTCTGTATTCTTACTTCTGCTGTCGGCTCAGCTGGGAACACCCCTGTGCCTCTCATCCCTTGCACCATCAAATACAACTCAATTAATCTTAAATATCAATTCACCAGAAACATTGTGGAGAGTTCAATGTGATTACAAAATGACAAAATGGGATTCTGTCCCTACAATATCAAATCCCTAAACATTGCAGTTGCTCAGTTGGTGATAGAATAGAGAACAGGAAAGGAACAGGCCCTTCGACCCGCAACATCTGTGCTGAACATGATGACAAGTTAAACTAATCTTCTCTGTGCTAAACTGATCTAATCGGCGCAGTGCTTGAGTAACTCAGCGGCTCAGGCAGCATCTCTGGAGAACATGGGTAGGTGACGCTTCTGGACGAGACCCTTCCTCTAATCCAGGCATCATTCTTGGAGTGGCCGGGGTGCGACTTGTCCTTGAGCAGCATAATCAAGGACGAGTCGCACCCTGGCCACTCCCTCTTCTCCGCTCTCCCATCAGGCAAATCATTTAGAAGTGTGAAAAGCCACACCCACCAAATTCAGGAACAGTTTCTTCCCAGCTGTGATCAGGCAACTGAATCATCCTATCACAACCAGAGAGCAGTGCTGAACTACTATCTACCTCTTTGATGTCCCTCGGACTATCCTCGACTGGACCTTTACTTGCACTAAAGGTTATTCCCTTGTAATGTATCTATACACGCTAAATGGATTGATTGTAATCATGCGTTGTCTTTCTGCTGACTGGTTGGCACGCAACAGAAGCTTTTCACTGTACCTCGGTACACGTGACAATAAACTGAACTGAACTGAGCTGCGTTTGTTTTTCAGGGCCACTGTCTGAGTAACCATGCCTACTCCTTGCAGATGAAGGAGATTGAAAAGGACTGTACCTGCTGTGCAGCAACCGCATCTGCTCCCGTCTTCGTGCCTCTGAGATGTTCAAACGGGACGGTGCTGCAGCACAGAGTAATTGACATGCGGGAGTGTGGCTGTGTGGCCCATCGATGTGAATGAATGGAGTGAAACTTGTCGAAGCCACCAACCAATCTTACCTGCTGAGCCAGAAATTGTATTATGTCAAGTTCAGGATTGAATCCTCAGTTTCCTTGCTTCTTCACAAACAATAATATCCAACTTAACGCTCAGCTTCTGTTCAGCCAACCCTCACTGCAGATGTGACCAATAGCAAATTCTTGTTTTGTTGCTGCAATAACGGTTCCGAATCAATGTCCGACCGACAGTATAAACTGCACTGGTTTCAGATTTACACAAATGAATAAATAAAGTTCTAATGTTGGGTTAAGCCACAAACTGTCATCTGTGGATCTTATTTTGTTGTTAAGCGAGCTTATGATTTTTTTTTATTTATTTGAAAATATACTTTATCCATATAACCATATAACCATATAACAATTACAGCACGGAAACAGCCCTCTCGGCCCTTCCAGTCTGTGCCGACCATTTGTTTTCCCCTAGTCCCATCTACCTGCACTCAGACCATACCCCTCCATTCCCTTCACGTCCATATACCTATCCACTTTACTCTTAAATGCTAAAATCGATCCTGCCTCCACCACTTCTGCTGGAAGCTGATTCCACACAGCCACCACCCTGGTTCCCACTGAAGTTCCCCCTCACGTTACCCCGAAACCTCTGTCCCTTAATTCTCATGTCATGCCCTCTTGTTTGAATCTTCCCTACCCTCAATGGGAAAAAACGTATCCACGTCAACTCTGTCTATCCCTTTCATCATTTTAAAGACCTCAATCAAGTCCCCCCTTAACCTTCTGCGCTCCAAAGAATAAAGACCTAACTTGTTCAACCTTTCTCTGTAACATAGTTGCTGGAACCCTGGCAACATTCTAGTAAATCTCCTCTGTACTCTCTCTATTTTGTTGACATTCTTCCTATAACTAGGCGACCAAAATTGTACACCATACACCAGAATTGGTCTTACCAATGCCTTGTACAATTTTAAACATTACTTCCCTACTCCTATATTCAATGCTCTGATTTATAAAGGCCAGCACACCAAAGGCTTTCTTTACCACCCTATCTACATGCAATTCCACCTTCAGGGAACTATGCACAGTTATTCCTAGATCCCTCTGTTCCACAGCATTCCTCAATTCCCTACCATTTACCATGTACGTCCTATTTTGATTTGTCCTGCCAAGATGTAGCACTTCACACTTATCAGCATTAAACTCCATCTGCCATCTTCAGCCCACTTTTCCAAATGGCCCAAATCTCTCTGTAGATTTTGAAATTCTACTTCATTATCCACAACACCACCTATCTTAGTATCATCTGCATACTTACTTATCCAATTTTCCACCCCATCATCCAGATCATTGATGTACATGACAAACAACAGTGGACCCAACACAGATCCCTGAGGCACCCCACTGGTCACCGCTTCCAACCTGACAAACCAGCCATCCACCATTACTCTCTGACATCTCCCATTCAGCCACTGTTGAATTCATCTTGCTACCCGCCATTAACACACAAAGATTGAACCTTCTTAACCAACCTTCCATGGGGAACCTTGTCAAAGGCCTTACTAAAATCCATATAGACAACATCCACTGCTTTACCCTCATCAATTTCCCTAGTTACCGCTTCAAAAAATTCAAGAAGGTTTGTCAAACATGATCTTCCAGGCACAAATCCATGTTGACTGTTCCTGATCAGACCCTGTTTATCCAGATGCGACTGTTCCTGATCAGACCCTGTTTATCCAGATGCTTATATATATTATCTCTAAGTATCCTTTCCATTAATTTGCCCACCACTGACGTCAAACTAATAGGTCTATAATTGCTAGGTTTATTTTTTGAACCCTTTTTTAAACAATGGAACAACATGCGCAGTACGCCAATCCTCCGGCACTATTCCCGTTTCTAATGACATTTGAAATATTTCTGTCATAGCTCCTGCTATTTCTACACTAACTTCCCTCAATGTCCAGGGAATATCCTGTCAGGACCTGGAGACTTATCCACTTTTATATTTTTTCAAAAGTGTCAGTACTTCCTCCTCTTTGAATCTCATAGTTTCCATAGCTACTCTACTCTTTCCCCTTAACTCACCAAGTTCAATATCCTTCTCCTTGGTGAATACCGAAGAAAAGAAATTGTTCAATATCTCCCCCATCTCTTTTGGCTCTGCAGATAGCTGTCCATTCTGGTTCTCTAATGGTCCAATTTTATCCCTCGTTATCCTTTTGCTATTAATATAGCTGTAGAAACCCTTTGGGTTTACTTTCACCTTTCTTGCCAAAGCAACCTCATATCTTCTTTTAGCCTTCCTAATTTCTTTCTTAAGATTCTTTTTACATTCTTTATACTCCTCTAAGCACCTCATTTACTCCATGCCTCCTATAATTATTGTAGATATCTCTCTTTTTTTTTCGAAACAAGTGTCCAATTTCCCTTGAAAACCATGGCTCATTCCAATTTTTACTATTTCCTTTCAACCTAACAGGGACATAAAGATTCTGTACTCTTACAATTTCCCCTTTTAAATGTCCTCCATTTCTCTTCTGCATCCTTCCCATGAAACAAAGTGTCCCAATTCACTCCTTTAAAATCCTTACGCATTCCCTCAGTTAGCCTTTCTCCAATCAAAAATCTCTACCCTAGGTCCATTCTGACTCTCTCCATAATTATATTGAAACTAATGGTATTGTGATCACGGTCCCGAAGTGCTCACCAACGCATACCTCCATAACTTTATTCGAGAAATAAATATATCCAATACATGGTCCTTACAAGACTCCCTCCAACATTCCCGGAGGCTATACATGCATTCAATACTGTTTATACAAATTCCACTCATTTATCCCCCACCCTTGCCACTCATGTGGCCCACTGATGTGGAATCCCTTCCCTTATATTGAGGGGCGTCTCCACCATGTCCAGCAGCGGAAGGGCCCTAGACTGTGGTCCTCCCCCACCGAGCCTTGGCGTTGGCTGCACCGAGCTTCAGTGTGACCCTCAGCACGTACTCCTGCAGCCTGTAGCGGGCCAGTCGGCAACATTCCCCAATGGACATCTCGGAGGTCAACAAAACTCGGGCAGACCAAAGAGCGTCTTTCACCGAGTTGATGACCTTCCAGCAGCACTCGATGTCATTCTCTGAATGCGTCCCTGGGAACAGTCGTAAATCACAGAGTCCTCTGTGACAGAGCTGTTTGGAATAGATTGTGACAGCAACCCTGGCAAACCTTTTCTGCCAGGTACAGCACAGGTTTGGTCCGGGTGGATCACCCGTCCCAGAGCAGACTTGACCCGTTTGGTGATGACCTTAGACAGGATCTTGTAATCAACATTCAACAATGTGATGGGTCTCCAATTCCTTATATCATTCATCTCCCCCTTCTGCTTGTAGATTAGGGTGATGCTGCCCTTCCTCATGGAGTCTGACATGCTGCCGGCTAGAAGCATGTCGTTGTACACTTCCAGCAGGTCCGGGCTACACCCAGTCCCACAGAGCCGAACACAACTCCGTCGGTAAGCCATCGCTTCCGGGAGTTTTACTCGAGTGAAAGGAACGGATGGAGCCAGTCAGCTCCTCTAGGGTCAGTGGTTGGTCCAGACCCTCCCGCTTGCTGTCCTCCAAGACCTTCGTAATAGAGGACAGGAAGTTCTGGGAGGCAGTGCTGTCTGTGGCCTTTCTGTTGTATAAATCTGTATAAAATGATGTGCAGATCCTCAGCATGTCCGCCTGCAAGGATGTTACCGGGCCGTCCTCCTCCCTAAGGCTGTTCATCACAGAGCTTCCCCTGTGAAACCTTTGGAAGAGCACTTCTCATCCTGATCCATGTGATGGACCCTAGATCGGAAGATGATGGATTTGGAGGTAAAGAGCCGAGCTTGCCAGCCTTATGACAGCCCTGGAGTGATCTCAACCGTTGCGGGTTGGAGTCCATTCAGTCTCTCACATACCTGAACTAGCTCACTGACTAACCTTTGCACCACACTCCCCTTATACATCCATCTTTTCGAGGTGATTTTATAGAGGTGTATAACATCGTAAGGAGATGGCACTGAGATTTGTTTACACCCAGGGCAGGGGAATCACAAATTAGAAGGCTTTCATAGGAACCCGAGGGGCAGGTTTTTCACACAGAGGGTGGTGGGTGCATGGAACGAGATGCCGGAAGAAGTAATTGAGGTAGATTTAATATCAACATCAAATAAACATTTGGACAGATGCATGGATGGGAAAGGTTTAGAGGGATCTGGGCCAAAGCTGGACACGTGGAACTGGTATAAATGGGGCATCTTGGTCAGCGTGGACATGTTGGGCCAAAGACCATGTCTCCATGTTGTACAACTCTATGACTATGACATGCATCTACAACTTTCCTTTTTAAGTGTAAGATATTTGAAAGTCACTATTGAATGTCCTTCCACTGTTCATTTGAACTCTGCACACATCAGGGGTTAGGTCTTGTTCTGAGACAGAGATGGATGTGTTTTCCATCGCTGGATTGTCCAGGCTG
Organism: Okamejei kenojei; assembly: GCA_035221665.1. NCBI lineage: Eukaryota > Metazoa > Chordata > Chondrichthyes > Rajiformes > Rajidae > Okamejei > Okamejei kenojei. The sequence goes on from CM069151.1 coordinate 14,726,807, forward strand.
GCTCCAGGTTGGATGTTGCACCCTCCCGGCCGGTCTCTGTGTCCGTGTAGTATAGGGATGGGGGTGGAATCCAGGGCCAAGGCTGGGGGGTTGCAGCCAACGATTCACTGACTGTTCTCCGCTTTCCTCCACATCTCTCATTAGCCGCGATTGTACTTATTTCCAGCGGGATTTTGAAATGTTTATTGTGGATTTAATTGAATTCAAACTTGAATTGTCAGTTTAGTTAGTTAGATTCTTTTCAGTTTAAATAGTTTTTGTAAATTTTTTTGGTGATTTTAGATGGTTATGTCAAGGGGCAGTGGTAGAGTTGCTACCTTACAGCGCCAGAGACTCGGGTTCAATCTTGACTCCGGATCCTATCTGTACGGAGTTTGTACGCTCTCCTCATAACGGAGTGGGTTTTCTCCGGGTGCTCTGGTTTCCTCCCACACACCAAAGACGTACAATGTTTGGAGGTTAATTGACTTCAATAAGAATTGTAAATTGTCGCTAGTGTGTAGGATTGTGCTGGTGTAGGGAGGTTGCTGGGCGGCTTGGGCCCGGTGGTCCGAAGACCCTGTTTCTGCGCTACATCTCTAAACTAAACTAAACTGAACTAAACAAGCATCGACTTTCTCCAGAAAACTAACTGGATTACAAGAGGCAGCCCTTATTCACAGTTTAACATGAATTATTCTTACAGTTTACCATCATTTTCTCAACCCCACAAGTCCACACTTCCTTTCGATTCTTATCTCTAACCGCAGGCTCTGGTTTGCGGGCACATTGAAGCTGTATGCTGCATCAGGTCAAGGTTACTCTGCAGCAGGTAGCAGTTTTATTTATGGGCTTGTCAAACTGAGAGGTCTGTAAAAAGTTAATCTACTGTACATGAACTCCCTGCACCATGGCTCTCATCCCATTGATCACAGGGTAATTAGAAAATAAATGTGCTTCTCTTTTTGTTGCAATGGTTATATTTGGCCGGCTTTATTAAAACATAAAAATCGGTCAATTTATCATACCATTGAGTTCAGACCTTTCGTTCTCGAGCGGCTGGGGAGAGCTTGTCACAGGAGGGATCTTCGTGCTGTCCGGTGAGTGTGATGAACTGGAGAGCAAATATTACTGGAATGTCGCTGCAGAGGCCTATTTGTCACCGCGTCATACAGCGCAGAAACAGGCCCTTCAGCCCAACTGGCCCATGTCGACCGAGATGCCCCATCTAAACTAGTCCCATCTTTTGCATATTTGGCCCATATGCCTCTAAACCTGTTCTATCCATGTCCCTGTCCATATGTCTTTTCAATGCCAGGGGTGGTGGTGGAGGCAAATAGAACAGTGGTATTTAAGAGGCTTTTGGGTAGGCGCATAGACACACAGGTAACAGAGGGGTATGGATAACATGCAGGCTCAGGAGAGTAGTTTAACTTGAAATTATGTTTGGCACAGACACTGTGGCCGAAGAGCCTGTTCTTGCACGGTACTGTTCTATGAAACAAAAATTATAGTCTGTCACATTGGCCCCTCACTTGCTGCCCTTTTCCGTCGTTCAAAAAAATTCACAGGCCGCATGGCCGTCCGGAGCTCTCCACCATTGCCTGCCACCTCAATCAGTCTTTGTTTCGAGAGATACAGGTGCCTTGAAGTGACGGAAGCTAGCTTTACGCAATGCTCAACATGCTCAATGTTATGTAGTCCTGAGCTACATGTAGCTAGTTCAGGCACCATAGAGCAGAGGTCGGCAACCTTGTTCTGCATTGGGGCCGGGACGCATGTCTGTGAGCGGATGGCGGGCCAAATCTATCACGTGTACACGTGGATCCCGCCCCATCCCGCCCCGGATGGCAAGCAACAAATCACATGTTCACAGAGGGTAGACAAAATGCTGGAGAAACCCAGCGGGTGAGGCAGCCTCATGGAATCCTTGCACGTCTCAGCCGCTGAGTTTTTACAGCAGTTTTGTCTATCTTCGATTTTTCCAGCATCTGCAGTTCTTTCTTAAACGTGTTCGGAGAAGGTGCTCGGCCGTTGCGCAGGATGCGATACAGCCAGAGCTCGGCGGCACTCAGCAGGCCGGACGATTACGGGAAAAAAAATCCGCCTGCGTGAGGCGCCCCCATTATCCATCCGGATAATTTCGGGTTACGGGCCGCATTCGGCCCGGGGGGCCGTGGGTTGCTGACTCCTGCCATAGATTAAGTGTTCAAATCAGCAAACAACGGTGTTGGCAGGCAGGCTACTTTGGAAACACTCACTCCCTTGTATAAAGGATTATCTACTCATTAATCTTGGCCTGGATGAGACCTACTACACAAATAAGTTTGCCCATATAAATCTTTGAAGAGGTTGTAAAACACTCCAGCTCTACTCTGACTTAGTTTAATACTATTGCAATTGTACAACGGTTCCTTTATATTCACGTGTACCAAGATACAGTGATATTTTATTATATTGTATGCAAGAGACGCCAGGTTTAGGTGCCATTTCACCGTCCCAGCTGGCTATCAAGGCCCGTTGCAGCTTCGCCCCCTTCTGATCATCCCGTGAATCGTAGTCTCTGCCGTCTTCAACCTTTGTTACCCGGGGGCGCCTCACCGCAGCCGACCTTGAGGGTGCCGAAGGCAAGACCATCGGTTCTTCCTACCGTCCCATGTCCAACGTCCGCCGCCATCACCAACTCCCTCCTCCTCCTCCTCCGGTCCAGCGGGGGCCTTCCGGACGAGCAGCGACTGAGCTCGGTGGCGTCCCTCCCTCAGCTTTGCAATCGTCTTGCAGACATGGGCCAGTGTGTCACTACAATGGTCAGTGGAATGGATTCTATAACAAGTAATGACTGTATGACATCCGCGTCTTGAGGTACTTACTATTCGATTAACTCAAAGTACTGGGGTCAAGGAAAGCGCATGCAAGTCGCGGCCCTGTTTCCACCAATCTTTCCACCATTATGCACAAGAAGCATAATACACCATTGTATGCAGATGCCGAGATTTCTTACTTTGTGATGTGGACTCGATAAGAAGAACCCAAAGTACAGGTGGTCACGTCAATTTGTTAAATCCCGTTATGGTTATACATTTTTATTTACCACAGCCTTCTGTGGTAAAGAATTCTACAGATATACCACCCTCTGATTAAAGGAGTTCCTCTTCATCTCCTTCCTAATGGAACTTCCTTAATTTTGAGGCTATGACCTCACATCCCACACTCTCCCACTGGTGGAAAAAAACATCTTCTCCATATCCACTCCATCCAAGCCCTTCACTATTCGATATGTTTCAATGAGGTTTCCCCTCATTCTTCTAAACCCTAGCGAGTACAGGCCCAGTGCTGTCAAACGCTCATCATATGTTAACCCACTCATTCCTAGGATTATTCTTGTAAGCCTCCTTTGGACCCTCTTCTGAGCCAGCACATCCTTCCTCAGATATGGTGCTCAAAATTGCTCAGAATAGTTCAAATGCGGCCTGACCAGCACCTTATAGAGCCTCAGCCTTACATTCTTCATTGTCTGAAGAAGGGTCCTGACCCAAAACATCACCTACCCAAGTTCTCCAGGGATGTTGCCTGACCCGCTAAGTTACTTGAGCATTTTGTGTCGTTTTTGTAAACTAGCATCTGTGGTTCCTTGTGTCTATAATAATTTCTTCATCCCTGTAATCAATATCAGATTCAAAACTGACGATAGAGGTGGGGGCAGAGACCTAATACTTTGACAATTTATCCTTTTGCATTTTGAATGTGATTGAATGACAGACTTGAATCTGTTGCTGAACAAACTGGTAATTGTGCAGATCAAGGTTGAATCAATTAAAACTGATCAATGGGCAGGTTATTAAAATCGCAAGTACTAATGTTATTCCAAGAATAAGTTTGTCCATAAACATCTTTGAAGAGATTGTAAACCACTCCAGCGCTAACCTGCCTCAGTTTAATACTATTTGCAACAAAGAGAAACCATATTGCAGAAATGTGCCAGTGTGTGTGGCAAATAAGTTCACACAGTGATAGGTTGTGGAATGGCCTGAAACTGAACCACTGGTATACCTTATGTTAACAAAGTTGATTAAAATTACTCCAGCACTTTGTGTATTTTTTTGTAAACCAGCATCTGCAGTTTCTTGTTTCTGCAAAGTTGATTTATGCTGGCCACACTTTGATGACTATGATTGTTCGGTTTTATTGTTGCCTGTGCTTTAGATGTGTAACAGGGAGTTTGTTACCCAAAAAAATATTGAAGCATAAGTTGGTTTAATTCAGCACAGGATTGAAGAGTAATAATATGAAAAATAGTTTCAAGCCTGTTGCCCTGCATTGCGTTCTGTAATCCCTGAGTATGTCGCAGCATGCGGTTTCCTCTCACACACCAAAGACGTACAATGTACAATTTGATTTAGAATTGTAATCAAATTTCTCAACTCCAAGTTAGATCCATTAACTATGGCAACCATTTTGGGTCAGTGGTTCAGGCAGCATCTCAGGAGGATGTGGATGGGTGACGTTTCAGGTCAGGACCCTTCTTCAGACCATTGTTCCACCACCTGTGTTCAGTGTCACACCTGTCCTCTGCCCGTACTTTGTACCTGAAATGTAGGTGCGTTTGTGCCAAATCTCAGCCCAAAGGTCCGGGCTCGTTGTACAGAATGCAAACAAGTATTGAAGATTGCCCACAGCTTTCAGTGCAAGAATAACTCACAGTTACAGTTGTGCAAGACACAGTGAGGCCATGGTCTCGGTTATGGACATCCTGCTTTAAGAAAGATGCCATTAAGCTGGAAAGGTTTGCGATGGATGCTGCCAGGACTCGAGGGCCTGAGCTATAGGGAGAGGTTGGGCAGGTTAGGACTTTATTCCTTGGAGCACAGGAGGCAGAGGGTTGATCTTTTATTTAAAGCATGCTCAACATAGACACCTGGCTCGAGTATTTGGGGAGTGAAGTGGCTGCAAAGTTCCGGGTTGATTCTTGTTAAAGACATCAAGGGAGTATGGAACCAAGTCCCTTAGTTAGTGGAATTAATAGTTAATACACATTCAGCCATGGTCCATTTGGTGGGGGGAGGGAGGGGTGTGAGACGGGTGATTTAATAGGAACCTGATGGGGGACTTTTCCACACAGTGGGAAGTGGGTATATGGAACGACCTGCCAGAGGAGGTAGTTGAGGCAGGCCCTATAACAATATTTAAAATACATTTGGACGGGTACATGGATAGGAAATGTGGGGAGGATGTGGGCCAAACGTTAGCAGGTGTGTTTAGTGTAAATGGGGCCTTCTATGTGGCACTATGTCTCTATTTTTTCATCAGAATAGAGGTGAATCATTGTGTCTTTGAGTTTGATCTTGTTTTTGATCTGCACCTTGTCCTCCAGCCCATCCCCATTTGTTCTAAACCACGTGAGACTCCAACCCACCTGCGGTTTATTCACCTGGGCTCTGGAAGGTTTGATTGTGTTGAACCCATCTGGTTTTCCACAGGAAGACCTTCTTGGTGGCTGGACAACATTTCCCAAGAGTGAAGATCACCACCCCCCCCCCCCACCCACCCAAACACACAGCAGGGAAACAGGCCCTTCGGCCCAACTTGCCCACCGACCAGCATGGCCCATCTCCACTAATCTCACTTGCCTGGGTTTGGCCCATATCCCTATAAACCTGTCCTAGCCATGTCCAATTGCTTCTTAAACGTCGGATAGTCCCAGCCTCAACTACCTCCTCTGGCAGCTGGTTCCATGCACCCACCGCCCTCTGTGTGAAAAAGTTATCCCGCAGATTCTTACAAAAATCCTTCCCCCTTCAGCTCTCACTTGTGTGTCACTTGTTTTAGAGAAGGGTTGAAGCGTCTTGGAGTTCTCTTGGGAGGTTGTTCGACGGGAACTCCAGCTAATTCTGCCTCGCAGTCTAGGTGGAATTAGCAGCGGTGTGTTATCCCCGGCGGGACCGATCATCTCCCTGATCACCTCCAGCACTGATGGGCCGACATGGCAGAGGGCAGGCGGACAGCAGCCGGTAGGTCTCCGCTCCCTGTGCCCTGGAGGGTGGGCGGGCGGGCGAGGGGTCGGGGTGGACTTGGGTTTAACGTGGGCAACCTGTTGCAGTAACACCAGCGCGCTGTGTGTGTGTGTGTGTCATCTCAGTTTGGCGTCGTTCATTATCATTTAGCTGCAATTAATTCTCGAACCAACTCTGAACAAACCAAGTCAACAAACCTTCTCTCCCGAGATGCTGCCTGTCCCACTCCAGCATTTGGTGACTATCTTCAATAAATGGGGGGTTATTTAAAGGCTTGCCTGGTCCTCGGTCTAGGACTGTCCGCCTGATTTCTCAGGTTGGCTGCTTGTGTAATGCTGACACTCGCTGCGTTTGCAACCCGTGGGCGATGCAGGGCTACGACACCGATACGAGTTGTTACCGAGCCCTCCACCCTCCTCCATTGGGAACCAGCGCCTGGGCTGTTGAAACAACCAAGCGTGGCCAGGGCTGGAGACCTCGGCGGATGGGAGACGGTCGCGGAGATAGATGATGGTTCTGTTTTACCATGGGTTGCGTTCCGTGTCCGTCCATGCCCTCCGCAGACAGAATCATAGATGGAAACAGGCCCTTCGGCCCCACTCCTCCATGCCGACCAAAATGCCCCATCTACACTAGTCCCACCTGTCGGCTTTTTGGCCCATTTCTTTCTAATCCTTTTCTATCCATGTACCTGTCCAAGTTGTGTGTGTGTTTTTCTGGCAGCTCGTTCCATATACGCACCACTCTCTGTGTGAAAAAGTTGTCCTTCAAGCTCCTATTAAATCATGCCCCTCTGACACAAAGAAAACAGCTTTAAACTTTAATGTTGTTTTGGAACAGATATTGTTGTCAAAGTGCTATTCTTTCACCCCCTGGGAGTCGGGACAAGAGGGTTCCGAGTCCGGATATTGTATTTTGTATTGTATTCAATTTATTGTCATTATCTCATAAGAGACAACGAAATGGATTTTCCTCACTGTCATGTAACGTAAAAATAATAATAAATAAATAAATAAATAAAACTTTAAAAAAGAACAAACTCAGAAGTCCACGACACATCACAACCCCACACATCATGACCCATGTCAGGGTGCTAAAGATATCTCCCCCCCCCCCCCCCCTTCCACCACCTCTTGCCCCGTCATTCAGTGTCTTTACCGCAACACTCCAGTGCGCCTGGCCTTCAGCTGGTTGGGTTCCAGTCCTGCACAGAATTATTCTTTGACCTTTCTGTTTACCTTGCCCTTTTGCCATGTGCACTTTATAAAATGCCCCCTCCCTCCTAACTAACCCCCCCCCCCCCCCCCCCCCTGCACCTGCACCCATTTCTCCCCCACACACCTACATTGCATCCCCTGAGTTCACAATTTGCAACTCTTTAATCCTTCTCTCAAACCTTGTGTTATTGAAAAAAAAATCAGGTTTATCCCAACCTCCCTCCTCCCCCCCCCCCCCCCACTCACCTGTGTCCACTTATTACCTGCCATGCTTCGTCCTGCTCTCCCCACTTCTGGCTTTCATATGCCACCCCCCACCTCCCAGTCCCCAACCCCAACAATCAGTTTGAAAAAGGGTCCTGACCTGAAACGTCACCGATCCATGTTCCCCAGAGATGCTGCCTGACCTGCTGAGTTATTCCAGCACTTTGTGACCGTTACTATAACCAGCATCTGTGGTTCCTTGTTTCTCTATTAAAGTAGCCCCGAATTGTAATAAATTTAGAACTAATAAGTTGTTTATAAGGACCCGTATTGTTTGTTGTACAAACAAAGAACTGCAGATGCTGGTGAATGCACAAAAAGCCACAATGTGCTGGAGTAGTTCAGCAGGTCAGGCAGCATCTCTGGAGAACATGGATAAGTGACGTTTCAAGTCTAGATCCTTCTTCAGACTGAACACGTGCGTGTGCACACACACACACACACGCACACACACACACACACACACACGGAAACACACACTTCTTCTCGACCCGAAACGTCACCTATTCATGTTCACCAGAGATACTGTCAGACCTGTTGAATTACTCCAGCTTTAGTGTCCTTTTGGGTTTTGCTTGTTAGTTTAAATCTATTTTATTTAAAAAGCTTACAAGGTAGAATTAATAATGAAGGAGATTTGGCACTAATATGTTCTGATTAGATGTCTGTGGCAAAGGATGTGTCTATAAACAGATATTTGTAATCCCTGCACAGATAACCTTGAAATCCTTCTGTTGCCTGCACCAGGTCTCTGTAGTAACACTGAGCAAGCTGCAGAAAATCCCACAGCTGGAGAGTAAAATGGGTTTCAAAATAATGCTGAATCTTAACTTTGTTTTATTTATTCTGGAGCCTGGTTCCTGGTGTCTCTGAGATGGGATTGTTTAGAGATACAGCGTGGAAATAGACCCTTTGGCTGACCGAGTCCACACCGACCAATAATCACCCATTCACACAAGTTCTGTTATTCCACTTTCTCATCCACTCCCTACACACAAGGGGCAATTTTACTGAGGGCCAATCAACTTACAAGCCTGCACGCCTTTGGTATGTGGGAGGAAACTGGAGAATCCGGAGGAAACCCTCGCTGTTATAGAGAGATCGTGCAAACTCCACACACAGACATTACCTGAGGTCAAGAATAAACTCGGTTCTCTGACACTGTGAGACAGCAGCTCTACCCGCTACACCACTGCTGCGTCCTGATGTGTGAATTCTGAAGGCAAAAACATATGTGGACAGTTTGACACAAGGAACGGCAGATGCTGGTTTACAGAAAATGACACAAAGTGCTGGAGCAACTCAGCGGGTCAGTCAGCATGTCTGGAGAACATGGGTAGGTGTCGTTTTCGGTCGGGACCTTCTTCTGACTGATTTTGGTTGGGGTATTATATGCAGACAAAATAAATCAGTTTAATTTGGATCGTGTTTGGCACAGATTCTATGTGCTGGACAGTTCTATGTTCTATTTTGCCGGAGATGGACAGATCTGAAATGGCAAACTTATGTTGACACGTGTAATTAAATAAATAAAAATCATTGCAAATAAGACGTGATATTTGACACCTCTCACCGACAGGTAGCCCTGTAATTCCCCCACATTGCCGACATCAAAAGCCCGCAGCCGTGTCAAGGGCTCGGCCTGCACAGTACGAGAAACATCTGACCGTTCCAGGGTACTTGCCTCGGATACCCTTCAGCCACATCGATGGAGCTGTGGGCAATACAATGGCATGCCCCATCCGTGAGGAGCGACCAGAAAGCCCACCGGTACGTCTGTCTGTCTCTGTCTCTGTCTCTGTCTCTGTCTCTGTCTCTGTCTCTGTCTCTGTCTCTGTCTCTGTCTCTGTCTCTGTCTCTGTCTCTGTCTCTATGGTTCAATGGTTATTTATTGTCATGTATGCGCTGCACTGTGAGATTCTTGCACCGGTCACCACATGCGTGTGCGTACATGCCCGTGTGTGCGTCTGTGCATGCGTGTGCATGTGTTTATGCATGCCTGAGTGTGAGCGCTTGCGTCTTTAGAGATATAGCGTGGAAACAGGCCTTTCCGCCCACCTAATCCACATCGATCACCCTGTGCACTAGCACTATCCTCCACATTAGGGACAATCTACCATCTGGCAAGGTAATTTCTGAGACAGGAGAGACTGTAAATGCTGGAATTTTGAACAAAACACAACACTGGGGGTTCAGTATTGATGTGGATAGAGAACTGGCTGGCAAACAGGAAGCAAAGAGTAGGAGTAAACGGGTCCTTTTCACAATGGCAGGCAGTGACTAGTGGGGTACCGCAAGGGTCAGTGCTGGGACCCCAGTTATTTACAATATACATTAATGATCTGGATGAGGGAATTGAAGGCAATATCTCCAAGTTTGCGGATGACACTAAGCTGGGGGGAATGTTAGCTGTGAGGAGGATGCTAGGAGACTGCAAGGTGACTTGGATAGGCTGGGTGAGTGGGCAAATGTTTGGCAGATGCAGTATAATGTGGATAAATGTGAGGTTATCCACTTTGGTGACAAAAACAGGAAAGCAGACTATTATCTAAATGGTGGCCGATTAGGAAAAGGGGAGATGCAGCGCGATCTGGGTGTCATGGTACACCAGTCATTGAAAGTAGGCATGCAGGTGCAGCAGGCAGTGAAAAAAGCGAATGGTATGTTAGCTTTCATAGCAAAAGGATTTGAGTATAGGAGCAGGGAGGTTCTACTTCAATTGTATAGGGTCTTGGTGAGACCACACCTGGAGTATTGCGTACAGTTCTGGTCTCCAAATCTGAGGAAGGACATTATTGCCATAGAGGGAGTGCAGAGAAGGCTCACCAGACTGATTCCTGGGATGTCAGGACTGTCTTATGAAGAAAGACTGGATAGACTCAGTTTATACTCTCTAGAATTTAGGAGATTGAGAGGGGATCTTATAGAAACTTACAAAATTCTTAAGGGGTTGGACAGGCTAGATGCAGGAAGATTGTTCCCGATGTTGGGGAGGTCCAGGACAAGGAGTCACAGCTTAAGGATAAGGGGGAAATCCTTTAGGACCGAGATGAGAAAGTACTTTTTTTCACACAGAGAGTGGTGGGTCTCTAGAACTCTCTGCCACAGAGGGTAGTGGAGGCCAGTTCATTGGCTATATTTAAGAGTTAGTTGTGGCCCTTGCGGCTAGGAGGATCAGAGGGTATGGAGAGAAGGCAGGTACAGGATACTGAGTTGGATGATCAGCCATGATCATATTGAATGGCGGTGCCAGGCTCGAAGGGCCGAATGGCCTACTCCTGCACCTAATTTCTATGTTTCTATGTTTCTAACATGCTGGAGGATTTACCATCCCACACGATTTTGGAGTGTGGGTGGAAATCGGAGCATCCGGAGAAAACACAAGGTCACATGGACAATATACAAACTCCACACAGACAGCACCGGTAGTCAGGATTGAACTCGGGAGTCTGGCACTATAAGGTAGCAACTCTACCGCTGCGCTGTGTGTGTGTATCTGAGAGAGAGAGACGACTAAGACAGCAGCTGATTACGGGTGTTGTCATGGTGACTGGAGGCTGCATCTCCATGGTCTCACCTGTACCTGAGGCTGAGTACAAAAGAACACACACACACACACACACAGATCGCAGCAAGTTTGAATGCTCAGCTTGAGCCAATGGATTCTCTATCTGATTGCTGCACCTCAATAATTCCGAGCAGTGGGGGAAACCAAGTTCAGTTCTGTTCACCTGAAGGTTGGAGGAAATCAAATCTTTCTCTTGCCGGCGAAGAGATGCTAAATTATTCTGTCCCAGCTGCCTGCAGTTGTTGGTTGAAATAACGTTTGAATTTGCAGATGGATCTTGCAGTTCCTCTTGGTCGCCCTGTGAGTATCTTGTATCGTGATGGTGGCTATCACACGCCAGAGGAGGCATGTCACATCTTTATTTGAGCCTTTACATCTTGTTTAATGTGCTGGTAATGTTGATATAAGTAACATTAGTTGGCAATTAGTCTGCAAGGTAATGTCTGAGACAGGAGAGACTGTAAATGCTGGAATTTTGAACAAAACATAAAATGCTGGAGGATTTTACGGGTTCATACTCTGAGTCTGAAGAAAGGTCCCAACCTGAAACCGTTGTCTGTCCATTCCCAACTCAAATGCCGCCTGCCCTGCTGACATCCTCCAGCACTTTATCTTTAGATCAATGTCTGTTCTAAACTTGTTCATTAGGAAAAGTTAATCACTAACATGATGGACCACATCTTGGTCCATGTTGAGAACATCCCAGTTGAGTTTTTGCTCTGCCAAGACACAGACAATGAACTCACTGGCTGGTGCTATCCATTATATCACAGAGGCTATACTTAATTCCACTGAATTCAAGGAATCTGCATTTCAGCTGATGAAGTGATAGGTGTAAAGAATAACATTACAAGTTTTTGCATTTTGCAGTTTGCATTTTCACCAACGTCAACTTTACCTTTAGCTTTAGTTTAGTTTGGAGATTTATCACGGAAACAGGCCCTTCGGCCCATAAAGTCATTGCCAACCATCGATCTCATGTTCCCACTAGTTCTATGTTATCCCACTTTCACATCTGTTCCCTACACACCAGGGGACAATTTTTGTTTTACCTACAGTCCCTCATATCTTTGGGATGTGGGAGGAAACCCGAGCAATGGGAGAAAACCCACACGTTCACAGGGAGAACGTGCAAGCTCCACACAGCCAGCACCCGAGGTCGGGATTGAACCCAGCAGCTCTACCCGCTGCACCACTGTGCCGCCCCCCCCCCCCACTGTGTTTTCTCACCCTGAAGGTAATCAACCCGTAATTTGTAATACAGAGCTCCGTCTATATATTACAAATACTGAATCCGTAGATAAAACCATTGAAGACACCCAAAGCAGGTAACATTATCGACAACCATCCTTGTGTCACGTTTCTGGTTCATTTAGAATCTTTAAATATTCATTATTATCAACGCTGAGAGATGTTGTGAGTGTTTTCTTCATTTATCCTATTTGTCTTTCGACAGGTTGTTGACTACTACCTTGAAGATAAGAAAAGGGAAAACAATAAAAAAGGCTTGTATTTCAGAGATGGGAGGAGAAAGGTGGATTATATCTTGGTTTATCAAAACAAAAAAGGCTCTCCCTTGTCGGCTGGAGCTCTTGTTCTAAATGGCACGGCGACAATTTCTCACAGAAGCAAGGAGCGCGCTGAAGTACCGGTGGGCCAGCGAGACTTTGTGCTGGACATTAGCAACGCTCACGGATCTGCGGAGGAAGAAAAGAGAGCTCGGAGAGAGGAGTTTGAAAAGAACCTCGTGGAGAGCGGACTGGAGATAGAGAGAGACAAAGAGGTGAGAACATGAGTTGTCCTCTCATCTGAAGGTTTGGGTTGTAGCGGGAAATTAGTGGCAAATGTTGGAATAAATTTAATAGATGTGGATAACTAAGCCAAGATGAAGCTATTTTGAGCATGCTTCGGGTTACTTTCCTGAGTTCTCCCTCTGTCTCAGTGTGAAAGGTCTGATTGCACTAATGCATGTCACAGGAGATCTTACCATGTTAGATGGACTTCAGAGACCTGACAGAAGGATGTAAAATAATGAGAGGTTTAGACAGAGGAGAAAGTTAAAACCCTTTTCTCAGGATGGAAAAAAAGCAAATATTAGAGGGCCATAGCTTTAAGGTGAGAGGGGCAAAGTTTAAATGGGATGTATGGGACAAGATTTTTTTACCCAGGGTGGTGGGTGCCCAGGAACACACTGCTGGGGTGGTGGTTGAGGCAGATACGATAGTGACATTTAAAAGATCTTTGGATCGGCACATGTATATGCAGGGAATGGAGGGGTATAGATTATGTGTAGGTAGATAAGAGATAGTCTTGGCGTTATGTTTGGCACAGACATTGTGGGCTGAAGGGCCTGTTCTTGTGCTGTGCTGTTCTATGTTCTATAAGTATTGTTCTCAGTAACATTTGGGCATCACGGATCTTTCACTTCACCCTCTGCTGGCCAATGTGCAAGAGACATTATTTAGAAATTAATATAATAACATAAAAACAATGATAGCACTTATATTGCATCTTTTTAACATTCGCTAATTCAGAGAATATTATCAAATCTGAGCTGCATACAAAGGTTAGCGTGCATTTGCTCAGAAGATTGGAGAAAAAGATGCAAGGTATAGTTTTAGCGTTGGTAATTTAGACATTATTGGCAAGACCACCTTTTCGTGCACCTCCTTATTTGTCCCTGGATTCAGCGAACTATGTGGCCACTTCAGAGGATTAAGGTTCAATCACACTGGAGATGATTGGTGTTACATATAAACCAACGAGCTAAGCTTAGCAAATGTTCTGCCATGAATGTCGTTCATAAACTAAATCATTTTTACAATCGCTCAGTAGTTTTTGCGGTAATCGAGATGGACTAGTTGTTGATTTATTAACTGGATTTAAGTTCAGTATTTTTCAGAATGATGTCGACCCAAAACCTCACCCATCCATTTTCTCCAACGATGCTGCCTGAGTTACCACAGCACTTTGTGCCTTTCCTTTAGTAAACTAGCATCTGCAGTTCCATGTTTCTAGTCCCTACATTGTTGGCCCAGGTTTCTGGATTATTTGTCACGCCACCACCATATCCTTGCGGGGTTTTACAGAGCAAAGGCAGAGGAGGGGCAATGACCTATGCAGGTGGAATTCCCGAGCTCCCGGCTTGAGCTATGGCGTGTCTACCAGTTGGGGAGTCATGTATCCGCAATGCATTGGAGGTGCTGCATATTGCATGCATTGGAAGTAATGCATATTGAATGCATTGGAAGTACTGCATATTGCAAATATTGGAAGTCTTACATATTACATGCATTGCCTGATTATTGTAATACCTCCAAGAGCAATCTGCTGCAATCAAACTTTTTTATTTTGAATCTAAAATATCATATAATTATTGTCGAATCATGTCAGTTTAATTTTCCTTGCATCTGAATTAGTGTAATATATTGTTGCTTTGGCTCGTATACAATGTTTGATTTATACTGAGTACAGCCAGCATACAAGCCAATATAATGTGCCCTTGGATATTTAATAGCCTTGGACTATTCTGATTTTGCCTAAATTCTGAATAAATTCCCATGCCTTTAGTCCCACATGAATCACCTTCTTAATACTAATTTAAACATCTGTAGTCAATGAAAAAATCTTACAATAAAATGTCGAACTCTGTAATTAGAGAGACCTTCAAATTTATATTGCAAGAATGTTAAAGGCATCTCTTTATAATTCCTCACATCTGTTTTAGTGATGCCGATGATTCATTTCAGTTTAATCAAATGTTATTTTTCACAGCTGATTTTGGGTTTACATTCATTAAATCGAGCCAGGTTTCCTATGCACATACAACCAGCTGAGACACAAATTTTAAATTCACTTTTTAAGTAATTAAATGGGATGAAAAGTCACTAAGATTACTTGCTCCAACAGATTTGATACTAAACAGAACTAATTACCTGATTAGTCCCAATCCACAATCTTTCCCAATATCCCTAACATTTCCATTTTTAATTAAAGTCATGGAGTCATAGATCCAAACGGCACAAGAACAGGTCCTTCGCCTCAACTCGCCATGTCGACCAGAATGCCGCAGGTACATTAGTCCCACCTGTCTGCATTTGGCCCATATCCCTCTAAATCTGTTCAAAAGTCTTTTAAATTCATTTGAATGTACTAATTTTTCTGAATGTTATGGTTGAAAATACTTTTTTCCCAACGATAATCTGCAGCATAAAATAAACTCATCTTTCCCCAGGTTCTTGTCACGACTATTTTAATTAGGTCTCCTATGATCATCATTTCTCCTGCTGGTGGAAATAATTTCTCCTTATTTATTCTCTCGGGAACTTTCATAACTTTGTATAATCCGATAAATATCCTCCTCATCCTCTGTGGAGATTAATCCCAGTGTTGCTCCTCATCCAATTATTGACGGCCTGTTCCTTTAATTAACATCGATGTCTGGAAATTCTACAACATAGAAATCACCGACTAAGTAATACTGATTGTGAAATTTCACGAAATGTGAAATTTCGTATGTGAATAGTTAGGAAAAAAAGATAGGTAAATTAATATTCTTGCATAGTTTCCAAACTATCCCTCTGCCAATTTGCAAAATATAATTTAATTTGATTTCCTTTGCCTACTGATGCAATATTGTTTGCTTTTATGTTCGTATTTGCACACAGGTTGCAAACATCACTGTCATTGCCAGCCTGCAGTGCTCCTCCTTCATTACCCCCAAGAAGGCAGCTAAAAGTGAACTACACTGGATGTTCTGATGCAAAACACAATGGACCCAAGAACTTCCATGCAAGAAACAAAGTGCTTTTGAGTCAGGAGTTTTTTCGAACTCAGCAGGTCAGCCAGCATCTGTGGAGGGGGACAGATTGACAACGTTTCTGAAGAAGGCTCCCGACTCGAAAACACTTTGTTTCTTGCATGGAAGTCCTGGGGTTACTTCTCCCTGTGCTGCATTAGAAACTCTGCTTGAAACTTGTGTGAATAGCACTTGAGTTCAACATGGTGCAGACTTACTTTAACTCACACTTGATGCACAAGTGAATTTCTCAGTTTCAATTTGGGAGATGACGAAAACGGGGCAAGGTTGAGGGGGACATGGCATTACTCAACACCCAGTGTTCAGTTGGGAGAGTCAATGCACTGAGTATTAAACCTCATGTCCCATCATTGGTTTGTGTCTCGAACATGCAACTGAAGTAGCTCATTTAACCATTATTTGTTTCCACGATACAATAAGATACAATAAAACTTTATTCATCCCCAAAGGGAAATTGGTCTGTCAACAGTCACAACACACAACAAGGTACACGAAAAACTTGAATTTAAAAGTGAGGACAAAAAGAAAAAGGCAAGTGACTGTTGGCCGGCCGCCGTGTGCACAGCGCCTTCACCGGAACAAATCAACAAACAAACAAACACACTTATCCCCTGGGCAGAGGATTCTAAACTAGAGTGCCCCCCCCCCCCAACGGGTCCCCCTTTGTTCTCCCACTGCCCCCATGGCTGTCCCCCCCCTCCCCCCATTGTCTTTCTCTCCCTTCCTCACGCTCATCGACCGTTGATAGCGGGTCGATTGCGAGGCCCCAATGCTGCTGAGGCTCCCGCTGAGGCTCCACCACCACTGGGGCTCCTGTTGCCGTCGAGGCCCCACCACCACTGGGGCTCCTGTTGCCGTCGAGGCCCCACCACCACTGGGGCTCCTGTTGCCGTCAAGGCCCCACCAACACTGGGGCTCCTGTTGCTGTCGAGGCCCCACCACCACTGGGGCTCCTGTTGCTGTCGAGGCCCCACCACCGTTGGGGCTCCTGTTGCCGTCAAGGCCCCACCACCACTGGGGCTCCTGTTGCCGCTGAGGCCCCACCACCGCTGGGGCTCCTGTTGCCATCGAGGTCCCACCAACACTGGGGCTCCTGTTGCCGCGCCCCACCACCAGCTGGGGCTCCTGTTGCCATCGAGGTCCCACCACCAGCTGGGGCTCCTGTTGCCGTCGAGGCCCCACCACCAGCTGGGGCTCCTGTTGCCGCTGAGGCTCCACCACCAGCTGGGGCTCCTGTTGCTGTCGAGGCCCCACCACCGTTGGGGCTCCTGTTGCCGTCAAGGCCCCACCACCACTGGGGCTCCTGTTGCCGCTGAGGCCCCACCACCAGCTGGGGCTCCTGTTGCCGTCGAGGCCCCACCACCACTGGGGCTCCTGTTGCCGCTGAGGCCCCACCACCACTGGGGCTCCTGTTGCCGCTGAGGCCCCACCACCACTGGGGCTCCTGTTGCCGTCGAGGCCCCACCACCACTGGGGCTCCTGTTGCCGTCGAGGCCCCACCACCACTGGGGCTCCTGTTGCTGTCGGGGCCCCACCACCACTGGGGCTCCTGTTGCCGTCAAGGCCCCACCACCACTGGGGCTCTCAGTGTTGCCTCCGCTGAGGCTCCTTAGGCCCAGGCAGGCCTCGCCACCTGGCTTCTCTGCAGTCCTTTGGGAGGCCTGTAGGGCGAGTTAGGCCAACCGGTTGGCACCTCGGTTGTTCGGAGGGTGGATTGAGCCCACGCGGCTCCCCGGGCCACTCCCGCCCCTCACGCGGCTCCCCGGGCCTGCTTTGAATAACCTGAATTCTCTGACATAATATATATCTTTTTAATATTTTTAATGCAAGGCAGCTTTTCACTGATTTAAAGCAGGGCTTTTTAAAAATGATGATATTGGATAAACTATTCCTTCCTGGAATTGATTTGAAAGTTTCGATAGTGGAACATATTTAGTTTAGAGCTACAGCATGGAAACTGGCCCTTCGGTCCATCAAGTCCGTGCCAACCATATGGGAGGAGACCGGAGCACCCGATGGAAACCCCATGCGGTTGCCGGGAGAACGTATAAACTCGACAAAAACAGTACCTGCAGTTAGGATCGAACCCAGTTTTCTACCGCTGTGCCACTATGTGCCTGTCCTGCTTCACCCCACAGGAGGCACTGATCTGGTGAATAGTTATCTTTTACCATTTCCCGCTGCTTCACCCTGGTAAGAGGCACAAAGCCGGAACATTTCTTGCCAAACCCAAGGCTACAATCTGACTAGGTAGTTCTACAATCATTGCATGGCACTGGAATGTAATAAGGGGCAAGAGCCCTTTTTGATTTTTGTTCTGGAATAAAAAGATTATATTGTTGCCCATAAAGCTACCAGGTTGATGTAAAAAGGTCATGAAGATCACTAATCTGCTCGGGTGGGAAAATAATGAGATCTTACCTGGCAAGTCCAACCCGTTGCCATGAGGCTGGTCCAGACCTGACCCAGAACTACGGAGAGCTTGCTAGTTGCTGATGCTGCCTTCATCCAGGGTAATGGGGAGTTCTCATCACCTTTCTGATTGTGCTTTGTATATGGTGGAGAGGGATATCAGGGGAGAGTGACTGCTGGCAATGTACCCGTCCTCTGTCCTGCTCCTGAGCCCACATTGTCTGTGGCTGGTCCATTTGAGGCGCTGATCAATGTGACTCCTGGGATGTTGCGGCTAATGGTGGTGGACCTCATGATGGCCACGCGATGAATGTTGAGATGATCAGGTCCTCCCCAGCTGAACCTGGCCTGCAATGGGTTTGTACAAGGGCTCAAGGCAAGGACATCAGTGCATGGGGCAGCACAGCGGCGCAGCGGGTAGAGCTGCTGCCTCACAGCGCCAGGGATCTGGGTTCGATCCTGACATTGGGTGCTGTCTGTGTGTGGAGTTTGCACTTTCTCTCTGTGACCATGCGTGTTTCCTCCAGGTGCTCTGGTTTCCCCCCACATCTGGAAGAAGTGTGAGTTTGTAGGTTAATTGGCCCTCTGTAAATTGCCTCCAGTGTTTAGGGCTTGAATGAGAAAGTGGGATAACTTAGAACTAATGTGAACGGGTGATCGATGGGGCGAAGGGCCTGTTTCCTTACTGTAGCTCTTAACATTTCATCATCACGGTATGTTGAATGGACAGATGACTCAACAAGATGGACTAATAATAGATTAACAAATGAGAATGAGACAGTGATAGTGTTGTCCCTGAGTGAATATTTGGATGTATGCAATGTTAAATACCGTGCACTGAAAGACTGGAACACATTAAAGTTGGTGACAATAACCCATAAAATTGAGTTAAAATTAATAGCCTGTGTAAATATTTTTAGTGATTAGGTTGTCCCCACTTGGATGGAAGGAACACTTCATTACAACAGCTATTCCAGATCCCCGCAGTGCAATTGGCATCTTAAATTTAAATTAACAGCTGGTGGCTGGATTTTGCAGAGCTTGTGAAAGCCGGCAGAGGTGTGGAATGGGGTGCAGCCAGCTCCTGGTGGGTCAGCATGAACTCGAGATCATTGATGGAGGCAAAGGGCATTGGGCCTGGGATACTGGCCCGAGAAATGTGCAAGGAAGGACACAAAGTGCTGGGATAACTCAGCGGGTCAGGCAGCACCTCTGGGGAAGAGAGACAGAAGGGTTCCGATCTCAAAGGTCACCTATTCCTCTTCTCCAGAGATGCTGCCTGAAGAAGGGTCATGACCCGAAGCGTCACCCCCGCAGAGTTACTCCAGCACTTTGTGCCTATCTTCGGTATAAACCAGCATCTGCAGTTCCTTCCGAAGCATCTCTGGAGAACACGGGTAGGTGACGTTTCGTGTCGAGACCCTTCTTGCTGCTCCCCAGAAGAGATGTCCTGGGAATGAGATGACCGATCTAACAACCGTAGTCACCTTCCCCCTGTGTTAGGGCTAACCTCAGCCAGCGGGGAGTCTTTCCCTTGATGCCCCCTGACTTCAGCTTCACCAGTGCACCTTTATGCCACACTCAGACAAATGCTCCCTTTACATCTAGAATGGTCCCTCTCCTGCCCCTCTGTAACTTGTTCCATTTTGAGAACAGGGCTGTGATGATATCTGAAGCCAATTGATTTGGCAAAACTGAAGCAGCGTCAAGGTGCAGGTTACTGGTGAACAAGTGCCAGAGGACAGCACCGTCAATGTTATCCACCATCCTGTTACTGATGACTGAGAATACATTGGGCTGGAATTAGCTGCATTAGATTTCAAAGGTTCAAAGGTTCAAAGGTTATTTTATTGGTCACATACACCAATTGGTGTAGTGAAATGTTTCTTGCAGTTAAATGATGTGCCCTGCATTTTGTGAACTAGATATGGTGGCAATTTTCCACAGTGACAGTAAATGTCAGCGTTGTTACAAGGCACTGCTGGCTCTAGAGTACAGTGTCATGTTTAATTTATTGTCACGTGTACCGAGGTACAGTGAAAAGCTTTTGTTGCTTGCTAGCCAGTCAATGGAAAGACAATTTATGATTACAATAAAGCCATCCACAGTGTTACAGATATATGACAAAGCGAACAACATTTAGTGCAAGGTAAAGTCAAGCAAAGTCCGATTAAAGATAGTCCAAGGGTCTCCAATGAGGTAGATATTAACTCGGGACTGCTCTCTGGTTGTTGGTAGGATGGTTCAGTTGTCTGATAACAGCGGGGAAGAAACTGTCCCTGGTGTATCTAGTGCTCTCAGTTATGGTATCATGTAGCCATCAACCTAGCTGAAGATTGCTTCTGTCCTAGGGCGTAGATAGGGTAGACAGGCAGAACCTTTTCCCAGGGTGGAAATGTCAAAGATTAGAAGCCATGGCTTCAAGGTGAGAGGGGAAAGGTTTAAAGGTGAAGTATGGGACAAGTTTGTCTTACACACCGAGGGTGTTGGGAGCCTGGAACGTGCTGTTGGAGATGACGGCTGCACCAGGCCTTTATGGCCAGCTGTAGCTTGGACTTTGGAAATGATGCCAATACCTGGCGACTCTTGCATATCAACTCAACGGGGCTGTTTCCATGCATCTGTACTTAGTTGGGGATTGTATTTATGTATGATAATAATCTTACTGATCTGTATGCAAAAAGGATTGTCACTGTAGCTTGGTATATGTGATAATAAAGAACCATGGAACCTTTGAGCCATTGGTGGTGAAGGCAGGTAGGATAGTGGTGTTTAAATGGCTTTTAGAAAGGCACATGGGTATGCAGGGAATGGACAGATATGGACCACATGCCGGCAGAGGACATTCATTTAACTTGGCATCGTATTCGGCACGGAAATTGTGGGCCGAAGGGCCTGTTCCGCTGCTGAATTTGTTCAGGTTCTTTGTTCCATGATGTTTGGGTTCTCGGGGGAAGCTGGAATGGGACACACGTTCACAAGTTGTAAGAGTAGAATGATGCCATTCAGCCCATCGAGTCTACTCTGGCTTGTCAAGTGCACCACCTCACACTTGTCAGAGTTAAATTCCAAAAAAGCCAAAGTGAGACAAACCAGGGTGGGACTTACACAATAAAGGCCTGTTGTGGAGCAGAGAGACATGAGAGGGTACAGGTACACAGTTCCCTGAAAATGGCTGCCCAGCTGGAAAGGGTGGTGACGAAGGCACTTGGTGTGCTTGTCATCGCCAGTATGGGGCATGAGCACCAAACACAAAGCGGGTCAGGCAGCATCTCTGGAGAACATGGACAGATGGGACCCTTCTTCAGACTGATTGGAATTGGGGGGGGGTGGAGAAAGCTGGAAAAGAGGTGAGGGCGGGACAAAGCCTGGCAAGTGATAGGTGGATACAGTTGATGCTGTCGGATGGGTGGACAAAGGCCAGAGATAGAACGACAAATGAGGCGAGAAGAGGCATGAAATGTGAAACCTGAGGAAGGGATATTGGTGGAAGGGGATGGGGCTGGGGGGGTGGGGGAGAGGGAAAGGGGGGCAGGATAATGAGAGAAATGAGTGCACATCCTGGTGGGGCACAGGGAAGAGAGGGGGTTATACTTATTACATGTGGTGGTGACATTCAATAACATCTTCAATAACTCTTTGCATAACTTTGCTAATGGATGGAGTGTATTGATGTGATAACGTTGATTGAGTTGGGTTTGCTCTACATTTAGTGCCAAGTTATACCTGGGTGTTTTATTACAACTGTTAGTTTGACTTGGTTGCAGGTCAAATGGCCGCACATACTGAATCATTCAGGTTAGGATCATTGAGGTTGGGATGAAGAGAACAGTCTTAATTCTCATTATTCTCACCCAACACAAACAATCTATTATATCTGTGGTAACTAATGCCTGTAACGCTTTATTTGAATATTTTTTTAATAGTTGTTTTCATTTTCAAATCTTCACTCTTTATTTAGAGTTAAACAGCACAGGAATATGTCCTTTGGCCCATCATGCCCACCAAGATGCCCCAAAGTTTCCCCTCAAGTTTCTATTGTATCTTTCCCCTCTCAGATTAAACCTACGACCTCTACACCCTTCAGCCCACCGAGGCTGCACACCTACCAGCAATCGCCCCATACACTAGCACTACCCCACACACTAGGGCCAATTTACAATTTTACCGAAGCCAATTAAACTGCAAACCTGCATGTCTTTGGAATCTGGGAGGAAACGCGAGCTCCCGGTGGAAACCCAGGTGGTCACAGGGATAACGCACAGACTCCATACAGGCAGCACCCAAGGCCAGGATCAAACATGGGTCTCCGGATCTGTGAGGCAACAACTCAGCCGCTGTGTTCTTGATTCTTGTCCTTGATTCCCCCACCCTGGGAAAAAGACAGTGCATTCGCCCAATCTATTTCCCTCATCATTGAATACATCTCAACAAGATCACCCCCCTCAGCCTTCAGCACTCCAAGTTCATCCAAAGGCTCTAGGCTTCTCAGAAGTTCTAGTCCGCCCTAGACAGAGACTTTACTTCAGTAAACTTGCTGAAGGAAAGGTGCAACAGTTGCTGTTGTTCATAAAATCATTACTTTATGATTACATTACTAATTAGCCAGTGCTGTGGAAATTCCAGGGAGAACCACCCGCAATCAGCTAGTGTGGATTTTGGAATGAACCAATTAATTAATGAGCTGTTCTCCATGCAGGCTAGGGTGACGTTCACACTGGAGAGAAGCAACTCAGCCAGTAGTCAAAGGTTCAAATGTCTGTTTATTGTCACGTGTACCAATTAAGGTACAGTGAAACTCCAATTACCAATTGAGCCCTTTAATTGTCAGCAAATGACTGACCTTCCACGAGCACTTGGAGCTTCAGGTTGTCCTCTGGTGGCCATTGATGCTCCCAGTACCATCAGGCCAGACATTAAATCAACCAAAGGGGACTTAATTAACACTGGATGATTGTGCTCAATTTTGTCCGCATGGGTGCCCATGATGCTGAAGGCATCCATGATCCATTCATGCTTTACCAGTCCTGACATCCCCATCATCTTGCAGTTGAAAAAATGGCTAACTGATGTCTGGAGCCTTGGCCGTTGGGTGAAGTGGGAAAATGAGGGAGAATGTGGCTGAGGTTTGCTCTGCTGGAAGTCACCTTTGACCTGATGGGCCAAATGACCTTCTGCTATAGTAAGCCTATATATATATATATATATATATATATATATATATATATATATATGAAACAGAAGTTTAAGATGCACGGGATTAACAGTGACTTGGTTTGATGGATTCAGAACTGTCTTACTAATAAAAGACAGAGGGTTGTGGTTGATGGACCATATTTTGGCTGGAGGTCTGTGACCAGTGGAGTTCCACGGGGATCTGTGCTGGGACCTCTGCTGTTTGTGATACACATAAATGGCATGGACATGAAGATAGATGGGTTGGTTAGTAAGTTTGCAGATGGCGCCAGGATTGCTCAGCTCACGGACTGTGAGGAAAGCTATCTAAGTAAACCGTGGGACACAGATCAACTACAGAAATGGGCGGAGAAATGGCAGATGGATCTGACCAAGTTGTCAAAAATTGCAGCAGGTCCTTGATCGGCTGGGTGGGTGGGTTTAGGAATGGTTGCTGGGATTTAACACAGAGAAGTGCAAGGTATTGCATTTTGGGAAGTCTAACAAGTGCAAGACCTACTCAGTGAATGGCAGGGCTCCAGGGATTGTTGTAGAGCAGAGGGATCTAGAAGAAAGTTTAAACGAGATGTGCGGGGCAAGTTTTTTATACAGATAGTGTGGATGCCTGGTTTTGTGGTGGAGGCAGAAACGATTGTGGTGTCTAATAGGCTTTTAGATAGGCTAAGGGATTTAAGAGAGAGTTAGATGGAGCTCTAGGGGCTAGTGGAATCAAGGGATACGGGGAGAATGCAGGCACGGGTTATTGATAGGGAACGATCAGCCATGATTACAATGAATGGTGGTGTTGGCTCGAAGGGCCAAATGGCCTCCTCCTGCACCTATTTTCTATGTTTCTAATATATATGCAGGGAATTGAGGGATATGGATCACGTGCAGGCAGAGTAGATTAATTTAACTTGGCATCATGTTTGGCACAGACTCTGTGGACCTTAAGACCTTTTCCTCTGCTGTCATGTGTTGTTTTTAACCCGCTTCTGATTTAAATCTGTTGAAATTCTCACTGTTCATAATAGAGAAGTCTGGACACCAACATTGTGCTTGGATGAAATTAACAGTAGCAAATAAATATTTTTGACTAAAGAACTCAAAGTGCTGGAGTAACTCATCGGGTCAGGCAGCATCTCTGGAGAATATGGATAGGTGGTGTTTTGGATCAGGACCTTTCTTCAGATGAAGCAATGCATCACCTGTCCATGTTCTCCACAGATGTTGCCTGAACCGCTGAGTTACTCCAGCAATTTGTGTCCATTAGTGTAAACCAGCTTCTGCAGTTCCTGGTTTCTACAATAATTATTTTTGGTTTCATGTTGGCCTTTATAACGAGACATGTTGGCCTTTATAACAAGAGGAATCGAATATAGGAGCAAAGAGGTCCTTCTGCAGTTGTACAGAGCCCTAGTGAGACTGAACCTGGAGTATTGTGTGCAGGTTTGGTCCCCTAATTTGAGGAAGGACATTCTTGCTAATGATGGAGTGCAGCGTAGGTTTACAAGGTTAATTCCCGGGACTGTCATATGCTGAGAGAATGGAGCAGCTGGGCTTGTACACTCTGGAGTTTAGAAGGATGAGAGGGGATCTCATTGAAACATATAAGATTGTTAAGGGTTTGGACATGCTAGAGGCAGGAAACATGTTCCTGATGTTGGGGGAGTCCATAACCAGGGGCCGCAGTTTAAGAATAAGGAGTAAGCCATTTGTAACGTAGTCGAAGAAACAGTTTTTCTCACAGAGAGTGCCTCAGAGTGCAGTGGAATTCTCACAGAGAGTGCCTCAGAGGGCAGTGGAGGTAGGTTCTCTGGATACTTTCAAGACAGAGCTAGATGGGGCTCTTAAAAGTAGTGGAGTCAGGGGATATGGGGAGAAGGCAGGAACGGGGTACTGATTGGGGATGATCAGCCATGATCGCATTGAATGGCAGTGCTGGCTCGAAGGGCCGAATGGCCTACTCCTGCACCTATTGTTTAGTTGTGGTGATAACAGGGTGACCTTGAGAAGTATATTGCAGGACTGTGTGGAGAAACAAAGCAACGACGTGCCTGGTCCCTCTACAAGTGTGAACGTCTGGAAATTAGGGCATGAGAATGTTTTAATGGGTCGCATCATGGCTCTGACGAATTGGGCATGTGAATGTTTTGATAATGTTGGTTTAAAAATTCATTTTCTTGACATTTTCTGAATAATGACTTGATACAGCTATTTTATTTTAATTTACTTTCCATTTTTTTATTCTTTCAGTCCAAGTCTCCCAGCGCGGGATATGTCAGGATACATGCTCCTTGGCACGTTCTCAGTCGAGAGGCCGAGTTTCTAAAAATAAAGGTTCAGACCAAAAAGGTAGGGCTTAATCCCGTAAACCACCTGTGGTGGTAGAAGCAATCACAGTAAATGTTGCTCTTTGATGAATATGAACAACTGCCATGATTATCTGAAGCAACTGAACACTGAGAAATGAAATATTTTTACAGTTACATAAAATATTGTTATTGGCAGGTTCTATGATAAAGTTATGATTGGAAATAATCCAACGACGCAAAATTATATTGGAATCTTGCAGTATTGTATGAAAACATTGTGAAGGGAGGGTGTTTGATATTCTGATCTGACATCGTGATGTTGCTCTTTGCGGGGTAGAAAATATCAAAGTTTTGTTAGATTGAGACTCGAGAGTGGTGTGTTATTAAATTCAGTTTCTCCAAAATCAATGGACATGGAAGATGTTGGAGATCTCCTTCTGGTATATCGTTATCAATTATTACATGATGGAGTGTTTTATTGGTTTAATTTCAATTTAGAACATAGAATATCGACGATAGAACAATGCATCGCATGAACAGGCCCTTCGGCCCACAATCTGTGCCGAAAATGATGCCAAGACCAACTCTTATGTCATAATCCATATCCCTCCATTCCCTGCATATCCATATACCTATCTGAAAACCTCTTAACAACCCCACACAACTCCATTAAACTTACCCCTCACCTTAAAGCTATGCTCTCTAGTATTTGATATTTCTATCCTAGGAAATAGGTTCTGCCTGTTTACCCTATCTATGCCTCTCATAACTTTATATACTTCTATCAGTCTCCTCTCAACCTCCAGCGTTCTGCAGAAAACAATACACATCTGTCCAACCGCCTGATTATTCCGGTAAAGCCTTGATAATCCAACATTATTTTTGTAAAGCCTTGAAGAAGAATCCTGACCCAAAACATCACCCATCCTTTTTTCTCCAGAGATGCTGCCTGACGGCTGAGTTACTGCAGCACTTTGTGTCTGTCGTTCTGGTAAAACTCGTCTGCACCCTATCCAAAGACTCCACATCCTTCCTGCAAGGGGGTGAGCAGAACTGCACGCAATACTCCAAATGTAGCCGAGCTGAAGTCCTATAAAGCTGTATTATGACTTCCTGCCTCATATCCAATGCTTCATATGACCAATGAAGGCAAGCATTCCACTTTCAGGGAGTCATGGACTTAGACCCAAAGATGCCTCTGTACATTGGTGCTGTTCAAGGTCTTGCCATTAATTGTATATTTTCCCCTTACACTTGACCTCCCAAAGTACAACAGCTCACATTTGCTCGGATTAAACTCCATCTGCCATTTCTCCGCCCATTTCAGTAGCTAATCTCTATCCTGCTGTGTTGTGTGACACCCTTCCTCACAGTCTACGACGCCAGCAACCTTAGTGTCTAGTTGGCAAATTTACTAACAAACCCATCTAACTTTGTGTCCAATATCACTGGCCCGTCTAATAATTAGAATTAAA
The DNA here is from genome assembly GCA_035221665.1 of Okamejei kenojei. Classification (NCBI taxonomy): domain Eukaryota; kingdom Metazoa; phylum Chordata; class Chondrichthyes; order Rajiformes; family Rajidae; genus Okamejei; species Okamejei kenojei. The sequence goes on from CM069151.1 coordinate 14,754,042, forward strand.
TATCAAACTTATACAGCATGTTTGGCCAATATTGTTCAAATAAATCATTTGGTTGTTTCAGTTTATGAAGATGAGAGACCTCCAGAAGTATTTCTGATTTGTTAACTTGTTATTTCTTGAAACGTATTTATAAAAATTCTCTGATATACATTCAGTGTTTTCTAAGCTAAGTTAACGTGAAATGGTTTATGCTTAAAATTAGCTCCTGTTTGGAAGTATGTTATAGTAATTAATTTGCATTAATCGTGTTACAACTGGAATTAGTTTCAAAATTAGTTTTTCCTGAAGTGCACCAATTATCACTCCTTGTAAAACCTTGTAAGATTCATTCATGAGCATTAGCAACCGGTCAGAAGATCCAGGATAATATTGACGATAGACACAAAAAGCTGGAGTAACTCAGAGGGACAGGCTGCATCTCCGGAGAGAAGGAGTGGGGGACGTTTCGGGTCGAGACCCTTAATGTTACCTATTCCTCGTCTCCAGAGATGCCGTCTCCAGAGATGAGTAAGTTACTCCAGCTTTCTTCGGTTTAAACCAGTATCTGAAGTTCCTTCCTACACATAATATTGACGATTTAGGTAGGAGTGAGTTGTGTCAGACTGAGTGGAGTGAAAGGGCACAGTGCAAGTATGATCGGCCAGGCTAGATGCAGGAAAAATGTTCCCGAAGTTGGGGGAGTCCAGAACCAGGGGTCACAGTTTAAGAATAGGGGGTAGGCCATTTAGGACTGGGATGAGGAAAAACTTTACCACACAGAGAGTTGTGGAATTTTCTGTCACAGAAGGCAGTGGAGGCCAATTCACTAGTTGTTTTCAAGAGAGAGCTCTTTTGCTCTTGGAGCTAAAGGAATCAAGAGATATGGGGGGAATAGCAGGATTGGGGTACTGATTTTAGATGATCATCCATGATCATATTGAATGGCAGCGCTGCTCGAGGGGCCGAATGGCCTACTCCTGCACCTATTTTTCTGTTTCCATAATCTTGGATATAATCCACTGCTAACGAGGGAGAGGGAGGTGCCTTTCCTGAATCATCGTTGCCAGCTGTACTTTGTTCTGCACCTCTAGTTTCCCTCTCCCCTGACTCTGAGGAAGGGTCTTCAAGCACCCTTCAGTGCCTGACCCACTGACTTACTCCAGCATTTTGAGTCCATCATCGATGTAAACCAGCATCTGCAGTTCCTCCCTACACAGGGAGAGGTGAAATAATTTACCCTGTTTTATTCTGCAATTATTCTTTCCAAAATAAAACGTAAAATTGTTCCGAGTGTTTTTCTACGAGGCGAAATAATTTTAAACAATTAATTTAAGGAAAAGAACATGTGTGAGGCTCATGGAAAAGTCAATGACCTGAAATGCTAACTCGTTCCTCATGTTGCTTTTCGTACTGAATAGCTCCAGCGATTTCTGTGGTTAGCACCCCTTGGAAAGTTCACCTGGTCTCTTGTATCTCGTTCCCGTACGTGTGTCGGCAAGCAGATTTCCCTTCAGCTGACTTGTAGCAGATCCCTGCAGTTTGGGTCAGGAACCTCTCTGGCCCTCTGCTTCCTGTGCTGTTCCATTCTCTTCCATTCCCCAGCCAGCCGGTCAGCTGTTGTTAATATTCTCGACTGGTGTTAAATGCTAAAGGCTGCCATCTGAGTTCACGGAGTCAATATATATCTGGAGGCACGACTATTGTGCAAAGAAGCAGAGACGGCAGTAAACAGTGAGATTAAGCAGTGTGCAAGAAGTTTTTGATAGCCCTGTTGTTGCGGGTTTTGTAAAGGTCTGGTTTTTTCGAGTCCCCGGCTGGTATCACCCTCTGTTATTGGATCAAGAAGCCAGACCACTAAGCGGCTTGGGGCAGTATACCTAATAAAGATATAGGTCAGAGCCCAGGGGCATTATCTCCAGTTTGAACCAGAAATCTGCCCCCGCAATCCAGTGAGGAATTACCGGCAAGAGTTGTGTAAGCATGGCAAACTGCCGCACACTTTGTTTCAAGGAGTTTAGCTTATGTTAGTTTGAAGATACAGCGCAGAAATAGGGCCTTGGGCGCATCTGGCCTGCACCATGTTCTAGAACTTTAAGGAGCCCAGCGGAGCACGCAGCACGACGCGAGCAGCAGTTTAAAAATGCTAAGTGACAAATTTAAAGAAGTAAAAGTTAAGAAGTCAAGAGGTACAGAAGACAGAACAGGGGTGACATCACTCGCAACGTGAGCAGAGGCAGGCAGGCAGATCCATTGTGACATCATCAGCGAGACCATTTAGTTTATTTTCTAAGTTATTTGAAAGTTTTGAACATTTTCATAAATAACTCGAGAAATACTGCTTTAATTTTTCAGATAAGGCAATTTTTGAGGATAGCTCTTAACTATCCCTGTATTTGGTTACCTAGTTTATTGATAAGAGCAATGACTATTGTAGCATTGAATTTGGAGAAGTATAAATTTGGACACACAGCTAATGGGGACACAGTGGCGTGGCAGTGGAGTTGCTGCCTTACATGCTTTCCAGGTTCGATCCTGACTATGGGTGCTGTCTGTACGGAGTTTGTATGTTCTCTCTTTGACCACGTGGGTTTCTCCGGGTGCTCCGGTTTCATTCCACGCTTCAAAAACGTACAGGTTTGTAGGTTAATTGGCTTTGGTAAAATTGTGAATAAGCCTTAGTGTGTAGGATAGTGTTATTGTACGGGGCACCTCTGGTCAGTGTGGATTTGGTCTGTCGAAGGACCTGTTTGCATGCTGTATCTCTAAAGTCTAAAGTTCAGCACAGACATTATGGGCCGAAGGGCCTGTTCCAGTGCCGTATCTCACAATCAATTCAGCCAATCAATTCTGGGACTTACTGATGCATCAGCATTTAAAGTGCAGAAGGACATTGGTGAATGTGTTACACCTTGAGGCTCTACACTACGGTTGTGTGGAACGATTGACAGAAAGAGGTCACCACATCATTCATGACCCACCTGCTCCATCCCTCTGCCATCTCCCGTGGTCTCCCCCTCCCCCAGGGATCTGCAGTGCCCAGATTGTCCTCAAATGGCCACCTTGTCAACGACAGGAAACTGAAACCGGTGTGTGGAATCAAATCACGCTTGATCCTGAGGGACTGACTGAGAAGAAAACGTAAATATTGTAAAGCCCCTGTCCCACGATGCGAGTTCATTCAAGAGCTCTCCTGAGTTTAAAAAAAAATCTAACTCGTGGTAAGTACGTAGCGGCTACGTCGGAGCTCGTGAATGTCTCGTAGCGGCTCATAATGCTAACGGCAGTTACTCTGGAAACTCGTGTGAAAAATTTCCAAGAGTAAAAAAATACTCGTGATGAAGTACCATGAGTTTGATTTTTTTTTTAAACTGGGGAGAGCTCTTGGGTAAACTCGCATCGTGGGACAGGGGCTTAGCAGTCCATTTACATTATGTAATGTTTTATTTTACATTATTATGTTTAATGTATGATAACACATTTTACAAAACATTAGGGTGGCACGCTGCACAGCGGCAGTGACGCTGCCTTACAGCGCCAGTGACCCGGGTTCGATCCTGACCACGGGTGCTGTTTGTACGGAGTTTGTACGTTCTCCCCATGACCGTTGCGGGTTTTCTCCAGGAGTGCCATTTTCGTTCTACACTCCAAAGACGTGCAGGTTTGTAGGATAATTAGGTTGGTAAAATTGTCTAGAATAGTGTTAGTGTGCAGTATCGCTGGTCGACACAGACTCGGTGGGCCAAAGGGCCTGTTTCCACGCTGTATCTCTGAACTAAATTATAGTATACTGTGTAGGAAGGAATTGCAGATTCTGGTTTACATCGAAGATAGAAACAAAATGCTGGAGTAATTCTGCTGGCCAGGCAGTATCTCTGGAGAAAAGGAATAGGTGATGATTTGGGTCGAGACCCTTCTTCAATATCATAAAACAATAAAACATTATATTATTTGTTATACATTGACAAATGATTAGTGCCCTGCATATCTATCTCCTAACTGGCTGGCTCTCTGAGCATTCCCACTAGCACCAGTGCTCAGCTGACCTCTCTGTGAGCAATTTGTCTCTCCGATACCCATAGTCCCATGATTCTCCACCACACACCTACACCTGGGGCCTCATAACCTACCTGACCAGCCTGCTTTTGGATGTGGGGGGAAACCAGAGCACCCAGAGGAAACCCACACTGCCTTGGGAAGAAACTTCATACACACATCAGTGAGAGGATAGAGACTATTATTACAGACAATCAACACCGTGCTGTCTTGTATAATGCTGTAATAAACTTACATGTGACACGTATTTAAGAAAATGAATATATAGCGATAATCCTAAAATGGCAAGAAGTTTTTTCTGCACAGCAGACACAGGAAAATGCGGATGCTGGAATCTTGAGCAAAACAGAAAGTGCTGGAGGAACTCAGCGGGTCAGGCAGCATCTGTGGACTGATGACAATTACATTTTTTTTTGGCATATGTGGTGATGATTCTCTTTCGGGAGGGTCAGTCCATTCCCACCACGGATGCTGCCTGAACCGCTAACTTCCTCCAACACCTTGTGTTTTGCTAAAAGTTAACAGGGTCTTATTGACCAGACATTGGTCAATTTACCTAGTGTAGCTATGTTGAGCTTTGCAGAAATCATCCAATGATTACCACAGTCCTCACTTATCCCCAAAGAAGTACGAACATTCCTCTTTTCTGCATACATATATTCCAAGTCCTATCTTGCTGCATGTTTTCTCATCTCTCCTTTGTTCGGTTATCTTAAATCTGTATCTCAAGCTATTACAATCCTGCCAGAGCAAACAATTTCTTTGTATTTACTTTACTGAAACCCTGCTGGCATTTGTTAAATGCTAGCGCAGTTAGTATCTGCAAACATCATAAAATGTTTAAACAAATATTTTATTTTCCACCGGATTGAAATTATGCAATGTGACTGTAGCTTAAACTAAACAGACTTGCAGTGCTTTGTTCATAGCTGACACTTTCTTGGAGATTAACCCTTGTAAGGTGCAGGAACCTTTTGACTTCCCATTCATTATGTATTGTCTTTCTGCTGTCTGGTGAGCACGCAACAAACTCTTTACACTGTACCTCAGTACACGTGATAATAAAGCAAAACATTTGAAGCTAAACTGAACTAACCCAGTCCAAGCTGTTAAACAGAGTTCCTGACAAGCTTTCAGGGCAGAAGGTAGTGTGGGACTCAGCATTGATTTTCCATTTTCTGCTGCTATTGATATTGTAGTTTACCTTTTTATTGTTGCTTTCACTGAAGTTGTTTTGCTGTTCTGTTGCTAGCTACTCCTTCCATGGCTGTTGCTTTAATTTTGCTTTAAGTAAATGCCTGTGCTTTAAGTTATACATTGACTGAGTGTTCGTTAACACCTAGCCCACAGCTAAATGGACCATTTCCTTGATCATCTTTACTTTTTTGCCTATCTTTCATTTCTTTGTTCTATATCTCCATATCACCGTCTATATCCCTCCTTTCCCTTTCACCTGACTCTCAGTCTGAAGAAGGGTCTCGACCCGAAACGTCACCCATCCAAAGATGCTGCCTGTCCAGTTGAGTTACTCTAGCACTTTGTGTCTATCTCCGGTGTAAACCAGCATCTGCAGTTCCTTCCTCCATCATTCATCTGGACCCACGAACCCTGCTGGTTTTACATTACACCATCTCCTCTTGGACCATGGCCAGCTCACGTCAATCAGTCTTTAAGTAAGGAGCTTTGGGGACATAAAACGATCAAGTGCATGTTACAGACACCCGTGTGGGGATGGACTCAGCCCCTTCACCAAATGATGAGACCAACACATTGTATGGCTTAGTAGCTAAAGTCTTGCGTGGTATCTTAAACAAAGGGTTGATGCTGCCAAGCACTGACTGGCATCACAATGTAGGCTGGAGGGTATCATCATCGACTCGCATATAAAAAAAGACACAGTGCCGGAGTAACTCAGTGGGTCACACAGCATCTCTGGAGAACATGGATAGATGACGTTTCCGGTTGGGACCCTTCTTCAGACTTTTTTTGTAAACCGGTATCTTCAGCCCCTGTGTCACCGATTCACATTTACCTGTGCCATAAAAGAAATCCCCCTGTGGAATCGCATAGAAACACATTTACCCACAATAGGAACAATGTTAACCTTCAAGCAGAAGAGAGAAGATATTTTTTTAAAATAGCAACATAACTGGAAGTGACACTTATCATCGTGGCACATTTTGTATTTTATTACATACTTAGATATCTCAGGATTTTGTAAAACAAAATGTTTCTACTGATCACAGTTTCGATGAACATCAAATGTTGAGCTGGGAATTATGGAAACTTGTTAGCAACTTTTATTTCCTTTATTCATGGACACTCTGTGATGAAATGGCTACTTATTGGTACTGCTCACTGGTCTGAAGAAGGGTCTCGACCAGAAACATTGTTTCTCTGTTCCCTCTTCAGATGCTGCCTGACCCGCTGAGTTTGTCCAAAATTTAGTGTTATGCTCACGATTCTAGCATCTGCACTTTCTTGTGTCTCCTGTTAACGTTTAGGTTGGCTGCTGTGTCTATCAATTTTCTTAAATGTTAAATTAGTTTAGTTTAGTTTGGGTATACAGCGCAGAAACACCAAGTTGGCCCACCAAGTCCATGCCGAACAGCAATCCCCATACACTTTACAATTTTTACCAAAGCCAATTAACCTACAAACCTGCACGTCTTTGAAGTGTGGCAGGAAACCGGAGCACCCGGAGGAAACCCACGCTGTCACAGGGAGAACGTGCAAACTCTTTACAGAGAGCACCCATAGTCAGGATTGAATCCGGGTCTCTCTACTGCTACGCCATTGTGCCGTCCAAAAATCATATGTAAGTTTACTATAGAATTATACAACGCAGCACAGTTCTACAGCAACAGCATTGATTATCTGTAATACTGGTCCAATCCTCCTATTGCTCGTAGGCTTGTACGCAGGACAGACTAGGTAAGGTAGGCACCGGATTGAAAGTGTGCAATGTGACTGTAGCTTAAACTGAAAAGACTCGCAGTGCTTTGTTCATAGCTAACACTTTCTTGGAGATTAACGCTTGAAAGGCACAGGAACCTTTTGTCCCCAAAGGACATCAGTAAATGTTATCGATCATCAAGTTGTTTTATGGTTACATTAAGACCAGCTTAAACTACCTAGCTGCCGTGATAGATTCAGCCTGGTGTCTCTGGTTCAATCATCCAGAGCTCTGTCTACTGCTCTAAACATTATGTCCCATCATATGTACCACCATGTTTTCTCACAGCTTCCCACAGGAGAGCTGGTCTGTATGCTGCGTTTAGATGAACTGGCACCAGCCATATAGCTAGTGTTTTTTTTTAATCAATAACAATATTTCCAGGTAACTTCAACAACAGTAATTGAATTTAGGGGGGGGGGGGGGGGGGGCACGGTGGTGCAGCGGTAGAATTGCTGCCTTATAGTGATAAAGACCCAGGTTCAATCCTGACTATGGGTGCTGTCTGCACGGAGCTTATACATTCCCCCTATGACTGTGTGGCTTTCCTCCGGGTGCTCCAGTTTCCTCCCACACTCCAAAGATGTGCAGGGTTTGTAATTGGCTTCTGGAAATTGCCCCTAGTGTGTAGGATGCGAAGCTGGGATAACATGGACCTCGTATACAGGTGATCGCTGGTCGGCGGGGACTCAGTGGGCCAGTATCTCAAAACTAAACTAAACTTTAGAAATAAGATTTAGGCCACATGGAGCCGTTTCATGTGGTGAAAATATCGGAGACCAGAGGGCAAAGGTGAGAGGGTCAAAGCTTAAAGGAGATATGCATGACAAATTTTTAAACAGAGAGTAGTGGGTGCCTGGAACGCATCTCCAGTGGTGGCAGCAGATATAAGAGTGGTGTTTAAGAGGTTTTTAGATAGGCACATGGATATGCAGGTCCATTCAGCCCATCTAGTTTACTCTGCCATTCAATCATGGCTGATCTATTTCCCTCTCAACTCCATTCTCCTGCCTTCTCCCCATGACCCCGACACACGAACTAATCAAGAATCTGTTAATCTCCGCCTTAAAAATATCCATTGACAGCCACCACAGCCTTCTGTGGCAAATAATTCCATAGATTCACCACACTCTGGTAGAAGGGTGGGTTCACTTTGTTAAATGATGTATTTATGAGGACCATGTGAAATAGGGAATATCTTTGGACATAATGCCTTTTGTTCTCATTTGTGCTCCTTCCAATTCTGCTGTCTTGTGCTGTTCAGTTTGCCTGTTGTATATCTAATCTATAAGAATGTCAGCAGATTTAAGGCCCCAGCTTGAATAATAGATCAGAATTGCCTCTGAGGAAAATCACTGGAGCGTATATTTTTTATGTGAGCAGCACTAAACACTGAATGTAAAACTCAATGCTGTCTGCAATATGCAGAGATGCAGAATTATTTCTCCATCGGTGATAGATTTAATACAATATTAAGCAAGTAAGTAAGTTTATTGGCCAAGTATTCACATACAAGGAATTTGCCTTGGTGCTCCGCCCACAAGTAACAACATGACATACAGTGACAGTTACGAATGACTCAGAAAACACTGAACAATAATAATAATAAAACATTAATGACAAAACACCATTGATTAAGCATGTGAACCAACAAAATACCAGATCAAAGGTTCAAACAGATTTTTGGCTGTTGAGTAGAGCAACGACTCGTGGATAAAAACTGTTTTTATGTCTGGCTGTGGCAGCTTTGACAGTTTTAAGGAAATTAAATTAAAGTAGAGGTTGATATTGTGACTGTCATTCCTGATACGTGCTCATGTCACAAAAGGCTTTACATTGAAGCTATTTATTTTGCTGTTGTGTTATGGTGAAGGGATGATTTCTTCTAAATCCCTGGATGTGGAGTAATAATCTCAAACAATAAAACTGAACCACTGCATTTCAATTCTCTGCAGGGTATACCTGTGGTTTTAATCTTTGTTTGGCTTGGTGCAGTGATACAGCATGGCAACAGGTCCTTTGGCCCACCGAGACCATGAGCACCATCGATCATCCGTTCACACTAGTTCCATGTTATCCCACTTTCTCATCCACTCCCTTCGCACTAGGGGATATTTACCGAATGCCAAATAACCTACAAACCCGCACGTCTTTGGGATCTGGGGGGATCTGGCACGGCGAGGCAACATCTCTACCAGCTACGCCACTATGCCACCCCTCTGCGTAGTTATAATAACTGTATTTTTTAATTTTCTTGAAACAGTGACAGCACAAACCACATTGACATCTTCAACTAAATTGGTCAACAGCTATAAATGGTTCAATCTATGATTAGCGAGGCTGGGTTTCACGAACGCATCAATTCATGTTTCTGATCTGATGTTCTTAATCGGGGACCAGACTGCTCTGTAGAATTATACACGTTGATCCTTTATTTTACAAAGAAATCGGCAGCTTGGATAGGGACCTGCTGTACATTTTAACAACGTCCTTGAAAGGATTTGAAGGTATGAAGGAAGAATTAATCAAGATTTAAAGTTGATGCGCTTTTGCAATCGATGATTAGAAAATCCTGATAAAGAAATAGTCTTCACGACCAAATACTCTGATGATTGTCGACACATCTCTTGACTGGAATTCAGTGTTCAAATTGAACTGAATTTAAGAAACACTTGGGCAGGTACATGGATTGAAAAGGTTTGGAGGGATATGGGCCAAATACGGGCAAATGGACTAGCATAGATGGAGCATCCTGGTCGGCATGGACGAGTTGGGCCGAAGGGCCTGTTTCCGTGCTGTGTGATTCGATGACACCAACTGCTTTCATTTCTTTCTCAGACTTTTGAAGTAAAACCGGAGGGTGGAGTATCAGCAAAATTGAACCTAATTCTGCGGAAGTTCACCAAGCCTTTGCAGCCCAGAGTTGGACAGCTAAACCACCAAAGCAAACAGCTGTCACACCCCTTCAGCCGGGACAAGATGCATTTGTAAGTTGTGTATTTCGCATCTGCTTTCTTGTGGAATGTGCATAACCTTAGTAATATTTAGTGGTTCTGCATGCCCGTTAAAGGATGGGGGCATGTGAATGAAAGATGTTTGCAATGGTCTAATTATAGAATTCATCATTGAAATACATCCACCGAAGGTAGGTTTAGAGGTTCAGCTGGCAATGGGAAACAGAGCACAGGATAGTGCGGTGCAGGGGTACCAGACGCACAAACACTTCACAATTTCTCCGTCATTTTGCAGGTACAACGTAACGAACAAGGAAACTTTCTTTGACAACGCAACGCGAAGCCGAATAGTAAGTCAGACTCGAGTCCCTTGCCACGAGAGGCCCAGAGGTCCTTTCCATCTCACGCTTGGTTTGGACAAAGCTCTCCAGTATGTTCATGGTGTATCTGTGCTGGACATCGCGCTAAGGGTTTAGCAGCTATCACATCTGTTCTCCAGCAAGCGGGATGCATCCCATTTTCTACTTTCGGTCTATGATGCTTTGGTGTAAGCCTCAGAAGATGACAATGTCATGGAACCATACAGCAAAGAAACAGAGCCTTTGGCCTAATACATCCATGTCCACCACTGTGCCTAGCTAGTCCCATTTGCCTGTGTTTTTCCATATCACCCTCAACCTTTCCTATCCACTTACCTGTCCAAATGTCTATTAACAGCTGTAATTGTATCAGCCTCCATGGCTTCATCTGGCAGCTTGTTCCATATACCCACCACCCTATAACCATGAAACCATCGTTACCAATGAGCAGGGTGGTAAATCAGCCCCACGTTAACCGAGTCCACGCTGACCAGCGATCCCCACACACCAACTCTTTCCTACACACACTAGTGCCAATTAGTCTACCAACCTGTACGTCTTTGGAGAGTGGGTGGAGGCTGGTGCACCCGGAGAAAACCCACTCAGTTCACGGGGATAACGTACAAACTCTGTACAGTCTTGTGTTGGCCAAGCAGGGGAAGTTACCACTGAAATCATTCTTTGTCATTGCTACCAATTCCTCATCTCCTGGACTCCCAGCAATGCTTCTGTTGACTTAGTGCTCAATGATATTCTATTTGAGATGGTTAGGGACAGTTATTTTAATTGATAAATACATGTTATTACAAACTATATATTGATTCAATATGATTAAAATGAGTATTTTAAACCAAAGTCCTACCTCGACCCCCAATGCTGCTGCCTCATGCCTCAGTCTTGTCCATGACCGCAAACGAGACTCCAGGATGGTATGTTGCCTCCCTGGTGCAAAGGTCAGGGATGTCACTGAACGGCTGCAGAACATTCTGGAGGGGAGGGTGAACAGCCAGTTGTCGTGGTGCATGTTGGCACCAACGATATAGGTAAAAAAAGGGATGAGGTCCTACAAGGTGAATTTAGGGAGCTAGGAGATAAACTTAAAAGTAGGACCTCAAAGGTAGTAATCTCCGGATACTACCAGTACCACGGGCCAGTCAGAGTAGAAATAGGAGGATAATGCAAATGAATACGTGGCTTGAAAAGTGGTGCAAGGGGGAGGGATTCAAATTTTTAGGGCACTGGGACCAGTTCTGGGGGAGGTGGGACCGTACAAACAGGACGGTTTGCACCTGGAATGGAATGGAACCAATGTTCTTGGGGAGTGTTTGCTAGTGCTGTCGGGGAGGATTTAAACTAATGTGGCAGGGGGATGGGTACAAGAGCAGAGAGGCAGGAGGGTGTAAAAATGAGGGTAGAAGCATTAGGTAGCAAGGTGAAAGGTAAAAGTGGCAGGCAGACAAAACCAGGGCTAAAATCAAAAAGGGCCACTTTTCAGCAAAATTGTATAAGGGGTAAATGCGTTTGTAAAGACAAGCCTGAAGGCTTTGTGTCTCAATGCAAGGAGTATTCGTAATAAGGTGGACGAGTTGAACGTGCAGATAGATATTAATGATTATGATATAGTTGGGATCACGGAGACATGGCTCCAGGGTGACGTAGGCTGGGAGCTGAACATCCAGGGATATTCAATATTCAGGAGGGATAGAGAGAAAGGAAAAGGAGGTGGAGTAGCGTTGCTGGTTAGAGAGGAGATTAAAGCAATGGAAAGGAAGGACATTAGCTTGGAGGATGTGGAATCGGTATGGGTAGAGCTACAAAACACTAAGGGGCAGAAAACGCTGGTGGGTGTTGTGTACAGGCCACCTAACAGTAGCAGAGAAGTTTGGGGATGGTATCAAACAGGAAATTATAAATGCGTGCGACAAAGGCAAAACAGTTATAATGGGTGACTTCAATCTACATATAGATTGGGTTAATCAAATTGGCAGGGGTGCTGAGGAAGAGGATTTTTTGGAATGTATGCGGGATAGTTATCTAAATCAACATGTAGAGGAACCAACGAGAGAGCAGGCTATTTTAGACTGGGTTTTGAGTAATGAGGAAGGGGTAATTAGCCGTCTTGTTGTACGTGCCCCCTTGGGCAAGAATGACCATAATATGGTTGAGTTCTTCATTAGGATGGAGAGTGACATTGTTAATTCAGAAAACAATGGTTCTGAACTTAAAGAAAGGTAACTTTGAGGGTATGAGACGTGAATTGGCCAAGATTGACTGGCAATTAATTCTAAAAGGGTTGACGGTGGATATACAATGGAAGACATTTAAAGACTGCATGGATGAACTACAAAAATTGTTCATCCCAGTTTGGCAAAAGAATAAATCGGGGAAGGTAGTGCATCCGTGGATAACAAGGGAAATCAGGGATAGTATCAAAGCAAAGGATGATGCGTACAAAGTAGCCAGAAAAAGCAGCATACCAGAGGACTGGGAGAAATTCAGAGACCAGCAGAGGAGGACAAAGGGCTTAATTAGGAAAGGAAAAATAGATTATGAAAGAAAACTGGCAGGGAACATAAAAACTGACTGCAAAAGTTTTTATAGATATGTGAAGAGAAAGAGGTTAGTTAAAACAAATGTAGGTCCCTTGCAGTCAGAAACAGGTGAGTTGATCATGGGGAACAAGGATTATGGCGGACCAATTGAATAACTACTTTGGTTCCGTCTTCACTAAGGAAGACATAAATAATCTGCCTGAAATAGCAGGGGACTGTGGGTCAAAGGAGGAATTGAGTGAAATCCAGGTCAGTCGGGAAGTGGTGTTGGGTAAATTGAATAGATTAAAGGCCGATAAATCCCCAGGGCCAGATAGGCTGCATCCCAGAGTACTTAAGGAAGTAGCTCAGGAAATAGTGGATGCATTAGTGATAATCTTTCAAAACTCTTTAGATTCTGGAGTAGTTTCCTGAGGATTGGCGGGTAGCAAATGTAACCCCTCTTTTTAAGAAGGGAGGGAGAGAGAAAACGGGGAATTACAGACCAGTTAGTCTAACATCGGTAGTGGGGAAACTGCTAGAGTCAGTTATTAAAGATGGGATAGCAGCACATTTGGAAAGTGGTGAAATCATTGGACAAAGTCAGCATGGATTTACAAAAGGTAAATCATGTCTGACGAATCTTGTGGAATTTTTCGAGGATGTAACTAGTAGCGTGGATAAGGGAGAACCAGTGGATGTGGTATATCTGGACTTCCAGAAGGCTTTCGACAAGGTCCCACATAAGAGATTAGTATACAAACTTAAAGCATACGGTATTAGGGGTTCAGTATTGATGTGGATAGAGAACTGGCTGGCAAACAGGAAGCAAAGAGTAGGAGTAAACGGGTCCTTTTCACAATGGCAGGCAGTGACTAGTGGGACCCCAGCTATTTACAATATATATTAATGATCTGGATGAGGGAATTGAAGGCAATATCTCCAAGTTTGCGGATGACACTAAGCTGGGGGGCAGTGTTCGCTGTGAGGAGGATGCTAGGAGACTGCAAGGTGACTTGGATAGGCTGGGTGAGTGGGCAAATGTTTGGCAGATGCAGTATAATGTGGATAAATGTGAGGTTATCCACTTTGGTGGCAAAAACAGGAAAGCAGACTATTATTTAAATGGTGGCCGATTAGGAAAAAGGGAGATGCAGCGAGACCTGGGTGTCATGGTACACCAGTCATTGAAAGTAGGCATGCAGGTGCAGCAGGCAGTGAAAAAAGCGAATGGTATGTTAGCTTTCATAGCAAAAGGATTTGAGTACAGGAGCAGGGAGGTTCTACTTCAGTTGTACAGGGTCTTGGTGAGACCACACCTGGAGTATTGCGTGCAGGTTTGGTCTCCAAATCTGAGGAAGGACATTATAGCCATAGAGGGAGTGCAGAGAAGGTTCACCAGACTGATTCCTGGATGTCAGGACTGTCCTTATGAAGAAAGACTGGATAGACTCGGTTTATACTCTCTGGAATTTAGGAGATTAAGAGGGGATCTTATAGAAACTTACAAAATTCTTAAGGGGTTGGACAGGCTAGATGCAGGAAGATTGTTCCCGATGTTGGGGAAATCCAGGACAAGGGGTCACAGCTTAAGGATAAGGGGGAAATCCTTTAAGACCGAGATGAGAAAGACTTTCTTCACACAGAGAGTGGTGAGTCTCTGGAACCCTCTGCCACAGAGGGTAGTTGAGGCCAGTTCATTGGCTATATTTAAGAGTGAGTTGGATGTGGCCCTTGTGGCTAAGGGGATCAGAGGGTATGGAGAGAAGGCAGGTACGGGATACTGAGTTGGATGATCAGCCATGATCATATTGAATGGCGGTGCAGGCTCGAAGGGCTGAATGGCCTACTCCTGCACCTAATTTCTATGTTCTATGTTTCTATCTTGTCCATGACCCCACAACTAAGCATCATGGCCCAACTACCATTGTTTTAAAAAGCTGCAAAAAATTCAAAAATCTCCAAAAAAAGCAAATATCTGCTTCCCTTTCAACAGCACCGCGCTTCACCAGTTGACTTTGAAAGAAAAATCTACATGATGTTGCAAGAAACTTGCACTGTTTTTTTTCCATTTACATACTGTTCCGTGTATTTCTTTAAAATTCAATTGAATGATACAGCATGGCAACAGGCCCTTCGGCCCATCGAGTCCACGCAGCCGTTCACACTAATTTTATGTTAATCCCACTTTTTCATCCACTCCCTCCACATGGGGGGGCAATTTACAGAGGGGCAATTTACCGACAAACCTGCACGTCTTTGGAATGTGGGTGGAAATTGGAGCCCCGGAGGAAACCCACGATGTCACAGGTAGAACGTGCAAGCCCCACACAAACAACACCCGAGGCCAGGACTAAACCCAGGTCTCTGGCACTGTGAAGCAGCACGTTTACAAGCCGCACCATTAGGCCGCCCTAAAACCTAATGGTGCAATATATTAAGAGTTGCCAAGGAACATGTAGCCTATGTTAATATTTTCTGGTGTTGATGTAGATGGAACTAGTTTAGATTGCTGACTTTATTTTTTAACTTCCATACAGGTTTATGAAATTTTAAAACGAACTTCATGTGCAAAAGCTCCATATAACACGGGTAAGGAGCACTTTTCGGGGTGATCCCTAAATAATTCTCAAAATGGATATAGATATTTATGGGACATTTTGGATGATTGTTAGTTTGGTTCAGATATTGATCAATTGGAACATTAAAAATAAAAGGTAGAAGCTGAGATACCCATTCATCTCTGGTCTTTGTCCAACCATCTGAATATCAAACCCTCCCCCATATCCTGCCATGCTTTGTCCTGCCCTTCTCTCCTCCAGCTTTCACCTCCCCCATACTACAATCAATCTTCAGAAGATCCAAAACATCAACTTTCCATGCTCTCCAGAGATGCTGCCCGACCCGCTGAGTTATTCCAGCATTTTTTAGTTTTGTCAGAGATACAATGTGGAATCAGGCCCTGCACCCACTGATTACAACCATCGATCCACATGCATTTGTTCTATCCTGCACGCTAGGGGCAATTTACAGAAGCCAATTAACCTACAAACCTGCATGTCTTTGGTATGTGGGTGGAAACTGGAGAAAACCAATGTAGTCAAAGTGCAAACACCGTACTGGCAGCACCCGGGGTCAGGATCGATCCCAAGTTTCTGCCGCTGTGAGATAGTAGCTCTACTGTTGTGCCATCGTGCCATCCCCTGTTTTTATTGAAGATAAAATGCTGGAAACACTCAGCAGGTCAGGCTGAGACTGTGGGAAGAAAAACAGTGTTAATATTTCAGGTCATTTTCTATTTCTATTTTTGATTTGCAGTATCTGCAGATATTTTGATTTTTGTTGGCTGTGGTTTTATGAAGGATGTTAAGGAAACAGTACTTCTTCACACTTAGTTGAGTCCCAATGGGCTAACTGATAACAACAGCCTGAGTAAACTCCATTACGATTGCTATCTAGAGTGTGAACCAGGATCCTATCAATGACAATAGCCACACTGCCCATATATCTGAAAGGAGACAAACAGACTCGTCATCTGCTCTGCAGATTTACTCTCTCACAAGAGTCAAGAGAGAATCAAGAGTGTTTCATTGTCATAAATAATGACAACTGAACAATTGACATTCTTTCTTGCGGCAGCATAACAGGCCTGTAAAAACAATACTTATGGATAATATATAATTAAAACAAAAATCAATAAATGAATAACCCCAGTACTGGTACAAAAAAGCCCCACGGTCCCTCGTGCAACCAAAGACAGTTCATAGTTCATAGTTCATAGTTGAAGCTAGTGTTGTGCAATGTTCAAGAGGCTGTTCTTGAACCTGGTGGTCACGGTTTTTAGACCCCTGCACTGTCTTCCCAATGGTAGGAGTGAAATGAAAGCGTTACTAGGGTGGTGTGGGTCTTGCCAGCTCCCTTCTTGCAATATTCAGTTTAGTTTAGTTTAGAGATACAGCGTAGAAACAGGCCCTTCGGCCCACTGAGTCCATGCCGACCAGCGATCCCTGCACATTAACGCTATCCTACACACTCTAGGGACAATTTACACTTATACCAAGCCAATTAACCTACAAACCTGTAGAGTGTGGGAGGACTAGGTCCTATAAAGCTGCGTCATAATATCCTGACTCCCATAATCAATGTCCCGACTGATGAGGGCTAGTACACCATTGGCTTTCTTCACCGCTCTATCTACTTGCATTGGCATTTGGCCTAAACATTCTGCCACATCACCCAGAGTGGTGATGTTAGAGGAGGAGGCCGGTTGGGTTCAGATCCCTGGGGTGTGGCAGGTAGACATAGTCTGGGAAGAGGAAGCATGGACCTATTGTGGGTGGGAGATGGTGGGAGTGGGTCAGCATCAGGGGACAGGAGAGAATCGAAGGAAGGACAATATTAGGGAATAGGAATGCTGGCTGCAGACGGTGACAATGGTTTGTTGACTTGAAGCTACCTATCAGCTGGTTCACAGGCCATACAGGTGCAGATACGGTGAGGTAATACTGGAATTCTTGACTGATATGTGATAGAATTTCACAATGTAAATTTGTCTTTCAGGTATAACAACTTTGATAGCGAATGGCGTCTACGAATCTGCCTATCCCCTTCATGATGTAAGTTTAGTTTCATTAAGAGATACAGTGCGGCCCACCCAGTCCGCGCCGACCAACGATCCCTGCATAGTCACACTACCCTCCACAACTAGGGACAATTCACAAATAATATACCAAACCAACTAGCCTACAAACCTGTACGTCTTTGGAGTATGGGAGGAAACCGGAAGCACCCGGAGAAATAACCCACGCAGGTCACGGGGAAAACATACAAACCCCATACAGACAGCACCCATAGTCAGGGTTAACTGTAAGGCAGCCACTCAACCACTGTGCCACCGTGCCTCCCCAAGTATGATTCTCTCCGTGGTAAATTGGTCTCTGAATGTAATGTGGGCACAACAACACAAGGCTTACTGGTGGAGCAGAGTGTTGGGGTGGTGGGCTGTACTATACAATGGAACCACATGAAGAGATGAGAATGTACAAACGGCAAGGTGAATTACTTATCAGGAGCAAGTGCGAATGAAAGAAACAAGGGAACTCGCCCCACATACAGTTTCTCTGAAGTCAACATGTTGATGGTTGAAGTATGCAGATAATTCAAACCTGAGGCCTGACCGAATAGTTGGTTAATTCAAGGAAAGAAAATCCTACTGTAAACAACCAACGTATGTAAGTAATAATTACAGTGGTTCAAAACTCTCACAGAACATGGAACATATAGCACAGGAACAGGCCCTTCGGCCCACAATGTCCATGCTGAACATAATGCTAAGATACACTAATCTCCTCTGCCTGCACATGACACATTAAATAGTATAGAAACATAGAAAATAGGTGCAGGAGTAGGCCATTTGGCCCTTTAAGCCAGCACCACCATTCGAGATGGTGGTGCTGGCTTGTACCCCATTCATGCTTTATCCCCATATCCCTTGATTCCATTAGCCCTAAGAGCTATATCTAACTCTCTCTTGAATACATCTTGGTCGTATGCATAATGCATTGATGTGGAACTCACTGCTAATTGTGGAACACGCTACCACTGCTAGTGGTTGTAGCAGAGCATTGAGGATTTTAAGGGGAGGCTTGAGAAATGTATATGGAGGACAGGAAGATTCTCATTGAGTTTGATAGAAAAGGATGGGAGTGGATTAGTGTGAAGCACAGAGGCCAGCATGGACTAAGTGGGGAGATTTCTCATCCACTCCTAACACACTGGGGGCAATTTACTGTGGACCAATTAAGTGGGGAGATTGTCCTTGGTCTGACGATATAATTCCCTGTACACTGTTTGTTTTCTCCAGGGTGATTATGAAGGCGCTGATCCAGAGGAGAATGAGCGCAGGGTAAGGAATTCATCGACACTTTTCTATTGTAAGAGTTTAGAAAAATTCAGATGGAAAGGTATTGATGATAGTTGCAACTTGAGCAGCAATTTATTCAGAGATTAGGGTCTGAAGAAGGGTCTCAACCCGAAACATCACCTATTCCTTCTACCCAGTTGCTGCCTGTCCCGCTGAGTTACTACAGCATTTTTGTGTCTATCTTCAGAGATTAGAGATATGGCGCAGAAACAGGCCCTTCGGCCCACTGAGTCCATGCTGACCATCGATCACCCGTTCACACTGATTCTATGTTATCCCACTTTCTTATCTACTCCCTGCACACTAGGGGCCAATTGACCTACAAACCCGCACGTCTTTGGGATGTGGGAGGAAACCTGAGCACCCGGAGCAAACACAATGGTCACAGGGAGAATGAGCAAACTCTACTCAGACACCACCCTTAGTCAGGATTGGACCCGGGTCTATGGCGCTGTGCGGCAGCAGCTCTACCCACTGCGCCACTCTGCTGCTGGCAGCCTATCACAGACTCATAGCAGTGACCCGCTAAAACTTGATACCATTGACTTCATTCTGGTTGAGCCATTGTATTTGTGACTTCAGATAACACAGTTTCTGTAAAGGTACTAAGATGCCTTATAGAATATTAATACTGTCCTTTGACATTCCAGCTGCTGTACCAAGAATGGGCGCGATATGGAGTGTTTTATAAGTACCAGCCAATTGACCTGATAAGGTAATTTCTGACCTTCTTTTGCGGATGCTGAAGCATGATTTTTAACTGTGAAGATTGTCTTGTGTGGTCCCTTGGGATTGAGGATGATGTCCACTCTAGTTTTGTGGAGCTTTCTGTGGATGATGTGGGAATCGCAACTCTTCCACAGAAGGGCAGGAGATGGTTGACGGGGCAGATGTGGGAGAGCGACCAAAATGGGAAACGATACTCGCAGTGTGGCCTTACACACTTCCTGAGTCCGCATGAAAGGTGCGGCAGAGTTGCTGCCTTGCAGTGCCAGAGACCTGGGCTCAATCCTGCTGCTGGATGTACAGAGTTTGCACATTCTCCCTGTGACCGTGTGGGTTTTCTCCGGGTGCTCCAGTTTCCTCCCACATTCCAAAGACATGCAGGTATGTAGGTTAATTGGCTTCAGTAGAAATTGTAAATTGTCCCTAGTGTGTAGGATAGTGCTTGTGTATTGATGGTCAGCACGGACTCAGTGGGACAAAGGGCCTGTTTCCACGCTGTATCTCTAAATTCCAAAGTCTAAAAACTTTATTGTCAGAGGATGGATTGGTGGAGGAACAACCGTTACACATGGACTTCCTCAACCTCTCCAAAGCCTATCACTTATTTAAATCAGGAAGAATAGTAAGATTAAATGAGAACTTACCAGTATGAAGTTTGATCTTGGGTACACAAAAGGCTGGGAAAACTCAGCGGGTGCAGCAGCATCTAAGGAGCGAAGGAGATAGGCGACGTTTCAGGTCGAGACCCTTCTTCAGACTGGTCAGGGATCAGGGAAACGAGAGATATAGACGGTGATGTGGAGAGATAAAGAACAATGAGTGAAAGATATGCAAAAAAGTATCGATGATAAAGGGAACAAGCCATTGTGAGCTGTTTGTAGTGTGAAAATGAGAAGCTAGTGCGACTAGGGTGGGGGAGGGAGATAGAGATAGAGGGAATGCCAGGGCCCGAGGGCTGAGGGAGAGGTGGGAAGGGGAGGAGACAGCAAGGGTTAACAGAATTGAGAAAATTCAATGTTCAAGCCCAGAGGATGCAGACTCCCCAAGCGGAATATGAGGTGCTGTTCCTCCAACTTGCGGTGTTGCTCACTCTGGCCGTGGAGGAGGCCCAGGACCGAGAGGTCGGATATGGAATGGGAGGGGGAGTTGAAGTGCTGAGCCACCGGGAGGTCGGCTCGGTTATTTAGGACCGAGCGGAGGTGTTCGGCGAAACGATCGCCAAGCCTTTGCTTGATCTTGATCTTGATTTTATGAGGCGTTACGTTGGTGATTACGTGAAGAAGGCCCGCCAGGCCGCATGCGCAGCAAACTTCAAAGCAGCGGTATGAAATCACAAATAAACAACACCGAAGTAAACAGTAAGATCAGTGACTCGAGAACTACCAGATGATCTTTTATGAGAGAGGGTTGGGCGTGGTGGGCACGTAATCACCAACGTAACTCCTCATAAAATCAAATCAAACTTCAAACTGGTAAGTTCTTGTTTAATCTTACTACTTTACTTCGGAGTCACGTGAGTGATTCCGTGAAGAGTTCAAAGCTTTGTGATTTCATGCCTTGGATTACAATCTTGGCATCCCACTGCATTTGATTGACTCGAAAGAGAAATAAATGCATTAGTAATAACATTGTATTCAATGTAATGATAGGGTTTATTTAACAATGTAAACAAACAACAGTACCCCTAAAATTAGGTACTTAAATGTCATTGGCAAACAGCCCTGGATTGACAATTGGCCGATGATAAAATATGAAACATCAGCTCATTTGCCCATCCGACGGCCGCTAAAATTTGGTTGAAGGGCACATCCCTCTATTTGGCCGCCAACATAGCTGCTGCCCTAGTATAATGAGATGTAAACACACTAACTGATACACTGACGTTGATGCTGACCTGGTAGAATGAGACATACAATCGTCAATGTTAATATCTGTTGCAGCCACCTTGAAATAGTCTGAACCGAGCTTCTCTTGTGTAATTGTTTATTAACTAATACACAGTGCTGAATCCATACTTCTAAGGATTCTGGTGGCCTTGATAACAAAAAAAATGAGACCGTGGGGTATTCGAAATGATCTTAAAAATCATGCCAGCCCTGGTCTGCTCTGCTAGTGTAGACCAGAATGTAAAATGTAATGACATGAACAGCCAATTCCATCCTGTCTATCCACAGCATTTGCAATGTTTTGCTGATATAAGAGTCATGACTAAGGATGTAGCTGGAACCCCTTGGTGAAGTAATGTTTACACATTTACAATAACCAACTGCATAATCTTGTGATGTGAGTACTTGTATCAAGATCCTTTTAACAACTTGATATCCGGGTTGGACCCGACAATGTAGTTCCCTTATGTTACAGCTGTAATTTCTCTACAACTGAACTATTGTCAATATCACTTAAAATGAACTGGAAATGTCAGTAATTTGTATCGTATCAAATGTATCATTAATATTTAACAAACATTTCTGATCCCCTCAATAGAGATGTACTGCTTTTTTGGATGATATCCATGCATACTGCAGTGAACACCCTCATGGCTAAATGTGACAACATGAGGCATAAGTTAATCCATTGAAAATGTGTAAGTCAATAATCGTTTTACTGTGCAAAGACCAGTCTCCTGAACCACAGTTTAAAACAGCAAGTTCTTGCTTTTTGGCATAACTGTATACCGTTGTGCCATAATGCCTGATGAAGCAGGCAACATGGACGCTTGGCCAGTCCGATAGTATGAATCCAAACAAGGTCTTGCTGACTGTTTTAAGACCCAGCTAATAAGGAAGACATAAAGTCCATTCCTCCTATTGAAGTGAGAATGTATTTCTCCACACTGTTGTGTCACATATTTTTGCAAACAGTGAAACATACATAAACATGACGAACATTTGATGAAGTATTGAATCATGCTTTCATCATACTTTGAGATCCAACACTTATTCTGAGTTATCATCAATCTAAACTGGATGATACACCAGTGGCAAGGAGATTAATTACAGGATATTCTTCCTAATTACCATGAGACTAACATATGTCACCATTGTAGAGTAGCAACTTAAATTTGTGCATGAAGAATATGTATATCTTTACTCAACAGTGCATGTAGTGTATATATTTAGTTAATACCAACAACTGAAGAATTGGTAACTCATGCAATCTCCACTACCTTTGAGTAGGTGATGGTATTTGGAACTTCTCATCTTAGAGTTATAAACATCAGTTCATAATAACTGAATTTAACCGACCACACTACTGTAGCGAGTTTCAAGTTCAAGTTCAATGAGTTATTGTCATGTTCAGCAATGCTGAATACTGTTACTTCATCATTGTGGCTGAAGTAGCTTCAGCTGACAATAGCACAAGGTTGTTAGCAACGATCTAATTGCTACTTACACAATATCAGTTCCTTGATTTGCTCAGCTGCAACACAGCTGCTGTATTGCCAATTACTCTTACTCAGTTTTGTAACAGATTGCTATAACCCCAATTTCTTGCCACAAGGCGGAGACAAGGCTAATAATAATTAAAGGTAAATCCCAATGACCAACAAACAGTTTGTCCCATACTGCAAAGCTTTACTGTTATAGTACAGTTATATTGTCTTTGATAACCTTTGTAATGGGATTTGTATAACATGTATCTCTTACCTTATGAATCTGTTGGTCAGGAATACGTTTTTACATTCAGATGTTCATGTGCCCGATACTCTCCATTCTTCATAATAACATGCCAATCCTGCCTTATTGCATGGGTGGTTTGCATGAGAACTTCTGCCCAATTTCCAAACCCTGGCCATAATCCAACTTACTTGGAATGCTCCGGCTGTGCCTCAACCAAATATTTTTACCCTTTGTGTGTTGTACAAACAAATGTAAATATTACAACTTGTGAACGGTGCACTACCCAAATTTTGGAAGTGCTAGACCCATTTAGTTGAGCATGATTGGAAGGTGCATGGAATTTCTGAGCTATCATGCTGCCCCCAGCTCCAGTGAACCGCTACTGCCAATGAGCACCTGGAATGCGTTCTGAACTATGACTTTTGCCCATTGATGGCCGAATTAATTCATCTGCCAGACTTCTTCCTCGTAGAATAGACCTACCTGAATAACCGATTCAGCGGCTGGCTCTCACATCCCCCTGTTGGTGTTGTTCACTGCCAGCACATATGTGCTTGAGTCTGTTCTATAGACATCTTTAGAGCCCGGAGTCATCTTGACCTTTTGCTCTTCCCTTCTCAGAAGGGTGATTCGTAGGAAACTCTAACAGGCGCTGCCGCAGGCCGTAGGATACAAATACTGATATGAACTCATTGGCCTTACTCCAATAGAATATTTTAC
The DNA here is from genome assembly GCA_035221665.1 of Okamejei kenojei. Taxonomy (NCBI): domain Eukaryota; kingdom Metazoa; phylum Chordata; class Chondrichthyes; order Rajiformes; family Rajidae; genus Okamejei; species Okamejei kenojei. Next base: position 14,777,863 of record CM069151.1, read on the forward strand.
TGGGATGGCAACTTTATTGTCAGGAATAACACGTGCCCTTCATCCCTTTGGGTATGCCCCACGGCCATACCCTGAGACTCAGTGTCAGCAGGATACTGACCCATCTTGGTCTCTGCCTCCGAGAGGGAGACCTTTGCAGCACTGTATACAACAGTTGCTGTATTTAGGATAGTCGTTTCAACGCACTATCCAGCCCCGGTGAGGAATTCATCCCCCGACTCCGTGGGCCTTGCTGTCTAGCCCCGGTGGAGAATCATCTCCCGACTCCGTGGGCGAGCAGATATGTGTGAATTTGAGCAACCCTCTCCCAGGCGTTGCTGGCGCCGCCTTTCATAAAGGCCGGCCATTTTTGACATGAACAGCCCTGCATCAGGCGCTGTTGGCACGGCTCTCCCATAGGCCGGCACTTCACACATGAAGCAGCCCTGTCAGGCGCTGCTGGCACGGCTCTCCCATAGGCCGGTAATGTCACAAATGAAACAGCCCTGTATCAGGTGCTGCTGGCACGGCTCTCCCGTAGGCTGGCACTTTCCTATATGAAGCAGCCCTGTCAGGCGCTGCTGGTGCGGCCTGTCCCATACGCCCGTACATTTTACACATGAAGCAGCCCTGTCAGGCGCTGCTGGCGCGGTCTGTCCCATAGGCCCGCGCTATTGCGGTGTAAGCTCACTAAATCAACATTTAGTGTACAGCTTTACCTGTGAAGGGTAAAAATAAATCATAGCAACTTGTGCTTAAACAATTATAACATTGTCAGAACATATATCAATAACTTTTTACTTTGCTTTTAGCTTTTACATAAAGAAAAAACATTATAAAATACATACTTTTTATTATAAGGAGAAACCATTTTTAGCCCAACTCACCTGAGTCCAAATAGGGCTGAATGAGTCCCAGTAATTATTTGACTGGGGACCAACGTCTGTGAGCCACTGACCCCACTGTCAGTGGCTCCAGCGTTGCTTCCTTGCCGTTCCAACGGCATCCCACAGGCTGGGGAGCCGCTGACCCCCCTGTCAGAGACTCTGCTTAAATTTCTTGCCGTTTTTAAGGCATCCCCGCAGGCTGGGGAGCCGCTAACTGCACTGTTAGCGGCTCCTTATCTCGCAACCCGGTCAATTTTGCCGGTTTATCCGCATTTGCGGTCGGACTGAAATTTCCCCGCAGTCCATAACCGGCAACTTGTCGGGCTGCAAAACTGGCAGGAAAAACCTCTGTAAAAAGAGGCTCCTGCCTAAAAACCCCTGGTAAGTAAAAAACCAAACTTACTTTTTAAGTTTAACTTACCACCGGCAGGAGCTCTGTCCTGATGTAATGTTGCGCATGCGGCCTGGCGGGCCTTCTTGACGGAATCACTCACGTGACTCCGAAGTAAAATCGTGGAACCCACTCCACAAATTTGCTATAGGCAGAGGTTAGACAGACAGGGTTGATCTTATAGAGCAGTATAAGATCACCCACGGAACAGAGAGGGTGAACGTACAGTATTTTTATCCAGAGTAGGGGAATCAAGAAATGGCGGATATAGGTTTAAGATGAGGGGGGGGGAAAGATTTAAGATTTAGAGAAACAAACAGAGTTATGATTTATGATGTGTTAATAGGCACATTATCAGACTGATGTTTGTTTCATGTACTTGATAATGATGCTGTGAACCTTTGATGGATATATTCTCTAATTAATACACCAGCGGATTATTCACTGGTGGATAAATTCCCTGATCAACTAAGTAATTACTTAATTGTTTAATCAATTGATTGATTGCTTAAGTAGAGAGTTGTTGTGCTCATTAAGGGCTTGGACACGCTAGAGGCAGGAAACATGTTCCCGATGTTGGGGGAGTCCAGAACCAGGGGCCACAGTTTAAGAATAAGGTAAGCCATTTAGAACGGAGACGAGGAAACACTTTTTCTCAGAGAGTGGTGAGTCTGGAATTCTATGCATCAGAGGGCAGTGGAGGCAGGTTTTCTGTATGCTTTCAAGAGAGAACTAGATAGGGCTCTTAAAAATAGCGGAGTCAGGAGATATGGGGAGAAGGCAGGAACGGGGTACTGATTGGGGATGATCAGCCATGATCACATTGAATGGTGGTGCTGGCTCGAAGGGCTGAATGGCCTACTCCTGCACCTATTGTCTATTGTCTATTGTCATTAAGGGGCCATTCTCAGGCAACTGATGTAAGGATGCTGCATTTTTCACGGGTTCTGCAATCAGCACTCCCTTTTCTTGCAGGAAGTGGGAACATCTTAGCTTTAGTTTAGCGATACAGCGCGGAAACAGGCACTTCAGTTCACCAAGTCTGCACCAATCAGCAATCACCTGTATACTAGTTCTGTTCTGCACACCAGGGACAATTTACCAAAGCCAATCAACCTACTAACCTGCATGTCTTTGGAATGTGGGAGGGAACCAGAGCACCCGGAGAAAACCCATGAGGTCAGAGAGAACGTGCACACTCTGTAAAGACAGTACTCATAGTCAGGATCAAACCTGGATCCCTGGCGCAATGAGGCAGCTGGTTTGTCATACTTTTGACTAATTTAATTTCTAATCTATGCCTTTCACAGGAAGTATTTTGGTGAGAAGATTGGCTTGTACTTCGCATGGTTGGGACTCTACACAGAGCTGCTGATGCCAGCATCACTGGTTGGGATCATAGTATTTTTTTACGGGTGTATTACATTAGACAATGACATACCAAGGTAAGCTTTCGCCCTGAACTAACACGGGACAGTGGTATATACCTAATCCTTTATGGAGCACAAACAAGAAAGTTTCATTCTACAAAAGTATTGTTGTTGCTAATACTACTTTAATTAAGGTACTTTTGTCCCACAAGTTGAATTAATGGTTTCTGATACGCATCATATGTTGACATGTGGGATAGCATCGAAGTGACTGCACAGAAGAGACGTAAGCCATTCAGCCCAACAAGCCTGTGCACCCACTTTTGCTCAATACTAGTCCAATAACAACATTCAAAAGACATGTTAATAGGTACTTTGATAGTTTTGCTTCAGAGATACAGCATGGAAACAGGCCATTCGGCCCAACAAGTCCATGCCGACCTGTTCATGCTAGTTCTATGTTTAGTTTAGAGATACAGCACAGAAACCAGCCCGACAGAACGGAGTCCACGCTGACCAGCGATCCCCACACATCAACACTATCCTACATACACGAGGGACAATTTACATTTATCAAACGCTAATTAACCTAAAAACCTGTACGTCTTTGGAGTGTGGGAAGAAACCAAAGATTTTGGAGAAAACCCACACGGTCACGGGGAGAAAGTTCAAATTCCGTGCAGACAGCACCCATAGTCGCGATCGAACCGGGGACTCTTGTGCTGAAAGCGCTGTAAGGCAGCAACACGACTGCTGCGCAACCATGCGGCCCTTTCTAATTCACTCTCTTGCATACTCGGGGCAGTTTACAGAGGCCAATTAACCTACAAATCCCCACGTCTTTGGGACGTGGGAGGAAACTGGAGCACCTGGAGGAACCCCATGTGGTCACAGGGCGAATGTGCAAACTCCACGCAGACAGCACCCGAGGTCAGGGTCGAACCCTTGACGCTAGTACTGTGAGGCAGTAGCTTTACCAACTGTGTGTAGGAAAGATTTAGAGGAATATATGGGCCAAATGCAGGCGAATGGAATTTGGATGGGGTACCTTGGTTGCATGGATGTGTTGGGCTGAAGGGCCTGTTTCTGTGCTGTGTGACTCCCACCATACTTCATGTCACCAGCGTGTACCCTTCATTCCTCATTCACTAACGTGTCAAGCCTCCCCTTCAAAGCATCCATTTGCCTCTCCAATCCACCTAGTCAAGGTTCCACGCGTTCACTATAGAGCATGGTTGGAGGCACCTCGCAGTCACCAATAACAAGTGGCAGCTTATACTGATTGCAAGTCAATTTGCTGGATGTCTCTTTGTCAACCATTGCTCAGACTTTAGAAGACCCAAGGGTGGCACGGTGGTGCAGCGGTAGAGTTGCTCCCTTACAGCGCCCGAGACCAGGGTTCGATCCTGACTATGGGTGCTGTCTGTACAGAGTTGGTGCATTCTCCCTGTAACCATGTGGGTTTCCTCCGGGTGCTCTTGTTTTCCTCCCACATCCAAAGACGTACAGGTTTGCAGGTTAATTAGCATCTGTAAATGTTCCCTAGCGTGTAGGACAATGCTACTGTTGAATGCCCGCTTGCACAGTGGGCACAATCCCTGAAGGAACAACATCATTCACCAGGCTCCATTGAGGAGCTTTTGCCGGGGAAATTGGACTAAATTGTTATTTGCCACCCTGGGGCACTCCAGCGTTGGAACAAAGCCAACTGAGGCAAGTCCCGTACTTACCATTGTCGCGATCATTGGATTTTTAGCTTTTCTCCCACCATCCCACATGACACCAACCCTCCACCCACGAACCCATGGGTAAAATGACAATCCCATGGGTGAAGTGAATCTCATTCAGATCACCCGCACGATCCCGTTCTCAAACCTCGGTCAATCCACACTCTTTCCCCATCCCATTCGCCACCTGGCCCTTGTTACAGGTGGTACTCATTCACTGTGCAAGTACACATGGTCTTCTCAGTCACTTCCATGGCCTTGGGTGCAGTTGTGAGAGCTACTGGGGGTTCATATGGAAATACTAAAATAAGGTAATTCAGTATCAATATTCTCTAAAGGCAGATAAGAGTTGGTCTTGGCATCATGTTCGGCTTAGACACCGTGCGCCAAATGGCCTGTTTTGTGCTGAATACAGAGTTCTAAAACAAACTCCCTCCACTTTGATGTAGAAACGAGGAACTGCAGATGCTGGTTTACAAACAAAAATACACAAAGTCAATCAATCAATCAACCTTTATTGTCATCTTGCAAAGCAACAGTTGTACAGTGCAAAAAGAGAAGACGTTTCCCAGGAATACCAGAGCATCGCACATAAAGCTTAAACATTTCACACATAAATAAAAACAATTTAAAAAAAAAAATGTAAAAAGTGCTGGAGTAACTGAGTGGGTTATGCAGCATATCTGGAGCACAGTGCGGGAGTAACTCCAGAGATGCCGCCAGACCCGTCGAGTTACTCCAGCACTTTGTGTCTTTCTCCCCCCGCCAAGAAATACATTTAATTTTGATCATTTGCCTCCGGGATCGCTAACTTGCATGGAAACAAGATGCCATTGGCCATGCTCAGAGTGTCAAGGTCCTCTCTGTTTTCTCATTGTTTCAGTGCGGAGATGTGTGATGAGAAGAACAACTTCACCATGTGCCCACTCTGTGACAAATCGTGTGACTACTGGCATCTCAGCACTGCATGCGCTACAGCACAGGCCAGCCACCTGTTCGACAATCCCGCCACCATCTTCTTTTCCATCTTCATGGCACTCTGGGGTAAGTGGAGTCTGTTCTGCTGTCAAGTTTTACTAAAGGAATAATTATGTGGCTAATCGCAATTTGGTGGGGATTAGCCATTGTGTCCCGGTATTGGCATTGGTTTGTCATTGTCACGTGTACCGAGATAGAGTGAATAAACCTGTGTTTGCTTGCTGTCCAGCCAAATCAATCCCTCTGTACATGAGTACAATCTATGTAGAAACAAGGAACTGCAGATGCTGGCTCTCCCTGCTCTTCTAGCTTTCTTCTCCCCTCTTACAATCAGTCTGAAGAAAGGTCTCGACCTGAAACATCAACCAACCATGTTCTCTGGCGTTGCCGTCGGACCCACTGAGTTACTCCATCTCCTTGTGTCCTTTTAGGAATACAATCTAGCCATACACAAGTACAACACGTAGTTTAAAGAAAAAAAACACCAGAGTGCAGGATAGAGTTTAATAGCATTGTAGTGATGCAGTTACAGAGGAAAAATACAATGTCCACAATGAGCTTGGTTGTAGATTTGGGACAACATCCTAGCTGATGAAAGGACTGTTGAGTAGTCTGATAACAGCGGGGAAGAAGCTGCTCCTTAAGTAGTGCAGAGAACAGTTACTGGGCTGTTCACTCGTACAAAGAAAGATTAAACAGATTGAAATTATACTCTCAAGTTTGGAAGGATCTGACGTGCTCTTGTGATGCATTTGAGTTTGAGAGGACCTGACAAGTTGTGAATGTTTCCACTGGTACATAATTTTGGAGCAATGTCTCGGGGTAGGGGAATTCCCATTAAATACTAATATATGAAGGAACCTTTTCTCAGAGTTTGTTAATCTCCAGCATAGCGATCTGTGGGCATCAAGTATACCAGAGACAGAGTGCGATGATTCTCTGAACTAGAGGAAAGTCCAATGTCCAGTCTGATGAAGGTTCCTGACCCAGGTGTTGCCCGTCCATTCCCTCCACAGATGCTTCCTGACCTGCTGTGTTTTGCTCACGATTCCACCATCTGCAGCATCTGCAGTTCCTTGTGTTTCTGAAAGTCCAATGTTTTAAGATTAAGGAAAGTTGAGTTTCCTTAACTTTCGGGAAAAGTAATGTTTTTTTAAACTTTAATTTAGCAAGAATCATTTCATGGCAGGTCAGACTTTGAGGACTCAAGGGATTACTTCTGCTTTCCTGCAATTTTGTGTTCATTAGCGGGCGTGTAGGATGTTCATCTTGGGGGTGTTGATGTTCCAGCTGACCCAGTAAAATGGCACCATTCAGGCTTCTTGACGCCACTATAACCCATCGCATCTCTTAAGGCGTGTTGGCCACAAAATAATCAAAGCGTAGACTTTTTGCTCACAGAACGTTTAATGATAGTTTGGTTTTGCCTGCACCATCCGCCCCAACAGTATTCACCCCTTTACAGTTCCACCAGTAAACATTATTGTACCTCAGTGCAATGCATTCTCTGGACTTTGATGGCCATAAGCCATATGTAGGTTTAGTTTAGTTTAGTTCAATTTAGTTTAGGTTATTGTCACGTGAACTGACAATACAGTGTAAAAGCTTTTGTTGCATGCTAACCAGTCAGCGTAAAGACAATACATGATTACAACGGAGCCATCCACATCTACAGATACATGATAAAAGGAAAAATGTTTAGGTCAAGATAAAGTCCGATTAAAGATAGTCAGAGGGATTCCAATGAGGTAGATGGTAGCTAAGGACTGCTCTCTAGTTGTTGATAGTATAATTCAGGTAACTTGGGCCGTGTGGCTGCAGCAACTCTACATTAGATGCCAGAGGGTCATGCCATGCATGAGGGTTTAGTACAGCTTTACGTTAATTGTCACACCCTGAACAGTAACTGTGTCGGGTGGACCCACATACCTGTACTGGAGCCCAAGCAAGTTTTATCCAACTAAAGGGAAGATCATGTGAATTTCACAATGATCGGACCAAGTGATTGTCCGGTTGAAATGGATCGCCTCGTGGTCACCGTGACCTGCGCTCAGTCTTTGTGAAACAGCTGCCATTTGTTTGGACCTTGTCTGTGTGTTGATGGAAGGATAGCCTTGAGGATAAGGGATCCAAATCTCGGCTTCCTATAGACAGATAAGTATCCTTTATTAGTTAATTTTACACTAGAAAAAACAACTTAAGGAAATGTTTCAGATCAAACATTCCATTGGGTTAGTCATGGGCTTGTTTCATGGCAAGTAGTTTACATTCTCCCTGTGGTGTTATTCTATTAGGGTAAAGTGATCTGCTTTGCATTTAGGATTTGAATGGACAGCTGATGAGCTTGTTGCCAAACAGACAACTATTTCAGTTTATCTTTAGGGAGATGTTTTCTTTGCAAAATGTACTGAAAAGGAATCTGTTTTTTATTGCCGTGGAATGCATCTTCACTCCAGGTGGATAAAGGTTTGCCAGCTGAAGGGATTTGATGCACAGCTGCAACCCAATGCATGTATTCATCCCAAAGCTGTCTTTGGATTCGTGTCCGACCTTCTTGGAGAGACAGTGGGAGGCTCTGGCCTGGAGATCACCAGATTCACGCCATTCCTCACTACAAGGCGATTTAAACCACAGCACAAAGTGCTGAAGGAACTCAGTGGGTTAGGCAGCATGTGTGTAGGGAATGGACAGATGACGTTTCGGGTCGTGACCCTTCAGACTGATTTTAATGTCCTATTAAATTTATGGCACTGCAGATTGTTTGGTCCCCATATCCCATCCACTGCCATGATAAAGACTCTCTTGTTCTTTAATATAAAGATTCTTCCCCTACCAAGTACTTCTTATTTTACACTTTGTAATTACTGCAACCAGTCTGTTTCTAACACTACAAGTAGTTAATGAAGGTTTGGAAGTCTGTAAAATGTCAAGTGTGACACAAAGTGCTGGAGTAACTCAACGGGTCTTTTTCAGACGGATTATTGAGGAAGGGTCCTGACCCGAAACATCACCCATCCATGTTCTCCAGAGATGCTGCCTGACCCGCTCAGTTACTCCAGCACTTTGTAATTTTTCTTGTCAACCACCATCTGTAGTTCCTTGCGCCTAATTGTAAAATGAGCACAGATCTAGTTTAATGAATGTAGGTGTATCATTTTTGCAAAGAAGCAGGGAGTTTCTAATGATCCAACCCACCATGGACACTTCAGACGGTCAGCTGTTAAAATGACGGGACAAATTAAAATAAAGATATAAGAAGTAGAAATAGGAGTAGGTCATAGAAAAACATTTTTCACACAGAGAGTGGTGAATCTATGGAATTCTCTGCCACAGAAGGTAGTTGAGGCCAGTTCATTGGCTATATTTAAGAGGGAGTTAGATGTGGCCCTTGTGGCTAAAGGGATCAGGGGGTATGGAGAGAAGCCAGGTACCGAGTTGGATGATCAGCCATGATCATATTGAATGGCGGTGAAGGCTCGAAGGGCCGAATGGCCTACTCCTGCACCTACTTTCTATGTTTCTATACTGGTACTAGCACTTAATCTGCCACTGAGTAAATTGGCGAATTCTAATCTCAGCACCACATTCATGTATCATTCTGGAGTAGTTCCTGAGGATTGGCGGGTAGCAAACGTAACCCCTCTTTTTAAGAAGGAAGGGAGAGAGAAAACGGGGAATTACAGACCAGTTAGTCTAACATCGGTAGTGGGGAAACTGCTTGAGTCAGTTATTAAAGATGGGATAGCAGCACATTTGGAAAGTGGTGAAATCATTGGACAAAGTCAGCATGGATGTACGAAAGGTAAATCATGTCTGACGAATCTTGTGGAATTTTTCGAGGATGTAACTAGTAGCGTGGATAGGGGAGAACCAGTGGATGTGGTGTATCTGGACTTCCAGAAGGCTTTCGACAAGGCCCCACATAAGAGATTAGCATACAAACTTAAAGTATACGGCATTGGGGGTTCAGTATTGATGTGGATAGAGAACTGGCTGGCAAACAGGAAGCAAAGAGTAGGAGTAAACGGGTCCTTTTCACAATGGTAGGCAGTGACTAGTGGGGTACCGCAAGGCTCAGTGCTGGGACCCCAGCTATTTACAATATACATTAATGATCTGGATGAGGGAATTGAAGGCAATATCTCCAAGTTTGTGGACGACACTAAGCTGGGGGGCAGTGTTATGTACAGAGGAGCATTCGTAATAAGGTGGATGAGTTGAATGTGCAGATAGCTATTAATAATTATGATATAGTTGGGATCACGGAGACATGGCTCCAGGGTGACCAAGGCTGGGAGCTGAACATCCAGGAATATTCAATATTCACGAGGGATAGACAGAGAGGAAAAGGAGGTGAGGTAGCGTTGCTGGTTAGGGAGGAGATTAACACAATAGAAAGGAATGACATTAGCTTGGAGGATGTGGAATCGATATGGGTGGAGCTGCGAAACACTAAGGGGCAGAAAACGCTAGTGGGTGTTGTGTACAGGCCACCTAACAGTAGTAGTGGAGTTGGAGATGGCATCAAACAGGAAATTAGAAATGCGTGCAACGAAGGTAACCCGTTATAATGGGTGACTTCAATCTACATATAGATTGGGTGAATCAAATTGGCAGGGGTGCTGAGGAAGAGGATTTCTTGGAATGTATGCGGGATAGTTTTCTAAACCAACATGTGGAGGAACCAACGAGAGAGCAGGCTATTCTAGACTGGATATTGAGTAATGAGGAAGGGTTGGTTAGCAGCCTTGTTGTACGTGGCCCCTTGGGCAAGAGTGACCATAATATGGTTGAGTTCTTCATTGGGATGGAGAGTGACATTGTTAATTCAGAAACAAGGGTCCTGAACTTAAAGAAAGGTAACTTTGAGGGTATGAGACGTGAATTGGCCAAGATGGACTGGCAATTGCTTCTTGAAGGGTTGACGGTGGATATGCAATGGAAGGCATTTAAAGACTGCATGGATGAACTACAACACTTGTTCATCCCAATATGACAAAAGAATAAATCAGGGAAGTTGGTGCATCCGTGGATAACGAGGGAAATTAGGGATAGTATCAAAGAAAAAGATGAAGCATACAAATTATCCAGAAAAAGCAGCCTACCAGGGGACTGGGAGAAATTCAGAGACCAACAGAGGAGGACAAAGGGCTTAATTAGGAAAGGGGAAATGGAGTATGAAAGAAAACTGGCAGGAAACATAAAAACTGACTCCAAAAGTTTTTATCGATATATGAAGCGCAAAAGATTAGTTAAAACAAATATAGGTCCCTTGCAGTCAGAAACGGGTGAATGGATCATGGGGAACAAGGACATGGCAGACCAATTGAATAACTACTTTGGTTCTGTCTTCACTAAGGAAGACATAAAGAATTTGCCGGAAATAGCAGGGGATCGCGGGTCAAATGAGATGGAGGAACTGAGTGAAATCCAGGTTAACCGGAAAGTGGTGTTAGGTAAATTGAATGGATTAAAGGCCGATAAATCCCCAGGGCCAGATAGGCTGCATCCCAGGGTACTTAAGGAAGTAGCCCCAGAAATAGCAGATGCCTTAGTGATAATTTTTCAAAACTCTTTAGATTCTGGAGTAGTTCCTGAGGATTGGAGGGTAGCTAATGTAACCCCACTTTTTAAAAAGGGAGGGAGAGAGAAAACGGGGAATTACAGACCAGTTAGTCTAACATCGGTTGTGGGGAAACTGCTAGAGTCAATTATTATAGATGGGATAGCAGCACATTTGGAAGGTTGTGAAATCATTGGACAAAGTCAGCATGGATTTACGAAGGGTAAATCATGTCTGACGAATCTTATTGAATTTTTTGAGGATGTAACTAGTAGAGTGGATAAGGGAGAAGCAGTGGATGTGTTGTATCTGGACTTTCAGAGGGCTTTCGACAAGGTCCCACACAAGAGATTGGTATACAAACTTAAAGCACACAGTATTGGTGGTTCAGTATTGATGTGGATAGAGAACTGGCTGGCAGACAGGAGGTAAAGAGTAGGAGTGAACGGGTCCTTTTCAGGATGGCAGGCAGTGACTAGTGGGGTGCTGCAAGGCTCAGTGCTGGGACCCCAGCTATTTACAATATAGATTAATGATTTGGACGAGGGAATTAAATGCAACATCTCGAAGTTTGCGGATGACACCAAGCTGGGGAGCAGTGTTAGCTGTGAGGAGGATGCTAGGAGGCTGCAGGATGACTTGGATAGACTGGGTGAGTGGGCAAATGCATGGCAGATGCAGTATAATGTGGATAAATGTGAGGTTATCCACTTTGGTGGCAAAAACAGGAAGGTAGACTATTATTTGAATGGTGACCGATTAGGAAAAGGGGAGATGCAGCGAGACCTGGGTGTCATGTTACACCAGTCATTGAAAGTAGGCATGCAGGTGCAGCAGGCAGTGAAGAAAGCGAATGGTATGTTGGCATTCATAGCAAAAGGATTTGAGTGCAAGAGCAGGGAGGTTCTATTGCAGTTGTACAGGTCTTGGTGAGGCCACACCTGGAGTTTTGCGTACAGTTTCTATGTTTCTATGTTAGCTGTGAGGAGGATGCTAGGAGACGGCAAGCTGACTTGGATAGGCTGGGTGAGTGGGCAAATGTTTGGCAGATGCAGTATAATGTGGATAAATGTGAGGTTATCCACTTTGGTGGGAAAAACAGGAAAGCAGACTATTATCTAAATGGTGGCCGATTAGGAAAAGGGGAGATGCAGCGCGACCTGGGTGTCATGGTACACCACTCATTGAAAGTAGGCATGCAGGTGCAGCAGGCAGTGAAGAAAGCGAATGGTATGTTAGCTTTCATAGCAAAAGGATTTGAGTATAGGAGCAGGGAGGTTCTACTTCAGTTGTATAGGGTCTTGGTGAGACCACACCTGGATTATTGCGTACAGTTCTGGCCTCCAAATCTGAGGAAGGACATTATTGCCATAGAGGGAGTGCAGAGAAGGTTCACCAGACTGATTCCTGGGATGTCAGGACTATCTTATGAAGAAAGACTGGATAGACTCAGTTTATACTCTCTAGAATTTAGGAGATTGAGAGGGGATCTTATAGAAACTTACAAAATTCTTAAGGGGTTGGACAGGCTAGATGCAGGAAGATTGTTCCCGATGTTGGGGAGGTCCAGGACAAGGGGTCACAGCTTAAGGATAAGGGGGAAATCCTTTAGGACCGAGATGAGAAGGACTTTTTTCACACAGAGTGTGGTGGGTCTCTGGAACTCTCTGCCACAGAGGGTAGTGGAGGCCAGTTCATTGGCTATATTTAAGAGGGAGTTAGATGTGGCCCTTGTGGCTAAGGTGATCAGAGGGCATGGAGAGAAGGCAGGTACGGGATACTGAGTTGGATGATCAGCCATGATCATATTGAATGGCGGTGCAGGCTCGAAGGGCCGAATGGCCTACTCCTGCACCTAATTTCTATGTTTTCTATGTTTCTATATCCTGGGGTTCGCTTACTATATACAAGATACAAGATACAAGAAACATTTATTTGTCACGTGTGCCAATTGACACAGTGAAATAAAATCACCATGCAGCCATACAGTAAAAATAAAGAACACAATGTAGAGTTGATCGAATTCAACATAAAACATCCCCACACAGCAGGATCAAAGTTTCCCACTGTGAGGGAAGGCACCAAAGTCAGTCTCTTCCCCTGATGTTCCCCACTGTTCACCCGTGGTCGGGGCCCTCCGCAGTCGCCGCTACGGGCGGCCCGATGTTCAGGCCCCCTCGCTGGGGTGATGCAAACCCAACGTCGGGGCTGGGGGACGTCCTCAGTGGCCTGGACCTCGAGTCGGCCACCTCCTACCAGAGTCCACGGCTCCCAAAGTCCACAGACCGCGCCGGGTGGTGATGCAACGCTGGAGGCCCTCGGCAAAGGGCCCCAGGACTCCACGGAGTTGTTCAGCGCCGCCCGCGTTGGAAGCTCTCCCAACCAGAGCTCCACGATGTTGAGCAGCGGCCCAACGCTCCGGAGCTCCAACAGCGACCCAGGTAGGCATCGCCCGCTCCGCGGTGACTCCAGCGCCGCTGTTGCAGCTCTGGTCCGGTTCCCGTCCCCGGCAGGAAAGGCCGCTCCGATCCAGGAGGTAGGCCGCGAGGTGGGGGCCAGGACGTGACTCGGAGAAATAGTCGCGTCCCTGCAAGGAAGCGACTGGGAGTTACTTTCCCCCTTACCCTGCCCCCCTCCCCCACATATAAAAGTTAATGTTTCCCCCCAAAACGGACTTTAAACTGACTAAAAATTAAAAAAAGATGGAAAAACAAATTGGCTGCAGGCAGAGGCTGCTGTCAGTGCATTATTGTCAGTATATTGATCTTGGAATATCAAAAACATAGGTTTAAGGTGAGAGGAAGGAATTTTAAAGGGGATTCAAGCGGGAAGTTTTTTTAAACTCGGAGTGCTTGATATTGGTAACCAGTTCAGTGTAGTTTCTACTTTGTCAGTTCAGCTCAGTTTCTGTTCAACTTGCTATCAGCGAGGTGGTGATGTCAGATATAATAGTAAGATTAAACGAGAACTTACCAGTTTGAAGTTTGATCTTTATTTTATGAGGAGTCGAGTTGAGGGACTACGTGAAGACCCCGCCCCAGGACGCATGCGCGACATTCTTCAAAGCAGTGGTGTGAAATCACAGATACCAGAGTAGACTAATATAGTAAGATAAGAGAGAACTTCCATACCAGTTGAACTTTATAATAGAGGGTTTTGGGAGCGGAGGGCACGTAATCCCTCATCGTAACTCCTCATAAAATAAAGATCAAACTTCAAACTGGTAAGTTCTCATTTAATCTTACTATTTTACTTCGGAGTCACGTGAGTGACTACGTGAAGATTTCAAAGCTCTGTGATTTCATGCCCTGGAACGAGACCATGCTCACCACACTGCCATTCTGGGACGGAGGATGAACGTATTTCACACACGACACTGTGCTGAAAAACAATAAAGGTATTATTCATACCTAAAATAATATGCCCCACATTGGGTAATTTATTTTACAGAACTTAATTTTTCCCTGCAAACGTCTCAGGATCGCCCACGGGTTTATTATAAAGCATTGAACGCGTTCATTGCTCCACCCCGCTGTGGCAAGGATGTGGTCCATAGGAACTCCCATCATCCTAGCGTCCGATGTAGATGCAGCCCTGTTGGAGTGAGATTTGAAAACATTAGTATTCACCACTGCACGTAATACCACCCGAAACCATCTGGATATGGTTTGCACTGTGACCTTAGGTGAGGGCATTTATGGCTAATGAGAAAGCTCTCTCCGTGCCCATAAGTGTCTTGGTGACTATATATTGGAAAGTATGTGTCACTATGCAGGGCCGACTATCTGCAGGATAGGCCAGAACTCTAATATTGGCCAAAGGAACCGGGTCAGTCTAGTTTAAGTACCCCTGTATGTAGCAGGTTATCTGCCATTTGTGACAGACATGACGTCCTATTCTAGCTTGTGTAAGGACTGGACCCGTTGTGCTGATCCAAGTGCCATAATCATTCCCATCTAGGATATTAGTTTGTCCAGAGTGAGCCCCGATATTGGTGTCCATCCTCGTAACATGGTGTACTACCTATGTCCCATATATAGGTGTATCTGGACCTGGGGGGAATAGAGTACAAATACCCCTCATTCGTTTAGGTACTAGTGGGTGTGATCCTATAGCCAGGTGATCACTCCCTCTGCCCAGATATTAGCTAGGGCACTCCTTGCACAATAATGGCACTGTAACTCAATCCTTCATCGAAATGAAGGGTGGCCAGAACTCCAGCACTTCAGTGTTGGTGGCTGAGTCATATGTAGTGTTCGTCCTGGTGCTGAACACTTCCCATTTCCTGACATATGTCAGGTACTGTCTTCTCGTGGACTCCCTGCACGACGCTGAGATGGCATTGATCGTCCTGTCGGAGAGTCCGTATCCCAGAAATGGCCTGTTCAGAAACTGCAAATCAACAAGTTCATACAGTCATGGCACGGATACTTTCCCGCACGGGGTGTGCCAACCTCCTTGGCCGTTGTTGATCCAGATGCAGGGTTCTGAGACCATCTTTGTACTGTTGGGAACCATGGTACCCGTTGCGGCGTCTTGTTTAATTATTGTAAGACTCGCCTGATGAGGCAGAAGGGGAAAATGCATAGCAAAACAAAAAACCTCCCCCAATGCAGCGAGAAATCGTCCATCGCTGCTGCCCCTGGGTCTGGTTCCCAAGCAACATATGTTGGTAGTTGGTGAATTAGTCCGGATGGAAAAAAGATCGATATCTGGTGTCCCATACCGGTCTATAATATCTGTAAACACTTTCCGATCCAACATCCATTTAATGTTGTCGTTGAATTTACGTGACCTGATGTCTGCCACTGTATTTAGCTTGCCTGGAAGGTAAGTGGTTGAGATCCAAATCTCTCTCCCAGACACCAGTGCCAGATATTATTAGGCAATTCATCACATGATATCGACTTTATTTCACCCATATGATTATATATAGGCCCCCAGTGTGGTATCAATCTGTACCGTACATGCAACTGGTGCTCATCTGAGCAGTAGGCCCTGAGTCCATGAAACGCTCCCAGCATTTCTAGATAATTAATTCCTAGTGCTTTAAATAGAATAATTTTTGTGCACTCATCTGCCACCACAACTTGCGGGTGGTATTAGTTGCTCCCCAACCTTTAGCACTGGCATCAGTCTGTAATGTACCCTAGGGATATAGAATGGGGTGATGGGGTTAGGATAATATGGAACATTTCTATCCACCAGTTTAATTCTAATTACTTTCCCTGGTAGTTGCATAGGCCTATTGAAATGGCCTGTATGATTTTTGAGAGCTAAAATTTCCCTCTTCCAGGTTTTAGTAATGGAGTGGTCCAATTGTGCTGCTGGGAACGCAGCCACCAATTCCCAATCACTCTTGCTCCTTGCCGAATGGATGGTTCCCTGATGCCAGTGAGGCTTTTGCATACTCCCATCAAGTCTGTCACTTTGTTTGGTGGCAAGGTGATAGACATATGAACAGAGTCAATAGTGAACCCCAAATAATCCATGGTAGTGGAGGGTTCCAATTTTGATTTATCTGGATGTACGTTAAACCTCTCTGTTGTGGCTGATACCACCAATGTAGCCAGCACCAATTTTCACCTACAATGAGAATATCATCAAGGTAAGCCATGACGATATGGTTATGTTTCTTTAAGTATGCTAAAGCTGGTTTTAATAAATTTGTAATAGCCTGGGTGCTGATGACAACCCATTGGATAAGGCATACTACCATTGCTGTCCCATCCAGATAAATTTCAGGTATTTACGATGACCCTGTGTGTGACAAACGTGTCTAATTTGAAATGGGCATACTGAACGGAAGTATTTAGTTCGGTCAAATCTATAATGATACGGCAACCACCATCTTTTTAGTTTTTTATAAATATATTTGATACGAACTCTTGAAATTCTCTGATTGTTTTCTCAATCCATTTTGTGTTTAGTCATAGAAACATAGAAACATAGAAATTAGGTGCAGGTTAGATTACTGTTAGTCTTAACAGTTCAGCATGGCCTGCTGTTCTCTCTTTTTGTGAAGTATGAACTTCCTGCTAGGCGTATGCTGAACTGGGACGGTAGTTCGTATACAAATTCAATTTTGTAATTCTGAATACTTCCGAGTATGTAAAAGTTCAGAGGTAAAAGTGCAGCACACATGATGAAAACAAGTGCAACCGTCCCCCAACTTTAATGAATCGGACATGCAATGTTTTTTAAGACAACCAGACCCACCTACCTCCATGGTTACCGGTGTTGTGTGGGTTGTCTCCGCAGTTGTTTCTTCTGGTTATTGTGTTGCTGCGTTGTGGGTTGGCGCGTTTTCCATGAAGGCCGGGCTGGGCCATGGTCTGAAAGACCGCTGTGCAGGTGGGCCGGCCTTCGAGCTTTCACCACCAGATGGTCTTCCATAGCACCGATGTCTGGTGGGTGTGTAGGGGTGCTGCCGTTGTTGATAGGGGGTTTTAGAGATGCTTGGCACCTTGATCAGGCCTATAGCCTTGGCTTCCTCATGCAGGTCTTTCACCTGCTTCGGGAGGTCCCCCAACAGCAATTTTGGTGCCTGTGTGCTACTTGTCTTGCATAATTCCGCACTTCTTGATGTATACCCAAAATCTCCACTGAGTATTACACAGTCTGCTAGAGCATCACGTAACTCTTCAGGCAAATCAACCCCATCAGTTGTCCTGGTACTGCTGTGATTTTAGCAGCCAGCAGTTTTCCTCTGGAGCTTCACCTCCTGGCTCCTTATAGATGGGCTCCTGTTGCCCCAGATGGGGTCATGGACTGCTGGTACTTTAAGAGAAATGGAGTTCTCTGGAGCAATGTACTTCCCAGCCATAAAGTTAATGGCTTGCTCCTGTAGCTGGTTTGTAGCCATGTATTTTTCACTGGCTTGCAGCTTTGTATAGGCAGTCCTTCTTGAGTTGATACAGCATGCCACAATCTTCTGCTGCTCTCTCTTCTGGCACCCCTCACAGTTGACTGTTTCAGCCATTGCCCCTTCTTCAGGGTCAGCCCAGCTCTGACCCCTAATGCTCCCCTGCGAAGAGGGTGAGACATTTGGCAGTCCTTGAAAGGATGCTGCCGTGGGTCTGCGAGGAGACCCACTGTGACTCTGCCCCTGCATAAGCAGGTCACTCTGGAGCACTGCTCCCCACCCGCTCCCGCGGGAAAGACGCCCACCATCCCTATCCGGGAATGGGGTGTCTTCAGGTCCGGACCCAGCCGAGTCAACGGACCTGTCCGACTTCCGGGTGGTTTTTGCCGCCGACCGCGGCGCACCTGCTGTCTGTAGCGGCGAGAAGCCGGGAGCTGCTGGCAGCACCTGCAGCTCTGGAGAGACGGCACGCGCTGGCTGCTTCCACAGCAGCGGTATCAGCTGCTGCTCTCCCTTGGCGACTCCATGGTGCTTCCTCCTGAAAAAGAAATCACACCGAGTCGCCACGCTCACCAGAAAAGGTAAGACTTACCTTCAGTAAATTTTCAAAATTCGCGCTGGAGGAGCGGCGCTCCTCCCGACTGTCGCTTCCGCAATGCGTTCGACGATATGTCGCGCATGCGTCCTGGCGGGGTCTTCACGTAGTCACTCACGTGACTCCGAAGTAAAATCACTGGATTATCAATGACATCAAAGACATTAGACTGAAAGAAAGAACAAATACTAATAGTGGAGGGAGAGAGGAAACCAGTTCTGCCTTTGTAGGGGTGAATCTGTCCATAAACATCAGACATTTTAATTTATTGACCTTTTGGTAGCGCGCTCGTATGTATGGGTGTCCATTATAAGGGCATTCATAGCTGAAGGTTATTGTGATGTTTTTTACATCAAGTAAATGAAATATTCCTTGGAGATGGTTCTGCCAGGAACAAAACATTCTGCATTACAAGTTCAGTTCACCAGCTAATAGAGTGGCGACCATAATACTGTACCAATCGGCCAGATTAGTTAATGCAAATTGTACCCATGGGCAAATGACTGAATAATGATCTTGTACGGTACTCTGAGAAAGGAGCACATCTTTACCTGGAGCCACTGCCCATGGACCCATTCTTGGTCATCTCGCCCTGTGGGTCTTGAGATTCAGAGGATTTTAACCATTAGCCTTAAACCAGGACTGCATCAGGCCTGCACTGTGAAACGCTGCTTGTCAATTCATGTTCCCCCTGCCTGGCGACTGGTCCAAGACACAGTCATGGAAATCACCAATCCCGGGTCAAGGCATTCCCGATTTCCAAAAGTTGACATAAATGACTGGAAAACTCAGGCATGTAAATTAGTTTTGATCACCTCTACGTTTGACATGCATAAAGAGAAATTGTTGGTTGTGTAGGAAAATCCTAATCTCTTTCTGGGGTCTTGACACTTTATATTGTATGTAACATAGAACAGTACAGTGCAGGAACAGGCCCTTTGGAACACAATGTCCGTGCTGAACACGATGCCAAGTTAAACTAATGTCCTCTGCCCGCATGTGATTCATATCCCTCCACGCCCTGCCTATCCGAAAGCCTCCTAAATGCCACTATTGTATCTGCCTCCACCACCACTCCAGGCAGCACGTTCCAGGCACCCACCACCTTCTGTGTAACAAATATATATATTTGCTCCACACACTCTATTTCTCTATTTCTCTAATCAGAAGATGCAAGGAGCTGCAGATGCTGGTACCACCTCGTCAGAATGTTCTGCAATAGAATATAATGTTTGTAAAAGCCCTGCCTGCTTCAAGTAGAAAGTTGTAAATAGTTTCATGCTGTTTCACCGAACTGATTAGATATAATGGCACTAACATTAAAGTCAGTTTTTTTTTAAATGGGAATATGTGATGGGCTCTTCATTGTGGTCTGAAGTCACTGGCATCCAGCAGTTAATTAGTTGCACCAAAGATTAACAAGTAACTGTAAAACTCCATGAACGGTGAGATCTCAGCTGTGATATTTGCGGCTGGTGCTTAAACCCATGATTCCTTGGGAGTTTGTCGCTACATTGAAAGAACGAGAATTTAGATCATGCCTTGTACTTCATATTCAGTGAAGTGGGATTCTGGTGCATGGACAAATCTGTAAGGGAACTCAGTCATAACATTCCAGGCAGTGAGGTGCCAAGCGGAAACTGAAACTCGGCAGCCCAGTGGCGTAACGGTAAAGCTGCTGCCTCACAGCACCAGAGACACGGGTTCGATCTTGGCCTCTGGTGCTGATGTGTGGAGTTTGTACGCTTCTCCCTGTGACCGTGCGGGTGTTTTCCGGGTGCTCTGGTTTCCCCCCCCCACAGCCCAAAGACATGCGGTTAATTGTAGGTTAATTGGCCCTCTGTAAATTGCCTCTAATGTGTAGGGAGTGGATGAGAAAGTGGGATAACAGACAATTAGTGTGAACAGGTGGTCGATGGTCAGCAGGGACTCGATGGGCCAAAGGGTCTGTTTCTACGCTGTATCTCGGAACTAAACACAACTAGACTGAAGTGAATGTGCATCTCACTGTTAACAGAAGTGATGGTTGAGAAAGAAATGAGCAAAGACAGCACTGAATACTTTCTGTTAACATCCTCCATTATAACCTCTCTCTTCACAGCGACCATGTTCCTCGAATGCTGGAAGCGAAGGCAGATGAGATTGTGCTACCAGTGGGATTTAACTGGTCTGGAAGAGGAAGAAGTGAGCTAAACATTGGGTTTTCTTTTGACTTTGAATCTGTATCTTGAGTTTAAGACCATTCGCAATCCATCCAATAATCTTTGTCAAAGAGGAATAAGGCAATGACTGTGTAATGGTGGGGAAAGACAAGAGATCTGGAATTGCTAGAAATCTGAAATCGAAACAGAACAGTCTCTACAGGTCAGGCTTCACCTGCAGAGAGAACACCTGATGACAGATCGCCAACGTGGGACTAGTGCAGATGGGGCATGTTGGTTGGCATGGTCATGTTGGGCTGAAGGGCCTGTTTCCATGCTGTCCATAAATCTATGACTCTCGGTCTTGATCTAGTCTCCGGCCCTCTATGGCCCAGTGTGTTCCCATGGCCACACTTGACTTTGGCAGCTCCATCAAACTCATTGACTTCCAGCCCTGGAACCTAAGCCCATTCCATTCCACGATTTAAAAATAGATTGAAGACATTTTAGTCTTTAATCAAGAATCGTGATGTAACCTTATCTACCCAATTTCCTGCAGACATTAGCTTCCCTACATGAGTACAAATGTATCCTTCATGTGCGTATGAAGCAAGTGTGAACCGGTTAAAATGCTCTGTACAAGTATTTCAAAAATCTGAATAACTGAATAGAGCTTTAAGTCTATTTACTTCTAAAGATCTGAGCTTCAATCCATCCAGACTAATGGAATAGCACAGTCAGATGAAAGCATTCTTCTGCACAATAAGTTATTATCCAGTTCCTAATGGTTAAGGCTTCCCATCACATTGCGACTCACAGCTCAGAACTGAATTGACAGGACACTGACAGTCCTATGTAAGATGCTGTGGGGAAAATTAAAATAAATGTTTTGGAGGAACTGCAGATGCTGTTTTAAACCAAAGATGAGGAGAAGACAATGGAAAAAAGAGTTTGGTGACGTTTCGGGTCGAGAATGCTGAAGAAGGATCTCGACCCAAAACATAACCTATTCCTTTCCTCCAGAGATGCTGCCTGACCAACTGAGTTACTCCAGCTTCAAAAGAAATGGTAGTCGTGGTGAGCCAGTTAGGGTAGGATATTCGATGGAAAAGAACAGGAGAAACATTATTTTTAAAGCGGAGATTGATAAGTCATTGATTGATAAGGGCATCAAAGGTTGGGAGAAAGCAGGAGAATGGGGTTGAAAGAGAAGGATAGATCAACCATGATCAGATGCTGGAGTAGACTCGATGGGCTGAATGGCCTAATTCTGCTCCTATGACTTCTGGTCTTATTGGCATGTGTCTGATGGAGCTCTAACTGAGGCATTAACCTTATTCACTGAATTATTGTAGCTGGCATTTACACTGAGGCAGCAACATAGCAGTAGCATTAAATGGAGTGTACCGGATGGTGCTGTCAGCGATGGCAGCCTCTCCTATTGTGTCTGTCTTTTTGTCATTATTTTGTTATTTTTAGTGTGTTTTTAAAAAGTATGTGTTAATGTTCTCTGGTTTGTTTTATGTGGGGGGTCAGAGGAAACTTTGTTTCCAATTTCCTACCTTGCCGGAGATTAGATTTTTTTTTCCGGATCGTATCTCCGGTTGCTCTGCGGCCTAGCATCATGGAGCTGGAGGCCTTGCTCGAGATTGTCTGAGCCTCACCGCTGGGCTGTGGACTCGCCATCGGAGCACGTGATCCTTTGCCTGGTATCGACGCTCCAACTGCGGCCTGCGGATTTCAACACGGAGGAGCTCACAATCTCGGGTAGAGGCTGATGTCGGGAAGTTCCATGCTGCAGGAGGTTCGACCAGTCCTGACTCTGGAGTCCGATCGCCCGGCGTGGGCAGCTGAGATCCCCCCCGATGCCGGAGCTTGGTCGCTCCGATGCGGAGGGCTCGCCGGCCGGTGGTGGGGGCCAAGATCGCCCAGACGCCGGAAGGTTTGAGTGCCCCGACCGCGCGAGACCAAAGAAGGGAAGAAGATTGAACTTTTTTTGCCTTCCGACACAGTGAGGAATGTGGGGGAGTCGCTGTGGTGGATGTTCATGTAAAAAAATTATTTGGGTGTCTTGTTGCTCTTTATTAGTATTACGGTATGGCAATCTGAATTTCACTGTACCTTAATTGGTACATGTGACAATAAACTGGCCTTGAAACCTTGAAAAGACAAATAAAACTGCTGGAAGTCACCTTGTGTTCCTGATGTTTGCACCTAATTTTGCTGTGCACTAGATCTCGAGGCAGTGACACAAGCTGATTAACGACATAGTAGAGGTAATGATATGTGCGGACAGTGCTATTCTTTGTGACGTTACTTGCCAGTACTGCGTACCGTTAATTCCAAAATTCCACCCGGTAACTCTAAAAAGTTTAAAAACTAGATTTTCAAATGTTTGGAATTGTTTTAAATATATATTACAAAAGGATTACGAAAGTTTAAAAAATAAATGTTATTCATTAAATTAGGAGGTCAGGCCCTTAAACAGCTTAAGCAGCTTATAGAATGACAATCTGCCACAGACACCAACAGCAAGGCACAAAATGCTTACCTTTATGTCTACAGCATACTGGCACTGTTCACAGATCCATGAAAGACATCAAACAGAATCGTCGTTGTTCCTGATTTATGTATGCAACTTGTAGCCAGCAGTCTTATTGATCCTGATGCCACTAAAATCAAGAGAGATTTTAGTTAGATATAGCTCTTAGGGCTAACGGAATCAAGGGGTGTGGGGAGTAAGCAGAATGGTGTACTGATTTTGGATGATCAGCCATGATCATATTGAATGGCGGTGCTGGCTCAAAGGGTCAAATGGCCTAATCCTGCACCTATTTTCCATGTTTCTATGTAAAATCATACTCATTGCTAGGAATATTTTGTTTTTAATAAAGTGTTTTATTTTAATGTTTCCTTTCTCTTTTGTTGCCAATAATGCATCAAGGAGCGCATGAAGGTTTGAGACTGTTTGAATGCAGACATTTCCTTCCTTTGTATTTCATCGTTTATTCCAGCCGGGCATCATTTTTCACTGCTAGTAACTTTCAGCAGAACGTGTCTGCAGTAATTTCCAAATGAATGTATCCTTTGTGTTGTGTTGCCCAGATTTGCACACAAGACACCAAATGTGGTCTGACCAGACCTTCACATAGCACAGAACCTCCTCCCCTTCATAAACTTGTCCTCTCAATATAAATGTTAAAATTCCTTTTAGTTCTTTTGCTTACTATTTTGAATTTGTCTTCACACATTTACATGATGTTGTTGCACATGGACTCCTCAATCCTCTTTTACTATTAGCTCTTGACTATTTTACTATTTTAATATGACACTTTATTTTTCAAGAAGCTCTCTGTTAATCTTCTATCCTGGATTTACTCACACTTGTGATAAAATCCATCTGCTGTAAATTTGCCCATTAATTTAGTTTAATGAGGGGTTCTGTTCCTGTCAGTTCTAACTACAGCATCACCATTGTGTCAGAGGCAAACTTGATTATATAATGTATGTCATTCAACAAAAAATGTAAATATTTTGAGGCACAGCACATGTTGTTAAGATTGTAGTATAGGCCTCCTTTCTGTTGAGTGCATACACATTGCTACCAATTTGTTATCTAATGCCCGATCTTTAAATCATTTGCCTTCAGTTTAATAGTTTTCACTCTTACGAAGCATAGTGAATGCCCTGGGACTCCATCCAATGTGCGTGCACAGACATTCCCTTTTCCATCATGTGGGTAACTTCCACAAGCATTTCTGTGTTTGGCCGACATGACCCATATGTGCAAATCCATGTTTCTTCCCTCTGGTAAGATCAAATCTCTCCAAGTGCTCAAATCCTTTGTCTTTGGGCTAGCAATCCATGTTGAGTTGAGGAATTGAACATGCACATTTCCAACATAAATTGGTGCTTTGTTAGGAATTTAGAAAGTTATGACTGAACAACCAGCAATTTCCTACTTAAAACCCTAGTGTACAAACCATCAAGTCCTTTGTCAGACATTTGGGCCATTTTCCTCAAACTTGCTCACGTTCACATTAATTTTGCTCCATTTTTACTGCTTGGAAAATATTGCCCCGCATAGACAATATTTTCCAACTCACTGTTGCCTATGGCAGCGTATAATATTTCATAAGTTGCGTTTTGTTGAATTGTGCCTGACCAGTTTTGCATTATTTTAGGAGCACCCAAGACCGGAATATGAAACGAAACTTCTGCAGAAGAAGCTTTTAAAAGAAAAAAAGGATCTAAATGTAAGTTTTGTGATTATGTTTTTGCTGCAATAGCAGTGTGTCCAAAATCCAGTCACCAACTCTTTGGGGGTTGCATGTTTTGGGAAAATGTCGTCTGGAATACTCTGCTTGGAAGAAGTCCTTGTGCACAGAGGCTTTTGTAGAGCGTGCAGTGAGTTAGAGGGCAAACTGCACATCACAGGCATGCTGCTTGTAATTTTCTCTGGTGAATGCTATGAGAAAAACTTGGCCCTACTGTAGGAACAGGGTCTCTGCAGGACACTTGTATCATGATTTCCTGTCAAGCCCAACTACTCTCCATCTCCTGCATATCCACCTCTGACAGCATGACCCCAGGTCGGGAGAGTGGGCAAAGAAGTGGTGGATGGAATACAGCGTAGCAACATGTGCAGTCATGCACTTTGGTCGTAGGAATAAAGGCATAGACCATTTTCTAAATGAGGATAGGATTCAGAAATCGGTGATGCATAGGGAATTGGAGCTGCTGGGTGCAGGATTCCCCAAAGGTTACTCTCAGTCTGAAGAAGGACCTCGACCCGAAACATCACCTATTCTTTTTCTCCGGAGATGCTGTCTGACCCGCTGAGTTACTCCAGCTTTTTGGCTGTCTTCAGGATAATTTGCAAGTTGAATTGGTAGTGAGGAAGGCAAATGCAATGCTAGCATTCATTTGCAGATAACTAGAATACAAAAGCACTGATGTAATGCTGAGGCTTTATAGGGCACCAGTCAGACCACATTTGAAGTATAGTGAGCAGTCGTGGGCCCCATATCTGAGGAAGAATGTGCTGTCATTGGAAGGGGTCCAGAGGATGTTTACAAGAATGATCCCAGGGATGTTTGGCTTAATGTATGATGGGCATTTGACAGCTCTGGGCCTGTACTTGCTGGAGCTTAGAAGGATGAGGATGAGAGGGGATCTCATTGAAACTTACCGAATAGTGAAAGGCCTGGATAGTGTGGATGTGGAGAGGATGTTTCCACTCGTCGGAGAGCCTAAGACTGGAGGGCACAGCCTCAGAATGAAAGTACATTCCAATAGAAAGGAGATGAGGAGAAATGTATTTAGCCAGAGGGTGGTGAATCTGCGGAATTCATTGCCACAGACGGCTGTGAAGGCCACGTCTTTGGGTATTTTTAAAGTGGAGATTGACAGATTCTTGATTATTAAGGGTGTCAAAGGTTATGGGGAGAATGCAGAAGAATGAGGTTGAAAGGGAAAGATAGATCAGCCATTATTGAATGGCAGAGCAGACCCGATGAGCCAAATGGCCGAATTAAGCTCCAATGACATGATCTTATGAACTTACCTCAATAAGGAATTTCTAGCCCAATGTCTTTACGCTGTGAAAGTTCTATACTCAATGCTCGTGTGTTTCTGAGAAAGCCCTTGACTTTTGGTGATGTCTCCTTGTTTTGATGGGATTATAGTTTGTCGTGTTTCAATTGGCGCCTGCCTTACTTTGACTGCACTCTGCACAGACATGCCAATGATAAACAGCATTGTTTTACAGGAGAAAAATCAGCAGCAAAGATGCACAAAAGACAATAACAAATGGAGCGGCAAGGTTCTCTCCGCTGTGGGTGGCCTAAACCTGGTAACTATAACTCCTTCTAATATCATACCCGGTGTAATACTCCACCTAAATTCAATTTACTGGGTCATTTTTGAGCTTATTGTTTAATTTATGCTTATAAAAGGCCTGAAAGGAATAGAATTCGCCTGCGAAAGGATTTCACATGGTCAACATCCTGTATTCATTGGAATGAAGAGATTAATGTTTGTGGTTTAAGTTTCTTCCTTGTATCCATTTTCATCCAATATCCTGGATGGAATTTGATGCAAGAAGAGATACGGAGAGCACGCTGATCTGTAGCTCGGAGATGCTGCCGAGCACAGCGAGAGCGCAGGTAATGGAAAGATCCTAATCTGTACAGAGTGGAAAATACAGATGGGCAGTGGAAACTGGAGCAAGAGGTAGACTTACTGTGTTTAATTTAGTTTAGTTTTGAGATACAGCGTGGAAAACGGACCCTTTGGCCCACCGATCCTTGCAGCCCAGCTCTCACCACATCACACTAACAATTTTTACCAAAGCCAATTAACCTACAAACCTGTACATCTTTAGAGTGCGGGAGGAATCCGGAGCACCCGGAGAAAACCCACGTGGTCACAGGGAGAATGTACAAAATCGGTACAGCACCTGTAGTTGGGATCGAACCTGGGTCTCTGGCACTGTGGGGCAACAGCTCTACTGTTACGCCACTGTGCCCCCCCCATAAAGGACTTCTTAGTTAAAGCTCTGGTAGCAACGATCATAGTGTGATTGAATTTTACTTTCAGTGAGAGAGAGGATGGGTACAAGAGAAGTATTTGAATGTTGCTAGTTATGAGGGCATGAAAACAGAATTGGCTAAAGTGATCTGGAAAATTAGATTAAAGGATCAAGGGAGGAAATTGGGGGAAATTACAATCACCGAGCAGATGATGCTTACCCAGTTGTTGAAGCATTGGACTGGACTGTGGCCGCAGATCCAAACCAATCCACAAGAGGCAGCACAGTGGCGCAGCTGGAGGAGCTGTTGCCTCCCAACGTCAGAGACCTGGGTTTGATCCTGACCTCGGGTGCTGTCTGTGTGGAGTTTGCACGTCCTCTCTGTGACCGCTTGGGTTTCCTCCGGGTGTTCCGTTTTCCTCTCATGTCCCAAAAACATGCAGATTTGTAGGTTAATTGGCCCTCTCTAAATCGCCCCTAGTGTGTAGGGAGTTGCTGGGAAAGTGGGATAGCATAGAACTAGTGTGAACGGGTGGCCGGCACGGACTTGGTGGGCTGAAGGGTCTGTTTCCATGCTGTATCATTCATTCAATTCAATCAATCCTGATGACCAATAAGGTAAATGCTGTATAGTTTTGAAATCTCCAGTAGATTCTGAGCCAAAGTGGATGATTGGGATTGTGAAGTTGAGGTTGCCATGAGTAAAGCGACGTGCTGGCATGTTAGTTGTCCACACTAAATTGTCTGTGTTAGAGGAATTGGTAGAATCTGGGGGGAGTTGATGGAAAGATGGGGTGAATAGTTTCCAGGGAGAATTAGGGAGGGAATGAGATAGTTCTGTGAGCTGCCACAGACACAATGGGCCAAACGTCCTCCTTTACATCATGACAAAATATAG
The DNA here is from genome assembly GCA_035221665.1 of Okamejei kenojei. Lineage (NCBI taxonomy): Eukaryota > Metazoa > Chordata > Chondrichthyes > Rajiformes > Rajidae > Okamejei > Okamejei kenojei. The sequence continues at coordinate 14,805,789 of CM069151.1, forward strand.
ATCTTGTGAAATGCCTCGAGGGTTAAGTGCCTGCCTGCTATGATGTGTAAACCCCTTGCTGGGCCAGAGTTCCAACCTCTTCTTTGTAACTAAACCATCATCATTATAATGTTGCTACCGGGGAATATTTTCCGTAAGTTTGATTTACAGTCTCAGGGAAAGAATCTGCATGAAATGTGTTTAAGGTGGTGACAGGACTCTTGACACCACAATTTAATCCACTTTTTTTTTAAACTGGTCATACAAAAAATGTATCTTCCCCAGTTTTCAAAAGTGTCTTCCCAACATGCACTATGAAGTATCAAGATGCTGGAATTAAATTTTCCGACTGAGTTGTGATCAGCCTGTTTGGCTGATGCGCCGACTGTGATGTGCTCCCTGTTTACTAATCCCGAGGGTCAGCAGACAGCGCCCTCTCAACAAGCGTCTGTTTGTTTAGTTGTGGGGCTGTGGTGCATCAACAAAGCTATTTGACCGACTCTTGGGATCGTGAGTGAATTAAACATGCCTGTGGCAAAGAGCAAAACCGTTTAGTCCCATTTGATAAGCACAAGCAAGCTTTATGGGAACACTGTAATGTACCATTAGACCTTTGTTCTTCCCAATAAAATGTGGCAAGTCATCTCCAAGCTTCCTTGTGGAGCTTTGGAATTGACCACCTCTGTAGGAAGCACAGATCACTTGTCGATAGAGTTGTACATCTGTTCCCAGCACAGTGTAGTCATTTCAGTGGTGCCTATTATCTCATTAGCAGCATCAAAACAGACGTCATAATCGTCTTTCATGCTCCTGAATTAGATTAGAAGATGAGATTACATTTTTGTAAGCGATGGCCAAAGAACAGAAAGGATATTAAATGAAAGATTTGCATTATGTGCATCCTTGAACACCCTCGGGACATTGAAAAAGGCGTATTGAGTGCTGCAAAAAACACTCGGACCCCTTGTCAATCGACCTACCTGGGCACCACCAATAAAGTGATGCTCTTCTGTCTAGCTGTGCATAAGAACTTTTCTTCTGACATGGTTGTTCACCGTTAGTGGGAAATATTGTACTGGGACTAGACAGCACAAGCTATGCATTAAAAAGTTATTACCAAGGAATGTCAAGAGGTGTCTTGCCTTTCCATTTCCTTTTTGTTGAATTTCCCATTTCTGAGGCAACTGTGCACCTGTTGTGGAACGGTTGTGTTTACTGATGGAGTTTAACATTATTTGTTGGCGTGGTGACCCAGTTTCTGCGCACCAGATAGCCTTTAGTGATTATAAGGTTATCCAAGTTAAGGGACTTTGCTAATGTACTTTGCCAACCCTTGGGATGTAAAGGACTAAATGAGGTGCAATAACAATATTTAAAAGGCACTTGGACAGGTGACAGAATATTGGACAGGTGACAGAATCATTTCTCGATTAGCATGGGTGTCAGGGTTATGGGGGAAAGCAGTAGAATGGGGTTAGGAGGGAGAGATAGATCAGCCATGATTGAATGCTGCAGTAAACCTGATGGGCCAAATGGCCTAATTCTGCTCCTAACACTTATGAGGTTTGTGGAAAGTTTGAGAGAGACGTGGGACAGATGCAAGCAAATGGGACTATCGTAGATGGGGCATCTTGGTTGGCATGGACGAGGTTGGCAGAGGGATCTGTTTCTGTCTCCAGAACTCCGGTGTGCCTCATTGCCCTGCCAGTGTCAACACTGTGTTAGTTCAACAAGTATTTTTTGTGCATCAAGAAATTTCTAGCCCAACATCTTAATAATGTGAAAGTTTTATACTCTGTGCTTGTGTTATTGTGACTTGGCTTGGGTTTTAGCGATGCAACCTTGTTTTAACGAGATCCGTATCTGTCATGTGTAGGAAGGAACTGCAGTTGCTAGTTTAAACAGAAGATAGACACAAAAAGCTGGAGTAACTCAGCGGGTCAGACAGCATCTCTGGAGAAAAGGAATATTTAACATTTTGGGTCTGAAGAAGGGTCTCGACCCGAAATGTCATCTATTCCCTTTTGCCAGAAATGCTCTCTGACCCGCTAAGTTACTTCAGATTTTTGAGTCAATCTACAGTATGTCAAGTTGTAGTTGGTGCCTGCTTTAATTTGACCGCACTTTGCCCTGATCTGCCAATGATAAAAGTTTGGGCGTGGGCAGGTATGAAGTTTCTGGTACTGAGACACACACTTGGACCTCTCTGGAGCACAAGGGGCAATGCTTTCACCACCTAATTGAGCCAGAGGAGGTAATTGAGGCAGATAAAATAACAGTGTTTGAAAGACATGCTATATGGAGAGGAAAGGTTTAGAGGGATATGGGCCAAATAGCATAGATGGGGCGCCGTGGTTGGCAAGGGCAAGTTGGACTGAAGGGCCTGTTTCCGTGCTGTATGACGTGCTTATAAATTGTCTCGTCCCAATACATCGTGCATGATTCTCATCAACTTCCACACTCACTCAGTAATGAGGTGAACAACAGTTTCAGGGTGCCACAACAGGTAACACTAGGAACTATAGATGCTGGTTCACGAGAAGTTACACAAAGAAAAATGAAGCTGGTTTAAAATTTGAATTTTCGAGATTAGGCACCTGATTTCTTGCTGGCATTTTCCCCCCGATTTACTAAAGATGAAAAACATAGCAAGTTGTAAACTTTATTGATTTTCACACTTTCCCTCCTCGACTAGGAGCACAAAATCCTCAACGCCACAGTAGGACAGTAAATTACCAAGTCCACGGAACTGTGCTTCCTCTCCACTGTTGTACAGAAATCTGAGCGCGTGGTTCCCAAACACGTTGCATAGATTTGTATTCATTAGTGCTAAGTAAGACCTTCAGAAAGGCAGTGGGTAGAGCTGCTGCCTCACAGCGCCAGAGACTTGGGTTCGATCCTGACCTCGGGTGCTGTCTGTGTGTGGAGTTTGCACGTTCTCCCTGTGACCGCGTGGGCTTCCTCCGGGTGCTCAGGCTTCCTCCCATGTCCCAAAGACGTGCGGGTTTGTAGGTTAATTGGCCGCCGTAAGTTGCCCTTGTGTGCAGGGAGTGGATGGGTCACGGATCTCTTGGACTGCCCGGGCAATAATGAAGCAGCCGCACATTTACTGTACTCAACCTTACCTGTGCAGGTTGGGGAGCAGATCCTCGCTCCCTCCCAGTTTATATATATATATATATATATATATATATATATATATATACACACTGAAATCAGGTGCCGCCTCTCCATTGACTGCACGGATGTAAAATTATCATCGGGGGGAGGGGGGCAATCATATACAGGTGAGCTTGACATCAGTTGTTTCTAACACATGGACTTTGCACGATGGCTAAGTATGAAGACTCAAACTCTGGTGATCTCTTGGCCAGCTCTTACCTCAAAGGTCTGCAGATATCTCTGAGGACTCTGGCTTCATCCTGGGAGGTAGTCTCTACCACTAACCTTGAGCTGGTCTCATTGCCACTACTGACACAGATGTTGTTTAGTCTTTTACCTCCCACAGTGTCTCTGACAAAGAACAGACCATGGATGTGATCTTATCACTAGGGGCCACATTGTGAATCCATTTGTTGTTTTCCATGACAAAGACCATGGAACGAGTGTGATCGTTGGTCGGCATGGACTCAGTGGGTCGAAGGGCCTGTTTCCATGCTGTATCTCCAACTAAAGTCTGTTGCCAAGCTGCAAAATGTTAAAAGTCCCTAATCTATGAATTATCTAGACATAGTAGGTACATACAGCTACTGACTTTTCATGTTTAATTCAGATGGCAAATGATTCAAATTTCCATTTCAAACATATGTATATCAACCAAAGACTTAGTAGAAACAAGGAACTGCAGATGCTGGTTCCCATAAAAAGGGAACAGTCTGAAGAAAGGTCCTGACCCGAAACGTTAACTATCCACTTTCTCCAAAGACGCTTCTTGACTGAGATGCTAAGTTACTCCAGCACTTTGTGTCATTTTTTCCAACCAAAGACTTTGCCAATCCTAACCGACCCCTTTGCCACTCCCTGGCCTTGTTCACCAGCTCGCGTCTCGTGCCGACAGAAGCAACATCATCATCTCCCAGGGAGCAGAAAGAAGCAGAGTGGTAAAATGATTTCACTACTACTGCAGGTGCATATTTCTAGTGTGATTGAAAGCATCTGGGTTATTAAAATCAAAACCAGCATCTATTCATGGATTGTGTTAAGTCTTATGATGTTCGTTGGTAAACTTTAATCCTGCCACAGGTGCAGATGCTAACCATCGCACATCTAAAGTAGGAAGTGTATGGTGTTGGCAAGAAGGAATTGCTTTGAAATATAATACAGCCAGTGCACCTTCCCAAGAATGTTTCAAGAGAACAAGCAGGAAGTAGGTACAACAAAAAGCACTCCAAGCCCTGGGCGGTGAAGTGGCAGCTCAATAGATTTCACAACTCATTTTCAAGCTGTTTGCCACAATTGGTAGCGGATCACAATTGATAGATGTTTATACTAGTGGGAGGGTCTAGGACCAGAGGCCATTTTGGCTCAGAAGAAAAGGACTTGCCTTTAGAAAGGAGATGAGGAGGAATTTCTTTAGTCAGTGGCTGGTGAGTCTGGGGAATTCATTGCCAATCCATTGAATAACGCGATTTTTCATTACAAAAGAATGAAAGGCATGAAAAGAACAAATCGAGGCCAGTAACGGTGATCAGGGAAAGGTGGAGCCCACAATGATCCATTGTTGGCTGTGGAAGAGGTGATAATGAGGACTTGCTGGCTTTGATTTGGTCTTTGCATACCTTTCAATCTTTAGCTCTTTGTCCCTCCTCATACGTCCAGTTTCCCTCTCCCCTGACTTTCAGTCTGAAGAAGGGTATCAACCCAAAACGTCACCTATTCCTTTTGCCCAGAGGTGCTGCTTGACCAGCATTTTGTGTCTCTCCCTGTTGTACCTGATCCTTTGTGGCCCTGTGCAGCTGTTCCAGATCCTCTGAATTTGCACCCAGAGAGTTGTGAATCTGTGGAATTCTCTGCCACAGAAGGCAGTGGAGGCTAATTCACTGGATATATTCAAGATAGAGTTAGATGTAGCTTTTAGGGCTAACAGAATCAAGGGATATGGGGAGAAAGCAGGAACGGGGTACTGATTTTGGGTGATCAGCCATGATCATATTGAAGGGTCGAAGGGCCGAATGGACTACTCCTGCACCTATTTTCCATGCTTCTCTGTCTAACGCCTCTCCTTTGCAAGAGGCCTGTCAGTTCCTTTTGGGAAGTGTTTAAAATAAACTTACTTGGAATGGCGATAGTCATTGTTATGTCATCTAGATCTATGGATTCGGAGTGTGTGAGAGAAACAGCCAGTCTGGTTTATAAATGCTTATTTATATGAACTAAGCACAACTGCAGGCCATTAAGCAGATGAGCTTCACGTTTCCTCTCCTCACCAGTTAACAGAACTGCCCATGATAATAATCAGTGATGTGTTTTATTTAAAGTGCTGAACTGAAAATCTGTGGTCAGTCCCGTACGCTCATTGAGGACATTGGACTTTATCGCTGGAACTGTTGCGTAACAATGCTGAGAACTACATTCTGCACTACCTTCCTCTTTGCTCTACCTATAATACTTCAGTTTAACTTGATTGTATTTGTGTAGTATTATCTGATCTGATCGGATAACATGGCAAACTAACCATGTACCTCAATATATGTGACAATAATAAACTTAAAATCAATAATGTTTATTATTGTCACATATATTGAGGTACAGGTTTTGTTTTGCATTGTTACGCATCAGTTCCAGAGACAAAGTCCAATGTCCGCAATGGGGTAGAGTTGAATCGGGCAGTGCCCTAGCTTTTATGGAAGGACCGTTCTGAAGCTGATAACAGAGGGGAAAACACCGTTCCTGAGTCTAGTAGAGCGTGCTTTCAAGCTTGTGATTAGGTACAAGAGTGGCCGAGAGTGAGGTAGGGAAGGAGAGGGGGCGAATCGGGAGCTGGCAGTATAGAAGCCATGGTGTTGCTGTGCTGGAGGATCTCTGCTCTGGTAGGTGATCTCTTTGCTGATTATTCCCTGGAGGTGCCCCAGGTGTCGTTCTGAGACTTTGTCCCTCTGGTGCCCGTGCTAGTGTTCACAGCAGCCCAATTACTCGATTCCTGGTGTTTACAAGGACAGGCGAGTGATTGTCTATTTCTGAGTGGAATCTTACATCAGCGTTGCAAGGAAAGTACTCACCCAGCACCCACACCTCCCCCGAGCTGTGTGCAAGAAGGAGGCACTTCAATTACAAAACAGCTGCTGTTATCTTGCAAAGAACTGCAGGTGCTGGTTTAGGAGAAAAGACACAAAGTGCTCGAGTAACTCAGCGCGTCAGGCAGCATTTCTGGAGAACATGGATGGGTTATATTTTGCATTGGGACCTTTCTTCAGACTGATTGTAAGGGAGGGGCGGTTGGGGGGGGGGGGCGTTAGTGTGGGGAGTGAGAACACTGGGAGAGAGGTGGGGCAACGACAAAGTGATGGGTGGATACAGGTGATGGGGCTGAATGGCAAATGGGTAGACATAGATGCAAAGACAAAAAGTATGAGGTAAGGAGAATTGTGACTAGTAAAAAACAGTTGCCATTGCCTTAGTCGATTGTGACCGATCTGGGGAGGTCTAACACCAGTAAATAGGCTCATTGGGGTTCTTGTGTTAAATCTACAATTCTGCTTCTCAACCAAGGAGTGAGGTTTTACAAGGCTTTCAAATACATTTCAAATATTCCTCTTGGATGGCTTATAACCCAACAGTATGAACATTGATTTCCCTAATTTTAGATCAGTACAACTTCACCCCATTCTCCCCTGTGCCCCACCTGGAGTTGCATCTAGTTCACCCCTCCCCATCCACAACTCTTCAATCCCTTTGTTTTGCACCTTCTATCTTTTCACCTTTTGTTTCTGGCTTATGTTCACCTATCACTTGCCAGTCTTTGTCCTGCCCCTCCTCTTTGTATCTCTAAACTAAACTGAACACAAGAAGACCTACAAAGCGACCAGCCTCAGCAGTATTGGTTTGCAGCTTAATCGGTTATCCAGTTACAAGGCATCTCGGCATTATTTGAGAAATCACAGAGTAGTGATTAGCTCAAGATGTTACTCAGCCATCCCTTCCCCCACCTCCCCCTCCAGACTTGTGCATCGCATGAGAAGTTTACAATTCAATGGGGTTCAGTTTACCAGAAGGCTGTGTTGTGTTTGGGAGGTTGTCACTGTACCTGCATGTTGCCACCAGAGGGCATGCATGTGCAGACTATCTTCCTGCCAGCACGATCACTGTTTATAGGCAGACACACCTTCAGAAGGACAACTACTGCAGCGGTGGGTGAAAGGGGCTCTACGTACATGAGGATCAAAGTCCAGGTCTGCTCTACTTGCTTGTGGACTTGTAAAAAAAAAACCCTCATGGCAGCCGCTGAAAGTAGAACCAGGAGTGTTGACCCGAAATGTTGCTTGTCCATTCCCTGCCTGAACTGCTGAGTTCTTCCGGCACTTTGTGTTTTGCTAAAGATTTCAGAATCTGCAGTTATTTCTGTCTACATGGCACCCATTCCTCAGTGTTAGTTGTTTTCTGACCAATACGTGCCTCTTGAGAACTCCTGATCGCACACTTGCTGGCGGGAATGGGATACTGATTTTGGAAGATCAGCCATGATCATATTGAATGGCTCAAAGGGCCAAATGGCCTATTCTGCACCTATTTTCTATGTTTCTAAAAACAGAAAACAATGGAAATACTCAGCAGGTCAGGCTGCATCTGTGGGAAGAGAAACAGCATTAACGTTTCTGGTGAGAGTTTTGCTTCCCACAGATGCTGCCGGACCTTCTGAATATTTTCATAATTTTCTGTGTTTATTTTAGATTTCCAGCAGAATTTTTTTTAAATTTTCTATGTTAGCACTGTTCATTTGATTGGTTGATTGATTGAGCATGGATACGTGCTAATTACATTTAATTAGTTATCTGGAGGGCAAATATTGTTCAGCTCTCCTCTTGTGATGATCTTTCTGGGAGGGAGGGAGCATGATTTTTAAGTGAAACCTTCGCAAAGTGGTGCAGCTAGTAGTGCTGCTGCCTCACGGCACCACAGACCCAGGTTCAATCTTGACCTGTCTGTGTGTGGAGTCCAAACATTCTCCCCGTGTCTGCGTGGGTTTCCTCCAAGTGCTCCAGTTTCCTCCTGCGTCCCAAAGACGTGCAGACGTATTGGTTGATTGACTTCCATAAATTGACCCTCATGTGTAGAGAATACATGAGAACTAGTGTAGAGAATGTGGAACTAGTGTAAATGGGTGATCGATAGTCAAATTTGACTAGGTGGGCCGAAGGGTCTGTTTCCACACTGTTATCTTGAAGGGAAACTTAAACCAATGTAACTTTAATTTTATTGCCCATGGATCTCCTAACCTGGCTCCATACTAGATCATAGCAGTCTCCAATGATGTTCATTAATTACGTAATGCTCTCTTCTCTCTTTTTCTTCCCTCTCACCTTCCTCAACCCAACAGGCTGAGAATGAGAAGTTGACCTGGAGAGATCGTGTTCTTGGCTACCTGGGCAATTTTGTGTCGATTCTGTTCATGGTAGGATTGGCAGCACTTTTGTTTTTGCAGTATCAGTACCTGATCAACATTTGGCTGAATTGAAATTAGTTTTGTTTGTTGGTAAAATGTCAAAAATTAAGAAGTGCCTCTTGCCCGACAAAGGGGGTACTTGTTGGAGGCAACAGCACGGTAACACAGTGGTAGAGTTGCTCTTACAGCGCCAAAGACCTGGGTTTGATCCCGACTACAGTGCTTGTCTGTATGGAGTTTGTATGCTCTCCCTGTGACCTGCGTTGGTTTCCTCCGAGATCTTCGGTTTCCTCCCACACTCCAAAGACCTACAGGCTTGTAGATTAACCGGCTTGGTATAAATGTAAAATTGTCCCTAGTGTGTGTGTGTGTGTGTACGATAGTGTAAGGGATTGCTGGTCGGTGCGAACTCGGTGGGCCGAAGGGCCTGTTTCCGTGCTGCATCTCTAAACTAAACACTTCTGGTAATATATGTGAACGGCAACGGTTCCTCCCTGTGCAGATTGGCCTGACGTTTTCCGCTGTCTTTGGAGTGATTGTGTACCGGATCTCCTTAGCGGCAGCCATGACAATGAGTACGCATGAGGGCACGAGGTCAAACATCCGGGTCACGGTGACCGCCACGGCCGTCATCATCAACCTCCTCCTGATCCTTATCCTGGACGAGATCTACGGAGCCGTCGCTGAGTGGCTGACCAAAATGGGTAGGTCTGCATTGGGAGATCCACCCATGATGGCGTTAACATACGGTGAGCATTGGAAGGCACTGGGTCTCATGGAGTTTAGAAGGATGAGGGGAGACCTCAATGAAACGTACTGAATAGTGAAAGGCCTGGATAGAGTGGATGCGGAGAGGATGTCTCCACCAGTGCGAGAGTCTAGGACCAGAGGGCTCACTCTCAGAATAAAAAGGACTTACTTTTAGAAAGGAGATGAGGAGGAATTTATTCAGTCAGAGTGTGGTGAGTCTTTGGAATTCATTGCCACAGAAGGGTGTGGAGGTGGTCAATTGATTTTTTTTAAGGCAGAGATTGACCGATTCTTGATTAGTACGGGTGTCAGGAGTTATAGGGGAAAAGGCAGGAGAATGGGGTTGAGAGGCAAAATAGACTATACGGGCCAAATGGTCTAATTCTTCTCCTATCACATATTAACCCAGTGGGAGCCAACCAACCAAGGCCATGCCGTGAAACGTGATGGGAGAGTGCCTCTGGAGTTCCCCCCTCTAGACCCACATTGGTAATCATCAGGGCTCATGATTGTCAAACCATAAGGAAAATGGTTAACATGGAACATATAACATAGAACAGTACAGCACAGGAACGGGTATTTGAGCCCGCAATGTCTTCGCCGAACATGATGTCAAGTCAGATTGATCTCATCAACTTCTACATGAACCATATCCCTCTATTCCCTGCATATCTATGTGCCCATCTGAAAGCTGCTTTAATGCCACCATCATGCCTGTCATCACCACCACCCCTAGCAGCATGTTCCATACCACCACCACTCTCGGTGTCAGAAAACTTACCCCACACATCTCTATTAAACTTTCCCCCTCCCCACCTACAGCTGTGCCCTCTGGTGCTGGACATTTCCACCCTGGAAAATAGGTTCTGCCTCTTTCTATGCACCTCATAATTTTATATACTTTTGACCAAGACCTCTCAACCTCCTCTGTTCCAGAGAAAACAACCCAAGTCTGTCCAATGTCTCCCTGTAGCTGAATCCCTCTAATCCAGGCATCATTCCGGTAAACCTCCTGTGCACCCTCTCTAACGTCTCCACTTCGTTCCTGTAATGGGGACGACCAGAACTGCATGCAGGGAGAGTGCATCAACCTGATCAACCTGAAACATCACCCATTCCTTCTGTCCAGAGATGCAGCCTGTCCCGCTGAGTTACTCCAGCTTTTTGTGTCTATCTTCGATTGTAGTCAACGTCTGCCACTCCTCTCTCCCGGTGTTTGGGAATGCCAGTGGTTCAGTGTCCCGCTGGCATGCCGCTGGTGCCTGCGCTCCACAGTTCCTGCTCCCCTTTGCACACACTGGGCCCCTCGCTTTCCACACTCCCGTTGGCAAACGGTGACATTGTTTCCCATGGTCCTATTAAAGTCACCTGGGCCCTGCTTCCCACGCTCTGTTGAAACGTGACTGTTTCTGATTTCCCTGCTCCTTTTAAACTTAGCAGGTTCGTTGAGAAATTTATTACGCTGTTGTCAACCTCTTAAAAAGGTTGATTAGAGAGGTATGCAATTACTGGGGAATAGCTTCAAAGCGTGCAGAAAATTACCACTGCAGCAGCACCACCAAGGTGTGCCGGATTAACAGAGGTTCATTGTGCTTACTTTAGGTGGGACTGATACATTGGTGGTACCCCCTCTGCTCTTGTCAAAGTTCCATGTGACCAGTGGGGGGGCAGGCACCATTTTTGGTCGCATTTCTCTCCTAAACCATGAGCAGGTGAATGGAGGACCAGAGAGGACATAGTGAAGGCGAAAAGATGTAATTGGAATCTGAGGGGTAACATTTTCACATAAAGGGTGGTTGGTGGGTGTGTGAAACAAGCTGCCAGAGGAGGTGGTTGAGGCTGGGACGATCCCAAAATTTAAGAAGCAGTTAGACAACTACATGGATAGGACAGGTTTTGAGGGATATGGATCAAATGCTGGCAGGTGGGACTAGTGTAGCTGGGACATGTTGGCCGGCGTGGGCAAGTTGGGCCGAAGGGTCAATGACTCCCTGACCCTTGTGTTGCAACACCCCGGCTCTGCATACGCGTGGTATTTTCATGCTCAAATCGCCAGACTGGAACCCGAAACCCCAGACTTCTGTCCGAGGCAATTGAGGAACAGAGGGTGTCGGGGGTTATGGGGAGAAGGCAGGTGAATGGGGTTAAGAGGGATAGGTGGATCAGCCATGATTGAAGGGCGTAGTAGACAGGATGGAAGGAATGACCTTATTCTGCTCTGGTCACTTATGAATTGTGTTGAGATTGGCTGTTCTAGGGGATGGTGCGTGGAGGTGACTAAAGTGGCAACTGAATTGCTGCTTTCCAGATGGGAAGAGGAATAAATCTAGTTAATGACCAGTCACAAACTCTGAGAATCCATGTTGTAATAACACACCGCATGATTTGTTCGTGGCTGAAGTGTAGTTAACAATCTAACGCATTGCACACCAATGAACAGGAGAATCCCAGAGAAATGCATCTCATACTTGGCACAAGATCTTGCCTATCTTATGACTCAACTTCCATCCAAAGCAGGAAACCCTGTGAACCTTGATATGAGCATAGTGATAAAAACAAGTGCTGATAGCTTTTAAACGTTTTCTGAGATTATTTTATCAAAATCTGTTAAACATACTAACAGTTGTTTGTTATGCATTTGTTTTGCAGAAGTCCCCAAAACTGAAAAGATCTTTGAAGAAAGATTGATTCTGAAAGCATTCCTGTTAAAATCTGTCAACTCTTACGCTTCTATTTTCTATGTGGCCTTCTTCAAAGGACGGTAAAGTTCCATGGTTTAATGTTTTTTGCAAAGAATAAGAGGTAGTCTGTACTGGATCTTAAATCATCCTGATATGCCAGTGTACAATTCAAAGCATGTTTAAAGCAGTTTGATTCATTTGCGTGCAAAGTTTTGATCAATTTTCCTGCATCAAGAACATCACCAAGGAAATTCCAAGTGATAACCTTAGAAAGAACAGGAGACAGGGAATGGCTGGACTTAGACTGATTGCCAGGCCCTGAGATTATGACCCAGTCCAAATTATAAGTTATTAATTAACTTGTTTTTAGGTCCACTAACTACCATTTTGTTCCATGACTTTTATTTGATTGATCTGAGCATTTAGAATTTCTAAAGAATTAAGTTTTGGAACAAATGGTTGATATAATTGCAGGCATAAATTCCCCACAATCTCTGGCATTTCAGATAGAGAACGATCCAAGTCTCGTCCAACCTCTCCCTGTAACTCATACCACCTAATTCAGGCTTCATTCTGGCAAAACTTTCTATTTTCAAAGCCTCCACAGCTTCCTGTAATGGTGTGACCACAAATGCATGCAATACTGCAAATGCAGCCTAAACAATGTCCTACAAAGCTGCATCATGCCACCTGACTTCATGACTTGCCGATTGGAAGTTCCATCCTAGTCTCCAACTTGGTACTTGTCCTGTTTTAGGATGTTTTTACTGCATTCATGGTTCTATATAAATACAAACATTGTTATACGCTCCACTTGATATCCAGCCCTATTCAAGCCAAATGGAACAGAACATTGGACACAAGGAACTGCAGATGCTGGCTCACAAAAGACACAAAGTGCTGGAGTAACTCAGCGGGTCTGGAGAAAAAGGATGGGTGGCGTTTCAGGTTGGGACCCTTCTTCAGAGTCATCTATCCATGTTCTATGGATAGAACATGAACATCTATCCATGTTCTCCAGAGATGCTGCCTGACCTGCTGAGTTACTGCAGCACGTTGTGTCTATCTTCAGTATAAAACTTGCATCTGCAGGTCCTTTCTACACACTAGCACAGTATGTGTCGGCAGCCAACACTTACTTTACATTACAGACCATGACGAGTCTCTGTTATATTTCATTTTTCAGATAGAGTAGAAATTGAGTATATTTTGTCCTAAATTGTGAGTTGAGTTGACATCATGGTGAGACCCTCCACCACTGCAGTGTTGTGGTATTTCATTTCCATGCCCAGCACTCCTCAGTTGATAGTTTGGTTTATTGTTACATGTACCGATCTTTTTGCTGCACCTCGGTACATGTGACAATAAACTCAACTATCAACCAAGTGGTGGCTGGGCACGGAAATTAAATACAGTAGTAGTGGATGGCCACACCTTGACCCTGCAATATCATGAACGTCCAACTGATCACCTTGTTACACTTACTGCTTTCAAAATCCCTAACTTGTATTAGCATGAATAGCCAATGCGATGATGCACAGTTGTTAGGTTATTATTGTCACGTGGATACAGAGGTACAGGGAAAAGCTTTTGTTTCCAGTAAAAAAAAAAAGACTATACATGAAAACAATCAAGCTGCCCACACTTAGTGCAAGATACAACATTGAAGTCCGATTAAAGACCGTTCAATGAGGTAGCTGGGATGTCGGGACCACGCTCTCGCCGGTGAGAGGACCGTTCAGTTGCCTGATAACGGCTGGGAAGAAACTGTCCCTGAGTCTGGAGGTTGCATGTTGAAGATTATTATAATTAGTACCTTTCTCTTGGCAGGTTTGTGGGTCGACCTGGGAGATATGTGTATGTCTTTCATAACTATCGAATGGAAGAGGTAGGTGGAAGAAGCAGAATTTTAAGTGCGGTGTTGCTGTGGCGTTGAATAATTCTGTGGGGTTCGCCATCTTATGAAGTTTCGTGATTCATCTCCCGTCACATAAACCCACTCTCTCCTTGCTCCCACCAGTGTGCCCCTGGAGGCTGCCTGATCGAGCTTTGTATCCAGCTTGGCATCATTATGCTCGGGAAGCAACTTATCCAAAACAATCTCTTCGAAATTGGAGTTCCGTACGTACTCTGCTTGATTCTGTTTTCTAACCAAAGTTACCTATCAGTTTACAGGATGTCTTGCAAGCAGTTCTTGCCTTATATTACAAATGTAGAACCAAGGAACTGCAGGAGCAAGTTTACAAAAAAAAAAGACACACAGTGCTGGAGTAACCCAGCAGGTCAGGTAGCATCTCTGGAGAAAATGGATAGGTGACATATCTGGTCAAAACCTTTCTTCGGTGTTGCAGCAGTGAACCCTGGTGATATTTGGTGATCTTATCCGGTTATAAGCTGAGCCTTGATCAGAAGTACCCTTTTCAGATGTGGTGCATTAACGAAGGACAACAGTAGAAATTTATTGGGGTAGGGTACAGATTTGAACCAAATTTCTCTACAACAACTTGGAAGTTAGAAAAATAAAAAACTGAAACGGGCCTTTCGTACCGCAATGTTGTGCAGGCTTTGGAAAGGGTGCAGAGGAGGTTTAGTTTAGAGATACAGCGCAGAAACAGGCCCTTCGGCCCACCGGGTCGACGCTGACCAGCGATCCCCGCACATTAACACAATCCTACACCCACCAGGGACAATTTTTTACATTTACTAATTAACCTACAAACCTGTACATCTTTGGAGTGTGGGAGGAAACCGAAGGCCTTGGAGAAAACCCACGCAGGTCACAGGGAGAAGGTACAACTCCGTAAAGACAGCACCCCTGGCAGGGATCAAACCCGGGACTCCGGCGCTGCATACGCTGTAAGGCAGCAACTCTACCGCTGTGCCACCGTGACCATTACCAGAATAATGCCTGGATTGGAGGTGTTAGCTACAGGGAGAGGTTGGGCAGACTTGGATTGTTTTCCCTAGAACACTAGAGATTGAAGGGAGATCTGATAGAAGCATATAAAATTATGAGAGGCATAGATAGATAGAGTAGACAGTCAGAACCTTTTCCCCCAGAATGGGATTCAGTGGTCATAGCTTTAAGGTGAGAGGAGCAAAGTTTAAAGGAGATGTGTGGGGCAAGTTTTTATTTTACACAGAAGGCGATTGAAGCAGATACTGTAGTGGAATTTAAGTGACTTTTGAATAGGTACATGGATAATGGAGGGATATGGATTATGTGCAGGCAGATAAGAATTGTTCCTTAGTATCATGTTCAGCGCATATATTGTGGGCAGAAGGGCCTGAACCTCTGCTGTACTGTTCTATGTGCCATCTGATGGTACAAAGTGCACAATTTGGAGGTGTTGTCGAGCCTCAATAGCTTTCCAAAGGGTGTCATTGACGGAGTGACTGAATTTTAATAGCAGATAAAGCAAACGGGTTATTGTCCTGGAC
The DNA here is from genome assembly GCA_035221665.1 of Okamejei kenojei. NCBI lineage: Eukaryota > Metazoa > Chordata > Chondrichthyes > Rajiformes > Rajidae > Okamejei > Okamejei kenojei. The sequence goes on from CM069151.1 coordinate 14,821,239, forward strand.
TGGGCTTCTAGAGTATTGAAGAGTCATGAAGGAAAATATAAATGTTAGAAAAATAATAAAATGTTTTAAAGCGAGTGCCAGAAAAAATAAATACCAGTACCACAACTACACTCAAGATGTTGGCAAAATTAAATAAAATGTCAGGTTAGCAGTTAAACGGTCCATTGTGCTCTAGTCATTTTATACCACAGACATGTGGGAATTTGACTAAAATACTCTCTTAATCCACTTCAATTTAAAATGTTTAGATTATCATAATTCCAGTTGACATTCTTGCCTTGACAGATGCTGTTTATGTTACTGCTGATCTTGTCATATAATTTGTTTTCAATTATGGAAAGATTAATTTTGACTTATTCACAGGAGGATGAAGAAATTGTTCAGGAAATTGAAGGATGAAAGGGCCGAGACCAAAGTCTCGAGCCATTCAGATGCTACTCAGGAGCCGCAGCAATGGGACCTGGACTATAACTTGGAGCCTTTCACTGGCCTGACTCCAGAATACATGGAGATGAGTGAGTTTAGTTATTGGATGTGAATCTTGCATGTACACCTTCCAACAGATCCATTGTTTGAGATATGGTAGCAACGTTCATACGTTCTAAGAGCAGAAATAGGCCATTTGGCCTATCAAGCCCACTCTGCCATTCAATCATTGCTGATCTATCTCTCTCGCTCAACCCCCATTCTCCTGCCTTCGCCCCATAACCCCTGACACCCTTACTGATCACTGTTTATCCCATGAGATAACAGAGTTTTAAGGAATGCTGCACTCTTTTAATAAATGTAATTTAATAATAGAAAACAAATTTGTGTTTGGTTTAATATTTTGTAAGATATAAAATGGGGTTGGTTTAACATTGTGTGGCCATGTACAATGCACGATAGTGAGTTTTCATTCCCACTAAGTGGAGTAAAATAGTAAGATTAAATGAGAACTTACCAGTTCGAAGTTTGATCTGTATTTTATGAGGAGTTACGATGAGGGATTACGTGAAGACCCCGTCCAGCACGCATGCGCGACATTTCTTCAAAGCAGCGGTGTGGATTCACAGAAAAACACAACAATTGAAATAAATATAGTAAAGAAAAAATAAGAACTTAATTACCAGTTGAGATCTGTATAATAGAGGGTGGGAGCGGGGGCACGTAATCTCATCGTAACTCCTCATAAAATACAGATTAAACTTCGAAACTGGTAGTTCTCATTTAATCTTACTATTTTACTTCGGAGTCACGTGAGTGATTACGTGAAGACTTCAGCTCTGGTGATCCGAACCGTGAACCAGCTCATGCTTCATCACTGCCTGAAGACCTTAGAGGTGAGGAAGCATGTTATACAATCAACAATAACCTGTTTGTTGAAGAATAAAACGGTTTATTAATGATAACAAAAAACAGAGAGCTCCCCGGTTAAATTAAATATTAGCTGCAGACTCTTAAAATTATGTCTGCAAATGTTGCAGGTTCGCCAGCGGCTTATTATAAAACCTTTGGAAAGTTCTCTCGAGGACCAATCCTGCTCTGCCAAGTATATGGTCCATAGGCACATCCATTCGCCTAGCCGCCGACGTTAGATGCAGCCTGGTGGAATGAGATTTGTAAACATTAGTATCGACTCCCGCGGACTTAAGCACCTGCTTGAGCCATCTTGAAATGGTTTGGCTCGTCACCTGACCATGAGGCTTCTTGTGGCTTATCCGTAATGCTTTTTTCTCTCCCTCTTAAGTTATATGTTGTGTCTATGTAATTGGCGAGATGGGTCTTGGCACACAAACCGTGGGTCAGGTGAATATGCCCGGAACTCCATTACTGGAGGCGTGGTACCTGGTCTAGTTTGTTTGACCAGTCCCTGAATGTGAAATGTGATTACAGTCCAATGACTCTGTCATGCTGTCAGCCTCAGAAGGTGGAGGGACTGTACCTTTGAGCTGACACTAGTTGCCATGAGCATGACTGATTTCATGTAAGTTGCTCCGCGTGAGTGACCTAGGTGGTGGCCATCCCCTAAGGTACGTCAGTACAATTGCTGAATCCAGATTCTGAGTGTACCTAGGACTAGGGGAATTGGTGTTAAAAATGCCCCTCATGATTTTGACACTAGTGGATGAGACCCCAAAGTCAGTTGTCCTGCTGCTGGAACCAAATAAGCTGACAACGCACTCCTGGCTGGTATTTTGCGCTGTGCTGAGTCCTTCCCGATGTAATCCAACCAGAAACTCCACCAATACTGGTGGCTGTAGCTGTAGTGTAGGTAGTTCCTGTTTTGGAGCAATACCGTTCCCATTTTCTTATGTTGGTCAGGTATTGTCTCCTGGGATGGACTCCCGGTGGGATGCGGTCATCATGTTGATGGCGTCCTCAGGACGTCCCAGGCCCAGTAGAGGTCTTTTTAGAATCTGCAAGCCAGGAGATTGACTCTGTCATGGCACGGGTGACTAATGCTTGACACTGGGTGGATTAATAACTCTCGACTGCTGGGGGAATTCCAACGGTGTTTCAACAGCCATGTCGAAGGCCACTGGGAACATGGCTGTGTAGGCCAGTCGGGTATTTTCAAGATTCTGAGCGGAATCCAATTGAATCTTGCGTAATACCCGACTGATGTGGCAGAAAGGGAGGAAAAGCATAAAAGAACATTTCCCCCAATGCAGCGAGAATGCATCAATGCTGCTGCCTCAGGGTCTGGTTCCCAAGCGACATACGTTGGTACCTGGTGATTCAGCCTGGATGCAAATAGATTGATATCCGGTCTGTGCCATTATTGCTTTGTAATTTCAGCAAATATTTTGGGATTTAACATCCATTCGATGTTATCATTGGAATCTGCGTGACCTGGTGGTTGCCACTGTATTTGCTTTACTGGTAGGTAAGTTGCTGATAACCAAATATGTCTTTCAACACACCATTGCCAGATTAGGTTGGCCAAATTGTCACACGATATCGACTTTACACACCCATGTGGTTGATATAAAGCCACCACCGTGGTATTATCTAATTGCAACCTGGACATGTGCATGATGCGTATTAGATGAATATGCTTTTAACCCATAAAACGACCCAACATTTCTAAGTAGTTGATACCCGTGTCTGTAGGCAGATGATTCAAATTTAGTCCATCTGCCCCCTGTGCTGGATTGCATGTTAGTTTGAATGGTTAATACTGGGTTGGTGATTATTATGGGACTGGAGCTGAGCCTTATGTTCCTTGCCCACCATTGTAACTCTGGAATGGATTCAGCAGTTAAACTCATAGCTCGCTCAAAATGACCTGAGTTTTGCTTTGGTGCATGCACTTTTGCTCTTTGCAAATTTTGATTAGTGCAAAGGCCAAAATTGTACAGCTGGGGAAAAGCTGCTACCATTTTGCCAATAACTCTAGCTACCTCCGTATATGGTTGGTGATGTTTATTCATGAGTTCGTTGCATGATAGTACCAATTCTGATGCTTTTCCCCTTCGGCAGAGTTACATTCATGAGAACAGTATCAATCGTAAATCCAAGAAAGACCATGGCAATGGACAGGGTGTTTGAATTTATTTAAATTGGATTTTTATTCTGGATGTCTGACAAACATCCCCAAAGTTTCAAACAAACGTTTGGTGGCTGCTACTGCCAAAAATGGCTGTCTCCAAGGTTTTCCCTACTATTTTAAAACGTGTGTCTAATACGACATGACTATATGCATTTGTTTCCTCAATAATGCCAAGGCAGGTTTTAAGATTTTAGTGAACAGCCTTGGAGCGGCGTGGTTAGCCCATTTGGTAAGGCTTTAAAATTGACATATGCTGTTTCATCAGATAAATTTATAAGTATTTACGATGCTCCTTGTGTATGGGTACTGAGTTGTAGGCATCTTTTAAATCAATGCTTCTAGAAAGTACCCTCTAGAAACCAATAGTCTGGCTGTTTCAAAAGGTATCCATCTTGAAATGTATATCTACCTGACAGACTTGTTTAAAGTAGTTAAGACAATGATGATGCGACGTCCACCATCTTTTTTGCTTTTAGTGAAAATATTAGACACCAAATTCCAAAGGTTCATGTTTTGTTCTTTCAATGACACCTTTTGCTTGTAACCTCATCAGTTCAGCTTGACCCCTTGTTTCTCTTTGACTGAGAGGGTGAATACCCTTTTGGGTATATGCTGAACTGGCGGAATGTTTTCATGAACAAAGTCAATTTTGTAGCCATGAACGTGCTGAGTAAATACTTGTCATTAGTGATGGATTTCCCATGCATCCAAAAACAAGTGCATCTCCCCCCTGTTAGTATAGAGCCCCTACTGCTCATATGCTGAGAGGAACAGACCCACCTACCTCCATGGTTATTGGTGCTTCTTCTGCCCTCTTCGCTGGGGCAGGATGAGGCGTCTGATGGGCTGTAGAGGTGATGTTGCATGTTGATGTTGTTTGGGGGTGGCGCATTTCCATGGGGTCCGACTCTGGGCCCTCGGCCTAACAAAGGCTTCCGGGGAATGGTTGCGGACCCCGAGCTTTCACCAGGCCCATAGTAGTGGTCAACGACTGGTGGACGAAATGGGGTACTGCGTCTGGGTTGTTAAGTTCTGCTCGGTCCCAAACTGTGCCCTCACGAGACCAAAGGTCTTGGATTCTTCCTCTAGGTCTTTCACCTTTTTTGGAAGGTCTTACCCAAGAGCAGAATAGGAGGTTTCTGAACCGGTGTTTTGCAATAAGTCCCGCAAATTTAGGGTTGAGGGCAGGCTTGATATTTTTCTTCCGTAAATTGTTTATTTCATATTGAGTGGTGCACAGCAAGAGCTAATGTGTCTTGTCTGATTTGTGGAGATGTCCGCACCATCAAGGACCGAGCATAAGATGTTATTCCTGCAGTCAGGAGTTTAAGGATTTTCTGGAGCTTCAACTCCAGGTTCCTGATGTTCTGCCCCAAATGTCCCCCAAATTTGGCTGTTTACGCGGGTACATTCTATGATGTACAATTTACTGGGGCTGTTATATAGTTCAAGAGCCTCATTGACACCTGTTCTTGTAGGGGTTTTGAGGACAGGTGGTCAATGCTGGCTGCAAGTTTCGGTTTTAACGGCGACCCGCTTGTGGAATGGACACGTAGCGGTTGACCACACCCAGCAGCTCTCCTGATCCTGTACATCCTGCGATTACTCCCGATATCTTCAGCCAAGTGACCCCTCTTCTTGACCAGCCCAGACCTGGTCGCCAATGCTGCCTTCAAAAGAAGGTTGAAGCAATGGCCAGTTGCCGTAAAAGGGCACTGCGGGAGTGCCTGAACTCCTTGGCGAGTCTGCTGCTGCTCTCTCAGCAGATCTCGCTGCAGCAATTGCTCCATAAGCCGTTCCATGAGGGCTTAGGCGGCTGCCTGTGTCGCTCTCGAGCGGTGTGGCATCTTCTCCGAATCGTCGGACACTACGCCGGTTCTGGCTGCAGGTACCTTCCAGACCGCTGCTCAGGCAGCACGAGCGGTGCTGGGCTGGGCTCGGTAGTTATACCCGCCGCCTCTTGCCCCCTCCAAAGAGCATTCCTCAACGGAGGACGAACGGGGGGCGAGCTGCAGACTTCTTTCCTCTGGTCTTGCTCATTCTCCTTCTGGAAAACAAGCAGCCCACAGAGGGGAAAAAGACACACGGCCACGGTAAAACTTACTGTCGGCCCGACTTTTGCATTTGTTTAGCGGCGGAGCGCCTTGAACTCCCGTTCGTCGCGGGTGCACTGCATGAAACGTACGCTATGTGACGCGCATGCGTGCTGACGCGGGGTCTTCACGTAGTCACTCACGTGACTCCGAAGTCAACTAGACCAGGGGGAAACCCTGGCAAATAAAGGTATGTAACATTAAAGCATTTAGACAGTAGAGCACAGGAACCAATGCTACTTGGCCCACAAAGTCTGTGTCAGTGTTAAACATGATGCCAAGATCAACAAATCTCTTCTGCCTGAACATGATCCATATCCCTCCATTCCCTTCCTCACAACTCTATCCATCTGTGATGCCCCTTTCACGGAGCTATGGACTTGGGACTGAAGAGAAGGAATTGATCAGATGGATAACGATACAGTGAGGGGATATCCTAATAAGGAAATAATTGAGGTGGGTCTAGCAATGTACACTGTCAGAAAGCAAGGGAGGGGGAGGCATTTGGCAACTGAGAGAGACTGGACCTAGCGTTACCGAGACAAGGGTGCAGAATAATCAGAATTCAGAACTACATATTTCACAGCAATGTTTTTGTCTGTAGGTACCTGTAGAGCACCTCTAAAACCTTAAACGGCATAATTTTATTTTGTGACACCATATGACACTGATAAACATAGAGTACACTTTCTCTAATAATGGGGGAATAAATAAACAGACAGATTAAAGAAATTAGTTTAAGGAAAAACAGAATAAAAGCTTGAGGGAATTTCAAGCACCTAGTTTTAGATTGGACGGCAGGGGGTGGGTGTGTGGATGGGATCAGGGAATTCAGTTTTTGCAATATCTACAGGAATCTGTTCTACTCCATGCAAAATCCCAGTGAGGAAGGATCGATTCTTGGTAGTAACTGTGAAAAATGCAGCAGAACAGATAAAGGTGAGAGTAGTGGACACCAGAGTGCAGTGATCACAGGTAATACATCAGAGAAAGTACAGGGAAGGCATATAATTTAGTTTAGAAACGTGGCATGGAAACAGGCCCTTCAGTCCACCGAATCCGTGCCGACCATCGATCGCCCATTCACACTAGTTCTATGTCATCCCACCTTCTCATCCACTCCCTACACACTAGGGGCAATTTATAGAGGGCCAGTTAACCTACAAACCCACACATCTTTGGGATGTGGGAGGAAACCCACACGGTTACAGGGAGAACATGCAAACTCCATCTCTATAAGCAGTGAAATGGATGTGTTGGCAGTGTGATGTTGCTGTAATCCTCAGGCTCATTTCCCTGCGAGCGTGAACTCTTCCTCAGGCAGTGATCTTGCTGAATTAATTCTAGGCCTCTGTCACAAAATCATTTGACGCGGATTTATGGTTTATATAAAACCTTTAAAGCAATTGTTGTACTCATCTTTGGATTCCATTTTGTTTTGATGATGGTGAGCATCACTTTCATGGGAGTATTTATAGACCATCCCCACCTGTCACTGAGGAGTTAGTGGAGTGTGGCCCGTTGCTGAAGGTCAGCCCACTGTGCTGTTAGGTAGGAAGTTACACAATGTGGACGCAGAGTGGGAGCTGACTTGGAGGAGAGCTTGCAGCAGATGGACCGTCCATGCATCTGCTTCCCTTTCAGAAGGATGGAGATTAAAGCTTTGAGAGATGTTTATAGCCAAGCAATGCCAATATGCCGATGTACATTTCACGGATGGAATCTCTTAACTACTGTGGTGTGTTGGTGTGCTCACCTTAAATCACTTGTATGCTTCGTTACTCCATATAGAGTCATAGAATGATACAGTGTGGAAACAGGCCCTTCGGCCCAGCTTGCCCACACCAACATGTCCCAGCTAAACTAGTCCCACCTGTCTGGTTTGACACATTTCCCCCCAAACCTGTCCTACCAATGTACCTGTAACTATTTCTTAAGTATTGGGATAGTGCCTGCCTCAACTATCTCCTCTGGCAGCTCATTCCATACACCCACCACCCTTTGTGTGAAAAGGTTACCCCTCAGATTCCTATTAAATCTTTTCCCCTTCACCTTAAATCTGGCCTCTGGTCCTCGATTCACCTTCTCTGGGCCAAGATTCTGTGCAACATGTACTTGAATGATACAGAAATCTGTGATTATGTTCTTGTTAAGTGGCTTTAATAAATCTGATTTATTTTTTCTCCCCCCCCAGTTGTCCAGTTTGGCTTTGTGACGCTCTTTGTGGCATCCTTTCCCTTGGCACCCTTGTTTGCGCTTCTAAATAATGTCATTGAGATCCGGCTGGATGCGAAGAAATTTGTCGCTGAGCTGAGACGGCCTAATGCAGAACGTGCAAAGGACATAGGTAGGTCAGCAACTCAACAATATACCAGTTCCATTTAGTTTCTTGTCACATGTACTGTGGTATAGTGAAAAGCTTTTGTTGCACGCTAACCATTCAGCAGAAAGATGATACATGATTACAATCGAGCCATTTGCAGTGTATAGATAGATACCTCTGCAGTTCACTGGAAATTATGCCCTCGGCTTTCATTTGTACTATTTACCTTTCAATCTTTATTGAAGTCTGTCTGCTTTGTCCAATAGGAATTTGGTACAACATTCTCAGTGGAATGGGGAAATTCTCAGTGATCATCAATGTAAGTCAATAAACCCTGTAAACCTTATTAAACAGGTAGAATCTTTATCTACAATGTGCAGGCTCGAGACATAATTGAAATGACACAAAGAATTGTGTTTTTTTTAAACTACATTCTCTGCCTCGGAGGACAGTGGAGGCCGGTTCTCTGGACACTTTAAAGAGAGAGCTAGATAGGGCTCTTAAAGTTAGCGGAGTCAGTGGATATGGGGAGAAGGCAGGAACGGGCTACTGATTGCGGATGATCAGCCATGATCACGTTGAATGGCGGTGCTTGCTCGAAGGGCCGAATGGCCTACTCCTGCACCTATTGTCTATTGTCTATTGTCTAATTTGGAAAAGAAAATCAGATTGGTTACGATTTAACCATTCTGTGAATGGAAAATTATATATTTATGAGCACTGCTGTTCTGTAGTCCCTGGGACTTGGGTTCAATCTGTCCTCGGATGCTGTTTGTGTGGAGTTTGCATGTTTTCTCTGTGACAGTATATGTTTCTGCTTGTGGCTCCATCTTCCTCCCACATCTCTAAGTTGTGCCGCTCGGTAAAGTGACTTCCTTCAATCCCCCCCCTGTCGGTAACTGAGAGGAGAATCAAAGGGAAGCTGATGGCCATGTGAATAAAGAATAATTAGCAGAGGTGGAGGGAAATATGGAAAGAGGCGTTGGACTGATGGGATTGGTCTGCTAGGATGTGAAGTGCTGAATGTCCTTCTAAATCAAATTTCATAACTACTTGCATGAATTTTAATTTTATAATTTTTGAAAAGTCGTCTTCCTTTAGACTTTAGTTTAGACTTTAGACATACAGTGAGGAAACGTGCCTTTTGGCCCACCGAGTCTCGCCGATCACCCTGTAGACTAGCACTATCCTACACACTAGTGGCAATTTACAATTTACAGAACCCAATGAACCTACAAACCTGTGCATCTTTGGAGTGTGGGAGGAAACCGGAGGACCCAGAGAAAACCCACATGGTCACGGAAGAATCTAAAACTCCGTCTAGACAGCCCCAAGTAGGCAGAAAGACCAGCTCTACAAGACAGCAACTCTACCACCGCACCAATAAGCTGCCCCTGTTTCTGTTCAGAATAGAAAGTCCCAAATCAATTTGTGTTTGTTTAACTATAAGCAAATTTAGGACAGACTTTACCCATTAGGGTTTTTTATTTCCATTTACTTGTTTAATTATTTTATGCTACCCAGCAAACTCCATTGAGGCTGTGCTGTACGCTGTTTAATTCCACATTGATCTATGAATGAAGGTCTCTGCTGATGTACCGACGCCGTGACAAGATTTGTTGGCTTTAAGAAATTTTTCCCTATCAGAAGCTAACATCAACAGTTTGGTACACCTGGCTGTAAACTTCCTTTTTGAAAAGGAAACAATCTTGTTCTCATTTCACAACTGATAGAGAAATCTGAAGGCAGATTTTAGCGTGGAATGCCTTTCCGCAGTGCGCTGTGTGTCGGGGCACCTTTTCACATTAATGTTGTTTCTAGGCAGAGGAATGACCATGCATGATGTGCAGAACTGAATAATAGCTCCAACCCAATATGATTAGACATCTGTTCTCTAGATTGGATTTCCCAAGGTCTGCACCATTCACATGCCAGGTTTCTGGATTATTGATCAAGTCTCACAGAAGAGTCAGGATGTCATGATGCAGTTTTATCGGACTTTGTTTAGGCTACATTTAGATTAAATGCATGCAGTTTGGTTGTCCCATTGCATGATGGATGTGAGGCCTTGAGGGGGTGAGTGGGGAGGGTGAGATGTGCCTGGTCTAGAGGTAATTAGCTACAGGAAGAGGTTGGGATCGTTCTTGATATTGTTTTATCTGGAATGTTGGAGGTTGAGAATAGAAATAACGTTCTGATGAAATACCTGATAGGTATCTAAAATTATGAGAGGCATACTTAGAGTAGACAGTGTCAGCTCATTGCAGAAGTTGGCTTGAGGATAGAACACAAGTTGTGGTAAGAGGCTGCGTTTCAGTTCGGAGGATGTTGATTAGTGGTGGTCTGCAAGGATCAATGTTACGACCACTTTATAAAAACAAAGACAAAGTGCTGGAGTAACTCAGCGGGTCAGGCAGCATCTCTGAAGAACACAGGTAGGTGATGTTTCAGGTAGGGTCACCTATCCATGTTCTCCAGAGATGCTGCCTAACCTGCTGAGTTACTTCAGTATTTGGTATCTTTTTTTTGTAAACCAGCACCTGCAATTCCTTTTATCTTAGAACCACTATATATGACTTGCATATTAGAACGCAGAGTTTAATTCCAAGGTTTGCCAAGGACGCAAATATTGGGGATGTGGCAGACGCCATGAAGATATGAATGGGCAGCAGCATTACATAGATGGGCCAGCAGATCAGGCAGCCAAACTGTTCGAGGAGCTTGTAGTAGAGTGATGTATGAGGTGACAGCGTTGTGGCAGAGGGAAGGGAAGAGGCATAGTTTGCTGATACGGAGTTCTATAACAATGTTAGTTTTTTAGGCTGAGGGACTCTACACATTTCATATGTAGTGTCTTTGAAGATAGCAAATTGTTAAGTGAAGAATTGTAGTAGCACTTATTTTGTTATGGCATAGGCAGTTAATAATATACATGGGAACATAGGTCCAAATAATATGAATTGGGTACAAAGGAAATTATGTGTTAGTCTGTAATGGAACTTGACACGAATTCTGATCCCATGCTTTGGAAGCACATGAGGCAACCTGAGAGGGTGGGGTGTGGACTTGCAGAGAGGTTTACGGGGATGAGAAATTTTAGATACAAGGATAAAGTGAGTAAGCAGGAGCAAAAGGAAGAGAAGGGTATAAATGGCAGGTTTAGATGGTAGGTAGGCAAGAAGAAGATATTCTTCTAGTTGAATGGGAGTACGAAAGGGCAAACTTACAGTCGATGGGAACTCTACTAGTTGATGGAACATACACAAGGATAAAACGGATTTAAGGTTTTGCATCAGGAGATACACTGAGAGATGTGAGGAAGAGAACAGCAATTGTTAATGTTCTGGAACTTCTAACACGTGGTGAGCAAGATGGGTCAATGGGATAAAGTGGGAAAATTGTAACGATTGGTTTTACAGTGAACGGAATGGTGGAGAATGTGTTCTATGTCTGATATTCACCCACTGCTGTTATATTAAGATTACATTGGTTCACCGATGGAAGTAAATAAGAAAAACTAATTTCCATTGACCTAACATGTCTTACGCACAGAATCCTATGAGCATGACTAGATAACCAGGGAAACCATCATTGAGTGGTTAGGAGTTTGAATGCACTGTGAGTGTGCTGGTTGTGCGTTGTGGATTTATTACGTCTTCAAATGGTCTAAGGTGGTAGCTGAGAAAATAAGGAGAGTTAGCGAATCGCTGAGGAGAACGGGGGTTTTTTGGGAGAACCTTTGCTGATCAATGCGCTAAATGGATTATTTTCTGTCCTTACTATTGTCAATAACGGTTTCTTTAGCTCTTATAACAATCAATGCCTATTTATGAGAGATGACACTAAGCCTACTTGTTTAGCAGTGTGAATTGATTCTCTTCTGTGACAACGGCTGTGTTTTTCTTTGTCTCATTTATGTATGATCCTGGCATTTGTAATACGATCACATCAGTCTTCATCCCGCCTGGTTTTCCAGTACATGTACAGTGGTTGATGGCAGCATGCAAGTTTGCTGAATCATACTATGTCTTACTTCAACATCATGAATTCCTGCAGGGGACACATCCCCACTCATAACATTTCACCAAACATGGAAAGTCTGCTGGTACTGTAGAAGATTCTTCTACTCTTGTTTGATTACCCGTATCTTCCTAACATGGGCCGCCATTATTAACGAATGGCTGAATTACTAACTTGTAATGCACTGCGTTGAGGGCTAGGGCAAGGAGTGGGAGAAGGGGGAGGGAGGATCTTGCTATCAGCGAGGAATTGACATAAGATCTGAAATCTCCTGTAATAGTCATGAATCGTTTCACCGGCCAATGCATTAAATTAAAATATAATTCCTGGGTTTTCTGAACCAGTTGGATGCAATCACGTCAACACTTTTTAAACGGACCCTTTGCGTGTTTTGTGATATTGAATGGGTTCTTGGAGCTTGGCGAGTTTGTGGGTGACGGCTGAAAATTCAACAGCAGATGTGGCAGTAACTGCCTTTGGGATTACAATTTTTCAATTCAATTCATCCAATGATTAATTGATTCAATTATATTTTATTGTCACATATCAGAATCAGATTTTATTCACCAAGTAGGTTTTGCTTCCTTTACAAGTAATTTCATGGCCAGTCCAGTCATGCAAATTAAAAGCAAACAGATCACTCAAAAACACATTTTATCATGAACCACCCACCACTGTGACTCTTAACTTTCCTACTGTGATGGAAGCGAAATAAAGTTCAGTCCTTCCTTTTGTTCTTCCTCGGTCGGGGGCCTCGAGCCCCCTGATTAGTCGGGCGGTCTTGACTCCCAGTAGCCGCGCATTTCGGGTCCTTACTCGACGAGGCATTCAGCTCCTGCATCAGGCGAGTTGTCAGCCTCCCCGCACACCGGGCAATCGAAAACCTCGCGTCGGAGGGGGCTGGTTGAACCATCTGCGGCGTTGGAAGCTCCGACTAACCTCTTCCGAGATGCGAAGCCCTTGATGGCAACGTTCCGCAGCCGCGGAGGGAGCGATCCCTAGGCAAGGGATCCGCCTGCGATGTTATGTCCGTGCTCCCGCTCACGACAGTCCGAGGAGGCTTCCTGCTTCAGCGATGTTTGGTTGCAGAGCCCGTGAACTGTGATCCGAAAATCAATCACATCTCCGGGGAAGGTATGAACCTGAAAAAAAAAGTTCCTCGATTTCCCGCCCCCCCCCACATAAAAACAAACCTGACCAGTACATTAAAACAAAACTCTTAACAGACGTTTGAAAAAACAAAGATGAAAAAAAAACGAACGGGCTGCCGGCTGTGGATGGCCATCTCCCGGCGGCCCCTGGGAACTAGGAAAGTGTGAGGGTCTTTGTTTTTGCATACACTACTAACAAAGAGCCCCCTCGTTTCTAGCATCAAAAAATTTGGATAATTTTGCAAAATAAAAACACATACGTGGCTTGCAAAAGTTTCCATACCCTTGAATTTTCCTCACTTTTGTCAGTTACAACCATAAACGTAATATATTTTATTGGCAATTTTTTTTTTTATTTTTGTTGATAGTCCACACAAAGTGGTGCATAATTCTGAAGTGAAGAAAATGATACTTGGTTTCCAAATTTTATTACAAATATAAAAAACTGTAAAAGTTAATGTGGCGTGCAAAAGAACTTCAAGCCCCCTTTAGTCACACTTTGTAGAACCACCTTTCGCTGCAATTTACAGCTGCAAGTCTTTTACCAGTTGTAATTGGTACTCTACCAGTCTGTCTCTACCAGCTTTGCACATCTAGAGACTGAAATTTTTGTCCATTCTGCTTTGCAAATAGCTCATGACTCAGTCAAGGATTGGATGGAGAGGTGTCTGTGAACAGCAATTTTCATGTTTGCCAGAGAGTCTCATTGGATTTTAGGTCTGGACTTTGACTGGGTCGTTTAGGGTCGTTACTGTAATGCTGGATAAGGTGAATAATTTCACCAGACAACTCCTCCCCCTCCCTCCCGCCCCCACTCAAGTCTTTTGGCAGACTCTAAACAGGTTTTCTTCCAGGATTGCCCTGTATTTTGGCTCATCCTTTCCTTCCCATCAACTCTGACCAGGCTTCCCTGTCCTGCTGAAGAAAAGCAATCCCACAGATTATGCTGCCACAACCATGTTTACAGTGGGGTATGTGTGTCAGGTGCCAGTGTTTGTTTTCGCCACACATAGCCATTTTCATTTTAGGCCAAAACTTCAATTTGGTCTTCATCTGTTCCAGAGTTCCTTCCTCCACCTGTTTGCTGTGACCCCCACATTGCTTGTGCAAACTGCACAACGGGACTTCTTATGCGCTTTGTTTCAACAATTGACCTTTCTTCTTGCCACTCTTACATAAAGGCCCGATTTGTGAGTGCATGGACTAATTGGTTGTCTGTGGTCAGATTCTCCCAACTGAGTGTGGATTTCTGCAGCTCCTCCAGAGTTACCATGGATCTACCTTGGTCTGCTGTCTTGATCAATGCTTCCTTGCCCGGCCTGTCAAGTTTTGTGGTCGGGCCATGTCTTGGTAGGTTTGCAGTTGTGCCATACCTATTGTCCATTTCTCGGTTGATGGATTGAACAGTTGCTACGTGAGAAGTTCAATGCATGCGATATTTTTTTATTACCTATACCCTGCTTTAAACTTCTCCACAATTTTTATCCTGATCCTGTCCATGGGTTTCTTGATGCTGTTAGTTTCACTAATGTTCTATAAACAAACTTTGAGGCCTTCGCAAGAACTGCTGTATTATACTGATGATTAGTTACACACAAGTGGGACTCTATTTCTCTAATATTGGATGCTCTGAAGGACATTTCGGTTGCAATGGATTTTATTTAGGGGTATCAGAGTAATAAAGGGGGCTGAATACTTTGCCGGCCACAATTTTCAGTTTTTTATGTGTAAATAAATTGAAAAACTCCATGTATCAATTTCTTCCTATCACAATTGCGCCTCTTTTGTGTGGTCTATAATTAAAGATCTCCAATAACAATATCATTTACGTTTGTGGTTGTATCGTGACAAAATGTGCGAAAAGTTCAAGGGGTTGAACATTTTTACGAGCCTATGTTATGTTTAAACATATTCTAGCGATATGTTATACAAGTAGTCATTAGAGTCATGTTGGTCCCACTTTGTTCTCGGCGGCACCGCTCCAGCCGGGTCCCTCTTGTTTCCCGGTGGCGCAGCATGACCGCCTCACTGTGGCCCATCCTCGGCCCTGCCACCTCTCCGCTTAATAACTTTATGACAAGACACATGAGGAAAATTGAGAACACTGACTGGTGAACATGATATGCAAAAACTCTCAAACTGGCGTCTTAACAGCACATTATCTTCAAGGTGTGGGTACACTCTCTCCATGTGCACCATCCAGATTTTCTGCATAAAAGATTTTGCTTCTCTGTAGAAGACTCGGTGAGTCAGGCAGTATCTCAGGAGAACATGGATAGGTGACGTTTCGGTGGGGGTAGGGCAAAGCCTGACAGGTACTAGGTTGATGCAGGTGAGAATGTTTTTTTGATAGGCATATAGTTGGACAAAGGCCAGAGGTGAAAGGACAGCCAATCATCAAGTCGGTCCATTTGCGTATCAAAAAAATCCAACCATCTCTCAAAAAGATCCAACCATCTGCCTATTAAAAAGCCCTCTTCACCTGCATCAAACCTTTTAATTGCCATGGCTTGCCTGCCTTCCTCTCTTCCATTGATCTCACCCCCCCATATTCAGTCTGAAGAAGTCCTGACCTGAAACATCACCAATCCATGTTCTCCAGAAATGCTGCCTGACCCGCTGAGTTGGTCCAGCACCCTGTGTCTACATTCTGTGTGTCTAGATTGTTTTCTTCAATTGTCCATTCAACCATTGACACATGGCAAAGGTCACTCCCCCCCCCCCCGACGTGGTCTTGCAGCCGCCAGAGAACAGTCCAGACCCATTACATGCAACATCTACTCATGCCTATCAGCAGCAAGCTGAACCTGATTAGTTGCATCGTGTCAAGCTGACCCTATACACACAACACACAACATAGAACAGTACGGCACAGGAGCGGCTCCTTCAGCCCACAATGTGTGCCAAACCTGATGCCAAGTTAAACTGATTTCACCTTGAGTTCCATTGTTGAGTTCCCTTGCTGACTTTGGCTGTGGCGTCTGATTCCACCAACAATTGTACCTTTCTCTGCTGGGTCGGTTCTTGTTTTGCTGTATAATCTCATTGCAATGTAGCGCAACTAATTGGAACTCGTTGCGCCCCTCCTGCCCTGACTCCTTGCTGCAGGTACAAGGACTACAGAGAGCCCCCCTGGTCTGATCATGCATATGAATATTCCAAACAGTACTGGACCATCCTGGCTGCTCGCCTGACCTTTGTCATCATCTTTTAGGTAAGTGATTAACTGAGGGAGTGGTCATGTTAACGTAGAGCTGCTCGCGAACAGATATTGAGTGAGCGATGGTCTGCATGGACTCGGTGAGGCCGAAGGGCCTTGTTTCCATGCTTTATCTCTAAACTAATATCATGCTTTATCTTATCTAAATAAACAAAAACTAAACTCTGAAATTACAGTTAACCTAGATGGGACAAGGCAGGAGGGATCTGTTGTGCCATTCAGATTACTTCGATAACATTTAAAAATATTTGAAGAATGGCCTGTTTTCATGCTGTTTGAGTCTATGCTATGACATGAGAAGATATTGATATCCTGTTCACCAGCCCATGGGGTTGAGGGGCTGTGCGAGTGCTTCCCTCTGTCTGAGATCCCTGTGACCTCTGCCTTTCAGTTCACTGAAGCTGAAGCAAAGGGCAATGAGACCACAAGGCATAATCCAAGGACAGAACATTTAACTGAAGGACCCAAGCTCAAGTCGTGCCTGCACCCAGCCCTTAATTATGGCTCAATTGCTTCTACATTCTATTATCGCTCTGATTAATCTGAAGGTTATTCAGGCTACTGTATGATTTTGGAGACGAATGCAGGCAGGTGTATGATGTCCTTTGAAGGTTAAGCTATACTTATGAAGAGAAGGAATCGAATGATTAGCAGGTTATATCTCAGCATTCTTATGTATCAGTGATTTGATAATGCGATTGGCTAAGGAGCTGATGTATCTCGGAGCTTTATTCTTTGCAAATGATCAGTGATTTTGATAAATACATTGAGGAGCTGGGCCATGTCTAGTTAACAAGGTGCTCATTATTCTTCTGCAAAATGCTGGCAGTATGTTGACCCCTTGGAGCATGGGCCATGCATAGTAAACATGTGCGCGGGCGCCCGGCAGACCGCCCAGCATGACCCTTTCCTAAGATATAATCTGAATACTAAGATATACAAGCGAACAACTGCACACCCTCTCCTATAATCCGTTCTCTTCGTACTATCTTCATAAATTCATTATTTCAACATAGACACATTTTCAATGTGCAGGTAGTAGGAGCTACTCAGCCCTTCGAGCAGCACCATCATTCAATATGTTCATTGGCCTGCTCATCCAAAATCAGTACCTGATCCTTGCTCTCTCCCCATATCCCTTGATTCATTATCCTAAAGAGCTATATCCAACTCTCTCGTGAATACGTCCAATGAATTGGCCTCCACTGCATTCTGTGGCAGAGAATTGCACAGATTCACAACTCTCTGGGTGAAAATGTTTTTCCTCATCTCAGACCTAAATGGCCTACCCCTTATTCTTAAACTGTGATCCCTGATTCTGAACTCTCCCAACATCGGGATTTTTTTTCCCTGCTTCTAGCCTGTCCAATTCCTTAAGAATTTTATATGTTTCTATAAGATACCCACTCATCCTTCTAAATTCCAGTGAATATAAGCCCAGTCGATCCATACTTTCATCATATGCGCCAGTCCTCTCCCGCTACATCCTGTGAATTAACTTGGTGACACCTACGCCGGTCACTCCCTCAATAGCATGTCTCACGCATGTTCATAAAAGCATGTTCATAATAGCATGTTCATAAGCTTTCTGTGTCCCTGCACTCGCTCATTTCCACCTGCTCAAGTAGCTAATGGCAGCACTCGTTCAGGTTTCTGCTGGGATCTGCCAGCAGTTCCAGGTGGAATTGACCAGAGGTTTGCCAGAACAATGTTTGGATTCGAGGATATTAGCTAGAAGGAAAGTTGGATTATTTTTTTGTGCCAGTGATTGAGGGGAGGCCTCATGAGGGGAGAAACAGGCCCTTTGGCCCATCGATTCCACATCGATTCATTATATCCCAGTTGAAGAAGGGTCCTAGCTTGAAACATTGCCTGTCCAATTCCCTCCACAGATGCTGGCTGACCTGCTGAGTTGCTCCGGCACATTATGTTTTTTTTGCTCCAGATTTCAGCTCATCTGCAGTTTCATGCTATCTAGTCTGGTCAATACTGGGCAGTTGTACTGATATAATGAAATGATTCCACTTTTGTTCCTCATCTGACTCCACAAGCGTTAAACTAGTGTCCGGCTGTGGTGTAGTCATTGTTGTAAAGGACGTCTTGATGTAGCCAACTCATCCACCTCAATGTCATAGACACAAAAAGCTGGAGTAACTCAGCAGGTCAGGCAGCATCACAGGAGAAAAGGAATAGGTGACGTTTCGGGTCGAGATCCTTATTCCGATGGCCCGTAGTGTCACCTATTCCTTTTCTCCAGAGATGCTGCCTGACCCGCTGAGTTATTCCAGCACTTTGTACAGTATCTATCTTTGGTTTAAACCAGCAGCTGCGGTTCCTTCCTACACCTCAATGCCATGTTGTTTGAGGGATTACTCCATTGTTTTGAGATAATAACAGGAATGTCTTGTGGTATCTTAAAGATGAGGGACCTCGGAGAGGGTACAAAGGAAATGCAACAGGAGAGAAGGATTCCAGTTTTAAGTAGGAGCAGGAGAGGGGAGACATGTGCGTTTAAGATCTGTGGCATTCTGTGGAGCTGGGGAAGGTGTCACTGGGGCCGCTCCACTGTTCTACGTTCTATTAGCTGAGCAGCCTGCTTGCCTACTCCTGCCCTCCAATTCTTCTATATCCTTGTGCAGAAGGTTTTAGCTTAGTTTAGTGATACATGCCCTTCGGCCCTCCACAGAGTCACTACTCCGACCAGCGTTCCCGCACACTAACACTATCCTACACCCATTGGGGACAAATTTAAAGTTTTATATACCAAGCCAATTAACCTATCAAAACCTACTTGTCTTCGGAAAACATGGGAGGAAACCGGAGCAATCAGACACAAAAACCCATGGGGTCAAAGGGCGAACATATAAACTCCGTACAGACAGCCCCCGCGAATCAGATCAAAAGCAGGTTCTCTGGCGCAGTTAATTGGTTAATCTCTGTGGCATCATTGCGCATCACGGTACGGTGGCGCAGCGAAGAATTTGTATGAATCCCGATCAATGTTGAGGGTCTCAGTGCTGGGGACCCCAGCTATTTACTATATATATCTTACAATGATCTGGTTATGAGGGTAATTGAAGGCTATATCTCCAACGGCACACGAGTAAAATGCATGCTCCACATGCGCGTTTGTGTTGACGCTTGTGGGACACGGCCCTTTAGGCAGCAACTCTACCATGCGCCACCGTGCCGCCCAAAATATATATTCTATCTACAGGATAGTCTTTTATATAATTCTATTTTTTTTAATATAGTTCTACAGTATGTAGGATATGTTGTATAGTTCTATCCACAACTTTAAAGTATTGGGGAAGTGCTAGAGTCAGTTATTAAAGATGGAGATAGCAGGCAATTTGGAAAAGTTGTGAAAATCATTGGACAAAGTCAGCATGGATTTACGAAAGGTAAATCATGTCTGACGAATCTTGTGGAATTATTTGAGAATGTAACTAGTAGCGTGGATAAGGGAGAACCAGTGGATGTGGTATATCTGGACTTCCAGAAAGCTTTCGACAAGGTCCCACATAAGAGATTGTATACAAACTTAAAGCACACGGCATTAGGGCTTTAGGGGTTCAGTCTTGATGTGGATAAGAGAATGGCTGGCAAAAACAGGAAGCAAAGAGTAGCGTAAACGGGTCCTTTTCACAATTTGGAGGCAGTGACTAGTGGGGGTACCGCAGGGCTCAGTGCTGGGACCCAGCTATTACAATATACATTATGATCTGGATGAGGGAAGTGAAGGCAATATCTCCAAGTTTGCAGATGATGAAACTAAGCTGGGGGGCAGTGTAGCTGTGAGGAGGATGCTAAGAGACTGCAAGGTGACTTGGATAGGACCTGGGCGCAGTGGGCCAACTGTTTGGCATCTGCTGTATAATGGGATAAAAGTTGAGGTTATCATTTGGTGGCAAAATCAGGAAAGCAGACTATTATTTAAATGGTGGCGATTTAGGAAAAGGGGAGATGCAGCGCGACCTGGGTGTTAAATGGTGTCATGGTACACCAGTCATTGAAAGTAGGCATGCAGGTGCAGCAGGCAGTGACGGAAAGCGAATGGTATGTTAGCTTTCATAGCAAAAGGATTTGAGTATAGGGCAGGGAGGTTTACTTCAGTTGTAACAGGGTCTTGGTGAGACCACACCTGAAGTATTGCGTACAGTTTTGGTCTCCAAATCTGAGGAAGGACATTATTGCCATAGAGGAGTGTGCACAGAGAAGGTTCTTCACCAGAACTGATTCCTGGATTGTCAGGACTGTCTAATGAAGAAAGACTGGATAGACTCGGTTTTACTCTCTCGATTTAGGAGATTGAGAGGGGATCTTTTATAGAAAAACTTACAAAATTCTTAAGGGGTTGGACAGGCTAGATGCAGGAAGATTGTTCCAGATGTTGGGAAGTCCCGGACCAAGGGGTACAGCTTAAGGATAAGGGGTAAATCTTTAAGACCGAGATGAGAATAAGACTTTATTTGCACACTCAGAGAGTGGTGAGTCTCTGGAACTCTCTGCCACAGAGGGTAGTTGAGGCCAGTTCTATTGGCTATATTTAAGAGGGAGTTAGATGTGGCCTTGTGGATAAAGGGCTATCAGGGGGTTTGAGAGAAGGCAGGTACGGGATACTGAGTTGGATGATTAGCCATGATCATATTGAATGGCGGTGCAGGCTCGGAGGGCCGAATGGCCCACTCCTGCACCTAATTTCTATGTTTCCATGTTTAAAGTGAAGGTTTAGTAATGTTTAAGGTTTGGTGAATGCACAGAGTGTTTAATCCAGAAGATGGAAATCAAGAACCAGAAGACATTGGTTTAAGGTGAGAGGAGAAAAACTGAATCTGAGGGGAAACCTTTAAGGGTGATAGGTGTATGGAACAATGGAGATAGTTGAGGCTGGTACTATAACATTTCAAAGACATTTGGACAGGTACATAGATAGGAAAGGTTTATAGGGATATTGGCCGAATGCAAGCAGGTGGGACTAGTGTAGATGGGACATGTTGGTTGACATGGGGAAGATGAAGTGAAGGGCCTGTTTCCATGCTGTGTGGCTCTGCATCTGACACTCTGTGCTCTCCGCCATTGAATTTCAGAACCTGGTGATGTTTTTAAGCAATGTCCTGGACTGGTTGATACCGGACATTCCCAAGGACATCAGCGTGCGCATGAAGAGGGAGAAGACCCTGCTTGTGGACGTGTTCCTGAAGGAAGAGCGGGAGAAGGTTAACCTCATCGAAAGCTTCTTGGTGCGGGACAGGCAGAAGCTGAGGCCCGTGGAGGTGAAGAAGCCTCGTGCATCCAGCGTCTCCCTGGCCGACAGAAGCCAGCGTGCCACCTTCACCTCCCACAGCCTGCGACACACCGATGTCTGACCTCCTCGGCAGGTCCACTGGACTAACCACACCTGCCCTGGACCCCCGGTGGGGTGGGTGGGGGAACAAGGGGAAGATGGCTGCTTGACATAAGCCGCAAATAACGAGCTTATTACTAACCCGGAAAACGAAGGCAATGTGAGCCACATTGTGTACAGTGGACTGCAAAACCACGGGAGAAACAGGGTCACACTTTGATACACAAAGTGGGCCCTTTTGTGGAGAGAGCTCACTTGCAGAGTCCTGGAAGGTATCTCTATAATGGGTAGCAGTCCACTCAGAGTGACTCGGGTCAGAAAGTGACCCAAGGGTGTCTTGATAGGGTCCAGCCTGTTAGGATTAGTTGAGATCAGTCGTGTGTTGTAAATGTTTGTGATTATGCGCTGTTCACCATTAAAATAATGTACATTGCTGTCTGTGCTTTTAAAGAGGAAATTCTAAGAGAGCGTGCAGTTTACACATGGTACTTTAGATCATAAACACAGCTTATGTTGATGGGCCTGCCAAAAACATCCTCTGTGGATGAAATAAAAGAAGACTTTTATTTCAAGTTACTTTATTGTTTAGGAGATGTTATTTATCAAGCCAGCTGTGTGAGGTGAGATGCCATAAAATCACATTCCTGGCTTGGACCATCCAACCACCAGGAGCATATCCGCAGAGTTTTGTTCCCAATTCCATCCTTGGGTGGGCATCGCCTGGCCAGTATTCCCAAACATTGCCTGCCTAATGTTCCCAAACATCGTTCCAGCAGAGCAACAGTCATGGTGACCAAATGTGTAGGAATGAACTGCAGATGCTTCTGATGACTTGGCCTCTACAGCCATCTGTGGCAATAAATTCCACAGATTCAACAGCCTCTAATTAAATAAATTCCTCCTTGTCTCCTTTCTAACGGCATGTCCTTTTATTCTGAGTCTTTGTCCTATGGTTCTAGACTCTCCCACTAGTGGAAAACTCCTCTCCCCATCCACTCTATGCAAGCCTTTCACTATTTGGTAAGTTTCTTTGAGGTCCCCATCCTTATCCTTCTAAACTCCGTGAAGTACAAGCCCAGTGCCGTCTAACACTCATCATATGATAACCCAATCATTCCTGGGTTCATTCTCTTAAACCTCTCCAGTGCCAGCACATCCTTCCTCAGATATGGGGCCCAAAACTGCTTACAATACTCCAAATGTGGTCTGATCAGTGCCTTATAAAGAAAGCCTCAGCATTGCATCTCAAAATAAATGCTAGCATTGTGTTTGCCTTCCTTATTACCCGATTCAACTTGCAGATTAACATTTTGGGAATCCAGCACCAGCACTCCCAAGTCCCTTTGCATCTCTGATTTCTGAATCCTCGCCCATTTAGAAAATAGTCAATGCCTTTATATCCCTACTACCCAAAATGCATGACTCCACACTTGCTACGCTGTATTCTCACCTGCAGAGTCTTCTCTGCCCACTCTCCCCCAACCTGTCCAGACGTCCTTCTGCAGAGCTCCCTGTCTTCTCCACACTACGCTGCCCTCTCACCTATCTTTGTATTATTGCAAACCTGCCAACAAAGCCTTCAAATCCCTCGTCCAAATCATCGATATACAACGTGGAGTAGCAGCCCCAGCACTGACCCTTGCAGTATTTATGAACTTATTTTCATTTAATATTAATTATAAATGTAAGCACACCATTCTCTTTTCCCACAGTTTGGGCCAATTTGCAACCGATTTCCCCCAGTAATTTCACGTGAATTCTGTGATATGGAGATAGTCACACACAGCAGGGAAATAGGCTTTTCAACCCAACATGCCCACATCAACATGGCCCGTCTACACTAGTCCCAGCTGCCTGCATTTGACAAATATCCCTCTAAACCTCTCCAATCCATGTACCTGTTCAAATGTTGTTATTATACCTGCCTCAACTATACCCTCTGGCAGCTCATTCTATATACGCACCACCCTCTGAGTGCCACAATGCCATCCTCTGGATTGTTAGATCAGCCTCCGGATTGCAGTTGCAGGAGCATAATCACCAGAATGGAGCAGAAACACTTAAGACTAGCAGTTTTCAGTTTGGTAGATCTTGAAACACAAATAAATCTTCAATGGTCATGAGGAAATTGGGATTGTGAATGACATGAAGGAATGTTATGCATTGAAACTGCTTAATTGCATGAACATGCGTCTAACTCCATGCATTTTGAGAAGATTTATCTAGCAGATGCTGAGAAAAGGCATCATCCGCTGTTCTTTCTGATAGTGACATTGGAAGTCCAAAAACATCCAGACTAGGGCAAGAGGCAGTGCTCATTGTTACATGACTCTTTTTTAACAAGCACTCACTCAGGTTAATGATAATGAATGTGCCAAACTGGGAATTGAGTCTACCTGTGGACATTGGAATAAATCAGCGGCTCTACTGATTTATGTCTGGGAGTCTGCACATTTTAACTTTGCAATTACAGTGCAGTTTTAGTGCCATCGATGCAAATCCAGAGAGAACCTTAAATGATTTCATCAGTGAGAAATAAAATCTCATTCTAAGGTGAGTAGAACTGCTTGTCCAAATTGATTTAAATGGTGTGTCAGTGCCGCTGGAACCTGAGATCTTCTCTACCTTGCAGTCAGACCTTTCGAGGATATGTTGATCAGTTCTGCCCTTGGCTGTGAGGGTGATGAATGCGGTGAGATCGTGTTCTCAGTGCGCTAAACTACCTCATGATGACCTGAGACTGCCAGCAACACTATGAGTGACACTGCCAGTCAAAGTGAAGCTCACGTCAATACTAATCTCAATAGTGATGGCGAGCTACTATAGGCCAGTCAATCCAATCTATTGCCCATGATTCTGATGAAGGGTCATCCACTTGAAACTTTAAATCTGGTTCTCTCTCACCTGGCCTGCTAACTATTGCCATAAAAACAGTTGCACACCTGGTAGTGCTGCTGCCTCACAGCGCCAGAGACCTGGGTTCGATCCTGGCCCGAGCTGTCGTCTGTGTGGAATTTGCACGATCTCCCTGTGACTGTGTGGGTTTCCTCCTGGTGCTCTGGTTTCCTTCCACATCAAAAAGACATGCAGGTTTGTAGGTTAATTGGCCCTCTGTAAATTGCCTCTGGTGTGTAGGGAGTGGACAAGAAAGTGGGATAACATAGAACTAGTGTGAATAGCTGATCAATCAATTGTTCTCCATTTTACAATTTTCCACAGAAGTTGGCTTCTAGTGGCAGATTTTGCATTCTCTGGCAGAGGAATGGGGTTTGTGACAATCATCCAGATACCCACTGAGCCTGACAGCTGGTTTTAGTTTAGCTTAGTTTATTGCCACGTGTACCGAGGTACGGTGAAAAGCTTTTGTTGCTGGCTAGCCTTGTGGGGCTGAAACCCCACAAAGCCAGTTTTGTTCATCAGTGCAGGGAGCAACAATGGGCTCCAACTGATGAAAATTGCACCTTGAGCGAGATACTTAGATTCCCAAACCAAGAGATATCCCTATAGCAAGGAAATGTAAATCACATTTGAAAGCAGAATAAAGATTGGGAAGTAATGATGGGATAATGACTGAAGACCCATGCACATTGAACCCATGCATGTCCAACCCATGCATGTCCAACCCATGCATGTCCAACCCATGCACGTCTGACCCATGCAAACAGGAACCATGCCAAATGAGGATTTTTGACTCAAATAATTCTGGATTATAAAGTTTGCTGTTGGTAACGGCAAACTGAGTAATAAACAATATAGCCAGTTTTATCTTCTGTAGAAAAATGTACACGAGCTTTGATGGCACTGGGCTTATACTTTGCGTGGAGTTTTAGTTAAGGAAATGAGGGACACCTACGAAACGTTTCTAGTGAATAGTTATGTGGCTGCGTGAGGGGATGTTGAAAGAGGATGTTTCCACCTGAGAGGTTCTCCAGGGACAAGTTCATTAGCCTGGAATTATAAGGATGTCTTATTACGAAGGTGTTGAGAGTAAATGTTCTTTAGTCGAAGGATGATGTTGACTGAACAGTTATTTGCAGGGAAGGCTGTGGAGGACAGTCATGGATATTTTTAAAGGCAGAGATTAGATAAGATGTTTAGTAGGGTTATTGTGATTATGTTTGCCACAGGATACCCAAATGGTTATATTTCTAGCCCCAAAGTGATCTTATGAGTAGAGACGAGAGATAGGATCAGCCAGAGGATGATTGAAGTCTGGACGATGTTCTTTGTACGGAAGGCAAGGCTTCTAATACAATTTTTATAGCAGAGATAGATACTTATTTTTGTTATGGGTATCACGTAAGTTTATGGGGAGATGGCAGTGAGGCTGAGGGTTAGGAGGGAGAGATAGATCCAAGCCATGATGAATGGCGGTGTGGACGTGATAGCGGAATGGCCTTAATTCTGCTCTCTATTACATTTATGGTTTTTATGATCTTATGATCATTAAAGGCAACGTCGCTGGAGGACATGCATAGGTTGTGTTTCAGGATGGGACCCTTCTTCAGGGGACAACTTGGCATCATGTTTCGCACTAACATAGGGTGCCAAAGGGCCCGTTCCGGTGCTATACTGTTCTATGTTCTCTACAGAAATTGGGAGGGAAGTCAAGAGAATTAAAAGTCAAGATTGTTTAATTGTCCTATGTACTGGCCACAGACCAATGAAATTCTTACTTGCAGCAACATAACAGGTCTGTCAACAGAACAAATAAATATGCAATAATCAATAATACAATTAGCAATAATGCTGGGAAACCGGATGGTAATGGAGCAAACTGAGGTAGGTAGTGCAATCTACGTGAAGTTGGTAGTAGATCGATGCTGAGGTAGGGTTGTGGTTAGTGTAGTGCAGTATGGTTCAAGGGCCTGGCGGATGATGGTCAAAAGCTGCCTTCGGAAGGCGAGTGGGACGAGTCTCCTGTAATTACATTTGTCTTTTACTACTTTCTTCAGTCATCCAAAGACAGGCATAGCAGCTTCTAATTTTCCCTCTGTTAGGAGACCTAAACAGCAACCTCTGGTGACCTTGCCCGCCACCCAAGGTTTCCATGAGGTCACCGGAGGTTTTGGTCACTCTCCCTAATGGTTGAAAGTGGTTTCCGTGTGGTCGAGGCTTCATCTAGGTTGCTGCTATTTTTTCATCATGTTTAAAACCAGCCTCCACTAAAAATAGGTTGCGTTTAAAAATTGATATCGCAGGTCTAATCGAAGCCGGTTTTCTTCATAGTCGAGGAAGGTTTTCAACATATGCGGGGGAGGTGGTAGGAGGTTGCAGGTCACCTCGACCTTGATTTTTTTTTGGGTGGTGGGCAAGGTCACTAGAGTTTGCTGTTTAGGTCTCCTAAGTGGGACAGGGGCTTGACAATTTGTCACAAGGATGCGAGTGGCATGATGATTACAAATGGGGCCTTTGCACAGAAGGTATAATCCCGGTGGTAAGTGGCAGATCAGCTCATATCTGCTCCCTTCCCTGGCACAACTGGTTGCAAGCGAATGTTCCGAATATCCCAATTAATCATTTTCTTTATCAACCGGCAATTACCTGGAATTACGCTAGGTCTGTGCAGCCAGGGGCTCTGAGTGAGAGGCACTCCATGGAAATGCACTGAACTCCTTCAGTTTCTCCCTGGCCCTTAGCATGACGGAAACCTGTACTGGTGTCAGTCACAGCCTTCTTCCCTGTAGTTTATTCTCTGATGTGTGTAAAGGTAGTCACGGGGTCCATTGTAGGTATATCTCGTTTTTCTGAAACTATTAAAACAAAAATACTCAGCTTGGGCTAAGTGAGATTCCTTGGAGCTGTTCCCTTTTTGACGCGTAAACTGGATTCCTGCTGCAGTTCCAGCAAAGCCACGCTGGTGAAGAAGGAACAGCTCCAAGGAATTTCTCATCCATTGATCATAGCCCATCCTTACCCATTCTAACAAGATTCCCAATATTGGTGCAGAAGTTTGAAAATGCATGATCCCAGATTCAGGGACAGTTTCTTCCCAGCTGTTATCAGGCAACTGAACCGTCCTCTCGCCAACTAGAGAGCGGTCCTGCCCTCCCAACTACTTAATTGAAGACCTTCGAGCTATCTTTAATTGGACTTTACTGGACTTTATCTTGCACTAAACATTATTCCCTTTATTGTGTATTTAGCTTGATTGTAATCACATATAGTCTTTCCGCTGACTGGTTAGCACACAACAAAATAGCATTTCATCGTACCTCTGTGTACGTGACAATAAACTAAACTAAACTAAAACTATATTGAATGACCTTCCAATGCTCAGTGTCTGTGGTCACAAGCAAGGAAAGAACATTAAAAGAAAAAGGACCGATTTAGCACGTTTGACCTTAAAGGACAACGTTAAACAATGAAGTTATTAAAAAGAAATTGGAAATACCCACTATGAAGAATTTAATCCATAAACCCCATCAACTCAAAGGAGGTATGGCTGGAAAGGAATTATTTTTCTCAAATGAAGAATAGAAGTAATTTCCCTAAAAGTATTTTTATGAGAAGAGATAACGTTTAAAAGTAACAAAAATCACACACTCCCATCATGATTGGAGCACAATGTTTCCTCTTCTGCAAAGCGGATTTAGAACAAAAATGATTTCCATATTTATTGCTGTATTTTTTTATTGCTGTGATCTTATCTCTCCCATTTTCTGCAAACCCCTTCTGCTGAAAATCCTCAAAGCAGGAAATTAAATATTATATTTCAAGAAAAATCTGGAACCAAAATAAATATTTTAGTGGTGAGCCACAAAGTTGGAGTGAAGAATTAATTCTGTGTTCGCATAAAGATTTGATTGTCAATTGCATATTTTAACAGTTTTATCGGGGCTGCTGAACAAGGTCCCATGTGGCTTTCTGTTTTAAAAGCCACAGGGCCAAAGGAAGAGTCACTAATTGGACTTAAGATATCTGAGTGACAGGAAATGAGGAGCAAAAAATGGCACAAAGTGTTGGAGTAATTCAGGGGGTCAGGCAACAGCTCGGAACAACATGGATGAGTAACGTTTTGGGTCGAAATCATTCTTCAGGCATTGTTTGGGGGGTGATGAGGGGGGAGAAAGCTGGAAGAGAGGTGGGGCAGGTCTCTCCTCTTCTCTCATTATCTCACACCTTTCGTCTTCTTATCTTCTCTGGACTTTGTCCACCCATCTGCCAATCAAACACTCCCCTCCCCTGTGTAACATGGAACTGCAGATGCTGGTTTACGGTAAAGATTGATGCAAAATGCTGGAGTTAGTCTGAAGAAGCATAGAAACATAGGAAATAGGTGCACGAGTAGGCAATTCGGACTTTCGAGCCAGCACCACCATTCAATATGATCATGGATGATCATCCAAAATCAGTACAAAACAGTACCCCGTTCCTGCTTTTTCCCCCTCGAGAAGGGTCTTGACCCAAAACGTCACCTATTCCTTTTCCCCAGAAATGCTGCCTGAACTGCTGACTTACTCCAGCTTGATGTGTCTATCCCCCCTCACCAGTATTAGGTGGTTTGGGATTAGGTTTCTTGGTTAAACATTTAGCTTGTGTGTTTTATCAATGTGTATATAGCTTATTACTGAATATTACTGACCACCAGGGGGCACCACACGATGGCAGCCTTGCCAACAGTCTGTCTGTCTTTTCATCCTATTTTTGTTATTTTTAGTGTGTTTTGAAAGTATGTATTAAAGTTCTCTGATTTGTTTTATGTGGCGGGTGGGGGAGGTGGTTGGGGGAAACTCTTACCTTGCCAGGATGCGATTATTTTCCGGATCGTGTCTCCGGTCTTTCGTCGCTACTGTGGTCTATCCCAACAACATGGAGCTAGCGCCTTGCTTTTGGTGTTGTAAGGGACTGACTATGAGCCCCACCTCGTGGACTTACCATCGGAGCCTGTGATCCCTTGCCTGGGATCGACGCTCCAACCACGGCCTGCGGACATTAACATCCAGGAGTTCAGTCTTGGGGAGAGACCGTAGATGTCGGGAGCTCCAACGACGCAAAAGGTTCGGCCAGCCCCGACCCCGGGTCAGATTGTTCGGCATGGGGAGCTGAGATCCCCTCGATGCAGGAGCGTGATCGCCCCGACGTGGAGGGCCCGACCGCCGGCTACAGGAGTAAGATCATCCCGTCAATGGAAGGCTCGAGGCCCCCGAGGACCAAGAAGGAAAGAGATTTAACTCTTTTTCGCCTTCCATCACAGTGAGGAATGTGGAGGTGTCACTGTGGTGGATGTTTATGTTAAAATGTATTTGTGTGCGTTCTGTTGCTTTTTATTGGTATGACTTTTAAATGGCAAATGAAATTCCTCGTATGTTGCAAAACATACTTGGCTAATAAAGTATTATTGTGATTGTGATGAAGTTACTTATTGCCCTATAGCATAAGTGTGTCTAGGTAGTTTAGATATTACTTTGACATTGGGCTTGGTTTTCTTGGTTGAGCGCGTATCCTGCGGTTACAGCAGTGGTGGACGTCCACAGTGGACAGTGTTAGAGTTGCTGCCTTACAGCGCTTGCAGC
The DNA here is from genome assembly GCA_035221665.1 of Okamejei kenojei. Lineage (NCBI taxonomy): Eukaryota > Metazoa > Chordata > Chondrichthyes > Rajiformes > Rajidae > Okamejei > Okamejei kenojei. Next base: position 14,851,444 of record CM069151.1, read on the forward strand.
ACCGGAGACCCGGGTTCGATCCCAACTAAGGGTGCTGTCTGTATGGAGTTTGTACGTTCTCCTCCTGACCGCGTGGATTTTCTCCAAGATCTTCGGTTTCCTCCTACACTCCAAAGACGTACAGGTTGTAGGGTAATTGCCTTGGTGTATGTGTAAATTGTCCCTAATATGTGTAGGATAGTGTTAATATGCGGGGATCGCTGGTCGGTGCAGACTCGATGGGCCAAAGGGCCTGTTTCCGCGCTGTATTTCTAAACAAACTAAACTAAACTAAAAGTTGTTTGTGTTTTAATAGTAGTATGATGCATATTAAAACAATTCATCACAATCGAAGAGACCTTTTCCCTTGCTCCTCTTAAATCTTGGCTCTAAACTACAGTAAGCATATCATATCATCATATATTTATTAAAAGTCTGATCTTGCACGTGTGTACATGTGTGTGAATATGTGATTGTCTTTACATCCTCGCAAAAACACTACATGGTAACGATTACATTTTTACCTATTCTGATTGACATTTTTCACCTCGAGGCCGAGAGCACGTTCACTGAACATTTTATGCTTTATTTCTCGACTTATTACTGATTAAAAGTAAGAAGTTTAAAAACATCAAAAGACTTTGAATTTAAAACGACCAGCTTTCACTGATGACATCACAATCGCTCGGCTAGCAGTGATCAACTTCACTGAAGATTTCATCCTATATTTCACGTTATCCGTGATTAAAGCTTTAAAAATGCTAACTTTTACAAGATTTTTACAGATTCTGATTCACATTTTCCCCCTCTAGACCTTCACTGAACATTTTCTGCTTTATTTCTCAACTTATTTCTGAATAAAATTTAAAAAAGTCAAAATATTTTGAATTAAAAATGACCAGCTTCAACTGATGATGTCACAATGGCTCGGCTAGCAGCGATCAGCTTCACTTACGTTCGGGAACGGCTTGAGTTGGCGGACCACGCCTCTCGTGGGGGCTACAGGTAGAGAACGGGTGCGTTGGGGGAGCAGACCAAATGGGTCTGCACTTGGTCTAGTATATTATAAAACAAATTGTTAAAATATTGTAGATTTGATTCAAGAATAATGGGAAAATTGGTCCTGCAAAGAACTGCAGATGCTGGAATATTGAGCAAAACAAAGTGCCCCGTGAACCTGCGCTGCATTCCCCCAATAGCAAGAATATCCTTCCTCAAATTTGGAGACCAAATCTGCACACAATACTCCAGGTGTGGTCTCACTAGGGCCCTGTACAACAGCAGAAGAGTCTCTTTGCTCCTATACTCAACTCCCTTGTTATGAAGGCCAACATGTCATTCACTTCCTTCACTGCCTGCTGTACCTGCATGCTTACTTTTAGCGAGTGATGAACAAGGGCCCCCAGATCTCATTGTACTTCCCCTTCTACCAACTTGACACCATAATAACCTGCCTTCCTGTATTTGCCACCAAAGTGGATAACCGTGCATTTATCCACATTAAACGGCATCCGCCCACTCACCCAATCTGTCCGTCACCCTGCATCCTCATAGCATCCTTCCTCACAGTTCACACTGCCACCCAGCTTTGTGTCATCTGCAAATTTGCTAATGTTACTTTTAATCCCTTCATCTAATTCATTAATGTATATTGTAAATAGCTGCACTCCCAGCACCGAGCCTTGTGGTACCCCACTAGTCACTGCCTGCCATTCCGAAAGGGACCCGTTAATCCCTACTCATTGTTTCCTGTCTGCCAACCAATTTTCTATCCATGTCAGTACCCTACCCCCAATACCATGTGCCCTAATTTTGCCCACTACTCTCCTATGTGGGACCTTATCAAAGGCTTTCTGAAAGTCCAGGTACTACATGCACTGGCTCTCCCTTGTCCATTTTCCTAGTTACATCTTCAAAAAATTCCAGAAGATTAGTCAGGCATGATTTCACACGCCTGAGACTCAAAATTACCGAGTGGAACCAGTTTACATTCCATAAAATTCACAGGCACAGATTAAACAATTTTCCAAGTATTTTTCAAATGCAAACGGGAGGAACAGCTCCACATATTTTGCTTGGGTAGATTACAATCCAATGGTATGAACATTGAATTCTCCAATTGTAGGTAACTCTAAAAACCACCACTTCCCCTCCCCTCTTTCCCTCACAACCCCGCCCTCTTTTTACCCCCTACACTCCTGAGCCCCAGCTGATCTTGCACCTACATCTCCCCTCCCATTCCTTCCCCGAGCTACACAATTCACATCACGTCAATCCTCCAGCTTCACAATTCGCAACTCTCTAATCTTTTATTCTCAAACATTGTGTGTGTCCTTTTCTGGCTGTTGTCCAAACCCCCTCGCCTGTGTTCACGATGACCTGCCTTCCTTTGTCCTTGCCCCTCCTCTCTTCCAGCTTTCATTCCAACCAGCCCTGCAATCAGTCTGAAGGAGGGTCTCTCACAGAAGTATTACCTATCCATGTTCTCCAGAGATGCTGCCTGACCCGTTGAGTTACTCCAGCCCTTTTGTCTTTCCAAATATTTCTTGGTTTGAACATGAAGAATCTAAGGAGCCACATTTCATCTTCGCCATGATCTGCCATGCACCATAATACTATAACACAGTAATGCTCAATAACATGAGCTTCTGGAACTTACAACAGACATTATGTACATTTTTATCTTGATAAAATGTACCTTTGATAAAAGTTTTACCTTTTAAAACTCAAACTAAATGAAGAAGATACACATAAACTGCATGATCAATTGAATTTAAACTGGAACTTATCAAAGATTGTAAGATAAACCTGCAACTCCTGAAGTAAAGGGAACATTATCAAAATGATTAGTTCCCAGAGAAGATACATAGAAAATAGGTGCAGGAGTAGGCCATTTGGTCCTTCCAGCTAGCATCACCATTTAATATGATCATGGCTGATCATCCACCAAAATCAATACCCTGTTCCTGCTTTCTCCCCATATCCCTTGATTGTGTGAGCTCGAAGAGCTATCTCTAACTCTCTTGAATACATCAATTGTTTTATTTCATTTTATTGCTGCATAATAACGATTTAGGGATTAATTGTTCAGTGAGAAGATTACAGTGACACGTTGATTGTTCTGTGCTTTGAGCTCCCCCTCAGACAGTCCATCGGTGGTGGCGACCCTGTGTTACTATGAGCATGACCAAAGCAGAGAATCATTGCCTGTAGCTGGAGGATTAGGGTCAGCTGCCAACCTGCGGTTCCTCCAGAGTGAGATAGGATAAAAGCATGTCTGACAAATATTTGGCTCCTTCCTTCCACCACATGTTAAAGCTCTGGATTTTAGCAAAACAATAAAGTATTTTCCCATGACCACGAAAAGCACATGCCTGACCCGTGGATGGCTATCTGGCACTTTGAGACCTGGCGTCACATCACAATTATTTCACTCTCACATCACTATAATACTCGACTGTCAGGGTACTCGACTCACCAGGAGCCCATGCTGGGATATCTCAGGTGCAGTCTGATCGTCTGGTGATGTATGTGTGCATCATCTCGAAGTACCTGCTTGCATCAGTGGCATCCAGCATCAGGGGACTGCAGGAGAAATGTTCTCAATTCTTTGCAAAATATTTGCAAATAGGGCAGCACAGTGGCACAGCTGCTAGACATGCTGCCTCATATCACCAGAGACCCAGCTTCGATCAGAACCTCGGGTGCTATCTGTGTGAAGTTTGCACGTTCTCCACGTGACCGCGAGGGTTTCCACTGGGTGCTCCGGTTTCCTTCCACATATCAAAGACGTGCAGGTTTGTAGGTTGATTTGCCCTATGTTAATTGCTCCTTGGTATGTAGGAAGTGGATGAGAAAGTGGGATAACATAGAACCCATCAAAGATAGACACAAAATGCTGGAGTAACAGTGGGACAGATAGCATCTCTGGATAGAAGGAAAGGGTGATATTTCAGGTCAAGACCCTTCTTCAGACCTATCCAGAGACGCTGCCTGTCCCACTGAGTTACTCCAGCATTTTGTGTCTATCTTCGGTGTAAACCAGCATCTGCAGTTCCTTCCTACACATAGAACCCACCAGCCCCCACTCTCTATTCACAGTGCATTTTCCTGATATATCACATCAGGCCTGATTCTCATCTGGTATAAACTTCCCGGACGGAGACATCCAGAATGCCAAGGCTCAAGTTTCTAAAAGTCCAATGTCGCAACTGGAATTCATTGCCACAGAAGGCTGTGGAGGCCAAGTCAATGGATATTTTTAAGATGGTGATTGATAGATTCTTGATTAGTCCAAGTTGTCAACGGTTATTGGGAGAAGTCAAGAGAATAAGGTTGAGAAGGAAAGATAGTTCAGCCATGATTGAATGGTGGAGTGGACTTGATGGGCCAAGTGGCATAATTCTGCTCTGGTACCCATGAACTGATGCGTTACATAAGCATCTCCTACCAAGACACAGTGGAGGAAACCTTTGTCCACCAGGTGAACCACGTCTTAGTGAATTGTCCAACTTAACAAAATGATGACTATTTTTCTGAATCTCAATACAACCATGTATATTCAAAAAATAATGAAAATGTAATCATTGAACATATTCTAAAGCTATTGTCTCCTTTAAAATTAAGACACTTAAAATATCAGAGAACAAATAAAGCAATTAGAATAATTTCCCTGAATAAAGTTAATTTCAATTAATTCCCTTTCCTCTTTCGTTTCCAAAAAAACGAGCAGTGTGTGAAGCTGGCACAGGTGTTTTGGTCTGCGAGCCCAGAGTGTGTAGGTGTGGAAGAATATCTGTGACCATACTCCACTTTGAGATGCCTGTGAAAGGGCTAATGGGATGACAATTAACTTTGTAACTTCCAGTGGGTCATTTGTCCGGCCACAGTTTCTCAAGGTGATCCTGAGAGAAAATGTTTGAATTGGGTGTCCTCTTCCCTTGCCAACCAATTCTCCTTCGATATGCAAGGGCTTGAGACCTTTAACTATCAGGCAAGATGTCACTGAACCTGACTCTTTCACTAAAGGGCACCAAGTGCTGGAATAACTCAATGGGTCAGGCAGCATCTCTGGAGAACATGGACAGGTGAGGTTTCGGGTCAAGGCCCTTCTTCAGGCAGAGATGCTGGCTGACCCGCTGAGTTACTCCAGTACTTTATAATTTATTGGGAGGTTGTTTACGAACCACTCCTGCATCAGCAACTTGGAACGGGAGATATTTTTTGCCAAAGGTGGGTTCACACAACAAATTTCGGAGTGATATTCAATCACAAGGAATTCTATACAAAATACACTGAGGCATGAAGATATTCAACCTGCAAACCTTTCAAGTCATAGGTTAAGCTCAGTAATGCTTTCAAACCAAACTGTGGTTAAGGCTTGGATGTTTTAGTAACATAGACCATGGGTTGGTCAGCACTGACTTCAGTTGCGGAGCAAGAAAAGAATCTGAGCAGTCATATTAGCTTCACATTGTGTCCTGTAACCTCAGGCAAAGGTGGATGAAAAGCAAAGGTTGGGTGATCTTTGCAAATCCAGCTCCGTTTCGCAGCTGTGTGCGCCTTCAGTGAAAGAGGTGACATTCATTGTACTTTGGCTGCCTGTCTAATCCATGTGATGTCTTACTGGAAATGCCTGATCTGATAAACACTTCTGTTTATTTGTGAAGTATAAACAGACTTCTGTCTCCAACGGGACAACACAGTTGTAGCTCAAGTATCAATTAGGCAGTTGCCAGCAACATCAGAGTGAGAGATGTAAATTTGAGGTAGAATCAAGAATTGCTGGATTACTAAAAAGGAACATAAAGTGCTGGAGTAACTCAGCGAGGCAGGCAGTATCTCTGGAGAACATGGACAGGTAATCTTACAGGTCGGACCCTTCTTCACACCCAATGTAAATCTGGTTTTGCTCTGCATTTTTCCACCTGACATGGAGGAAAATTGAAGTTTGATTTGTTAATGCTGGTTCCTGCACTCCTTTATACTTCAAGAATAATATGTCGGTAGGCCTAACAACACCTATTGTCCATTCACTTGCCCACCATGAAGTCTGTGTCCACAGTATCTGGTTGTCCAAGTGATCTGGAACTCACTGCTTGCACTGGTGATGGAGCCATATTCTAGTGCTTTCAAAATTTTAAAAAAAAAAATCAGGACCTGAGAGGGGAAAATAACAAGATAATGGAAAAATAATGTGGGAATGGAACTAACAGGGTTGGTCTGTTAGAAGCTGGCATAGATTTAGTGTCCAGATATTCCATCCATGGCTATACCCAATCTTCAGAGATCAAAGGGTCAGAAGTGGGGAGATCAACAAAGTCATAAAGACTGGAAAACGCTTTGCTTTGATCTTGGTGGTAGGTGCTGAGGCTGGAGAAGTCGGACCCTGAAGACTCCATGTAATGTCCTGCCAGCAGCTTTCCTTGATTAAAAAAAAACCACAAGTACTGGAGTAACTCAACGGGTCAGGCAGCATCTCTGGAGAACATGGATAAGTGACATTTTGGGTCGGGACCCTTCTTCAGACTGATTGTGGTGGTGGGGTTAGAGAGAAAACTGTACAAGACCCCCAGGTTCCAGTATCTGCCAGCTTTCTGCTCCCCAATAGTCTAAAGGATTCCAATCAATTGCCTATCAAAAACCATCCTTGCCTGTGTCCACCTATTACCTCCCATGCTTTGTCCTGCTTATCCCCTCTTCCAGCTCTCCCCACTCCCCCACCAATAATCAGTCTGAATAAGGGTCTCAACCCAACATATCATGTTCTCCAGGTATGCTGCCTGACCCACTGAGTCATTCCAGCACTTTGTCTTTCCTTCTACACCAATATCTACAATTTCTTCTGTCTCCAAGCATTTCTTGGTGCGGTTTTTCTCCAGGTCTCTTCTCTGGATGTTTACATCCTCTTTGTGAGGGCTTCAATTAACAATCATTTCGATGGGTAATCCCTTTCTGAATCAGCACCCCTCTCCGTAGTCTGTGTTACCCAGCACTCCTCTCCATAGCCTCTCTGACTATGCACTCCTCTCCATCGTTCCGTGACCCAGATCTTTCCATAGTCTCTCTGAGCCAGATCATTCCATTGCCTTTCCGACCCAGCACTCCTCGACAGAGCGTCGAGTATCAGTTGTGCTGAGATCTAAAATAGGTCTTAAACCCATGGAATTGTGACTGAGAAACAAAAGCTCTGACACTAAACCAAGTGCCATCAACAAGGGAAGGAAATGGTTCGTTCATTGAACACGGCACAGGAATAGTGACGACGGCCGGAGTGAGAAAACGCGTAAACATTAAACAGGGGCTTTGCTGGGCCCGTATGGGTGCGAAAAAGTCTATTGCTAAAGAGAGAGAGGTTGGGTGTCAAGGGACTATTCCCAAGGAGAGGACATGAATTTGGTGAGCGAAAATAATCGGTTTAATTTCGCATTGTGTTCGGCACAGATACGATGGGCTGAAGGGCCTATTCCTGTGCTGTACTGTTCTATGTTATTTAAATGACCTCTTTCATGTTATCATAAGTCAAGACAGGATATTCCTTGATTTGTTCAAATATAAAAGCAAAAAATACACATCAGACAGCTGATTTTGTCAAACCCATGCGTGCTAGTGGCTGAATCTAGATGAACCTTTATGTGTAGAGTTAAATGGCTTTAGTTATGTCGTACCTACAGTCCACATTGTACAAGTAACGCCATTCAGCTGTTTAGTTACCATTCCCTGGTCTGAACACCTCAGATAGTTCACAGTAATATAAGGAGAGGTTGGATGGACTTGGGTTGTTTCCTCTGCAGCACGGAGGTTTAGGGGAGACTTAACAGAAATATATAAATTTATGAGAGCAGTAGATAGGGTGGACAATCAGAACCTTTTTTCCAGGGTGGAAATGTCCAGCACCAGAAGGCACAGCTATAAGCTGAGAGAGGAGGTTTAATAGAAGGCAGATAAAAATGTTGGAGAAACTCAGCGGGTGAGGCAGCATCTATGGAGCGAAGGAAATAGGCAACATTTCGGAGCGTGACCCTTCTTCAGATTTAATAGAGATATCGGTTTAATAGAGATGGGCGGGGCAGGTTTATTAAACAGACAGTGGCAGGGGCCTGGAAAGTGCTGCCAGGGATAGTGGTAGAGGCAGAAACGATAGTACCGTTTAAGAGGCTTTTGGACAGGTACATGGAAGTGCAGGGAATAGAGGGATATGGATCATGTACAGGCAGATAAAATCAGTTTAATTTGCCTTCATGTTCAGCACAAGAGCGGCACAGAGGAGCAGCGGTGGATCTACTGCCTTACAGCGCCAGAGACCCGGGTTCAATCCTGATTACGGGTGCTTGTATGTACGGAGTACCTTCTCCACATGACCAGCGTGGGTTTTCTCCGAGATTTTCGGTTTCCTCCCGCACTACAAGGACATACAGATTTGTAGGTTAATTGGCTTGGTATAAATGTAAAATTGCCCCTAGTGTGTGTAGGGTAGTGCTAACATGCGGGGATGGCTGGTCGGTGAGCACTCGGTGGGCCGAAGGGCCTGTTTCCGCTCTGTATCACAAAATGAAACTAAACTAAACTAAATATTGTCGGCAGTAGGGCATGTTCCTGTGCTGCACTGTTCCATATTCTATGTTCTATGTTCGTGTCACAAACTGTCTGTGTAGAATAACATTTGACTAAACTAACACTGACTTAATGGCTTGCTCGCAACAAATAAAACAAATATTTACATTGGCTAAAGGAGCAGCATAGTAACTTAATGCAAAACCAGTGAATAAATGTCAACATGTACAAACATATATGTGAGTTAGTCAAACAATAATTTGGAAGATGTACAAGGAGGCAATGTCACAATAGAGACACAAGAGACTGCAGGTATGGAATGAGCAAAAGGCAAACTTCTCAGCGGGTCAGGCAGCACCTGTGGAGGCAATGGGATGGTTGACGATTCAGGTCAAGACCCTGCATCAGAACTGAGAGTAGAGGAGGAAAGATGGCTGGTATATAGAAGTGAGAGGGAGGAGTGAGACAGAGGTGGTAGGTGATAGGTAGATGAAACCAGGTGTGAGAAGAATAATGGATCCAGGTAACGAAAGGGGTTGGGGTGGGAAAGAAAATCAGACGCTGAATGGACTGGGGAGATTTAGAGTTAAAAGTTCAGAGATACAGCATGGAAACAGGCCCTTTGACCCACCGAGTCCATGCTGGCCATCGGTCACCCGTTCACACAAGCTCTATGTTTTCCTATTTTCTCATCCACTCCCTACACACTGGGAGTAATTAACAGAGACCAGTTAACCGGCAAACCCGCACGTCTTGGAGATGAGAAAGGAACAGGAGGAGTGGGTTACCTGAAATTAGGAAATAGGGAGAGGGAACATGTTGCCGGAGGTGGATCCCAGTGGGGCTGGGAGAAATGTTGAGGAATTATGTGGCGGGTGCAGAGATTGGGGCCGTGGAAGGTGAAGACCTGGGGATCTCTATCTGTGTTCTCTAAGGGGATGGGAGCGCAAATCAGAGCAAATATGTGGGAAATGCTACAATATCATAATGAGTAATGCTGTTGACTGCTGGATGCTGGTTGGACTAGTACATACCTCTTTGGTGACCCTCGGACTATCCTTAATCGTACTTTGCTGGCTTTACCTTGCACTAAACGTTATTCCCTTATCATTTATTTTCCACTGTAAATGGATCGATTGTAATGTTGTATTGTTATTTCTACTGACTGGTTAGCTCGCAACAAAAGATTTTCACTGTACCTCGGTACACGTGACAATAAACGAAACTGAAAGTGGTGACTTGTACGAATTTATGGTAATTTCACTTCATGATTTGCGTGGCTGGAATAGTATCCTATGCCTCAGAGTTAATTTAACCTTTGAGGGATATATTACAGGTACAGTGGCTCCTGAGGGTCAATGCAGCTCCCCCTACTGTGGGAGAATGCAAACTGCCATGCATGGATTCAGGTGCAGAGAACTACAGAACCAAAGAGACACAAAGTACTAGAGTAACTCACTACACATTCTAATCTCCAATACCTGTAAAAAAAATTAATCTCTGATAGTGCCCTCACTACTATCTCCATAAAAGAAAGACACAAAATGCTGGAGTAACTCAGCGCGTCAAGCAGCATCTCTGAAGTACGTGGTAGGTGACGATTTGGGTCGGCTTAGATGATCTGGGCAATGGGATAAAATGCCCTCTTGTGCTCAATGCTCTCCCCCTGGAGATTTCTTTAAACCATTTACTGCCACTTTGGTTTGGCCCACGGTCTCAATACCCTCATCCAAATCTGCTCGGATTTATACTTGCACTTCTGTGGATGTGTAGGTGTCAGTCTGGGTACACCCTATGTTTGAGCTCATGCTAAGTTAAGGCCGTTGGGCTCTCAAGTCTAAAAACACCTCAATCCATTTCCCCTCTGCCCTCTTCCTGTGCCCGGTTGACCAATTTATGTTTGTTTCTAGGTCCTGTGGATTAGGGGCGGAACCCAAGGATTCAAGTTTCTTAGACAGAAGGAACTGCAAATGCTGGTTTACCAAAAAAGACACAAAGTGCTGGAGTGAAGTCACCCATCCACGTCCTCCAGAGATGCCGCTTGGCCCACTGAATTACTCCAGCACTTGTATGTCTTTTACGGATTCGGGTTCTCTCTGCAACATCTTTCCTTGGTGATTCGCCTGTCCTTACCTTTGTTCCATGCGGTTTTTGGAAGGGTTAACATATATATGTATTTTAAATCTTGCAACCGTTGGAAAAGGTGGCATATTCATTCTGTTTTGCCTTTCATTTTTAGGCAAAGCCAGGTGTGTTTTAGGACTGGGAAATTTCCACGAGTATATGGTTGGAGTGGTTCTGGGGAAGTGTGGATCAACACTGAGCACTCGGTTTGATCTCCCACAGTCCTGCCATGTAACCACCTCAACTGAGAATTCACTGGCCTGGTTGAGTGTGAAGAAAATGCATAATATTTGAGTATGCCCTTGTGATTGGAACAGTCGGTAAAAACGTGATAGACTCACCTGCTCGACTTCCTCAGATTTCTAGAAATTAGATGGCAGTCACTTCCAGTTTCTTAGTGTTAAGAATAGTCCTCAGTACAATATCAGCAGAGGCCTGTCAGTTTGCAGGACATGGACCTTTCACTGCTCAGGGTTTAGCTATTGACTGGGAAAAGGAAATTATGTATTGGGGTCCTGAGGATGACATTAACTGCCATTTAGACTATAGACGTTGGAGATGCAGCGTGGAAACAGGCCCTTCAGCCCACCAAGTCCGTGCCGACCAGCAACCACACTGAATAGTGACCTACACACACAAGGGACAATTTTACAACTTACATAGGCCAATTGGCCGCGCCAATAGACCAACAACATAGGCCGCGCGTCTTTGGAGGGTCGAAGGAAACCGGAGCACCCGGTGGAAACCCACACGGTCACAGGGAGAACGTACAAACTCCGTCCATGAAAGTGAATGGGTGGGGAGTGCACTTTGAATTCTTGATGGGCACCCCACCTTCAGTAAGCAACATCCCGCAGCTAGCCTGTTCACTGGAAATAACTACATGCTCCTTATCTCGATACATGTTTACATTAGATGGTTCTGCATACTCTACTATATCTGAAGGCTTGTACTAACATGGGGCGGAAGATTGCAACCTTCACGTGGTCCGCCCTGTTTCGACTAATGCAATCAACCCAGCGTGCACAATTAAATAAGATCAAATAGAATAAGTTGCCCTACAACTTTAGGCTGTGCACGCCATACGCAAGAAGAAGTGCTAACATCGCTAATAGGGTCTAGATTACAATCTCCAGTGTCACCACAATATACAACATGAGTGATTTCAAGTCTAGCGTCTTTTATATCATAACTTTAAGGTGAGAGGGGCAGGGCAGGTATTTCATTCAGAGGATGGTGAGTGCCTGGAACATACAGCCAGGGGTGGTGGTGGAGGCAAATACGTTTTGAAAGACATTTAGATAGGCGCATGGATTTGCAGGGAATGGAGGGTTATGGATTATGTGATGGTAGATAAGTGATGGTCTTGGTATCATGTTCAGTACAAACATTGTAGGCCTGTTCTTGTGCTCTTCTATATTCTATCTCATTAGATTCAAGATTCAGACCCGGGCAGGTGGAACTGGTGTAGATGGGACATGTTGGACAGCTTGGGCACGTTGGGCCAAATGGCCTGTTTCCACGTTGTGTGACTATGAATCTGAAATGCTTTGTTAATTGCTTCCACAGTGTCACAGTGCTCCACATTGGTGAGGTGTCCGTACCTCTCAAACACCCAGGTTCAGGTAAGTTGATGGCAGATATTTAGATATTCACAATGTCATTTCAATCATGCCCATATTCATACCACCCTGGCCATGCTCTCGTTTCACTCCTGCCATCAGAATGAAGGTAAAGAAGCCTGAAAACTGTAACGTCCAGGCTCAGGAGCATCTTTTGTCCTACAACCATCAGACCATTAAACATTATTCTGTTTCAGGTCAGATGACATAAAACTCTCTTGACTCTTGACTTATTACAAAAGTGTATGTGTCTATATTACACGGATACTCTGGGAATCGAGGGATTTAGGATCAGATGGTTATATTAGGTTACAGTAGAGGGTCAGATATGATCGTATGTCATGAGGGAGCATGGTCAATGGGCTATTCTGACCCTGTTTATGTTCACATGCCTGCACACAGTTTTGCCCATTTATTTTAGTTTTGTCGACTCCCCGTAAATATCTTACATTAGTTGTTACGCTGCTGCTTCAGATTGGAGGGTGAGGCAACATTGCATTTCATCAGTGGAAAGTAGCAACTTCCCACTAACAAAGAGTTAAAATGCCTGCACATTATCAGCCTTGGGTTTTCCTCATTTTCCTCACGGTGCCACTCTAGATGATGACGTGACTGCCTGATATCAGGATCTGCTGTGCTGATTTTTTTGTGAAGAACCTTGTGGAACAAACTTCTAACATTTAAATTTTAATTAATTCTTGTGTTCAAGGTGAGAAATGCAATAACTCATTGTAAGTTCACTTTTTGCAAAGTCAGTGCCTATCTAGTTTTCAGTTTTGCTCCAATTTAGCCTCAAATCACTTCCTGACCATTCTTTGGCAGCTCGGTAAAGTCAGGCATGTGCCTGTCTTCATCAATCCGTTGCCTCCAGCAAATTATTCAACATGAATTATATCTGCTTTTGTTAGCAGCACTTAGTGCAGGTCAGACTAACCTCCAACCTATCAATTTTCCTTCATTCAGTAGAACGACCTTGTGTGGGCAAAGTTGATCATATCAGTTCTGCTCTGGAAATGTCAAACCATCTCTGGCTTCTTTATTGACATGTTTAGTTATTACAGATGCAGGCAGTAAGTTCTAACTTTCGACACTACTGTAAAATTAGTTGAATAATCAGATCAGCTGTTTTTTGTACTTTCCGACAATTTAATTTCCATTTATCCAATTTTTTTCAACAGCAAAAAAAAAATAAGTGCTGAAACAAACTCAGCAGGTCAGGCAGCTTCTGTGGAGGGAATGGACAGATTACATTTTGGGTCAGTTTGAAGAAAGGTCCTGACCCGTCATATTTTCTGTCCATTCGCTCCACAGATGCTGCCTAAAGGGCCTGTCCCACTTGGCGAATGGAGGCGTCATATCAATGTCGCCAAAAGATTTTGAACATTTCAAAATCCAGCGGCAACAAAAAAAATGTTGCGACACTTGAAAAAACACCGCACGTCATCACGCCGCGTCACTGCCGCCTCACACCGCGTATTTTTCGGTGACCTGATACGTCAGTCAATGATGAAAGCAGTCGCCGAAAAAATCGGCAAGTGGGACAGGCTCTTGACTCGTTGAGTTCCTCCAGCACATTGTGTTATGCTCAAGATTCCAACATTTGCAGATCCCTGGGTGTTCAGTTTTATTCCTATTAGGAAATTATGTTTACACTATTAATTGACTTCTCTCTGACATCGCATTCTTGCTCAAAACTCTCAGCCTTTTGCAAAAAGGGTTGTCTTTTGATTGTCCGAAACATCCGTCACGCCAGAAATGTGCTGGACTAGAAAAATGCTTGTGTTTTGCATTGTGTACATGTAATGTAGTCTGCAGTTGCTGCAGGGGTGTGTTGCTATTGTAATGTGCAAGGCACAGTGAAAATCTATCCAATTAAATCAGATAATAATAAGTGTGAATACAATCAAGCCAAACTCAAGCACAAGGTGGAGTGAAGAGAAAAATACTAGAGTGCGGAATAAAGTTTCTCAGCATTGTACTGTTACAGTTACAGAGAAAATGTCCAATGTCGCAATGAGGTAGGTTGGAAGATCAGGAATGTATCCTAGCTTATAGAAAGACCATTCAGACGTCTGATAACAGAGGGGAAGAAGCTGTTTTGTTTACAAACATAACTTGGAAATAGGTCCATTGGCCCTCCGAGTCCACGCCGACCATAGATCACCCATTCACTCTAGTTCTACGTTATCCCACTTTAGCAGCCGTACCTTACACATCTGGTACAATTTGCAGAGGCGAATTAACCTACAAACCTGCACGTCTTTGGTATGTGGGGGGAAACTGGAGAACCCGGAGGATACCCACATGGGTCAGAGAGAACGTGCAAACTCCACACACAGACAGCGCCCGAGGTCAGGACCGAACCTGGGTCTCTACCAGCTGCATCACCCCAAAGTTCCAGGTGCGGGGCTGAGGAGTGTGCATCTTTGTGTATTACGTCAGAATCAAACTGTGGTGCTTTGTGCATGTCACAGAGAGTGAAAGCTGCTTTGTAGCAGGACAATCTGCTCATGAACTCACTCACCTGAGAGCGTCAAAGACCCACCCATCAATTTGCTGAAAAACATATCTAACATCCAACAAGGTCATGCTTCTTGGCTCATCCCACTGTCAAAACACATCAGTGTTTCTCAGTGACCTTGACAGTCAAAATCAGTACAAAACCCATTAAAAATAAATCAAAGAATGTAAAATTATGTAAAAATTTGAAAACCAAAATATTTTTAAAAAATGTACAAAGTTAAAGGGCAAGAAAGTGCTCAATGGTGCAGCGATAGAGCTACTGGGTTTGTATGTTCACCCTGTGACTGTACCAGGAAGAGCAAGGACTGTAAAGAGTGCACATGAGCTCAGAGGTCTCAGATGGTTGTATGGCCGGAGGAGGCTCTGAGATCCGCGGACGGTTAGAACCTGAGTATGTTCTTGCTATGTAAATCAAGGGCATCTTTGAGTTAATAAAATCAAAACAGATTGGCTGGAATAAGTTGATTGCCTTGTTGAGATGCAACAGCTGTGCAACTGGAATGCTAATGGAGTACACATTCGATACCAAATGATGGGGCCATCAGAACTCAACGGTCTTGACTGTGCTCGAGCTGTTTCTAAATGATGGAGCTTGACTATGGAAGACTGGTGAATGGCTCCTAATCTTCTAAAGCTCTTGTTCTGAAAACACGGCAGTTACTTCCTTTAGCTCTACCTTGGTCATTGTAGGGGAGAGCTTTCAATTGCACACACAGCCATGTGGAATCAGTCAACATTTCCACCACAAGACTATTTTAGGGACACCATAAAAGGAGCTCAGCAGCAAAACCTGTTCATGTTTAAAAACTAACAGCTTTATTCTCCCAGGCCAACAGGTTTATATATAGAACGTCAAACACATGGAATAATTACACAGCAGTGCCTCATCAAAGAGCTCACATGATGCTATAACCCATGAGGTGGCTGCAAAAATCGCTCCAGGTACACAGCTAACCTTTGGAAACACAACATGGAAAAAGTATAGTTTATCTTGACATTATGTCTGGCCCAACATGATGCCAAGATAAACTAATCTCATCTGCCTACACGTGATCCATATTCCTCCATTCCCTGCACATCCATGTGCTTATCCAAAAATCTCTTAAACGCCACTATCGGATCTGCCTCCACCACCACCCCTGGCAGCATATTCCGAGGCCCCACCACTCTCAATGTAAAAAAGTTGCCCTGCACTTCTTTAAATTTTGCTCCTCACTTGAAAGATATAGCCTCTAGTTTTTGTCATTTCCACCCTAGAATAAAGGTTTCTATATATGAACCCATATATGTCCACATATGTCTACATTATCTATGCCTCTCGTAATTTTATATACTTCTATCAGGTCCCCCCTCAACCTTCAGCATTCCAGAGAAAACAATCCAAGTTTGTCCAACCTCTCCTCACATCTGATACCCCCTAATCCAGGCATCATTCTGGTAAACCTCATCTACAACCTAATGGGACGACTAGAACTGCACGCAAAATTCCACATGCAACCTGACCAAAATCTTAGCGGACTGCAGCTGAAATATAGACTACGCCTCTGAATCTGGGATTGGGAGTCAACTTGCCCGGCTTTCCAGCATTCTAAAGACTTTGACTTCAACTCAAACTGCAGAATGGCAGATAATACCTGAGAATCGAATTCTGAAGAAGTGTCCTGACCCGAAAATTTCGGAATCGTCACCTATCCATGTTCTCTCGCGATGCTGCCTGACCCGCTGAATTAGGCAAGTCCTTGCACTGCCTTCAGCACTTTGTGTCTATTTTTGACTTATTTACAACCGGGGGAGCTTCAAGTTACTTTCCCATTCCGATGTATTCCTACGTTAGAGTCAGACAGCAGGGAAACAGGCCCTTTGGCCCAACTTGCCTACAATGACCAACATGTCCCACCTGCCTGCATTTCCCTCTAAACCTGTCCTAGCCAAGTACTTGTAAAAACCCATGTTCTTACATCCAGCAGAGTTGAATAAATGTTGGAAGTGAGACTGTCATAATCATTTGCTGATGGATTTTCTGACCAGATAAAATCATTTAAATAGTTTTTTTATGCTCTTATTTTTTTCTCCTACTGTGGAAAATCCAGCTCTGTATTTTCATGATGTGTTTGTGACGAATGATTAACCTAATATTTCCATGTGGCACATGGATTTTCTGAACAAAATCACCAGCTGTACCTTCTTTCTTTTAGAGGTAAAACGAGGGTGAATTTTGAATTAATCCACCATTTAGGAGTTTTGATTTCATCAGATCGCATATTGGTTTCACCTACTTTTCCGGTTTTACTCTCTGTTGAAATTCTATTCAATGTGAAATTTACTCCCAAAGATTTGGAGTATAAATATATCTGCAGGCCCAGTTTCATAAGTACACATCATAGGACAGTACAGCCTTCGGCCTACAATGACCATGCCGGACAAGATGGAAAGTTAAACTAATCTCCACTGCTTGCACATGATCCATATCCCTGCATTCCCTGCATATCCTTGTGCCTATCCAAAGGTCTTTTAAGCATCTCTATCATATCTTCCCCCACCACCCATCCAGTGGCAGTGCGTTCCAGGCACCCTCTGGTAAAAGACTTGCCCTATAAATGCCCTTTAAACTTTGCCCATCTCACCTTAAATCTATGTTGCCTAATCTTTGACGCTTACATGCTAGGAAAAACAATTCTGGCTGACTACCCTATCTATGCCATTCGGAATTACATATATACTTGTATCAGGAATAATATCTCATTAAATATTTCCACAGTGACAATCTCTATTGTTGGAAACTGGTCTGAATTATCCCTCCGCTAATTCCACACCACCTTGGTTGCTGTCCAGAGTCAACAAGCTCAACACATGTCGGCATTGGCCTTGGGATTGCACATCTATCGGCAGTAGAGCTGGCTGCTGAACAGAATTAAGTGGTAGGTACGATCCAGTTCTATGTTCAGGGTTAATATGTGACTCATCTACCAAGACACTGGTTGAGACTCTGGAGAAGATTTTTCTGTATATGTTTTAATTATATAACCGTTTCTGGTACAATTAAATTATTTTTGAGGTTGGTTGTAGTGAACTGACATCTATAGAACAGAGAAGGAATTGTTGCAGAAGGCTCGGGAACTTCACACCAGCTGTGGGCTACAATTCCACTGGACTACTGCATTGCCTCTTTGTGGAGTGCTCTTCTTACAAAGGTTAAGCGCTCATTCCAGGGGAGAAAGGGAGCTCTGCCCAATTTACAGAATAATGTCCTGAAGTGGTGTTAATTAGAAACATTAACTTTCACTTTATGGGGAACATGAAAGAGACAAAGCTCAGTGTGAACAAGAGCTGTTTAACCTGATGTGTTATCCTTCAGACTTGAGGCAAATTTCTACTTCATGTACAGATGCTGAAAATGTGCAGCTGGATTTGATAGATTTACTTAAGTGCCGCATATATAAGAAAATTGCAGTAAAATGACTTCACATTGCAGAAGCATTAGCCTAGCCTTTAACTATTTTGAATTATACTGCAAAGGAGTGGCCTGTATTTGTGATTTAGCGATAATTGAGCGATGGTATGGCGAGGCTTCATTATACAATGGAATGAGTTTGGGTTGAGTGGCACTGACGGAGGGTGGGGCATCCTCCATGACACTTGCAGTCCCACTGGACACTCGCAGTCCCCCTCGACCATTGCAGTCCCACTGGACACTCGCAGGACACTCGCAGTCCCCCTGGACACTCTGGACACTCGCAGTCCCCCTGGACACTCGCAGTCCCCCTCGACACTCGCAGTCCCCCTCGACACTCGCAGTCCCACTGGACACTCGCAGTCCCACTGGACACTCGCAGTCCCCACTGGACACTCGCAGTCCCACTGGACACTCGCAGTCCCACTGGACACTTGCAGTCCCACTGGACACTCGCAGTCCCACTGGACACTCGCAGTCCCCACTGGACACTCGCAGTCCCCCTGGACACTCGCAGTCCCACTGGACACTTGCAGCCCCACTGGACACTCGCAGCCCCACTGGACACTCGCAGTCCCCCTCGACACTTGCAGCCCCACTGGACACTCGCAGTCCCACTGGACACTTGCAGCCTCACTGGACACTTGCAGTCCTGCTGTACACTTGCAGTCCCACTGGATACTTGCAGCCCCACTGGGCACTTGCAGTCCCACTGGACACTTCCAGTGCCCCTGTAATCTTGCCAAGGTCAGGTTTGGCTGCTCGCTAATTGTCTGCCCCAGTTTTGTTTAGAGATACTGCGCGGAAACAAGCCCTTCGGCCCACTGAGTCCACACCGACCGGTGATCCCCGCAAATTAACACTATCCTTTTTTATTTTTTTATTTTTTTATTTTATTAGAAGTAAGTACAGGAATATGGCACCAAGGTGCCTAATATATATTGACATATTACATTTTATGTACAGCTTCTTATTATTTTTTTTTTAATAATTAAAAAGAAAAAGAGAATAGATAATAAAAGATAGAGAAGCATGTGATATATAGTGTGTGAGAAAGAAAAACGTGTGAAAGAAGAAAGTTGAGAAAGAAAAAGAAAAAAGAAAGAAAAAGAGTAGAAAATAAGAGATAAAGGAGATCGTTATCTATATTCTTGACCATCCCTCACCCAATCCTGAAACAGTTAGCTTCTATGGTTTTGTTGCACCATATGCTTCCAAAAAATCGACAAATGGAGACAAACTCGTTAAAAATTGGTCTGATTTATCTATTAGGTGGAATTGCATTTCCTCAAGATGTGCAGTGTCCAACATGTTTGAAATCCACATTTTAAGCTTTGGTATGGCTGTATTTTTCCAAAAGTTAAGTATAAGTTTTTTTGTCGTTATTAACCCATAATTAAAAAATACATTTTGAGATGAGTTCAATTTATTCCCATCTTCCATTACTCCAATTATAATCATTTCAGTATTAGGTTCCATTTTTATTAAATAATTTTGTAAATATTTCAAAAAAATCACCCCAGAATTTATAAAGTTTTATGCAGGAGGCAAAAGAGTGTGCTATAGTTGCATTTTGGGATAGACATTTATCACAAATGGGGGAAGTATTTGGATATAATTTACTCAATCTAGTTTTTGAGTAATATAATCTATGTCAAATTTTAAATTGAATTAATCGAACATTTGTGTATATATATCAAATACTTTTCCCATGTTTCCTTCGTAATTTGTATCATTAATTCTCATTCCCACTCTTCTCTAAGTGCTTCTGTTGATGGTAAATCTATATTTAAAATACTATTATATAAATATATTCATTTCTGTGAGTCAGCCTTAATGTTCATTGCTTCTTCCAGTGGATCTAAAGTTATGTTTTGATAGCTTTGTATGTATTTCTTCATGAAGTCGCAGATCTGAAGCTATTTAAAATATTGGTTATTTTTCAGTTTAAATTTTTATTGTAATTGTTGGAATGATAACAGATTTCCCATTTCATACATATCACCGATCCTCCTAATTCCCATTCTTTCCCATTGATTTTATATTTTATCAATAAGAGATGGTTTAAATGAAGGATTATTCACTATTGGCATTAACAATGATAGGTTTCTTAATTTTAAGGATAATTTTATTTGTTTCCAAATTCTTATTGTATCATGTATAATTGGGTTATTCTATGTTGTTCAGTTATATCGGGGAGAAGAGGATCGTTCCTATATTACAAGGAGAACAGTCCTCTTTCTCCATTCTTATCCATTCTGTCTGTTGGGCAGAACTGTCCAACGAGTAAATTATATTCTTAATATGCACTGTCCAATAATAATACAAAAAGTTCGGAAGTGAAAGTCCCCCAATGTCTTTTGGTTTGCACAAACATTTTCTTTGGATTCTGTGTGATCTTAATCCCAGATAAAATTGGTAAGATTAGAGTCTAGTTTTTTAAATAAGTTTTTCGGTATATATAATGGTATAGATTGAAATATACCATATAATATTTGTGTAATATTTGGTATAATATTTGTGGTAAAAAGATCATTTTTATAGCGTTTATTCTGCCTATTAATGATAACGGAAGTGTTTTCCAGAATTTAATCGACGCGTTGAGTTTATTTAATAGAGGCATAAAATTAGCATTAAATAATGCTTTGTATTTTCTGGTAATTTCAATACCCAAATACTTAAATTTTTCTGTTGCAATTTTAAAGGGGAATTTTAATAGGTGTGTAGATTCTTGAGGTTTTAACATCATGATTTCACTTTTATTCCAATTTATTCTGTATCCAGAAAAAAAAAACAAATTCCTCTATTAAATTTAATAAGTTTGGTATGCTCGTTTGTGAGTTTGAAATATATAAAAGTATATCGTCTGCATATAATTAAATTTTATTATTTGAGTCCCTCGTATTATATTCCCGAATATTCGGATGACCTCATACTTTCAGCCAGGGGCTCTATCATAAGGGCAAATAGCAGAGGTGATAAAGCACATCCCTGCCTATTGCCCCTCGATAATTGAAATTTTGGAGATAATATATTATTGGTTAATATTCTTGCCATCGGTTTATCATGTAGTAATTTTACCCATACAATAAAATTGTCTCCCATATTAATTTTTTGCAATACTTTATATAAATACTGCCAAGCTACCTGATCAAATGCTTTCTATGCATCCAGAGAAACAATTGATATATCTTCTTCCACCGTTTTATATGAGTACATTATATTAAACAGGCGTCTCAAATTATGAAATTAATGTCTTTTGGGTATAAACCCCGTTTGATCAGGATTTATCAATTTACTAATATATTTAATCTTCTTGCTAAGGTCTTTGCTAAAATTTTCTGATCTGTATTTAAAAGTGATATAGCTCTATATGAGCCCGGTTCATCTAAATCTTTATCTTTTTTTGGTATAAGCGTAATAGTTGATTCAGCTAATGTTTCTGGTAATTTATTTTCTTTAAAGGCATGAGTATATAAATTAAGTAAGTGTGGAGCCGTTATCTCGTGAAATCTTTTATAAAATTTGTTACTAAAACCATCTGGTCCAGGCCTCTTACCATTTTTCAACTATTTTATTGTTTCACCTATTTCTTCAAGTGTAATCTAGGCTCCTAATTCCTCTTGTTCCGAAAGGTCAAGTTTTGGAAGATTGCAGTTATCTAAAAAATGTATAATTTTACCTCGGAGTCACGTGAGTGACTTCGTGAAGACCCCGCCAGCATGCATGCGCGACATATCGTCGCTCCCATTTGCAATCGACAGCTGAAGGGAGGAGTGCGCTCCTCCAACGGCACCTTCAAAAAGGTCTCAAGGTAAGTTTAAACTAACCTTGAGTTGGTTAGTTCCTGTAAGAGACTTGTTTTACTTACAGGAACGATGGAAGGGAAGAAAGTGAAGGCATTGAAACATGCCTCCAAGGGCCGCGGGACTTTGGACGGGAGTCAGCGGCTGCATCCCCGGAGTGCCCGCAACACCGGCAGCACCCGCTCCGCGGGCCGGGAAAAGAACACGGAAGTTGGGGAGCTCTGTTCAGTTGGCAGGGCCCGACTCCACCACAGCAGGCCAGGGAGCTGCACGTTGGTCGGAGCACCGCGCGGGAGCAGGGTAGGCAAGACCCTGACTCCCTACCGCTATCGCCCAAACATCAACGGGCTAGCGGAAAACAGGTGCGTAAACCCGTGCCTCGTTCAACGGCACCTTCTGTTTCCCCTGTGTTACAGGTCTCCAGGGGGCAGACCAGGGGGAAAGCTGCACTGAGGTCGAGAAGCCCCGCTGCAGCGGCCGGCATCGACTTACCACCGGAGAAGTCTGCCAGATCGCGGACCGGTGACGTACCTACTGGAAAGTCGGGGAGCCCCGCAGGAGCGGCAGGCACCGACTCACCACCGGGGCAGGCTGCCAGATCGCAGGCCGGTGGCAGTATATATCGGTCATGTGGCCCCGCTGAGGCGGCTGGCAGCGACTATGCACCGCGTCAGTCCCGTATAACCGGGACTGGCGGTAAGCCCGCGCGGATGTCGGGGAGCCCCGCTGCGGCGGCCGGCACCGACTCGTCACCGCTGCTGTCGTACCAGACAGGCGGACCGCTTCAGTCCGGAAGACGGCGGACTAGCGGCATGTCCGTGCGGGAGTCGTGTAGCCCCGCAGGAGCGGCAGGCAGCGACTACCTACCTAGGTACCCGAGACATCACCTCGACGAGGTGCGGACCGACAGTAGAAGCCCCATCAGTTCTCCAGAACCTGGGGAAGACGACTTGCCGTCCGCAGATAGCGGCGGCGGTCGCATGGCCCGAATGGAGCGTATGATGGAGCAGCTGCTCGAGCGGGACCTGCAACAACAAGAACGGTGGTCCCTAGGATCTAGGAGACACGCAGCCGGTCCACAGAGTATTTCTCCTTCGTCCGTGGGCAGTGCCAGGAGTCAGCAGTTAGCGGACTTTGAAGAGGGGTTGGCGCAGGAACCAGCATTACCAGAAATCCCTGTGGAAGAACTACTGGAGGTAGTATCTAAATTTGGGCATTCAGGGCAACCGTTTCAGCCCAAACTAGCGGCGAGCATTAATTACCTTACAACTCACCAACTGGTGTTGACGGAGGCTATCAATAAATACAAAGCCCCGGGTAATTATGTATCGCTTAATGTCCCGACTGTCAACACGCCCATCTGGGGTAACATTAGTCCCGGGATCAGGGCCCAGTAGTTGAAAATTCAAAAAATCCTCAAATTGTTGACATCAGGCATCACGGCCTTTGCCAGATCCATAGACGGGACAGAGATGATGGAGGAGCAACAGGATGCACTGGCACTACTGTGCAACACACAGTATGAGATCAACTGTTTCCGCACGAGCTCCATCCGCCCCACACTCAACCCTAAATTTGCGGGGTTGTGTAAAGCTTCTGCTACGCCGCCACCGAGATAGCTGTTCGGGGAAGACCTGCCTAAACAGGCTAAAGACCTGGATGAGGAGGCGAAAGCAGTGGGCTTAATGAAACCACCATCCTCAAGCAGGCCACAGGCGTATCGGAGGCACCATCCATACGTAACTACCAGGCCTCGGGGACAACCCGACAGGGCACCGAGAGCCTATCCACCGGCCGCACCCTACCAGCAGAAGCCTTTTTTAGGGCAGAGCCAACAGCGACCAGCGTGGAAGTTGCGCCAACCCCCCACCCCAGCTACACAACGACGCACGAAAGCTCAGAACATCAAGCCCCGCCGGTAACCATGGAGGTAAGGGGGTGTGGTTCTCCTGAGAGTGCTGCATGTATAACCTCACAAGTAGGAGGGAGTTTGGGTGCATTCTGGGAAGCATGGGGTACTATAACTTCAGATACCTTTATTTTACAAAGTTTTCAGGGTTATGAGATTGAATTCATAAATGGGCATCTTCCCTCAACTCAACATGTACCTGACCAGAAATTTGCACTGTCTCACAAGGACATGGAGAAATATTAAGGCTATATGCCAAGGGGGTAATAGAAAAAATGACACATGAACCTCTTGAGTTTGTGTCTATCTTTACCAAAACCAAAAAGGATGGTGGATGTCGAATTATCATTGATTTAACTGACTTGAATACCATTGTACAATATACCCATTTCAAAATGGAGACATTTGAAATGGCTAAACAACTGATTTCGCGAGGGTGTTTCATGGCCTGCATCGATTTAAAAGATGCATACTATTCAGTACCTATAAGGGAACATCACCGGAAATTCTTAAAATTTGTCTGGATGGGGCAACTATGGCAATACAAAGCCCTACCTAATGGCCTTACCACAGCCCCTAGGTTATTTACCAAAATTTTAAAACCAATATTGGCATCTCTCAGACAAAAAAATCACTTAGTCATGGCATATCTAAATGACATCTTAATTGTGGGAAAAACTCTCAAAATAGCTGAGCTAGCAGTAACAGCTACCAAAACATTATTCGAGAAACTAGGGTTTCTTATCCATCCAGACAAATATAAGTTCAACCCATCTGTGGTTATGGACTATCTGGGATTCACAATTAACACCAATCATATGATTGTCACTATCCCAGGCAGCAAAGCAATAGACATAATAGAGGCATGTAACAGCCTTGCTTGCACCAGGAAACCGACTATTAGACATGCTGCTAAGGTAATTGGAAAGCTTGTAGCTACATTTCCAGCTGCATGATTTGGCCCATTACACTATCAAAACTTGCAAAGAACAAAATTCTCAGCATTAAAAGCAAATGCTGGACATTTTGACAGGCCTATGCAGCTGCTGATTAAGGCAAAAATTGAGCTACAATGGTGGGTTAGCAATGTTAGTGATTGTTTCAATCCCATCATTATATTCAACCCATCAGTCATGTTACAAACCGACGCAAGGGCCCAAGGCTGGGGAGCTACCGACACTTCTAGATGTGGCGGCAGATGGGATTCGCACGAGTCTACATTTCTTCAGTCACAAGGTATAAACTATTTGGAAATGCTGGGAGCATTTCACGGGCTGCGGGCTTACTGCACTAATTTACATCATACGCATGTCCGTCTTCAAATAGATAATACCACTGTGGTGGTATATTTAAACCATATGGGTGGTATCAAGTCAATATCTTGTGATGAATTGGCAAATACAATTTGGCTCAGGTGTATTGAAAGAAATATTTGGATATCAGCTACGTACCTTCAGGGTAAGCTCACTACAGTGGCGGACTCCAGGTCACGAGTATTCAATGACAACATCGAGTGGATGTTGAACCCCCAAATATTTGCTTAAATTATAGCTAAATTTGGAACACCAGATATCGACCTTTTTGCGTCCAGGTTGAACCATCAGATACCAACATATGTATCTTGGTAACCAGATCCTGGGGCAGTGGCGATGGACGCATTCTCGCTAAATTGGGGGAAATGGTTTTTCTATGCATTTTCCCCATTCTGCCTCATCAGTCGTGTATTGCAGAAAATTCAACTGGATTCTGCAACAGGTATTCTGATAATACCCGACTGGCCAACACAACCATGGTACCCGGTGGTCCTCAATATGCTAAAAGAACCATGGGCACAAATTACCAAATGCCCAAATTTGGTCACCAACCCCATCACAGGGGAATATCATCCGTGCCATGGTCATCTGAACCTATTGGCTTGCAGGTTCTGAAGAGGCCACTGCTGGAGTTCAGGCTGTAATCCAGGACCATGGACATCATAACGGCATTGTGCAGAGAGTCCACTAGGAAGCAGTACCTAACCCACATCAGGAAATGGGAGGCCTACTGCAGTCGGACCAAGACCACCTACAACTCTGTCACGATCCCTAACATGCTGGAATTCCTCGCGGGCCTTCATTCTGGACCACTGCACAATGGGTCCAGACTTTGCAGAAACTGAGATTGGACAGATTGGTCTCGACCCCCAACAAACTAACTTTCTTTATAGAGGAGTTGCTTAAGCAGCACAGACCTGGAACTACAGGGCTGCAATTGGAATTCCGAGCATATCCCGTTGATGCAACTCTCTGTATAGCCACCCATATCCGATATTATATTAAAGTCACACACACCATCAGGAAGATGGAGCAGGGTCTGTTCATCAGCCACAAGAACCCACGTCACCGGGTGTTGGTGCAGACTATCTCCAGGTGGCTCAGGGTGGCATTGGGTGCAGCAGGTATCGATACTAACGTTTTTAAATCTCATTCTACCAGGGCTGCATCCACATCAGCGGCGAGGACCATGGAAGTTCCCATGGATCATGTCCTCGCAACCGCGGGCTGGGCCAGTGAGACAACCTTTCAGCGGTTTTATAATAAGCCTGTGGCCGCTCCCGCAACGTTTGCGGAGTCAGTTTTAAGTGCTGTTCGATAAAACGTTTATCCCCGAGTTAGGGGTTTTATTGTTTGTATTTAATAAATACCTTATTATTTTTCAGCTTGTTCAAGTCTGAAATACGTTAACATACTTCCTCCATCAGTAATTGCGGCAGTGTGTGAGCATGGACGTGGTCCAGGGCATGAAATCACAGAGCTTTGAAATCTTCACAAAGTCACTCACATGACTCCGAAGTAAAATAGAAAGATTAAATAAGAACTTACCAGTTTAAAGTTTGATCTTTATTTTATGAGGAGTTGCGATGAGGGATGTTGTGCGCTCCGCTCCCAACCCTCTACTATGTCAACTGGTATGTAGAGTCTCTTGAATCTTACTATCTTCAGTCATTGTTGTTATCTGTGATTCCACACCGCTGCTTTGAAGAATGCCTGCGCATGCGTGCTGGCGGGGTCTTCACGCAATCCCTCATCGCAACTCCTCATAAAATAAAGATCAAACTTCAAACTGGTAAGTTCTCATTTAATTTTACTATTTTACTATCTTCTATTTTAGTTTTAGATGTATACAATTTTTGATAAAATTGAGCAAATCTATTGTTAATATCCTTAGGTATTGTTAGTAATTCACCTTTCTCTGATTTAATTTTAGTGATAGTATTTTCCTTTTCTTGTTTTTTTCAATTGATGAGCTAAGAGTTTATGTGGCTTTTCACCAAATTCAAAATGTTCCTGTTTTGTGATTTGGAATAATTTTATTACTCTTGCCGATAAAATTCGATTAAGTTTAAATTTCAGTAGTATTATCTTATTATGTTTATCTGTAGTTGGATCTTTGGCATTATCTAACTCTAATTGTCTAATTTCTTGTTCTAGCATCTGTTGTTCTGTCTTATTTATCAGAGGAGTTGTAATCTCATATCACATTTTACATTAACACTATCCTATACACACTGGGGACAATTTACATTTATACCATGCCAAATTAACTTACCAACCTGTGCGTCTTTGGAGAGTGGGAGGAAACCAAAGTTCTCGGAGAAAACCCACACGATCACGGGGAGGACAGACAGCACTTGTAGTCGGGATCGAATCTGGGTCTCTGGCGCTGAAAGTGCTGTAAGGCAGCAAATCTACCACTGCGCCACCGTGCCGCTTGAGTAGTGGATGGGTGGCCTCCTACTGTCGATTGGCCTGATTGAACAATACATCAACAACAACCCTTTTAATAAACGGCATCCTTTTGGTGAGCTTATTATCACATGTACCAAGGTGCTGTGAAAAGCTTTTGCTGCGTGCTAACCAGTCAGTGTATAAGACAATACATGATTATAATCAAGCCATTCACAGTGTACCGATACATGATAATCTCGATCCCGTGAGAAAGGGAGATAAGTGATTGTGTGGCGTGTTTTGTCTGGATTTTGGAGGTTGTGGGGAGACCTGATGGAGATGTATACAATTATGAGAGGCATAGATAAAGTAGAGAATGAGAACTTGTTTACCATGGTGGAAATGCCAAAGTCTAGAGGGCATAGCTAATTTGAGGAAGGACAAGAAACTCAGCCGGTCCTGATGCAAGGTCTGACCTGAAACGTCGACCAGCCATTTGCCTCCACACACGCTGCATGACCAACTGATTTTCTGATCGTCTTTTGCTAAATTAGTGTGCAGGCTGGAGACGATTCTGTGAAAGAGGAAATAACCGGCTTCATCGGTTTAGACTGACGGAGAAATTTGTCCATGTTCACAGGGCTATGAGGTTATCGAACGCTGGTTGGACTCACCCCTTGAAGCACATTTCCACTGACTTCAGTGCAAAGCAATCACAGACGGCTGACGTTAGCGGACAAGGATGAAATCTTCTCCTCTAATTTCCCCGGCACAGCAGGGGGCCACTTGTTCTATCATCTGGATCTAGCTGTCTGCAAGAGCTGTTTACTTGGTCCCATTTGCTTTTCCTTCAAACATTTCTTTTAACTTACTCACTTGCAGGCATAAGGCATGAGGCCATTTGGCCCATTGGGTCCATGCTGGCGCCAGCCAGAACCACCACGTCAGTCCAACTCCCCCTTGCTTTATTCCCTGCAACTTATTCTATCCCTCGTACCCCATTTATCTACAATTGATCGTCATCAATTGACCCACCAGCTTGTCATTGCGATGTGTGAGAAACCTGATCAGTGGCAAGGAACCCACAGGGTTGTAAGAAGAATATGAAAACTCTATAGAGACAGCACAAAGTCAGGATCAGACCTGGCCCCCTGGAGCAATGCGGCACCACCCTCTAATGCTGCGACACCATTTTCAAACATCGATCCATTCTTGGTCAATAACATCACCTCATCCAGCATTTCTGAAAGGCAGATTACCTGGCCCATGCTACAGTGCTCTACATAAATTTTCTCCCTATCTTATGACTGTGACTACATCTTTACTGTCTAACTTTTGGACGTTCTGAAAGGGATGTTCTGAAAAGGATGTAATGTGCAATAGAGAAATTAGAATCTTTCTTTAATTCCTTTTAAAGAGGTGGCACAGCAGTACAGTTGCTGCCTTACAGCACCAGAGATGTGGGTTCAATCCTGACTACGGGTGTACGGTTAGTATGGAGATTCTACGCTCTCCCCGTGACCTGCATGGGTTTTCCCCGGGTGCTCTGGTTTCCTCCCAAACTCCAAAGACGTACAGGTTTGAGGGATAATTCGCTTGGTAAACATTGAAAATTGTCCCTCGAGTGTATAGGGTAGTGTTAGTGCGTAGGGATCATTGGTCGGCATGGACTCGGTGGGCCGAAGGGCCTGTTTCCATGCTGAATCTCTAAATTAAAGTAAACTAACGTAGAACAAGTGTATAGGTAATCAGGCCCATGGGCTGTTTGCAAATAATCAAGGAGCTAGAGGACCACAAGCAATTGGATCTTGAAGAGCCAATGATAATTCAGTTGTCAATACGGAGCCATATGTTCCATCATTTTTACATCATGGTTTAACTGTGTCACTTAATTTGTGGTTTAAACAATGTTTGCAACAAGTTAAATAGCACACAGGTTGAGTTAGTCAGTCTGCAGCTATTTCTCCATAAACTAAATCTCAGCCGAACTCTAAACTTTGGAATTCCCATTCACAGGGGTATCCCGGGATATCTTAAGTTTAACAAGAAGTTTCCTTGTAAATGTCTATGTGCAAATGCGCAATGGAACAAATGTTGACCTAGACACGTCTGGAAATAGAGAGTAAAAACGCAATCCATCATGTTACAGATTATGGATCCACGGTTTTTCAAGGGACTTCCATGGCCTAAATTCTGTTTTTTTTTTAAACTGTTACATTTTCTTTTGATGATAAACAATCAATATCTCCCTCTTCTTATTGATCACATTGGGGTTTTTTTCCCCCCTCCTTACCTTATCAAACAACATAATGCAAAGAACTTGAGAGAAATGTTAAGGGGGAACATTGAACAGCCAACACACTTGCTGAAAGACAGAAGGATTTCACATCATGCTGTGTTACGCCCAACTGCAAACATTCGTAGTCCATCTGCCAAGGCAGTCAGTGCAAAGGAACTTCAATGGTATTAAACTGCTCAGAGAATAACTATCATATGTTTCCAGCAGACATACACACATCCTGAAAATCCTTGACATGCTCCATTCTTTCACTGCACCAGCCAAACTGATAAGTCATCTACTGTAATATTATATTCCTCAAAAGCCTTCCAAAGTCTTTGAACTGAAACGTGGAGTGAGGAACATTGAACAGCTCATCTGTGCACAATGCTCCGTCTTGCTCCACAAGGCATGCAGATGTTTTGCTCCGCATCCATCGTGTAATGAGACACATCTGTTCTGTTGTGCTACAGCCCACATCTTTTATCATTAACTGAATCTCCAACGGCTTTGGTTTGTGCCAGGGTTGTTGTCGGGGTCTGTGGTCGGCCTCAACGACCTTAGACCAGTCTCGGGGTGAATTAGCCACGGCTGCCAGAAGTTAGATTTTCCAATGAGTTGTGAAGGAGTTGGCAGACAAGAAATCAGGCTTGACGATAATATAGATCAAATCAATTACCCCCTCACATTGGGACAGGCAGAATCTCTGGAGAGAAGGAACGGGTGACATTTTGGGCCAAGACCTTTCTTCAGATCTGGTCAAGGGTCTCGACACAAAACGTCACCCATTCCTTCTCTCCAGAGATGCTGCCTGTCACGCTGAGTTACTCCAGCTTTTTGTGTCTATCTTCAAAAAGACACAAGAGAGAAGGGAGAGACAGAGGGGGAGAGAGAGAAGAGGGGAGAGAGAAAGGGGAGACGGGAGCGCGGGGTTCATTTTCCCACAAAAGCCATAGGTGACTGCGCAATCTGAACCCAAGCACCAAGTTGAAAGCGGTAAAGGTGTGCATCTCTCGCGACAGCCCCCACTCTCCGACGGCCACCCTCCGCGGGCTGCGGGTCGGGTGGAGCGGAGGTTTGGGACAATGTGGGGGACTGGACCAATCGCTGACAAGTCCCGCTCCCGGCAACGTTATGTCCGTTATTGGACGTTTCTGTTGAGCGGCAGTCGGTCCTTTGGCCTGTAAGCGACGCTGCCTTTCGGGTAGGTGGCGTTTCGACAGAGCGGCCATTCACTAAGTTTGCTTTTAGGCGACGCAGCTTTTCGGTTAGTTTGCATTAGGGCGTCCCATCCTTTCGGTTAGTAGGCGTTTCGTCTTCATAATCTTTCTGGTTTATTGGCGTTTCGGCCGCGTTTTCATCCGGTTCTTTGGCTTCGATTTCTTTACTTCGGCCCTCTCGTCCGTCGGCGCCACGTCCGCACACGATTTCTGGATTGTTTTCTCCCATCTAGTGTCAGGGGTAATGGGGAGAAGGCAGGAGAATGGGGTTAGGAGGGAGAGATAGATCAGCCATGATTGAATGGCAGAGTACACGTGATGGGTCGAACGGCCTAATTCTGCCCATATTACATGATCTGGCTTTGGAAGAGTTTGGTTTCCGTGCCAAAGTTCTTCTTGCTCCTCGCGGGTTAGCAGATGCCTCTGGGATCCTTCACCTTCCGCTGTAGTACCTAACTAATCTTGTCTTAGACTGTGGGAGCAGTAGAAATGGTGATGAGTTGGGGACGTTAAACAGAAATAATGGACCATTAATGAGAAATAGTTTCAGAAAACACACCAGTGGAAGTTAAGATCAGAGACACGTGCAAGCCCTAAATATCACATCGTTTATCCCACGTGCATCTTAATTGTACTGGCAAATCCTTGTAAACTCTGCCGGCACCAAGCACGGGGATTGTGCGTAGAATGGGGATTCATGGAACGGCGAATGTTACAGCATAGGAACAGGCGCATCAGCCCACATTGTCTCTGCTGACCATCATACCAAGACCAACTCTCCGCTGCCCGCACATAATGCATATCCCTCCATTCCCTGCACATCCACATGCCTATCCAAAAGCCTCTTAAAGGCCACTTTGTTAGATTTCACTTTGTTAAATATTGCTAGTTCCTGTTCACCTTACAAGGGGCCATCAGACCCGGTGAATCCACAAAGGCAGCCTGTGCATCACATGTGCCCTGTCATCACATAGGCAGTAATGTGACATTGAATTCAATTGTTCCCATTCACTGCCCACACTTCACCGAGGGCTTTTGGGCTAATACCTTACGGTATTTGAAAATGTGACAATTATTTTGCAGAATTTCCCACATCAACCTCTTCTATTTTTATTGCGCTTGGGAAATGAACACTACTGCAGGTAATACAAGAGTCAGAGCATGTCCCTGGGATTCCTACAGTGGAGATAATGACCCTTCACCTGCATATGAGTGCTGGCTTCAGAGGGTATTTGTCAGTGGACTCGTGTGTAGGGACCAGTAGCAGGGCTAATTTTATAGGTGCTGGAGCTGTCAAGCAGGGGCGTCATTTCAGGTTTTGCTTGGGGGGGGGGGGCAAGCTAGTTTCCCAAGTGTGTCAAACACGATGGAGCCTATCACTATATCCCAGTGGATAACTAGTGCAATAAAATAAATAATACTTCATTTAATAATATGACAAAATATTGCACGGTTGCACTCACTAATTATCATGAAATATAATTATCAAGCAAGTAAAGAAAAAGACGATAATCATGTAATCAGGCTCGGCAACAACTCACCCCGAGTCTCACACACCCACTCACTCTACTCACCCACCCACTCACACACACTCACTCACTCACCCACCCACCACCCACCCACTCACACACACTCACTCACCCACCACACACCACCCACTCACACACACTCACTCACACACACTCACTCACACACACACACTCACTCACACCCACCACACACACTCACCCACACCCACACTCACCCACTCACACACACTCACTCACCCACTCACACACACTCACCCACCCCCACACACTCACTCACACACACTCACTCACCCACCACACCCACTCACTCACCCACTCACACACACTCACACCACACTCACCCACTCACCCACACACTCACTCACCCACTCACACACACTCACCCACCCACTCACACTCACTCACTCACTCACCACTCACACACACTCACTCACCACTCACACACACTCACACACACACCACTCACACACACTCACTCACCCACTCACACACACTCACCCACACCACCCACTCACCCACACTCACTCACACCACTCACACACTCACTCACAATCACTCACCCACCCACCCACCCCACACTCACTCACCCACTCACACACAGGCCCAGAACCTTCCACGATACAGACAGCACATGGTCTGACTCTGCTGGGTCCTACTGCTCTCCCCCCCCCCCCCCCCCTACAGGGAATCCCAGTAGTGATAGGCCTTCCCCGTCCCACTCTTTCAACCAGGTTACCCCGACCACACGCTCGCTAGTTAAAATTCCTGCTGTTATTTTATGTTTTTGTTTTTTAGAGGTGCCGGAGCAGCGTTCCGGTGAGTTCCGGCAGCACTGCACCCCTGGTATGATCCCAAGTGACAGACAGGCACTTCCCATCCCTGAAGGACATTAGCCTGACACTTAAAACATTGAAATATCTTTAATCAGACTTTATCTTACTGTAAATGCTGTACCCTTTATCCTGTATCTGTACACTGTGGACTGCTTGATTGTAATCATGTATGGGTCTTTTCTTTGTCTGGATAGCGGGTAACAAAAGCTTTTCACTGTACTGTGTTACACCTGACAGTAATAAACTATAAACTAAACTAGAACAGTCCAGCAATTGTAAATGTGGATACAAGAAACTGCAGAGGAACTGGCAGGGAATTCAATGGGTGACACAAATGATAATGACCCACAGGTGGAAATATGTAGACATGATGAACATGCCGACTATGCTGTCCTCATGGGGTCAGCAGAGGAGCTAGCAGGACCATGACATATTCCTTCCCATTGCCAATGTCCCTTACCTCAGATCACATTGATGTAAAACCACAACCATTTTAATTCCAAAAGTAGAACTGAATCTTGATTCAAGGATGCAGAGAGGAAATAGAGGATGAAAATGAAAATTGGATGGGCCCCTTGGTTTGGATATCAATGAAAGGAAAACGATTTTGGCCATGGCATTTTTTTTTTTTCTCTTCCCAGATGTTTGTGTTTACAGCCATTATCCCAATGCTTAGAGTTGGGATCCTCAAATAATTGGAGTTTTATAAGTCAAAGAAAGGTAGTCAGATTCAAGAGACTAACTCTCTCCAGCCCATGAACTGTCGACAGTATTTTTTTTTCCTGTAGGGAGCATTGCATCATGGAATTTATACAGTACTCTGGAACCGCTAAATCAAAATAATGACCTAAATATGGATGCAAGCATAAAAATGTTGAGGAAGGCTTCGGAACATCAGAACCCAATTTCAGCTGAACCCTTGCCAAATGTAGATTCATCGCCTGTTGTGAACTACGATAGTTGAGAGATGCTCAAATGTCTGAAAATTAAATTATTACTTTCCACATCTTTACGAACTATTTCAGAGATCCAAGCACGCACAAATTAGGGTCAAGATCATGTAGACTGATTGCAGAGGGATGAACAAGAAAAGCCATTCTTTTCTGGGTAAGAAATCTCATCAAAATGATTTGTGTTGAGGCACACATTGGCTTAAACTTTAGTACTAATCTCGCAGTGAAATAGGAAGCTGGCCTATGTTAGTAGTAGCTCTCAATATGACTGGAATCTTGCAACATCTGGATCTCATTAATCTACTTTCGTGATTGAGATTTTGCTAGAAAAAATACAGAACTAGCTTCAAGTAAAAGTTGGTCTTCAGAAATCTTTTTTGAGAGATTTCATCCAAAACTACAAATCTTGTACAAGGTCGAACCAATATATCTCATTAAAACGAGCAGTCCAATTTTTACCTCTACTTGAAACCTTTCCATTTTCCATTGAGATTGAGATTGCCTCAGCCAATTAATTGTAATCCCGGCCCATTCAAGTGTGGCCCAGCCTTTATTGATTTGTATGTCTGGAAAAATGCCTAGTTTTGGAATTTCCTGACATCTGTTTCAACATCTGGTGATACAAAGGCAGCAGACCTAACAGCTCATATCAGCTGCCACCAGAACTTAACAATTACTGTTGTGATGAGGAGAAGTAATAAAAACACTGCAAAATGAAATTAAAATTCAAAACTCTGGATATACACAGCAGATCAGTCGGAGTGGCTGCATACAGTGAGATGGCTGCTGTTCTTCATGTGTTCTGGAACTGGTGTGTACCTTACAGTGTAGGAAGGAACTGCAGATGCTGGTTTACACCGAGGATAGACACAAAATGCTGGAGTAGCTCAGCGGAAGAGGCAGCATCTCCAGAGAGAAGGAATGGGTGACGTTTAGGGTCGAGACCCTTCTTCAGACTGAGAGTCAGGGGAAATAGAAACTAGAGATCAGGAAGGGTACAAAGAGCATGCAAGGTGTGAAAAGGACAGATCAAAGCAGATGATGACCAAGGAAATGTACAATGGTGACTGGTTGGCACAAAGAGTTTAGATTGCATGTTTAAGTGATTGCATTCCTTCCTTCTCCTCTCAGGGAAGTCCTGATAAATGTAGTGTTCTATTGACCAGACTAGGTCGAGCTGGTTTCCAAAAGTGGTATTTGACAATAATAGAAAATATGCCTGTTCAGTGATCCTCTAACTCATCAGTGTAAGGAAGACACCAGCACTCACCTTCTGCCAAAAAAATCTGAATAATATCTTTTAACCTATTTCAAAAATTGAAATATCGATAGGCTTTCTATCATTACCAGAAATACGGTACAAGCCAACGATAAAATGTTATGAAGTTAAAACTCCTCTCTCCACAATGTTTAACAGATGTGTTTCCCTGGATATGGTACTTTGACAAACACATGTGGAAATGCTGCAATTTCCATTCCTCGGTACAAACTGGCTACATGCTGGAGCAAACCAGATAGAACATACAATAACCATAGGGAAAATGTTTTGTTAAAGCAGTGTAGAACACAAATGACTGGAGTAACTCAGCGGGTCAGGCAGCATCACTGGAGGACGTGCATAGGCGACGTATCAGGTCGGCCCCTTCGTCTGTTGTATCAGTGCACGGTTATAATGGGAGGTCTGTGAAGGAAAGAGCTGCAGATGCTGGTTTAAACCAAAGATAGGCACAAAAAGCTGGAGTAACTCAGCAGGACAGGCAGCATCTCATGCACTGACGGAGGTGGGAACGAGCTGCATGATAATTCACGCTTCACTTTGACATTCAGAACATCGCAGGCATTGATAACAGAAGGGGTAATGACAATGTAAACTGCAGCCAACGCCCTGAACTTATCGAACCTTCAAATCCCCTACAAAATTAATGTTTCTTTTACCAATTACTAAAGGGTTCATAGTTTGTCAGCACAAGCTAAATGGTTCAGGAGAAAATGATGTGCACAAGATAAATTCCCAAATGAAGTGCATATATATCCCCATACATATCTTTCAAATGTTCCTTTGCTTTCTCAATCACTGAAGTAATTAAACAAGTAATCTGGGTTAATGTTTTGCTCCAAAGAGACCAGAGAATTAACCCAGTGGTGTCGACTTTCACTGAGTTTTAAAGCAAAGAAATTCAGGTATTGATTATACAATTTCATAACATAATTTAGAGCATAGAACAGTACAGCACAGGAATGGGCCCTTCGGCCTGCAATGTCTGCGCCGAACATGCAGTTAAACTCTTCTCCCCTGCCTGCATATTCTTCCATTCCCTGTATATCCTTGTGCCTATCTAAAAGCCTCCTAAACACCACTATTGTATCTGCCTCCATCACCACCCCCAGCAGCATGATCCAGGCACTCACCACCCTCTGTCTAAAAATCTTGCCTTTCAGATCTCCTTTAAACTTTGCCCCGCTCTCCTTAAAGCCATAAAACTTCAAAAGTATTCAGAATATATTTCTGTATAATGGTTCTTCTAGAGCATATTGGAATTTATTAAAAAACCATAAAAGTTGACCCAATTTTAGTGCATTTCTGTTATTAATTTACTCTCTCTGATTTTCTTCAAAGTCATATTACCCTTGGAACTATGCACATTCAAATAATAAGACATTGAAATGACCAGAATTCAGATAAAGCTCTAAAGGAAGGAAGATGAGTTTCTTGACACTATTCACTTGGGGAACACTTAGAATGTTTTATTTCTGTATGGTAGGTATAAATAGTGCAGTCACTTGGAATAGACATTTGATCATCAATACCAGGCTGTTAATAAATCTTTTGAAATTACAGGAAGTACTGACATTGGACTTTTTCTACAGCAATGGGGCTAAAGGTGCATTATTTTCCATAGACAACACAAGTCTTAGTCTGTTAAACAGAAGGACATTGAATATAACAAGAGGTACCATTCATTCACACGGTGTGTTTTTTTTAATGCAGACCGCAAAGGCTTTATGATCAAGAGCAACTCACATTCCAAGTGATATTTTATTACATTTTACAAACCATGAAAACAACTGCAAGCAGGTAATGCATACAAAATAGAGAACTTGCAACTTTTGTACTAAAATAAAGAATTTCAGTTTCTCAGACACTGAAAAAATAAATTACAATTTGAATAAAAGCTATTTACATACCTTGTTTTATTATTTGCTACTTGAAACAACTTTTCAGATCAGTTATCAGAGAACAGATTTTTCTTTTCACCATTTCACTTATCAAGAGGATAACAAGTATTTGATCTTTTTTCATTTTGGAAAATTAAGAATGTGAATTAATGGTCCTGTCCCACTTGGGCGTTTTTTTAGATAACTACAGGCGACTAGTTTGTCGCCACATTTTCGCCGGTGGTCTCCTCAGTCGCGCAAAAAGTCAGAGCGTCTTTCTGGTTGCCCATAAATTTTCAACATGTTGAAAACTTTTCGGCGACAGTGGGTTTGATGCCAATGAGCGTAGCTTGGCTTCCCCTGACGTAGGTGCTGTCGTAGATTGTCACCAGGATGACGTAGGTTGTTGCCGGCTTTTCGGCGACCTGCTACGACTATGACAGTCGCCTGCAGTTGCCTAAAAAAATCACCAAGTGGGACAGGCCCATAAGGGAGTTTTGGGTCCAAAGAGTGTTTTGTTTCTGCTCATTGTAGAATGTGTATGCTTAGAGACAATGTACAGATCCTTCAAAACACAGGCTGAATCGACTAGTGGTTGCAAGGTGCCAGTTTGAACATGCTCCATTCTAAACTTTGGTTACTTCCAATGAAAAACACTGTACAATGATTGGAAAATGGCCGTAAGATGCACTGATTAACATACACTCACTGGTTTAATAACCTTGTGCTAAGGATTAGCCAAACATGCTTTCTCTTAAATGTATTGTGTAGGTGCATTGTTAGCTGTATCTTTGCAAAAGTAACATTGAGAAAATTGAAGTTAATATTCAATTGAGATCTTAAATGAGTGACAAAGCAACATTTTGCCTGTAGCTTTAAGGTAAAGTTCATAATCATTTATCTCCAAGCGTGTGAACCACTTGCTTCTTTCATGATGTACGGTTGTTCGCTGGTTACTGTTATCAGTATTATAATCCAGTACACGGGTTGTCTAGGTAAAATAGTATCTTTCTGGTATCAGATCTAAGCCCCCTTGTGAAAATGTAATGCCCTCACACATGCTATGAATCAACATGGTAAAAATTGGTGACTGACCAATACTTGTTATTTATTAATGGGAAGGTGTATGGCACGCCATAACATATAAATTCAAGTTGCAAATCTCACTGATGAGAAACAACATGGAGAGTATTATATTGTAACACACAACTGTATCCTTAAAAATGACCCAATCTTACAGAGTTTAGATTACGTTTTCAACTTCCTTGTAGTTTCCAATGGCATCTGAAGTTTATGTAGTTCACCCCTTGACATTTGTTATACTTTAGTTTAGTTTAGAGATACAGCATGGAAACAGGTCCTTCAGCCCACTGAGTCCACGCGAAGCATCACTCACCCATTCACACTAGTTCGGTTATCCCACTTTCACATCCTATGCACTAGGGACAATTTACAGAGGCCAATTAACCTACAAACCTGCATTTCATCGGCATATAGGATGAAACCGGAGAACCTGGAGGAAGCCCATGCAGTCTCAGGGAGAAGGTGCAAACTCAGTACAGACAGCACCCGAGGTCAGGATCAAACCCGGGTCTCTAGAGCTGTAAGGCAGCAACTCTACCACTACACCACTGTGCTGCCCCTCACTTCACATACTGTTAGTTAAATCTAACTGATAAAGGAAGTGGTGGCATGTACACATGAGCAGAGCCAGTGAGAACTGTGGACATAGACATTTTATAGTCCTTCTCCTGACCTCACTAGATTTCGCTGGCCATTATCTGACTCAGAAGATGCTTTGGAAAATTGGTTCCACTTAGTTTGGTATAAAATCTGATTCATGTACTCAGAAATGAACGTTGCATGTGGATGGCTGGTTGGCTTACCATTGGAGGTAAAAGAAAATGAATGGTGATTAATGGGATTAAATAATTTATCAAATTATCCATTGCTTAAAACTAAGGGAATACTGCTCTCTAGTGGCCTTCTCGATTTTGATTAGTAACAGCGAAAAGATCAAACAAACGGAGACGGCATCTGCATTAGTTGGCTATGAACTGTCTCTTTAAACAGTCCTTGACTGTGGAACATTGAACGCTTTGCTTTCAGTTTGTTACTCGTTGTTCGTTTTTCTTCCAAGCCAATTGTGGTTAGTGTGTTTTGTCATCAGTTAATGTAACTATGAAGTGGATTAGAGGGGGTTGTTGAAGACTTCCACATGAGATGTGATCTCTGCTCAGTAACTCTTCGGAATTAATTATATGAAATCAGAACCGGTTGGCGTTGGGATTAGGAGGTGTTCCTATCTTACTGAAGCATTAGTGCTGCGTAACGCTTCTACATTTTGGTGCTAAGTTGAATGGTTTTGCCATCCTATCAGTCCTTTTGATTGATTGAAAAATACAGCATGGAAACAGGCCCTTTGGCAGATCAAATCAATGTCGACCATCAAAGACCCATTCACAATAGTTTCATCTTATTCCACTTTCACATCCACTCACGTACATACAAGGGGAAATTTAAAGAGGCCGATTACCCTACAAACCCTCATGTCTTTGGGACAGGTTTGAATTGTAGATTGTGAAGCCAGGGGAACGATCAGTGGCCCTGGGTTTCAGCATCAGTCAAACATTTTCTGATTCAAGCTTCAGATCCAACAGATGCTTTTACTCATTCTTCTGTTTAAATGATGTGTTTAATTCTGCAGTTGAGGAGAGTGAAATCAATGAGAAGCTTTGTCTTGATAACTAAGGATGTCAAGTGTTACGGGGAGAAGGCAGGAGAATGGGGTTGAGAGGGATACATTGTTCAGCCATGATCAAATGGCGGAGTAGACTCAATGAGCAGGCAGCTAGTTTAACAGGAGGTGTGATGGGGCAGGGCAGTTCAGTGGTGATGCGGGTTCCACTGTTACTGCTGCTCTAAAACTTGTGTTCAGTCGTGCACTCTGATACTATCAGTGAGGAGTCGCATGTTCACCCTGTGATCCCTGTGTGCTCTGCTCTCCTCCCACATTCCAAAGGGATATGGGTGTACATTGATTAAGTTGCCCCTAATTGTGCAGGCGGGTTGGCAGAGTGGGGAGCAGGGGGCAGCTGATGGGAATGTGGAGGGAGTTATTTACCAGGATGTTGTCAGGACTCGAGGACCTGAACGATAGAGAGAGGCTGGACAAGCTAGGACTTTATTCTTTGGAGCACAGGAGAATGAGGGGTGATCTTATAGAGGTGTATAAGATCATGAATAGATCGAGTAAATGCAGTCTTTTACCCAGGTGCAGTGGAATCAAGAACCAGAGAACGGGTGCTGTCTGTACGGAGGTTGTATGTTATCCCCGTGACTTGCGTGGATTTTCTCTGAGATCTTTGCTTTCCTCCCACACTCCAAAGACGTACAGGTTTTGTAGGTTAATTGGCTTGGTAAATGTAAACAAAAATCGCCTCTAGTGTCAACTAAACTAAACTTATGGTTAAGGTGAGAGGGAAAAGATTTAATAAGAACCTGAGGGGCAACATTTAAACACAGAGGGTGGTAGGTATATACACAGGCACGTGGTTAGGAAAAGTTTAAAGAGACAAAATGCATGCAGGTGGGACGAGTGTAGATGGGGCATGTTGGTCGGCATGGCCTAGTTGGGCTGAAGGGCCTGTTTCGGTGTTGCATGGCTCTACGATTCTATGAGTAGCATTTGTGTCAACGAGTGCTTGAGTCGCTCATGGAGGGTCTGTTTTGGTGCTGCATGACACCATGGGGCAGATGGAGCAGTAGTAAACAGAATGAATGGCCTGGGTCACTTTGCAGCTGCCATATGAGATTCTGGCACAAGGGACAGGTCGATTTTTAAATGTTGCCCTGCTGAAATCAATTAATAACCCTTTAAAATTATGGCATAGTGGAGGAGCGGGTGGAGCTGCTGCCTCACCGTGTCAAGAGACCCGAGATCGATCCTGACCTCTGGTGCTGCCTGTGTGGAGTTTGCACGTTCTCCCTGTGACTGGGTGGGTTTCCTCCGTGTTCTTCAGTTTCCTCCGACATCCCAAAGACGTTCGGGTCGGTAGGCGACTTGGCCCTCTGTACATTGCCCGTTAGGGTGTTGGGAGTGGATGGGAAAGTGGGATAACTTAGTCGGCGTGGATTCGGGGGGCCAAAGAGCCCATTTCCTTGCTGTATCTCAAAACTAAATTTTATCAGATGGAAGAAATTACAAATACTTAGGCACTGGCTGTCCTACAAGCTAGTAGGAATGCTTCATAGTGAAGTGGCATACAGTACATTTTAGTGATCATACACAATGCACAAGCTGATGATGGACACTCCTCAGAAAACATCTGCAGGGAGCCATTGATCAGCCAATTTAATGTGCTAAGTGTCTGGATAGGGTATTAGTGTCGCGCAGTAAGGAAACAGGCCCTTTGGCCCAACTCGTCCATGTTGACCCAGATGCCTTGCCCAGAGTCTTCCTTCACAGAGCTGAGAGTCAAATGACTGAGTCAAGGCTAAGGATTCTGTTCGGCTTTATGCAACTAATACTGGTCTTATGTGCATCTTGTGCCAATTTGGGGAAAACAGAAAAGAAACAAGAATGATTGTGTTTTATTCCTGATTTAATGCATGGAAAATGCTTGTCTACAAATATTACTTCAAACTTGCCATCTTGGTACAATGTCCCAGTTCCTGTCCTACCAGTGGTAGCTCAGCTATGTTTCACCTGAGCCTCTCACCACCGAGATTGTGAGCAGCTAATTCAATGCAGAGTAAACAGGAAAACTATCTAGCCCAAATAATGAAACTCCATCCTGAGAGATTCTTCAAACACGCACCAGTCACTTCATGCTTCATGTTGATGCTTTGGATTAAAGATCAGGTATTAAATCCAGAAACAGAATACTTTGGTGAATTGTGATA
Source organism: Okamejei kenojei (assembly GCA_035221665.1). NCBI lineage: Eukaryota > Metazoa > Chordata > Chondrichthyes > Rajiformes > Rajidae > Okamejei > Okamejei kenojei. The sequence goes on from CM069151.1 coordinate 14,893,992, forward strand.
CAGTATGCATTGACCTCTCCATGTTGCATCGAGAGTAAACTTCCATGTGCGCTGGAGATGAACACTGTTGGGTTACACTAACATGACTTATGGATATCCTCTGTGTTTTTGCAGTGCCTCATCCCCAATTTAGCTGGGACTGTTAGTTGATGTGAGGAACCTCCTTCGTGAAAGGTGGAACACCTGCGGCTCGCCTGGATCGGACGCCGCTCATAAGACCTAGAGAGTGCCGACTGGACTTTGAAAATAGCGGCAAAACCTGGTGCCTCTTGCATGCGGGCTCAGTGGACTATTTCTGTACACTTTGCTAATCAAGGGAATTGTGCTTAGATATGGCAATGCTCGACTTTACTGTATGTAAGAAAATAATTTTCACTTTGCATTTGCACATGTGACAAATAAAAGCACCATTGAATCATTGTCTGAGTTGGGGTTTCACTTTCTGGTTGAGGTTGCCCCACGCCTGTTATGGTCAAAGTACTCCTCATGTCCTGGATCAGTTTAAAGACCCTCCCGACAACACGCAGGGAGAATTGGGCATGCCTCATCATAAATTAAGTTTGTGTTTCTGTTTGAGAATTTTGAACATATAAACACTTCCCACAAATAAGTTCCAGCTGCCACAGATGATGCTACACTGGCTGGCCGGCCGGCCAAACTTCAGGATTGGAACTAATTTGTTGGTCTAATGGTAGAACTGAAAAGACCCAGGATTTAGCTTCTGGGGACTGGCGTGGTGGCAGGAGGGGCTATCTTCAGTTTAGTTTAGTTTAGTTTAGAGTTACAGCGCGGAAACACGGCCTTAGGCCCACCGACTCCGTGCCAACCAGCGACCATCAATTTCTACACAATCCTCAGACATCAGATTGTAAAGCGTTCAAATACATAGCACCTCACAGCAGGTCCCGGTCCTCAGGGCGAGGAGTGCGTGGACAGGAATTCAGGAGGAATTGGTCAGAGTCCAGCCAATGTCTGGATTAAAAGGGTCTTAAGATAGAAATTGGTTGCAAGGAAAGTCTAATTGCCTTAAAACAGCAAACGGTACAGTGGTGAAAGGGAGCTTTGCAAATGGGCGGTGTACACAGAGATTGGTTGTGGAGGGAAGAGAGGAGAGGAATGGCAGCGGATTTGCCAGTGTCACCGCGATGGGGCACCGCGCGGTATAAAGCACTGGGCGCATATGGAGCAGCGCGGTGTGCACAGATGGTCGGACCCGCATCCTCACTGCCCCGTCAGTTTACAGGGCGGCCCGCCGCTGGGACTGGGCTCTCTCGCACTCCCTGCGGCATCAAGTTTACCAACCACTCGGACTTAGGAGGGAATGGGTGGGATGGAGAGAGGATGAATGGAGGGAAGGAGGAAGAGAAAATGGGAGGGAGAATTGGTGGGAGGGAGATAGAATGAGAATGGGAGGGGAAAGAGATAGGGAGAGAATTGTTGGGAGGGAGAGAGAATAGGAGGGAGCGAGATGCGAAAGTGGGAGAGGGGGAGAGAGAAGAAGGGAGGATAAGGAAAGAGAGTGCGAGAAGGAAAGAAAGGGAGGGTTAGGAGAGAATGGGAGGGAGAGAGGAAGGGAGGGTGGGTGAGAGATGGAGGAAGAGGGGATGGATGGGAGGAGGAGAATTGTTGTGAGGGAGTGAGTGAGTGAGTAAGGGCGGCAGCGACGGTCCAAGGCCAGATACCAACGCCAGCAGCGAGATACGGCTGAGAAATGTGTCGGGAGGAACTGCATGTGCTGGTTTACACCGGAGACAGACACAAACATGCTGGCAGCATCTCTGGAGAGAAGCAATGGGCGACGATTCGGGTCGAGACCCTTCTTCGCACTCGAGATTCGTTGAGTTGAGCGGGCCAGTTGGAAGAAGCTTTCTTTCTGTGTTGACGTTTTGTTTAATAAATTAAGGTCGTGAACTATACTCTAATATGAACATTCATACGCTGCATGCAGAGTCATATAATTTAAAGTAATAATTTATATATTTACAGGGGAGGGGAGTGGGAGGGGGGGTGAGGACTCAGGACTTGCCCAGTTTCCGGGACAAAGCACACAGACACGAGGTGTCTATCCGGATCCAGCGCCAGCCCACATATTTATTGTTCTCCTTGCTGAGCGCTCGGACATAGGTCTGGCTGGTCTTGCACTGTGAGTTCCAGTGTTTGTCGTCGATGCCCCGGCACCCGTTCTTGCCCGGCTTCGACTCCTTGCAGCGGGTCTCATAGAAGTACTGCTTGATGGCCGAGCTGCCCGTCTTGATCTCGCCCAGCACGATGACCTGCTTGCCCCTGATGTCGGTGGCGGCCGCCTTGTCGGTCACCCAGCGGCTCTCGCTGTCGCACACCGAGTACTCCCCGCGGTGGCCGCGCCGCTCGGCGTGCCGCTTACTCCGGCCCGTCCTGTTGAGCGGCTCCGGCCCGCCGCCGCCGCCGCTGTTGAACTCCTCCAGCGCGTACAGCGGCGGCGGCTGCAGCGGCGGCCTCTCGCTCAGCAGCACCCGCGGCGAGTGGTAGTGGCGCCTCTGCCTCAGCAGCTCCCACACCGCCGGCTCGGCCAGCCCCCTCGCCTCGCCCTCCGCCCTCCGCGGCTGCCGCTCCTCGCCCTCCGCCTCGCCCTCGGCCTCGCCCTGCTTGGCCACTCGCCCCTTCAGCAGGTCCGCCTGCAGGATCTTGATGATCAGCGAGCTGACCGAGTCGTCGGACGACGAGCTCCCCCTTTCCACGGCCGCCGCCTGAACGCCTCCGAGACACGTGAGCAGCATGCCGTAAAACAGGACCGACATCACTTTGTTCACCTGTAAAACCTAACGAGAAACACCGGTCAGTGAGTGGCAGGTATCCGCGCACAACAACCCCCCCTCCCGCCTCCCTGTCCCACACACCGCGGTCTGTCACAGACCCACTCACCCACCAACAGAGAGCTTTAGTAACTCAGCGGGCCAGGCAGCAGCTCTGGAGAACGTGGACAGCAGAAGTTCCGGCTCGGGACCTTCTTCAGAATCCCCCTAAAGACCCCCACTACCCCGGACACGCTCTCATCTCACTCCCTGCCACTGGTGATACGAAAGTGAGTGGTTTTGCAGATAGTGAAGATGGTTGTGAAAGATTGCAGCAGGATCTGCATCGATTGGCCAGGTGGGCGGAGGGATAGTTGATGGAATTTAATACAGAGAAGTGTGAGGTGTTGATTTTGGGGATGTAGAACAAGGGCAGGACCTACACAGTGAATGGTGGTGTCGCAGAGGGATCTAGGAGTACAGGTACATGGTTCATTGAAGGTCGAGTCGCAGGTAGACAAGGTGGTCAAAAAGGCTTTGGCACTTTGGACTTCATCAGTCAGAGTATTGACTATAGAAGTTGGGAGGTCATGTTGCAGTTGTATAAGACGCTGGTGAGACCACATCTAGAATATTATGTTCAGTTCTGGACACCATGTTATAGGAAAGATATTGTCAAGCTTGAAAGGGTTCAGAAAAAAATGACGAGGATGTTGCCAGGACTAGAGGGTGTGAGCTATAGGGAGAGGGTAAGTAGGCAGGAGGATGGAGTGCAGGAGGATGAGGAGTGATCGTATAGAGATATACATTGAGAGGAATAGAACGGGTAGATGCACAGAGTCTCTTGCCCAGAGTAGGGGAATCGAGGACCAGAGGACATAGGTTCAAGGTGAAGGGGAAAAAATGTAATAGGAATCTGAGGGGTAACTTTTTCACACAAAGGGTGATGGGTGTATGGAACAAGCTGCCGGAGGAGGTAGTTGAGGCTGGGACTATCCCATCGTTTAAGAAACAGTTAGATAGGTACATGGATAGGATAGGTTAGGAGGAGTATGGACCAAGCGCAGGCAAATGGGACTAGTGCAGCTGGGACATTGTTGGCCGGTGTGGGCAAGTTGGGCCGAAGGGCCTTTTTACACACTGTATCTCTCTATGACTCTAAGACTATGGAAGAAGGTACAAGTGCCTCAAAAAACATAACGATCGGGTTCACGAACTGCTTCTTCCCAGCAACTATCAGGCTCTCCAACAATGCACAACACTAACCCCGACTATAGACCCTCTTGAAAGGACACACAGTGCTAGAATAACTCAGCAGGTCAGACAGCATCTCTGGAGAACATGGATAGGTGATGTTTCCGGCAAGACCCTTCTTCAGACTGATCCCAAGAAGGTAGACACAAAAAGCTGGAGTAACGTAACGGACGAAATGTGTAGGAAAGAACTAAAGATGCTGGTTTAAATCGAAGGTAGACACAAAGTGCTGGAGTTACTCAGTGGGACAGGCAGACTCAAGAAGAGTCTCAACCCGAAACATCATCTATTCCTTTTCTCCAGAGATGCTGCCTGCCCCACTGAGTTACTCCAGCGTTTTGTGTCTACCTTCGAGTAACTCAGCGGGTCAGGCAGCATCTCTGGAGAAAAGGAATAGATTACGTTTTGGGTTGAGACCCTTCATGGGTCAGAGTAATCAGAAGGCTTCTGATGATTAATGTCGCTTATCCATGTTCTCCAGAGACCAGCATCTGCAGCTCCTTGTTTCCGCATATAAACTATCTCTGGATGTACTGAGGACTTGGGGTTTTTTTGAACAAGTATTGGACTTTTTTTAGTTTACTATGTTACCTATGAGTATCGTGTTTACAGGCCTGTTATGCTGCTGCAAGTAAGGATTGATTGTTTCCTTGTTGGTACTTATGAGAATGAAACACTCTTGACTCCTGTCTGTACCGTGCCACCAATCTTTTCCTCAGTTCCACTGCGCTCACCCTTGCGCCACCATTCCATCCACAATGGCTGGGCTACTCTGGATCCTCTTCAGAATCCTAAATGCTACACTTCTAAATGAAAATGTAACCCTAAATCACTATTCCTTACTGGCATCTGTTATGAGAGAGCGTGGGAGGAAGATGAACAAATCTGGGATTATCCTCCCATGTTCAGGGATCACACTGCGTAACCAATCTGTACAGATGTCCCCGCATCTTAAACACAGCAGTGTCTACTTTTACCAGAGGTGGGGAAAAGATGTCAGAGTGAGGTCAAGAAACGGTAGGGAGATGTCAGAGATGGTCCAAGAGAATTTGAGTGCAGGATGGATATTAGTAGTAAAGTTGATGAAGTCAGTGAGTTCTGCACGGGTGCAGTCGTCAATGTAGCGGAGGTAGTTTGGGGAACGGGTCAACCTGCTGGAGGACATCAATCTCCCCGAACATGCATGCCCTAAACTCTAGTCATCACACATTTAAATACATCACACTTTCTGGATGTTCCTTTGCCTGCAAATAACCTACTCCGATCAACTTAAGCAAATTTCTGTTTAATACCATCAAAGTTGCCCTAATTCAGAATTGTAACTCGTTGGTCTGACTTGTCTTTCTCCTTAAAGATAATAGAACAGTGGTCGCTGATCCCAAATGGCTCACTCACGAATACTTCAGCCGTTTGCCCATCCCAATTTCCTAAAAGTACTTTGAGCGTTGCCTCTCCCATGCAGGGCCCTCTATGTATTGCCTGAGGAAACTTTCCCGAACACTTGACAAATTCCACCACATCAAAACCTTTTGAATTATGACTGTCCCAGTTATATTGTGAAAGTTAAAATCCCCTACTATCACAACCTTATTAGGCTTGCAGCTAGCTGCAGTCTCCTGGTGAATTTGCGCTACTAATTCTCATTGACTGTGTAATCTTATAGAGGTGTATTGATGGGGTGAATGCACAGAGTCTTTTACCCAGGGTAGGGAAATTGAGAGCCAGAGGACATAAGTTTAAGATGTAAGGGGAAAGATTTACATCTTAAGGGGCAACATTTTCACTCAGAAGCTAGTGGGTATATGGAGCGAGCTGCCAGAAAAGGTAGTTGAGGCAGGTACTAAAACAATATTTAAAAAACACTTTGACAGTTTCAGAGGTAAGAATGTTTGGGAAATTGGGTCTAGCTTTGATGCGGTATTTTGGTCAGCATGCAGGAGTTGGGCTGAAGGGCCTGTTTCCATGCCGTGTGACTCAGTTACTGTAATAAGGATCAGCACCTGTGTATAATATGCATCTGCTCCTCCCAAATTGTTCAGATTAAATTCATGTGCGTGCCCCAGCGAAACTGCAGCCACCTTTTTCAAATAATATATAGACGTTAGACCAGTCATGTCTCGTCACCATTTATTTTGAGAGGGACGTTGATCAGTGTGGATTGGTGTGGCAGCAGTTCTATCAAGCCCAGATAAAAACATGTTGATCATCCAATAACGTTAACAAAGAGAAGCGTAACCATTCCTGCACACTGCTGCCAACACAAAGTGAAAAACATACTTATTTATTCTTCATGCAAGTTCCCTTGGCTCACTCTACCTCTTCCCCTGTTCTCTGCAACTACAAACATTACCTCAGTTTCTCAGTACTGACTTACAGTCATCAATCTTAAATGGTGTCTGTCTGTCCGACTCTCTCCCCCTCTCCCCCCATCTCCCCCCTCTCTCTCTCTCTCCCCCCCTCTCTCCCCCTCTCCTGTCCGACTGGGTATTTCCAGAAACCTTTCTTTCTGCGCACAATCCATGCTTCCTGAACTTTCACACAGACTGGACCCTTCCTGATTCCCAATAAAGACCGAACCACCAAAGAATAACGGGGAGAATTGAAACAGAAATTGCACGAAACACTCAGCAGGTCAGGCAGCACCCGCAGGAGGAAAAACAGAGCTAATGTTTCAGTTTGATAAATTGCTGACAGAACCTTCATTGGAAATTCAGGTAAAGGGTGTGTAATCGAAAACATTTTGAATGTTTCTCCCTCTCTCCACAGTTACCTGGCGTATATTTGAATATCTTTTTGTGTTTATTTCTGATTTCTGCCATCTGCAGCCCCTTGATTTTCAGTATTATTGCGAATGTCATGATTTTGTACAAAAGGATCATTTGCAGATTATTTGCATGAGATGTGTTTCAGGAACAACCCGCAGATGGACAACAGTTCTGAATGAATGTTAATCCTATGAGACCTGAACATCAAACATACCTAGAAAAGAGTTTCAGATGCCCAGAATATTCTCATTGGGCCCTTATATATCTACATTAATTTATGAGCAAGTCCGTCTGATGCAGGCATGAAGTGTAGTTTAGTTTACTTTATTGTCCTGTGTACTGAGATACAGTGAAAGGCTTTTTCTTGCGTGCTATCCAGTCAGTGGAAAGACTATACATGATTACAATCAAGCCGGCCACAGTGTAGAGATACAAGATATAGGGAATAATGTATAGTGCAAGATAAAGTTCAGAAATACCCCATTAAGGTTAGACCGAGGGTCTCCAATGAGGTAGATGTGAGATCAGGACCACTATGTAGTTGCTGATAGGATGGTTCAGTTGCCTGATAAATGCTGGGAAGAAACTGTCCCTGAATCTGAAGGTGTGTGTTTTCACACTTCTGTACCTCTTGCCTGATGGGAGAAGGGAGAAGGGAGAAGAGAGGGTGACTGCGGCGAGATGTCCTTGATTATGCGGCTGGCCTTGCCGAGGTAACGTGAAATGTAAATGGAGTCAATGAAAGGGATGCTGGTTTGTGTGATGGTCTGGGATGCGTCCGCAAATCTCTGAAATTTCTCACGGTCTTGGATGGAGCTGTTCCAAACCATGCTGGATGCAACCCTAATTCACAGTGGCATCAGGTTACAGTATACCTCCAGACTAAACACAATGTGTGCACTTTCCTTTCCTCCTTCGACAAACAATGGCCCGCTGAGTGTTACAGAAGCATTTCTCCAGAACAGGTTATCATGTATGCAATTAATATGCCACAGTGCAGTTTGCAGGAAGTTCCTTGGAAAACCACTTCTTTATGCTATCATCCATATACAAATCCTACCAGGATCAACATTTTAAGACCAGTACTGCAGAATAAAAGGTAATGTATACAAGCTCACAGAAGTGTTTTGTTCTGCCGATTTATAACATTGGATGAGAATTAATATCTCATAACCATGTGAGGCAATAAAGTGGTGATTAATTTCAAGGATGTCGATTGCAAATCAAATATTATTCAGAACAAGAGGGGAAACCCCACCGTTCTTCATTCAAACCGTATCTCATTACATTTACCTAATTCCTTGTTTGAAACAAAGTAATGATGACTCTGCATTGATGTGCCATATACGAGAGAATTTGCTCAGGATCGTGAACTCTGCATCCACAACTTTCTGATGCGGCGAGCAGTGTTATCACGTAGATGTAATTACTAAAGGAATTCTGTGAAGACAGCTTTATAGAAATACATAATGATCAATATGAGGAAAACATTTTTATTTTAGGACACACAGCATCTCAATTGTCTTATGATGTTCTATGAGAACTGATGGCAATTCTACAGCCACGTGACTGGCTTTGCACACACCATTTAGAGATTTGTTGCTCTGTGTGCATTTCTCTTTCTAAATCAGTCAGCAGGAAGAGGAGGCGATGTTGGAGTAACTCAGCAGGACAGGCAGCATCTCTGGAAAGAAGGAATGGGTGATGTTTCCGGCCACTTGCCCCACACTCGTAACTCTCACCGCATATTTATGTGTGCACGTTTCATGTCTCCCTCTACAAACATTTATATCCTGTGATTACGAAGCTTGCCGTGTGAGTTTCTCCCCATCCACAAAATCCTGCTTGAGACAGCTGTATGAGCAGCCAAGATAGACACAAAATGCTGGAGTAACTCAGCAGGTCAGGCAGCATCGCTGGGGAAAGGAACAGGTGACGTTTCGGGTCAGAAGCCTCCCTCAGACCTATCCTCAAACCCTGCGCTCAGACCTTCACCTATGCCAGTTTGGGCAGCCATTTGAGCACCATCCTAACTCCTCTGGATCAGGAGCACTGATTTACTTTCTATTTTAGCTGGTTGGAAGATTTTCTATGTCAATGCCACCACAAAAATATGTTCCCATTGTTTCTGCTGTTATTGATTGGTATGGCCTCAACACTTAGTGCAACGGTATATAACACATCCCCAACCAATGTGAAGAATGGTCTCGACCCGAAATGTCACCCAGAGATGCCGCCTGTCCCGCTGAGGTACTCCAGCCTTTTGTGTCTACCTTTGGTACACAACACAATATCAGCACAACACAAGGTGTTGAGGCCAAACCAATCAACAAGAACAGATAACAATGTTTTTGCGGTGGCCATGACAAGCAAAATCTTTCAACCAGCAAATATACGGTGTTGAGTTACTCCTGCACTCTGTGACTTTTTTTTTCAGTGATTCAGAACTGGTTGTCACAGTCAGAATATTTGGCATGAGATCACCTCACATAGAAACATAGAAAATAGGTGCAGGAGGCCATTCGACCCATTGAGCCAGAACCGCCATTCATTATGATCATGGCTGATCATCCAGAATCAGCACCCCATTCCTGCTTTGTCCCCATATCCCTTGATTCTGTTAGCCCTAAGACCTATATCTATCTCTCTCTTGATTACCCAATCAAGAAGGGTCTCGACCCGAAATGTCACCTATTCTTTTTCTCCGGAGATTTACTCCAGCGTTTAGTGTCTGTCTTCAAGAAAGATTATGTAGGCGCAAACATTCTCAGCACCCAATTCCCTGATTTAAACCTCTGCGAGCAAAGCTGAGCGCCGGTCGCACCTGGCTGCCTCCGGGGCTTGCCAGGACACATTGATTGATTAATTAATTGATTAATTGCTGATCGACAGATACATTCTTGTCACTGGTACCTGGCACAGTGCAATTCTCTGCTTTGCATACAACACACAAGTATGCAAAGAGTCACCGCGTATAGGACAGCGACAAAGTTACAAAAGTATTCAAAAGTATTATAGTCCCGATTATCCCTCTTCCTTCTCGTCCCCTCCCCCTCCCCCACCCCTCCGCCAAGTCCCTTTTTGTTCTCGGCCACCACCCCCATCCCCCACGCTGGGTCCCCCTTTGCCACGCATGCTCAGCAATGGTGGTGACTCGGGCAGGTAAGCCATGAACAGGTTGCCCACAGCAGCACACATCAGCACAAATGAATGTCTTGGCACAGCACCTAATTATATATTCCCTCTGACCTCGTGGCTAATAATATGTCAGTTATTTATAGCTCTCCCTGTCAGGGCAGCAATTCTGCCTCGCCTCTCATTGATGAAAGTGATTTTTTTAATTAAGCTTTAAGGGTGGGAGAGGAAGTTTTCCTCGTGACTCTCCTTCTACGTCACCCAGAGCTGGAGGGCTTGAGTTATGAGGAGTAGTTGAATAGGCTAGGGCTTTATTCCCCGTAGAGGGGGTGGGGTGACCTTAGAGGGGTGGATAAAATCATGAGATGATGCATAGATAAGATGAATGATCCAAGTCTTTTCCCCAGTGTAGAGGAGTCCAGAACCAGGGTGCAGAGGTTCAAAGTGAGAGGGGGAAGATTTAAAAAAGACATGAGGGACAATTTCTTCACGTAGAAGGTGATGCATAGAGGAACAAGCTGCCACTGGAAGCTGGAGAGATGAATACAATGGTGATATTTAAAAGACATTTAAACAGGAATGGATAAGAAATGTTAAACAGGTTATGGACCAAACACAGGCAAATGGAAATAGCCCATTTATAAAACCTGGTCAGGATAGATGCGTTGGGCCAAAGGGCCTGTTTTCCTACTGTATAACTCGATGACTCTGAATTCTAGGCCCACCAAAGGAGAGGAACCTCACTTTTTTAGTTTCTTACCAGGATTTTGTTAGCACACACGTGAACATCTCAAAGACATGTGAAGGGGGTGACAATAGACATTAGATAATAGGAGTAGACCATTCGGCCCTTCGAGCCAGCACCACCATTTAATGTGATCATGGCTGATCATCCCCAATCAGTACCCCGTTCCTGCCTTCTCACCATATCCCTTGATTCCGCTATCTTTAAGAGCTCTATCTAACTCTCCCTTGAAAGCATCCAGAGAAATGGCCTCCACTGCCTTCTGAGGCAGAGAATTCCACAGATTCCTTATTCTTAAACTGTGGCCCCTGGTTCTGGACTCCCCCAATATTGGGAACATGTTTCCTGCCTCTAGCATGTCAAATCGCTTAATAATCTTATATATTTCAATACAACAGCCTCTCATCCTTCTAAATTCCAGATTATACAAGCCCAGCCTCTCCATTCTATCAACATATGACAGTCGGCCATCCCGGGAATTAACCTCATGAACCTACGCGGCACTCCCTCAATAGCAAGAATGTCCTTCCTCAAATTTTGAGACCAAAACTGCACACAATACTCCAGGTGTGGTCTCACTGGGGCTCTGTACAACTGCAGAAGGACCTCAATGCTCCCATAGTCAACTCCTCTTGTTATGAAGGCCAACATGTCATTAGCCGTCTTCACTGCCTGCTGTACCTGCATGCTTATTTACAGTGACTGATGATTCTTAAAGTTTGTTATTTGAGGACACTTTAATGGGACATTGTGATCAGGAACACCAAAAGAGAGTGGCATCTATAGGAAGTCATCTGACAGGTGGCATCTGTAACAACTTACAATCTTTTGAGGTAAAGTTGTCCCTCGGTACAGTGAGGCAGCTAACAGTGAGCAGAGCTATTGCCTCTCATGTCCAGCCAATGATGTCTTGTCATGACCTCCCATTTCTGTTCCCTGAGGTCACCTCTGGTTAATCCCTCAAAGTTGTGGGTTGGGAGGCTAATTGACCACTGTAAATCGCCCCTTGTGTAGATGAGTGTTGGGATCTACGGGGAGCTGATGGGAATGTGGGGGGAATAAGATGGAGTGAAGTGGGATTTGTGTAAATGTGAGCTTGAAGACATTACAGACCCAGTGGGTCAAAGGGCTTGTTTCCTTGCTGTATCTCCATGACTCTCTGACAGTATATCGTAACATCCCTGCTGGGACAGCCACAAGCAGTTACTGACTAACAGCTTGTATCAGAGTCACACGTGCACTGGCCTTTTACAAAAGGGACTGTATCCCAAAGTGATACATAGAACTAGTGTGAATGCCTAATCAATGATCGGCGTGAACTTGGTGGGCCTAAGGGCCTTTCCATGCTGTATCTTTTAAACAATCAATAGGTACATTATAGAGTGCAAATGTTTAGCTTTGTATTAACTTCATAAGCCACTGAATAAAAACCCTGAACTACCCGGGTCTTTAAGAAAGTTTGCAGAAGGAGCAATTTGCTGCAAATACATAAGCTCCTTCTGGACAGAAGTGTTGAGCCCTGGATCTCCCTTGACTTGCATTGATTATTTATTTTAATGTAAAAATAATATCACATTACAAAATGATGAGAAAATAGGTCAGATAAATGCGCAGTCTCTTGCCCAGAGTAAGGGAATCGAGAACCAGAGGACAGGCTTTTCAGGTGAGGGGGAAAGATTGTAATTGGAACCTGAATGGAAACCTTTTTACACAAAGGGTGGTGGGTGTATGGAACGAGCTGCTGGATGAGGTAGCTGAGGCAGGTACTATTGCAATGTTTAAGAAACATTTGGACAGGTACATGAGTAGAATAGGTTTAAAGGGATATGGGCCACAGGCAGGCAGGTGGGACTAGTGTAGCTCGGACATGTTGGTTGGTGTGGGCATGTTGGGCTGAGAGGCCTGTTTCCACACTCTATGATTCTATGTCTCTATTAGGCACGGATCAAAGCACACGTAATGCACAAGATCAAAGACCCTTCAATCAACTCAAAACAGTAGCTCTGTTCCCCCCCAATCATCTGACGAGCTCTGGGTTCACGATCATCTTTGTGACAAAGTTTCTACCATCTACGAAGTCCCCAGCACCCAATTCTTTAGCCACCCTTGCCTGGCCGCCACCAAGCACCCACCCTCGCTCACCCGATCCCCAACATTCACCCCAGTGTCTGGGGAATACACCCACACTGCTCTGTATCTATAATTTAGCACTTTCAGAGCTGGTACCAGAACATGTAAAACTACAGCAGAGGATCCGCCCCTTCGGCCCACAATGTCTGCGCTGAACATAATGCCAAGTTTAACTAATCTGCTCTGCATGCACATTACCTATATCCTCATTCCCTGCATATCTACATGGGTGCCTAAAAGCCTCTTAAACGCCACTATTGTATCTGCCTCTACCACCACCCTGGAGGTGCGTTCCAGGCACCCACCACTCTCTTTAAAATTTGCCACTCTCACCTTATAGTTGTGTTTTCTAGTCTTTGACATTTCCACCATGGTGAAACGATTCTGACTATCTGCCCTACTTATGCCTCTCATCATTTTATAAAGTCAACCAAGTCTCCTCTCAACCTCCAACGATGGAATCACAGTCAGACAGCACTGAAACAGGCCCATCAGTCCACCACACCATGTGGCCATCAAGCTCCCATCTATATTGGTCTCACAGTGCAAGGAAACATCGTGTCTCAACACCTTTGAAACCTTTCAAAAGTAATACATTGCTGATGCGCAAGGTGGCACATTGGAGCAAATTCAGTGACTCAGAAACAAGGAACAGCAGATGCTAGTTTACAAAAGCAATCACAAAGTGCTGGAGTAACTCAGCGGGCCAGGCAGCATCTCTGGAGAACATTTTTAGATGGCGTTTCGGAAGGGTCCTGACCGGAAACGTCACCTAACCATATTCTCCATCGATGCTGCCTGACCCGCTGAGTCCATAAATTATACGAATAGAATTAGGCCATTCGGCCCATCAAGTCTACTCCGCCATTCAATCTTGGCTGATCTATCATCTCTCAACCCCATTCTCCTGTTTTCTCCCCATAATCCCAAACACCTGTACTCCAGCACATTGTGTCTTTTTTCACAGTGATTCACAGCTGGTTGTCCCAGTCAGAGCATTCAGCATGAGATCACCTGACACAAAGAGGAAGAATTATGTAAGTGCTTGGACAAACATTCTGACTGTTCTGACTGTCTACCCTATCTATGCCTCTCATAATGTTATATACCTTTATGAAGTCTCCCTTCACCCTCGAATGTTCCATTGAAACAATCCAAGTTGGTCTAACCTCTCCTTGTAGCTAATGCCCTCTATTGCAGGCAGCGTCCTGCTACCACAGTGAACACACTGTTCCTGAGTTAGGCCAGTTTATTGTTAAGCAATAACATTACAGTTCAGTTCCAGGTTCACTCCCATTTATTGTATATTTCTCCATAGAGAAAATATTTGTCTTAAATTGTGATCCACGTCATTAGGTTTGGAGGGTTTAAGGTGAGAGGGGAAGATTTAATAGGTACTTGAGGGGCAACTTTGTCAGGCAGAGAGTAGTGGGTATAGGGAATGAGCTGCTAGAGGAGGTTGTTGTGGAAAGTATGAGAACAGCAATTGAAAAACACCTGGACGGGTTCATGGATAGGAAAGGTTTAGAGGGATATGGACCAAATGCGGGCTATTGGTATGAGCTCAGATGGGGCATTTTGGTTGGCATGGAAAATTTGGGTCAAAGGACATTTTTATGTGATGTATGACTGCTCTAGTCAATATTGAAAGGGTACTCACACACATCAGGAACTGGTGAGTACATATCTCACCATTCAATTCCTGGCGGTAGACAAAAATGCTGGAGAAACTCAGTGGGTGAGGCAGCATCTATGGAGTGAAGGAAATAGGCAACGTTTCGGGTCGAGACACTTCTTCAGACTGTCATTTCCTGACAGTGTTTTAGGATGTCTATGTACATGACAATGATATAGAATGTGCTGGAGGAACTCAGTGGGTCAGGCAGCATCGGTGGAGGGAATGCATTTGTGGTGTTTTGGGATGGGATCCTTCAGCAAACTGACTGGAATCAGTCTGAAGAAGGTTCCTGACCTGAAACATCGTCTGTCCATTCACTCCACAGATACTGCCTGACCCAATTAGTTGTTCCATTGCTTTGTGTTTTCAATCCATATCCCAACATCTGCAATTTCTTGTGTCTCCATCTACCTTACAGTGCTTTAAGGTGGCTATGTATATCACAGTCAATTATGTATATCACAGTGCTCACACACATACATATACAGTGGCTTGCAAACGTTTCATACCCCTTGAACTTTTCCACATTTTGTCACGTTACAACCACAAACGTAAATGTATTTTATTGGGATTTTATGTGATAGACCAACACAAAGTGGCCTATAATTGTGGTGGAAGGAAAATGATACATGGTTTTCAAATTTTTTTACAAATAAAAAACTGAAAAGTGTGGCGTGCAAAAGTATTCAGCCCCCTTTACTCTGATACGCCTAAATAAAATCCAGTGCAACCAATTGCCTTCAGAAGTCACCTAATTAGTAAATAGAGTCCACTTGTGTGTAATCTAATCTCAGTATAAATACAGCTGTTCTGTGAAGGCCTCAGAGGTTTGTTAGAGAACATTAGTGAACAAACAGCATCATGAAGCCCAAGGAACACACCGGACAGGTCAGGGATAAAGTTGTGGAGAAGTTTAAAGCAATGTTAGGTTATAAAATAATATCCCAAGCTTTGAACATCTCACGGAGCACTGTTCAATTCATCATCCGAAAATGGAAAGAGTATGGCACAACTGCAAACCTACCAAGACATGGCCGTCCACCTAAACTGACAGGCCGGGCAAGGGGAGCATTGATCAGAGAAGCAGCCAATAGGCCCATGGTAACTCTGGAGGAGTTGCAGAGATCCACAGCTCAGGTGGGAGAATCTGTCCACAGGACAACTATTAGTTGTGCATCCACAAATCGGGCCTTTATGGAAGAATGGCAAGAAGAAAGCCATTGTTGAAACAAAGCCATAAGAAGACCTGTTTGCAGTTTGCCACAAGCCATGTGGGGGACACAGCAAACATGTGGAGGAAGGTGCTCTGGTCTGATGAGACTAAAATTGAAGTTTTTGGCCTAATGCAAAACGCTATGTGTGGTGGAAAACTAACACTGCACATCACCCTGAACACACCATCCCCACTGTGAAACATGGTGGTGGCAGCATCATGCTGTGGGGATGCTTTTCTTCAGCAGGGACAGGGATGCTGGTCAGAGTTGATGGGAAGATCGATGGAGCCAAATACAGGGCAATCTTGGAAGAAAACCTGTTAGAGTCTGCAAAAGACTTGACACTGGGGCGGATGTTCACCTTCCAGCAGGACAACGACCCTAAACATACAGCCAGAGCTACAATGGAATGGTTTAGATCAAAGCATATTCATGTGTTAGAATGGCCCAGTCAGTCCAGACCTAAATCCAATTGAGAATCTCTGGCAAGACTTGAAAATTGCTGTTCACAGACACTCTCCATTCAATCTGACTGTGCTTGAGCTATTTTGCAAAGAAGAATGGGCAAAAATGTCAGTCTCTAGATGTGCAAAGCTGGTAGAGACATACCCCAAATGTATATATCTAAATATACACTCGTACACCCACACATCCACACATGCATATAGCACCCACTGGTGTGCATTTAACCGCAGGTCAGGGACATACGCATAGTACATGTACAGTGCATTCAGAAAGTATTCAGATCCCTTCACTGTTTCCACATTTTGTTACGTTACAGCCTTATTCTAAAATGGATTACATTCATTTTTTAAAAATCATCAATATACACACAATACCCTATAATAAAAAAAGGTGTTTAGAAATTTTTGCAAAGTAATTAAAAATAAATAATGGAAATATCAGATTTACATAAGTATTCAGACCCTTTACTCAGTACTTTGTTGAGGCACCTTTGGCAGCGAATACAGCCTTAGGTCGTCTTGGGTATGACGCAACAAGCTTGGCACACCTGTATTTGGGTAATTTCTCCCATTCCTTTCTGCAGATCCTCGCAAGCTCTGTCAGGTTGGATGGGGACCGTCGATGCCAGCTATTTCAGGTCCGGGCTCTGGCTGGGCCACTCAAGGACATTCACAGACTAGTCACGAAGCCACTCAAGCGTTGTCTTGGCTGTGTACTTAGGGTCATTGTCCTGTTAGAAGATGAACCTCTGCCCCAGCCTGAGGTCCAGAACACTGGAGCAGGTTTTCATCAAGGATCTTTCTGTACTTTGCTGTGTTCATCTTTCCCTCGATCCTGACTAGTCTCTCAGTTCCTGCCGCTGAAAAACATCCCCACAGCATGATGCTGCCACCACCATGCTTCACCGTAGGTATGGTATTGGCCAGGTGATGAGCGTGCCTGGTTTCCTCCAGACGTGACACTTGGCATTCAGGCCAAAGAGTTCAATCTTGGTTTCATCAGACCACAGAATCTTGTTTCTCATGGTCTGAGAGTCACTTTAGGTGCCTTTTGGCAAACTCCAAGCGTGCTGTCATGTGCTTTTTATGGAGGAGTGGCTTCTGTCTTGCCACTCTACCATAAAGGCCTGATTACTGGAGTGCTGCAGATATAGTTGTCCTTCTGGAAAATTCTCCCATCTCCACAATGGAACTCTGGAGTTCTGTCGGAGTGACCATCGGGTTGTTGGTCACCTCCCTGACTAAGGCCCTTCTCCCCCGATTGCTCAGTTTGGCCGGGCGGCCAGCTCTATGTAGAGTCCTGGTGGTTCCAAAATTCTTCCATTTAAGAATGATGGAGGCCACTGTGCTCTTCTGGACCTGCAATGCTTCAGAAATTGTTTAATACACTTCCCCATATCTGTGTCTCGACACAATCCTGTCTCGGTGGTCTACGGACAATTCCTGCGTCTTCATGGCTAGGTTTTGGCACTGACATACACTGTCAAATGTGGGACCTTATATAGACAGGTGTGTGCCTTTCCAAATTATGTCCAATCAATTTCATTTACCACTGGTGGACTCCAATCAAGTTATAGAAATATCTCAAGGATAATCAATGGAAAAGGATGCACCTAAACTCAATTTTGAGTGTCATTGCAAAGAGTCCGAATACTTATGTAAATGTGATATTTCAGTTATTTCTTTTTAATTATATTGCAATTATATTTCTAAATCGCTTCTTCATTCTGGGGTATTGTGTGTAGAATGATGATTTAAAAATAAAATAATTAAATCCATATTAAAATAAGGCTGTAACGTAACAAAATGTGGAAAAAAATGAAGGGGTCTGAATACTTTCTGAATGCACTGTATATATAGCACATATATACATATATATACCCCCAGTTGCCGTGACAGCCAGTGTGCGTTTAGCCACAGGTCTAGAATGAACCGCACACATCTACCCTTCTAACCTGCAGCCCAACAGCCCACAGAAGCCCCCAGTCGGACTCTGAGAAACTAAGCATTTCCAGATGTTTCATTTGAATATGTTGCACTTTTTTACCAACAGCTGTTTGCAATTCTGGTCCAAGCCAACAAGTGATCTTAATCATCCAACCGGACATGACTGAGAGGATAAACGAAGCACAACAGGGAGCAGTCACCGGATTAGATTCCAGATTTGTATATAGTCCAACAAAGTCGGCAATAATTCTGGGTTACGTTGGTGGGCATGAGGGGAAGCAGGCAGTAAAATGGTGGGAGGCAGTGTTAATAATATTTATATAGTTCGACAGGATTCAAAAATTGATCAAGAGGTAAGACGCAGGTTGAAGAAAGGCTAAATTCAATGAGAACAGGTAACTAGATCATTATTTGGAGCAAAATGGCACTGGGCACAAATAATGGAATAATTCTGAAAGATAATTTGGTCATCGATTGTCCTGGGTCCCGCACATCAAAACTGCATTGGACGAGCTGAGATATTGAAGTGAAAACTAACATTGAGAAAAAGGAATGACTGAAAACAGCAAAACATGCAAGATAAAACAAGCAGAATGTAGATATTATTAGAGGGGTGTGAAATGACACATAATCAGAATGGTAAAGAATTTTAATGCCACCTCAAGGTAAAAGATTATTTGAAGAAGATGTTTAATGCAAGATGGAAAAGTATCTCAAGTTATGGGTTATGAAGCGATGATTGTGATACTAAATAAATATGTTCCTTCAGTTTGTACCAAAGAATTTAGGAGGTGGAATTAATAAGTTACAAGCAGAATTGGAATTAAAACAAAGAATAAAAATGAATTATTGAAACAGGAAACATCAGCATGAACTGAGGGAATGCATTGACACAGATGAGGAGGCTACAAGTACTAGGATATGAGATGCCATGACGAAGTGTACCAGTGTATGTGATGAAAGGAACAACTGTGCTCAAGGGGAGGTAAGTGATAAAGACTTAACGGTAGAGTGCGGTTGGGTTGGATTGGGGTTAGGTTAGGGTTACAAGAATTCTGGACTACTAACCTAGATATTTCGAAGGATGTTCGAGGACTCATAGCTTCATAGGTAATAGGAGCAGAATTAGATCGTTCGGCCCGTCGAGTCTGCTCCTCTATTCAATCATGGCTGATCTTTCTTTCCCTCTCAACGCCATTCTTCTGCCTTCTTCCCCATAACCTTTGACACTTACTAATCAAGAACCTATCAATCTCTGTTTTAAAAATACGCAAAGAAGTGGTCGTCCGTGGCAATAAATTTCACAGATTCACCACCCTCATCTTCATTCTAAAGGTATGTCCTTTTATTCTGAGGCTTGAGGGCCTGAACTATGGGGAGAGGTTGAACAGGCTAGCACTTTATTCCTTGGAGTGCAGGAGGATGAGAGGGGTATTTGTAGAGGTGCATAAGATCATGAGGGGAAAAGATAGGGTAGATGCACAGTCTTTTATCCCCTCTTTTATCCAGGGTAGGGGAGTCAGAACCAGAGGACATAGATTTAAGGTGAGAGGGGAAAGATTTAATAGGAACTTGTGGGGGCAACTATAATCACACAGAGGGTGGTGTAGTATATGTAACGAGCTGCTGGAGGAGGTAGTTGTGGCAGAAATTATAACAACATTTAAAAGACATTTTGACAAATATATGGATAGGAAAGGTTTAGAGAGATATCTTGGTCAACATGGACAGGTTAGACCGAAGGGCCTGTTTCCCTGCTGTAGGACTCTATGACTGTGAGATATTAGTTTGAATCTTACTTCTGCACTGCTGAAGAAAAATACGTAGATATAAAAAAAACAGGCATTATAAAAACAATTAATTTCAGTAACAATACTCGAGATTAGACTGGATTGTCATTAACCTGTTCAGTGCCACCCCTGAGTATACTCAGGTCATGGCCAATAGTGGGGAAAAAACTTGGCGGTGAACAGGTTAAAGGCCCCTTGGTTATCTCCATCAAAGAGAGAAACCTGCCCCCCATGTGTTCACAGTACTTCCAGTGTGGCTGCTTCCTCAGTTTAGGGCCTGGGCAACAGTACCACAAAATAAAGATTAATCAGGAAGTTGCCAAGACCTGTGACAGTGAGAATGTAAGCATGAATTGCTAAAGGGCATGCAATCTACAATAGATTTCTGAAATATACAAATATTTCTAACATTAGAAATAAAGCGGATGTTCATACTGATCTTCACAAAATACACGTTGTGCTGCATTAATGGGGACGTGTTGATATGAAGTGCAAGTGTGATTGGAATGAGGCATTAGGGGAGGGTTAGGGCAATATGCAAGTGGTGGGCAATAAGTAAATGTCAGTACGGAGAATTCTAATGGATGTGTTCAGGTATTAAGTACAATGACAACAATTTTTCAAGTGGCAGGTATAAAACAAGAGGCAATTTATGAAGAGGACAACGAGCTATCTCGTGAGCAGGTAGGTAGGTGAGAAGATCGCACAGAAGGTGCACGGTGGTGCAGCGGCAGAGTTGCTGCCTCACAGCGCCAGAAACCCAGGTTCGATCCTGACCTTGGATGCTGTCTTTAGAGAGTTTGTATATTCTCAATGTGACTGCATGGGTTTTCTCTGTGTGCTCAAGTCTCCCCCCACATTCCAAAGTCACGCAGGTATGTAGGTTAATTTGCTTTGGTAAAAATTGTCTGTAGTGTGTCGGATAGTGCTGGTGTACAGGGTGATCACTGGTTGGCCCGGACTTGTTGGGCCGAAGGGCCTGATTCCGCAATGTATCTCGAAGGTAAAGTCTAAATTTGAGTGTTAAAAATGTAAGATCATAAATTTAGCAGGAAGGTATACTCTAGTTGGGAAAATGAGTAGAAAGGAGTTGCTTAAGAATTCAGACGGACTGAAAATGAAAAGGTAAGTTTGTAGAAACCCCAGTAGCAAATTATGTAAGCAAAGAATTAATGCTGAACCCGGACATATCAGTGATTAGACGGGGGTTAAGGTGCAGACCCTCCTAGGAATAAAGCTGCATGTAATATGATGCTGAATACAGCGCTGTTGTGTGGGATCTCATAACATTTGTCACTTGGGTATAACTCAACGTGCTGGCGTAACACGGCAGGACAGAAAGCACCTATGGAGGGAACTTGTAGGTCTATCAATGCCCTCCGCAGATGCTGCCTGACCCGTGGAATTCCTCCAGCACTTTGTGTTCTGCACAAGATTCCAGCATGTGTAGTGTCCCGTATCTCTGCTTGTCATTAATTCGTGGGTTTCTTTTCCCACACCTTTTTGCTGAAAGTGCAAGGTGACCATGGTGAAGTGCGGGCATTTGGGATGGAAATGAATAAACTAAGAAAATGTGTTTCTCCTTAACCAATTAGCTTGCTAAAATAATGTCCCAAAGACTAAAAATAAGTGAATTTATTTTACAAAATGAAATTAAAACAAAGAGAAAATCAGAAAGGACAAGAAAAAATTTCCTTTCAAAATGGAAAGTTTTAGAATTTTGTAATTTCCCAATATAAAGTACAATAAAGGAACTTATTCTACAGTAATATTTTACACTCGTATGTAAATTTATGCATGATTATGTATATAAAATATGTATATTTTACACTAATTAATGTTCACCAACAGAGAAAGTCTAGGACTAGAGGTCATAGTCTCAGCATTAAAGGACATTCTTTTAGGAAGGAGATGAGGAGAAATGTATTTAGTCAGAGAGTGGTGAATCTGTGGAATTCATCGCCACAGAAGGCTGTGGAGACCGTCAGTGGATATTTCTAAGGCAGATATAGATAGATTTTTGATTAGTACAGGTTATGAGGAGAAGGCAGGTGAATGGTATTAGGAGGGAGAGATAGATCAGCCATGATTGAATGGCAGAGTAGACTTGATGGGCCGAATGGCTTAATTCTAATCTGATTCCTTATGACCTTAATAACATATATCACAGAGCTGAGCATGTGAAGGTTGAGATGCAAGTCATAACCCATCGTGGTTCAAATCCAACTCAGGGATACAGCAACTTCAGACCTACAAGCAATTTTGATGATGACATTTTTGTTCATACATTATGTTCATGTTCATAAGTTATACTAGCAGAATTAGGCCATTTGGTCCATCAAGTCTACTCCGCCATTCAAGTCATGGCTGGTTTATCTTTTCCTCTCAACCACATTCTCCTCCCTTCTCCCCATAACCCTGGACACCCGTACTAATCAACAATCTGTCAATCTCTGCCTTCAAAGTACCCAACGATAGCCTCCACAGCCGTCTGTGGCAATGAATTCCCCAGCTTTACCAGCCTAAGGAAATCCCTCCTTATCTCCTTTCTAAAGGTATGCCCTTTTATTCTGAGGCTATCACCTCTGGCCCTAGACTCTGCCACCAGTGAAAACACCCTCTGCACGTTCATTCTATCCAGGCCTTTTTGTGAAACTAATCTTTTGACTATGCAGTCGGAACAAACAGGTTTAGATTGCTTGGTTCAATGACGCATCCAAAGTTAATAAATAGCAATAAGCAACATTAACATTAACTTCAATATCAGATTGCCACTCAGAGTGTTAACTTTTGAGCACCTTATATTTGGAATGAAAAGAATATATGATTAAAGCAAGAACGTGAGGTTTTTTACATGTGATGGTAGAGTTAGCAAAATGAAGATCTTTCTCTCGCCGTCAAATAGGTCAGCGTAAAACTACTGTAACTTCCATCTTCAACTACTTAAAGGAGGAAGGTTAGTTCAAAGACCATTAAAGGGCAGAGGTTCGGGCAATGGCTACAAAAAGCAAAGGGCATGTTCGAGTTGCTAGAACATTTAAATGTGTGAAAATGTTGCCCTTCATATTTCTATTAAATCATTCCCCTCTCGCCTTAAACCTTTGTCCTGTGATTCTTGATTACACCATTCTGGTTGAAAGACTGTGCATTTACCCTATTCTTGCTATTGAGGGAGTGCAGCGTAGGTTTACAAGGTTAATTCCCGGGGTGGCGGGACTGTCATATGCTGAGAGAATGGAGCAATTGGGCTTGTACACTCTGGAGTTTAGGAGGATGAGAGGGGATCTCATTGAAACATATAAGATTGTTAAGGGTTTGGACACGCTAGAGGCAGGAAACATGTTCCAGACGTTGGGGGAGTCCAGAAACAGGGGCCACAGTTTAAGAATAAGGAGTAAGCCATTTAGAACGGAGACAAAGAAACACTTTTTCTCACAGAGAGTGGTGAGTCTGTGGAATTCTCTGCCTCAGAGGGCGGTGGAGGCGGGCTCTCTGGATGCTTTCAAGAGAGAGCTAGATAGGGCTCTTAAAAATAGCAGTCAGGGATATGGGAGGAACGGGGTACTGATTGGGGATGATCAGCCATGATCACATTGAATGGCGGTGCTGGCTCGTAGGGCCAAATGGTCTACTCCTGCACCTATTGTCTATTGTCTATTATCAATTCCCTTCATGATTTTGAACACTTCTATAAGATTCCCCCTCAACCTCCAGTACCCCCAGCAATAAAGTCTTTGCCAGCCCCCTCGAGACCTGGCAACATCCTCGTACATCTTTGCACACTTTCCACTTAACACTATCCTTCCTATAGCAGGATGACCCAAACTAAACACAATACCCCAGGCATGGTCTCACCAACATCTTGCACAACTATACAAGAAAACTTTGTTAATATTTGAGTATTTAAAAACAAATTAAAACATTTTAAGTCTATTTTTATCTTATTTTGTACTGGGTGGGTGATATTGCTGTTTATAATAAGGGAGCATCTTGGTCCATGGCAAGTTTTTTTTTACACAGAGGGTGGTGGTGCCCGGCACATGCTGCCAAGGGTAGTGGTGAATCAGATGCGGTTGTGGTGTTTAAGAGGCTTTTAGATGTAGATGTACAGGGAATAGACAATGCAGAAGTCGGCCAATTCGGCCCTTCAAGCCAGCACCGCCATTCACTGTGATCATGGCTGATCATCCACATTCAATACCCCGTCTTGCCTTCTCCCCATATCCCCTGACTCCGCTATCTTTAAGAGATTTATCCAACTCTCTCTTTAAAACATCCAGTGAATAGGTCTCCACTGCCTTCTGAGGCAGAGAATTCCACAGATTCACAACCCTCTGTGTGAAAAAGTTTTTTCTCATCTCCATTCTAAATGACTTACCCCTTATTCTTAAACTGGTTCTGGATTCCCCCAACATCGGGAACATCTTTCCTGCCTCTAGCGGGTCCAAACCGTTAACGATCTTATATGTTTCAATAAGATATCCTCTCATCCTTTTAAATTCCAGAGTATACAAGCCCAGCCGCTCCATTCTATCAACCTATGACAGTCCCGCTATCCTGGGAATTAACCTCTTGAACCTACGATGCACTCCCTCAATGGCAAGAATGTCCTTCCTCAAATTTGGAGACCAAAACTGCACACAATATTCCGGGTGTGGTCTCACTAGGGCCCTGTACAACTGCAGAAGGATCACATGCAGGCGGGGGAGATTAGTTTAACGTCATCATGTTCAGCATAGACATTATAAGTTGGAGGGCCTGTTTCCGTGCTGCACTGTCCTATGTTCTGTATTCTATATAATTGCCAGTCAATGTGAACACAACTCTGTCAACCTATGGGGGAATTTAGATGTGAATGTCACTGCTGTCAAGCCCTTTCTGAATGAGGCAATAGATAGTCAGTACTTTTCTCTGCATGTGACTTTTTTACATCATCTACCTCTCTGTCAAGATGTCCAAACTAGATCAGTAGTGATTGTGATCAATACTCCCCTTTCTCTGAGGGGTTCCCCCCACGAGTGATGGGTTCTTGACATCAAGTTCTCACTGTTCAGTCATGACGTGATCACCTTGTCTTTGCGATTGCCTGCCTGCCTCTGTTTGTTGTGGTGCAGAGTCAGAAGATTCAGAGAGCCAGCCGCACTCTGCAGACCAGAGCAAAGTTGTGCCTGGCCCTCTTGTGGAGTTGTGGGTGTGAGATGCTCTTCGGGTCAAGACATTGAAGCAACTTTTTAATCTCCTGTCTCGGATGCTGGCAACAGATCACGTGGCACTAATTCAAATCACAGTGGGTGAGTTGCCAGGCCACTATTTATTCTTTTATCAGTTTCACACCAACAGACCAAGATTGGCAATGGCAGCAAGCATGTGGTAATCCCGACATTATCACAAATTAGCTGCCATAATCACTCCTCATTAGGAGAAAGTGCAAGGCACTTTGTGACATGTGGAGAGAGGAACAAACAGTGTCATATTGAAACAAGTTTTTCCCTCTTATTGTCTCTACCACATTCTATTTTTGTCATGACTTTCGCAATGAGTGCGTTTCCTTGCCTTGGTTGCTCAACACCCAAACACTGCGGAGATTGGAATTATTTTTGTGCTTTGGTCCTCTCCTGTTCGGCATTACCTGAAAGGGTTTGAGACGTCTGCTCTCCCGTGCTTTGTTCGGAGGCAGTATTGAAGACATTTGGAAAGGATTACAGCAGAGTACAAAACAGACAAGAGAAGCAGCAGCTGGAATGTTCACCGCCTGTAGCAACATTCAAACTCTGCTGAAATTATTCACTGGCTTCGCTGAATGTCACCTGGCAAGGCGCTACACATTCCAATCTCCTAGACCTGTAAAAACATAATCTGTGACATTTCCCTTTCTACTCTCTCAATAAAAGAAAGACACAAAGTGCTGGAGTAACTCAGTGGATCAGGCAGCATCGCTGGGGATCATGGATTGGCGATGTTTTGGGTCAGGATCCTTCTTCAGACCCATGACATGTTCTTCAAAAATGCTGCCTGACCTGCAAGGTTACTCTGGCACTTTGTGTCTTTCTATGTATTAACCAGTGCCTGCAGTTCTTTGTTTCTAAGTCGGTAATAAAATTTCAGGTTCCTTCTTCAGATTGAAGAAACCTCTCCCCAAATAAAATAAGGTACGCCTACTATCTCCACATCTCCGCTCTTTTAATATGTACAGATCTCGATGGAATAAAGCTACATCTAATATGATCCTGAAGGCAGCACGCTCTACATGAAGCCTCACCTGTCCTATGTACAGGCCACATTTGAAATCTTAACTGGGAGATTGTTCACAGGCCACGATATCGAACACAGTGCAATTGAGAGTGCATCATATTTGTCAAATAAGCAGTATATCTACCACACTGCCCTCATCAATCTTCTTGTTCACCTTTTTAAAAACTCAATCAAGTATATGCAACATGATTTCCGAAGCATCAAACCATGCCGACTGTCCCTAATCTGTCCTTGTCCTGTCCAAATGCATGCAGATCCTGTTCTGGAACAAGAGGAAGGTGGTGTGGATTGGGAGGAGACCAGAGATCTAGGGTAAGGTTTCACCAGAGCTACGTATCACCCAATATCCTTGTTATTCGACCAGCCACTTAGAGTACCGTAGTGAATCGCAACAGAGAACATTAGCTTCGTACAAGGGGCAGAGGGGTGAGAGATTGCACTGCTGTTCTACATGCCATGACTAACGCAGTTACATCATGTTTTGTTTCGTTTAGAGATACAGCATGGAAGCAGGCCCTTTGGACCACCAAGTCCACACCGGCCAGCGATCACACTAGTTCTATGTTATCCCACTTTCTCATCCAATCCCTACACACCTGGGGGCAATATATAGAGGGCCAATTAACCTACAAACCTGCACATCTTTGGGATGTGGCAGGAAACCGGAACACCCGGAGGGAAGCCTCGCGGTCACAAGGAGAACATGCAAACTCCACACAGACGGCTGCTGAGGTCAGGATCGACGCCGGGTCTCTGGCGCTGCGAGGCTGCGATTCTACCAACTGCTCCACTGTGCAGACCCAGAAAAGTATTTATATTTATATATATTCTGAGGCCACCATTGGAATGTAGCTTTCACCATGCAGATGCACAGGAGTGGCCACTGTAAGTTTGCCTAGTTTGTTTTTAGCAAGGTATTTGGTGAAAAGAAAAGGAAAAAGGCATGGGACCCAATGGAATGTGACAATATCCATCCATAACTTGCACCATGGAGAGGCAAAGGTTGGCAAACGTTTTGTGACTAGAAAGCCGGTAGCAATGTGTATCCCAAGATTTCTTCTGCTTTTGACAGAATGCGTCTTTGATATAATGTAAAATGTAAGAGGCAAGATGATTAAATATCTAGATAACACAAAAATTAGCCATGAGTTTAATAATGCATAAGAAGTTGATCTGGTTGATGTTGATATCCAAGCGTAGGTGAGGGTGGGCAGAAAAGTAGCAAATGGAATTCAAACCAGGCAGGGTTAGGGTTAGGGGTGGCAAACAGGGCAAGATGTTAGACAAAACCAGCAGCTCATTGAGATAACACCAGGGAGGGGACAGAGGAGGCTTCCGAAGATCTTGTCAGGGCTGAATCTTTGCCAAGGGAGGAAAGATTGGTGAGGTTCAAGCTACTCTTTTTACAACAGAGGAGGCTATTTAATTGAGATGCCTTAAATTATCGGACACTGCTTTGGTGAACAGCAAGGACATCTTCCCCTTCACTGAGAGGTTATGGAACGAGAGCTTCCAAGTGCATCAGTGTGAGATTGCCGAACCCTGATTCACTTAACCCATCTCGTCCAGAACAGCCATGCTGTTCCCCAGTCACCCCATCATTTACTGCTCTGGCCACTGATTAAGTGTGAGGTGATGGATCCAATCTTTATCTCCACACCAAGCTGATGGCTGTTTGGCATCATTTCACTATCAAAACCCTTAGAACTATATTTGAATATTTCTGATGCAGCATATAAACTAATTTCAAAAATAACATCAAAATAATATTTAGATATTAGAAACTAATTAATGAATTAGAAATGTCATTAGATTAGGGCACCACAGCGGCGCAGCTGGTAGAGCTGCTGCCTCACTGCACCAGAGACCCGGGATCGATCCTGACCTCGGATGCTGCCTGTGTGGAGTTTGCACGTTCTCCCTGTGACTGTATTGGTTTCCTCCGGGTGCTTCGGTTTCCTCCCACATCCCAAAGATGTGCTGGTTTGTAGGTTAGTTGGCCATCTGTAAGTTGCCCCTAGTGTGTAGGGAGTGGATGCGTAAGTGGGATAACATAGAACTAGCGTGAAGGGGTGATCAGTGGTTGGCGTGGGCCGCGGGGCCTGTTTGCATGCTGTATCTTTAAATTAAAAACCTAAACTAAAATAAAATATAACCAAACCGTTTATCTTTGCAGTCAAGGTAGGCTTCGAATGAATGTGGTCGCACTGTAGTTGCCAGCCATGACAGGGAGCTGAGAAGTTCAATGCAAAGTACGCCTGGCCCCTCAGTGCAGGGCTCCCATGCCCTACCCTGGAACTGCTGAGTCCAGCTCACAAACAGGAGGTCAGGGGTGCTGCCACTTCACCTTGCAACCACACATCCACATCTCCACAATGCAACGCAGAAACACAGGAGTCAGGAGCGTTAACTTATACATTGCAATCAGCCACACTTTGGTCAAGAATGTTTAGTACATTCTAGCCAATGGCTCTTTATTTAGCCCAGGAGGGGTCGACGGGCTGAGCAAACCATCCTCCCTTCCATTGACTCCATCTATACTTCATGCTGCCCTGGCAAGGCCAGCAGCATAATCAAGCAGGGGTTCAGCACCATTGATGCTGCCTGCTGCGTTGCCTTGCAATCCGAGCTGAGCCCTTGATGCAGCAGGAAGTGCGACAGATAAGCCCAATGTCCCAGGGCCATGTGGCAGGATCTCTGCATGACGGGGATGCAGCAAAGAAAGCCTTCTATCAGGATGCATCACAGCATGGTTTGGGAACAGCTCCATCCAAGGTCACAGGAAATTGCAGAGATTTATGGACGTGGCCCAGAAGGATATACAAATTAACCTCCCTTCCACTGCCTCCATCTACACTTCACGCTGCCTCAGCAAGGCCACATGCATAATCAAGGACCAGCCTCGCCCTGGTCACTCCCTCTTCTCCCCTCTCGCATCAGGGAAGAACTACAGAAGTGTGAAAACCCATACTTCCAGATTCAGGGACAGTTTTTTTCCCACCTGTTATCAGGCAGCTAAACCAACCCATCATCAACTAGCGGGCGGTCCTGACCTACCATCTACCTCAGTTGCGACTCTTGGACTATCTTTAATTGAACTTTATGGGACTTTATGTTACACTAAACGTTGTTCCCTTTATCCTGTATCTCTACACTGCACACTGTAGGTAGCTTGATTGTAATCATGTGCACTCTTTGTGCTGACTGGATAGCACACAACATAGATGCTTTTCATTGTACCTCTGTACACGTGAGAATAAACAAAACTAAAGATAGACACAAAATGCGGAAGTAACTCAGCGGGACAGGCAGCATCTCAGAGAGAAGGAATGGGTGGCGTTTCGGGTCGAGACCCTTCTTCAGACTAAACTAAACTAAACTAACATTATACGACTTCAACACCATGGCATGTACTGGTGAAGTTGTTCCAGGCACATTGACAGGTCGGCCACAGAGAAAATGAACTGCCCAAGTAAATCATAAGGCCCACAGAAAGGTTATGGTGAAACCTTTCATCGTTTCTCATTCTAATATTCTAAACCCTTGAACTGACTTGTGAAGAAAAGTGCAAAATCACTGCCCCACTTTAGGGGGCCATTAATGCAGGCGTGACTTTTCATTTCACAGTGGTATGCAATACATTGACTGATCTCACTGATAATTCCAGTAATGTTAATTTCCAAGTTGTGGACTGTGGCGGACTGACTGCAGGAGCTGCATAACTGCATGACTGCATCCTGCATAACTGCATGACTGCATCCTGCTTGTGGATGGGCAACGTGTGGAGGCTTGTTGCTCATCAAGTTGTGGGATCCCGATGGAGATGATGAGATTATCTATCGGAGGTTGTTGACTTGCTGCATGCGACGGCTGATGGGATGAAAGGTGACGACTAGGGGCCCTGGCCCTTGTTGCGACTTGGGGGACATTGCGCTGGACATTCTCCTACATTGCGCTGCTCTTTCAACGAGGTGGTGTATGTTTACAGAACACGTTGTCATTGCTATCAACACCTTGCAAAATGCTGTACAGGAGGCAGAGAGAGTACCTGGAAATACTCAGCAGATTGGGCAGCAACAAGCTGGGCAGGGTTAACGCCAGGCGGGCATCGAGTTATTTCAGAACATTTCTAATGAGACGTCATTGATCAGCGATATTAATTGTGTTTCTCCCCGCCCCAAAACTTGCCAGAACTGCTGACTGCTTCCAGCATTTTCTATTTTTAGTTGAGACTTCCCGCATATATAGTGCTTATTTCCATTCCATTTCCCTGGGAGTGTATTCAATAGATAACCGGTAGGAGATCTATAAATGGCAAATCCTTGTCAACAGCTAGCTAATCATGGCTGAACCCATCTAACCCAGCGTGAAGATGGGCCCTCACCCGAAATGCCCTCTGTCCCTTCCCTCCACAGATTCTTCCTGGCCTGACCCATCGAATTCCTCCAGCGCTTTGTGTTTTGTTCAAGATCCCAGCATCTGCAGTTCCAGTGTTTCCAGCTAATCTAGGTTGGTAATGAAGGTTTTGTTGCATACTAACCAGTTAGCGGAAAGACATGTTCAAGAAGGAACTGCAGATGCTGGGAAATGGAAGGTAGACAAAAATGCTGGAGAAACGCAGCAGGTGCAGCAGCATCTATGGAGAGAAGGAAATAGGCAACGTTTCGGGCCGAACAGCTGAAAGACATCACGTGATTGCAATCAAGCTCAATCGTATCACAGATACGTGATAAAGAGAATACTGTGAATGGTGTTTAGTGCAAGATGAAGCCTGTAAACTCCAATCAGAGATGGTCCAAGGGTCTCCAATGTGCCAGGTAGTATTTCAGGGTTGCCTCTAGTTATTGGTCCAGTTGCCTGATTACTGCTATATTGGCCAGGACAGCAGGAACACTTCTAATCTGCAGCAGCTAAGTGATGTGAACTGTCCCTATTGTATCCTGAGGCTGCTCCCGATCCAAACTTCAACCATGATCCGAAAATTGCAAGCATGCAATTCCATATATAGATCGTTCTAATGAAAGCCATTGGCCTGAAACAAAACTGAGTTGCATGCAAATTAAATGAAGAAGTGCATGGAGATATTTTAATACCATTTAAGAAAATAGCTGAGATATTTGTTCTGTGCAGTCAATCAAATATAACTGTAGATTTTAGAGGTACGGCACTAAAACAGGCCCTTCGGCCCACCGTGTCCAGCAATCCCCCCCCCCCCCCCATACACGCGAGCGTTATCCTACACCCTAGGGACGATTTACTATTTTACCGAAGAAAACCTGCATGTCTTTGGAGTGTGGGAGGAAACATGAGCACCCAGGGAACACCCACATGGTCACAGGGAGAACATACAAACTCCGTACAGACAGCACCCGAGGTCAGGATCGAACCCGCATGGTGTTGTAAGGCAGCCACTCTGCTGCTGTATTACTGTGCTGCCCTGACTAGCACACTTCTCTTCCCTCTGATGCTGCCTGGCCTGCTGACTATTTATTGCCTTTGCGATGTTATTTTACATGCAGATGATGGGTTTAAATGTCCCACATATGGCATCCATGACAACGTGATGTACTTTTATAACAGCACAGATTAAGTTTAAAGTTAGGATACATACTGATGCGAATGGAAAACGCACCAGTGATCAGTAAAGCCCATTAGCCGTAACTTGGTCTTTATTGAAAGTTACAGCATGGAAACTGGCCCTTCGGCCCACCGAATCCACGCTGGCCACCGATCACGCATTCAAACTAGTTCTGTGTTATCCCGCTTTGTCAACCCTTCCTCACATACCTGGGGCAATTTACAGAGGACCAATTAACCTGCAAATACGCACGTCTTTGGGATGTGGGAAGAAGCCAAAGTGCCACAGAGAGAACATGCAAACACTGTATAGACATCACCCGAGGTCAGGATCGAACCCGGGTCTCTGATGCTATGAGGGATGCCGTCCAATATTGCTAGCTCCCTAAACCTGCAGAAACTCAACACTACACACAGCGGAAGATTCTTTTCTGCCTGACCTGGCTCTTTGAAAAGAAGATATTCAACCATAGTGCCAGACTTTGGTCCCTCTTCATAGCTTTAATTATGATTTCCCTTTCAAGTATAAATCAAATTTACTTCTAAAAGTCACCACTAAGTTAGTTTACTTCCCCGTGTTCCCAACAAGTTGCCCAACTAATTAGCTCACATGCCAACCTTCACACTAGTTTCAATTGGGATCGGTCACTGGAAATGTAACTTTGACCTAAACTGCTTTTAGCACTCCAATCCCAGTGCCTTTAATCTCTCCACAGAGAGAAATCTTTCACTCACTTTTTTTTGTGTATTCTGTGAAGTTCCAGTATAACTTCAATGCACCCTCTTCCAGTTACTGAACACCAATCACATTATACAGCAATAATGTTCGTGGTGTGTAGAACACACTCCATGGGTGTAGCTGCAACGGAACTGTTGATATTGACATACGCTAATGGTGTGAGGTTCTCAAGAAAAATGATTAACTTCATCAGTCCGGGTAGCAAATGTGGCCGGATTTCAAACTAAAGTTCGACAACAAAGCCAACTCAATCATGCAATCCTTGCAGTTTATGAAATATAAGCCCAAGACATGATATAGATCTTTGCACAACCCACTTGATAAACAGAACAAGCCATAAATAGGCAGCCTAAAGGTGTTTGCAATGAAAAGTTAATGTTCCTTCAGATTTTACCTCACTTTGTGGCGATTTGTTTGTGTTCCTTGCATTTTCACGATGGTAGGATGTTGTGAGAGACTGATTAAAATGATGGGAGGCAACGCAGAAAGGAAATGCAAAATGGGGTGGCAACTTTAGCACTATGCAAATGATGTGGGAAAGAAGCGATAGGTAAATAGGGAGGGGCTGTAATAACATCATACTTCCGGGGAGTCGTGCTGCCTTGTGTTCCTCAGAGGTTAAATACACGTAAGTGCCCAGCAAATAACATCCTGTCAAACAAACATCATTGCCTATTCTTGTGGCTGGTCTGAGACTTTTCCAGGGAAATTATCTTCACCAACTTTGCTTAAGGGAATCCTGTGAAGCTCAGCATCCCCTCGCCGGTGTCACCCACTAACCTGTGCCCACTCTCTCATCTGGTACCCAGCTTTCACCTGGCACCCACCACCTCACCTGGCACCCACCCCTCACCTGGCACCCACCCCCTTACCTGGCACCCACCCTCTCACCTGGCACCCACCCCCTCACCTGGCACCCACCCCCTTACCTGGCACCCACCCCTCACCTGGCACCCACCCCCTTACCTGGCACCCACCCCTCACCTGGCACCCACCCCTCACCTGGCACCCACCACCTCACCTGGCACCCACCCCTCACCTGGCACCCACCCCCTCACCTGGCACCCACCACCTCACCTGGCACCCACACCCTCACCTGGCACCCACCCCCTCACCTGGCACCCACCACCTCACCTGGCACCCACACCCTCACCTGGCACCCACCCCTCACCTGGCACCCACCACCTCACCTGGCACCCACCCCTCACCTGGCACCCACCACCTCACCTGGCACCCACCCCCTTACCTGGCACCCACCCCTCACCTGGCACCCACCACCTCACCTGGCACCCACCCCTCACCTGGCACCCACCACCTCACCTGGCACCCACCCTCTCACCTGGCACCCACCCTCTCACCTGGCACCCACTCTCTCACCTGGCACCCACCCTCTCACCTGGCACCCACCACCTCACCTGGCACCCACCACCTCACCTGGCACCCACCCCTCATCTGGCACCCACCCTCTCACCTGGGGACCCACCACCTCACCTGGTGCCTGCTCTGTCATCTGCCCACCCCTCACCTGTCCACCCTCACATCTTGTGCCCATCCCTCACCTGGTGCCCACCCCCTTACCTGGTGCCCGCCCCTTCACCAGCCCCCCCCCCCACACCCTCACCTGCCGACCCACTCAATGAGCCTCTCCTCACCTGCCACCCACCCCCTCTCCAGCCCTCAGCTGGCTCCCTCACCTACTGCCCCCACCCTCACTTGGCACGCACCCCCTCACCTGCCCATTCCTCACCTGAGGCTCACCTCACCTGTATCCACCCCCTCAACAGCCGCCCGCCCCACACAAACACTCACACTGTACGTTACAATCAATGGCGACGCCTTCTCACCTGGGCTGGTGGGCCGGTCCAGTCTCGGCGTGCCCTTATTGTAATCACCTTTTATTGAAGAGTGCAGAGGGCTGAGGCGCGTAGATCTTTGGGGGACTGTTAGATTTTCAACCTAATTAATGGGGAGAGTTTACAACACTACACCACCTGACAAACGAAACGGAAGTAGTCTAAAACTTGTTAACCCGGTTCTTCGCACTGAATAACCAACATGTCACCAACGCGAACACAAGGACCTGCAGATGCTGGGAGGTAATGAAGAAGTGTCCTGACCCGATTATTTGACATTATTTGTCAATTCCCTCCACAGATGCTGCCTGACTTGCTGAGTTCTTCCAGCACTTTGTGTCTTTCTTTGGTAAACCAGCATCTGCAGTTCCCTGTTTCTACACTTAAAGAGTTTCTGTCCGTGTAAAAGGTGGAGCCCTCCTCACGTCCCCTCACTCGGACCCCAGCAAGATGCACCTCGACCCCATCCAACATCATCCCCACGCACGGTGTTATAAACATTTGGATTATAAAGATTCACACTAATAATACCGGGAGATAATGGAGTCCCAAATCTGGAAATGTGTCTGTGAGATCCATCAGGAAAGGAGCGGGGATCCCAGTGCTGTCTACATGCCTGTGGTGCAAAGCTCGGGTCCTCGTGATAGTAACGTGGCCATATCCCCGTCTACCAGCGGCAAAGCTCCCACCCTTGCGATCTCCCAACTTGTCCATGCGATCACTGTATTTCAGTGAATGTTTATGGCCTTTCGGATCCTGAGCTTATGTTCTCTTAACTCTGCAACCCCGATGAAGCGCTCCGGATGTTTCAGCTGTTGTCGGAACTTGTCGCTGATAATGCACCTTCATAGAAAGTGATTGTAATTCGTGGCTTTTGTTTAATGTCTAACATTATACATGATGTAGGCCGCGCGGGAGGAGAGGAGCGGTTCAGGAACATTTGCATCGGTTCACTTACAAAAAGAAAGTTGCGTGCGAGTGTGCGTGCCTATATGTGAGTGTGCGTGTGTCTGTGTTGACGCATGTGTATGTGTGAGTTTATGTGTACAAGTGTGTGTGAATGTGTTCGTGTGTATGTGTTTGTGTTTGTATGTTTGCATGTGTTTGTGTGTTTGTGTGTGTGTGTGTGTGTGTGTGTGTGTGTATGTTTGCAGGTGTGTGTGTGTGTGTGCATGTGTTTATGTGTGTCTATGTGTGTGCATGTGTCTGTGTGTGTGTGTGCATATGTTCGTGTGCATGCGTTTGTGTGCACGAGTGTGTGTGTGTGAGAGAGTGAGAATGGTCTCTGGGGCCGCTACCTGTTTTTGATCTTTGACCTTTTGCTCTCCTTATTCCCATCCATTTCTCAGACTGCCTGCACTCTCCGCGAGGTTAGTGGCGAGCCGGGTAAAGCCCGGGCCACGAGCTGTCTCTGGAAACATTGTGGGCCCTCCCTGGCAGAGGTAAAGGGGGGTGTGAGGTCGAGGAGTGGCGGCCTTGAACAGTGACTCGGTTCTGCTCAATCGTGCAAAACGACAGCCAGCACTGGCCTGACCACAGAGCGACTTCAGGTAATGACTGGAACTTCTCGCTGGTTCCCCCAGTACATACATCGCCGGGGGAGCGGATCCACGCGTCTGTTCTCTCCGTACCCGGTGCAAATGTTTCTGACCACCCGCACCTCCCCCATAAATGGGACATCAAGAATGGGCGGGGCTGGGAGGGACGGGGAGAGTGAACTGGGAAACCCTGACTGAAGAGCCAAACTTGAATGAGTTCAACAAGTCAGGAATATCCTACCCCATTCTCCACTGATACTCCCTGACTCGTGGCTAGCGTTAGAGTTGTAGCGCGGTACAGCACAGATACAGACCCTTCGGCCCGCCATATTCACACTCCATTGTACTAGTACAATTGTATGTTGAAGGGTCTCGACCAGAAACTGCGCCTGTCCATTCCCTCCGCAGATGCAGCTTGGCCCGTTGGCTCCTCCAGTGTTTTACTCAAGATTCCAGCATCTGCAATTCCTCGTGTTTTAGTTTTGAGTTGCACCGTGTCCCGTCCCTATACCCGGCCCGTTTAATAGTCACCCCGTGTCTATACCCGGCCAGCTTTCTCGCATGTGGTCCGATGCCTGGGGCGATTCTAACGTCAAACCCGAATTGAAATAATCTCGCATGTATGGTGGAGGTTTCTCGCAGGTTTGATCGTTTCATCTGCGACGGTTCTCATAATCACCTGGCGCGGGTCTCAGGTCCTGACCTCCCCGCAAACCACGAGCGGGGAAACCAGTCCCGGTGGGATGGCTGGACGAGCCGTCAAGAGCAGACGTCTCCCCGCTTGTTCCATGTGGCTGTGTGGGCTTGGTGGTCCCTGCCCTGGTCACCCCGGGTTGTGACATCCTTGCACTCTACTCATAGAATCATAGAATCATAGAAAATAGGTGCAGGAGCAGGCCATTCGGCCCTTCGAGCCTGCACCGCCATTCAATATGATCACGGCTGATCATCCAACTCAGTATCCCGTACCTGCCTCCTCTCCATACCCCATGATCCATTTAGCCACAAGGGCCACATCTAAATCCCTCTTAAATATAGCCAATGAACTGGCCTCAACTACTTTCTGTGGCAGAGAATTCCACAGACTCACCACTCTCTATGTGAAAAACGATTTTCTCATCTCCGTCCTAAAAGACTTCCCCCTTATCCTTAAACTGCGACCCCTTGTTCTGGAGTTCCCCAACATCGGGAACAATCTTCCTGCATCTAGCCTGTCCAACCCCTTAAGAACTTTTGTAAGTCTCTATAAGATCCCCCCTCAATCTCGTAAATTCCAGCGAGTACAAGCCGAGTCTATCCAGTCTTTCTTCATATGGAAGTCCTGCCATCCCAGGAATCAGTCTGATGAGCCTTCTCTGTACTCCCTCTATGGCAAGAATGTCTTTCCTCAGATTAGGAGACCAAAACTGTACGCAATGCTCCAGGTGTGGCCTCACCAAGACCCTGTACAACTGCAGTAGAACCTCCCTGCTCTTGTACTCAAATCCTTTCGCTATGAAAGCTAACATACCATTCGCTTTCTTCACAGCCTGCTGCACCTGCATGCCTACTTTCAATGACTGGTGTACCATGACACCCAGGTCTCGCTGCATCTCCCCTTTTCCTAATCGGCCACCATCTCCGTCTACACCAGCCCAGGGGTTATGGGGAGAAGGCAGGAGAATGGGGTTGAGATGAAAAGACAGATCGATCATCCATGACTGAATGGCGGAGTAGACTTGGTGGACCGAATGGCCCAATTCTGTTCCGATAACTTATGAACCTGGCCGCCTCTGTACTTGCCCCAATACACCGGCACTGATAAGGCGTGCGGTCCGTCGCACCGTCACTCATTGCCCTGCTACCCGGATTTAACACGGGCTGTGTAGGAAGGAACTGCAGATGCTGGTTTAAATCGAAGATACACACAAAATGCTGGAGTAGCTCAGCGGGACAGGCAGCATCTCCGGGGAGAAGGAATGGACCCTTCTTCAGCCTGTTGACTCCTTCCTGCTGTCAGGACGCGTTTGGCATGGAGCTGATTGTACCGAGGTAGGAGGGGTGATAACCGCACACTGTGGCGGGTTCACGGAGAGAGCCCTGGGAAAGTGGACTTCCATAAAACCACCCAAACTCTTGCAGACAGGGACAGCCAATGATGGGGGGAATGGTCCACTCTGTCGCTCGGACCTGCCCAGCCACTCCGGCTGTGGAGCAACGTGGAAGTGGGGCTCCGACCTTCTACATCCCCGGGACGGGCCTGGTGTATCGCATGTGGAACACAACATGTTCTCCATAGTCTATGTTCGATGGATGCTTCCAATAATGACCTCGCCCTTGCCCGCAGAGCTGCTGAACTCCGCACTGGTTTCAGACCACGCTGCGAAGGACGCTGTGAAACTGGTTTCAAGGACGAGTCGCACCCCGGCCACTCCCTCCTGTCCCCTCTCCCATCGGGCAAAGGGTATCGAAGTGTGAAAACGCACAGCCCCAGATTCAGGGACAGTTTCTTCCCATCTGGTCTCAGGCAACTGAACCATCCTACCAACAACTAGAGAGTGGTCCTGAACTACTATCTACCTCATTGGAGACCCTCGCACTATATTTGACCGGACGTCACTGGCTTTATCTTACACTAAACGCCTGATGGGTCTCGACAAGAAACGCCACCCATTCCTTCTCACCAGAGATGCTGCCTGTCCCGTTGAGTTACTCCAGATTTTTGTCTGTCTTCGGTTTAAACCAGCATCTGCAGTTCCTTCCTGCACCTTCGCGTTATTCCCTTCATCGCGTGGATGGCACCACGTATTGTCTTTCCGCTGACTGCATAGCACGCAACGAAAGTTTTTCATTGTATCTCGCTGCACGTGACATTAAAGGAAACTAAAGCCTCTATCCCTCTCCCACCCAAGGCACACCAGCTTCTCGCTTTCCCTCAACAATCAGCTAACAGTGGCCTGTTTCCTTTACCGTCGTTACGTTTTTTGCATAGCTTTCATTCGTTGTCTCTCGATATCATCGTCTATATCTCTCGTTTTCCTTATCCCTAACCAGTCTGAGGAAGGGTCTCGACCCGAAACGTCGCCCATTCCTTCTCTCCAGAGATGCTGCCTGTCCCGCGGAGTTACTCCAGCTTTCTGTGTCTGAACTAAAACCAACGCGTAAATTGAGATTGTCACGGAATGTTAAAATCGAAACTACCCTCAAAGAGAAGTCAAGTCCAATCCTGGCCAAACTTGTCTAATTGGAAATTCACTGCCGGAAACAAGGTATGCGATTATCCTGGGAGTTTAATGGCAAGGTGTGCAGCGAGTCCCATTGGCACCGAGAACATTTCTAGACACCCCCAAACACTTGGTTAAACGCATGAGATATGTTTACCCCGAGCAAAGACTTTCAGCAACACTGTTCTCGAGTCGGGATGTGCACGTAAGGGATGGGTCCCCCCACTTATAAACAGAGAAGCGACCAAGGGACGGATGTGTTGGCGGAGAGGGTGGCAATGTGTGTCGGGGCGACAGGAACGCCGCTTCTGCCGCGTCCAGAGTAACCACATGGACCGGGCTACAGCTCCCGGCACCGGCCACCCAGCCTCCGCCGGTCGGTTCCGGAGTTGCAATGCAAAGCGAGCCGAGATTACTCTGCGCCAGCGGGTAACCGGCCCAGGGTGGTCTCTGGTGAGAGAGGGAGAGAGGTGGAGGCGGGGGGGTAATCTGCAGACTGGCCCATTAAATGTGAAACTTCTCTAAAACACTGGGTCGTGGCGCCGTGTTGAACTGGTTTGTTCCACCGCAGCCATTCGCCGCGTGACTGCGACGCATTTCGTTCGCACAAAACTTATTTAGACAACTTTACCGAGGGGGGGTGGAGATAAACGGGGTGCGATGTTTTTTTTTTTTTGACGGGACCTGCCCCTCTAGAGGCCTCTCTCTCTCCCCCTCAGTCTATCTGCACGCCTCAGCTTGGACAAATTCGTCCTGCAGATTTAATAAAGGCTCGTGTTTGCATTTCACAGTTTGGGGCGCGCCGTCGCAACCGGGGGGTTGGCCGGTTGTGTCTAGAGTTGACCGGGGCAGGCGCGATGATAGAGTCGGTTCTGCAGTCTGGCAGAAGGGGAGCGGGGAGCGGGGAGCGGCCGCGGTTTGCTTGTAGCTGTCAGGCGATCAAGCCTCGCACATAGACAGCCCTGCGGATAGAGCGGCTCCTCTCCTCTCTGGCGGAGCCGAGCCCTCCGCCCTTCACTTGTACCGCAAGACTGTCCCCTGTATCCAGACCCCCACCCAACCCCCTTCCTCCCTCCCCCCACCTCACCCAGAGTACTGCGACCTTAATCCAAACCGTATGTTTCCCTGCGTTGCTCTGTACATTCCAGTGTAGTGAGAAAATACATCTAGCAAACCAAATTCCACCGTAAAATAAGAAACATTTGGCCGCGCTGCGGACTTTGCACCCTTTTTTTTTAAACACTACAACTTTGCCACACTCTGGCGGCACCAACACCGCGCTTTTATACAAAGCTACACAAGGAACAGTCCTTACCGTGACAGAATTGACAATGGCATCCGGATAAAGCCGCGGATGCCCAGCTGCATGGATGGAGGTCGCCTTCACTTCTCCGAGCGGCTGTCCGGACCGAGCTGACCACGGCTCATCTTGTGGATGAGTGTGAGAGAGAGAGTGAGTGTGAGAGGACACAGAGATAGAGAGCGAGAGAGAGAGAGAGAGAGAGAGAGAGAGATGTGGGAACGGCGCCGCTCACCACCAGCCAGTCAGATGGTTCTCTGCTCTCAATATTAACACACAAGTTGCCGTGACCTTTAACGTTTGACTCCGGCGCAACTTGGGCCAGGGAGAAGGCGCCGACAACCGCTGTCCCGGGTACTGATCGGCCGCCCTGACCGCCTCAACGGGCCAGCCACGCTCGCTTGTGAAGAAACATTGAAGCATCCCAGATCCGCTCGGCGGAGACTCGGAGAGGAGGCAGGCGGCCGCTGTCCGGAGCAGCCCCGGCCGGGTTACCGGCGGCGGGAGGGTGCAAACTCAGGCGCTCTCCGTCGCAGCGATCCACAGGCTCTCATCATTCAGCAGACATGGGGGGGCGAGCGAGGCAGCCGGCAGCCGCAGGGCAACGGGTGAAGTCCACCGACCGACCGTCCTTCCTTCTCTCTGCCTCTGCCTCCGCGTCCCGGCGCTAACTCTCGCCTCTCCGCCTCCTCGCCCTCTCTGTGCCCTCGCCCTGTCCCCCCTTCAGCCGCTTCACCGCGCGTCCCTGCCTCTCTCCCACTGCCCCTTTCTCTGTCTCACGTCTCCCTCTGGGCCCCTCTCTCTCTACCGCCCCTCTACTGGTTTCCCTTGCCGTCTCTGCCTCTCCTGCCCGCCTGCCTCTTGCCACACCCAGCCCTCCCTCCTCCCTCCCTCCCTCCCTCCCTCCCGATTAACTCTCTCTTTCCCTAAATTCTCCCTGTCAGTCGCGCTCTCTGCCTCTCCCTCTCTCCGCGCTTCTCCTCGATCACTTGACGGTAGTCACCTTTCTCTCTGAAGATGGGTCCCAACCCGAATGGTCGCATGCCCTGTCCCTCTGCACAGACGCTGCCTGACCCGCCGAGTTACTCCAACACCTTGTGTTTTGCTCAAGATTCCAGCATCTACAGTTCCTCATGTCTCCACCTCTCTCTCTCGGTCGCTCTCACCCTGTCACACATCGCCACTAACGTCCAAGAAGGAGTGGGAGCGAGTGCGTGTGAGGGAGCCGTTTCCCACCGATGAGCAAGGGCAGACCTCCGCTAGCGACGAGCATTGCTGCGCTCTGCGCGAAGAAGCCTTCTTTGTCGACAGGGCTTTCCCCCGTACACCTCCTCTGCATGTTCTTGCAGGTCAGGCAGAAGGAGGATGGCGTTTGGTCCTTCGAGTTTGTCCCGGGCAAACTCTGAAACCCACTGCCAGTAAATGGGAGAATGAGAAGTGAGCGGTTGCCACTTTTCACCTCGACCCGGGGCCCCGCGTTACCGGATCGGGTCGCTGCATGCACCTTCAGCCGCCTTGCCAGTAAGTCACCGCATCGGTCACCGCCTGCACTTGCACAGATATGTCAGTGACAGTGCGACCTGGCAGCCGTGTGGGCAATCTAACCCCGAGCTGCCCCAGGGCCCAGAACTCTTTCTTTATCTCAAGGAAGTTTTTTTTTTAACTTCGCCTGGGATCAATTTTCAGCAACGATACCCCAAACAACATTACAATAGTTTCGCCATCTGGTCAGACAATTTAAAACAACTTGTATTATTATTTTTATTTTTGCTTGGATAAAGAGAGAGGAATGTCATAAGCAAAGATAAGACACAAAGTGCTGGAGTAACTCAGCGGGACAGGCAGCGTCTCTGGAGAGAAGGAATGGGTGATGTTTCGGGTCGAGACCCTTCTGCAGACTGTCGTAACATTTTGAGACCACTGGATTAGCGGAGACGCCTGTTTAATAGCGCGGGATACGCGATATGGGACGGGCCGGAGACAAGGGCAGCGTTGCCCGGAGACCACACGGTTCACGACCGGCCGCCGGCACAACCACACACCCGCCTGCAACAGGATAGGAAGGGTGGTGCGTAAAAAAAGTCACGGATCGCAGTGTAAATGTGTAGCCTTGCAGCTAACCTTTAGAAATCCTTTGTTTACAAAGGCATTCCCCCATCAAGATGTCTTTAGAACATTAGATTTTATAAGCAGCGATAAATCACATGCCGGCTCCAGTTTGTAGGCACCTGGTCTACAGTATTGTGACGGAGGAGATTGACACGTGTAAAGCAGTCTGGCGTTCTCTATAACCAATCAACCACTTTTGGAGGAGGATGTGGATACAGGGAACCGCAAATGCTGGTTTGCAACAAAAGTCGCAAGGTGCTGGAGTAACCCGGCGGGGCCGGGCAGCATCTCTGGAGAACATGGGTAGGTGATGTTTCGGGTCCGGACCCTTCTTCACACGCCACGAAGTGCTGGAGCCACAGACAACTTTTGAAGAGACTTTGAAAAGGGAAATCATTCAGTAAAAAGCAAGTTCCAAACATGTTCAAATGGATAGTTTGGGACTTGTTGGCGGAGAAGTAATTATTGACACGGACGCCGGGTAAACCTCCCTTCCCTTCCCACAAGATAATACCATCCCTGTATTTACATCCACATG
The DNA here is from genome assembly GCA_035221665.1 of Okamejei kenojei. NCBI lineage: Eukaryota > Metazoa > Chordata > Chondrichthyes > Rajiformes > Rajidae > Okamejei > Okamejei kenojei. The sequence goes on from CM069151.1 coordinate 14,936,994, forward strand.
AGAGGATCAATGCGTCTTTATTCCATACCATACTCGACGAGAGAGATCCGAACTGCTCACCACTCCCTCTGTACCACCGGAGTCTCAGTGTGGCATTTAGAGTCATGTAGAATCAGACAGCACGGAAACAGGCCCTTCGGCCCAACGCGTCTCTGCTGACCAAGTCGCCCCATCTAAGCTAGTCCTATTTGCCCGCATTTGTTCCATATCCCTCTAAACGTTCCCTATCCCTGTACCTGTCCAAGTGACTTTTAAATGTAGCCTGCCTCGACAACCTCCGCTAGTTCCATATACCCTCAGTGTGAAAAAAGTTGTCCCTCAGATTCCCATTGAATCTCTCTCTCTCCTCTCACTCTAATCCTATGCACTCTAGTTCTCAATTCCTATTGCATTTTTCTCCTCTCACCCTAATCCCATGCCCTCTACTTCTTGATTCCCCTACACTGGGATAAATTGAATTGAACTGAATTTAAAAAAAAATTGAATTGAATAAATGTATGCATACCAGGAATTTGCCTTGGTGCTTTGCTCGCAAGGATAACAACACGATACACAGTGCACAATAAAACATTATAATTTAAACATGTGAAATTAAATACCAGAGTAAAAAGAGGCTACAGACTCTGCATTCACCCAATCTTTTCCCCTCTTGATTGTATATACCCCTATAAGATCACTCCTCAGGCTCCTGTGCTCCAAGAAATAAAGTCCAGGCTTACCCAACCTCTCCCTACAGCTCAGCCCCTCAAGTCCTGGCAACACCCATGTAAATCTTCTTTGCAGTCTACACATTCAGGCCTCTGAAGCCATAGTCCATGGATTTGAAGCAAGTTTAGAAACGCCATAGTGGTGCACCGGTAGAGTGGTTGCCTTACAACGGCAGAGACGGGGTGGAAGATTGCAACCTTCACGTGGTCTGCCCTGTTTCGACTAATGCAATCAACTCGACGTGCACCAACGGAAGATCAAATAGAACAAGTTGTCCAACAACTTTAGGCTGTGCACGCCACACGACAGAAGAAGAGACCTGGGTTCGATCCTGCCGACGGGGGCTGTCTATACGGAGTTTGTGTGTTCTCCCTGCGACCACGTGGGTTTCCTCCAGGTGCTCCAGCTTTCTCCCACATTCCAAAGACGTGCAGGATTATCCTTGGTATGTAGAATGAACGAATGATCTATGGTCAGCACAGACTTGGTGGGCAGAGGTGCCTGTCTCCATGCTGTATCTCTGAAAATAAAACACAAAGTACAGACTGCTGAGGAAGGAAGTTTATTAATTTTGCAGCAGTCTATCTCTACTATTTGATTTTTCCATCCTGGGAAAAAAAGTTCTGACTGTCGACCGTATCTATGGCTCACATAACTTTACATACTTCTATCAGGTCTCCCCTCAGCCTCTGGTGTTCCAGAGAAAACTATTCAAGTCAATCCTTCTTTTCCCTGTCACTGAAACCCTCTAATCCACACATATCTATATACCGGCGAGACCAAGTGCAGGCTCAGCGATCGTTTAGCTGAATATCTATCTCCGCTTAGTCTGCCCTAATCTACATCATCTCCCGATTGCTAAAGACTTTAACTCCTCTTCCCATTTCACACTGACCCTTCAGTCCTGGGCCTCCTCCACTGTCAGAGTGAGGCCCAGCGCAAATTGGAGGTTCAACACCTCATATTTTCCTTGGGCAGCTTACACCCCAATGGTATGACATCGACTTCTCTAACTTCAAGTAATCCTTGCTTTCTCTCTCTCCCCCCATCCCTCCCCCTTCCCAGTTCTCCGACCAGTCTGACTGTCCCCTTGATTAAATGTTATCTTTGTATGCTTTACTGCTAGCTTCCCCTAGCTAACAATGATCCATTCTAAATTTTTCTTGAACTTCGTCCCCTTTGATGTCTCGTTTTCACACCTTACTGTTCTTTATCTCTGTGTCTCCCTCTCCCCTGACTCGGTCTGACAAAGGTTCTTGACCTGAAACGTCACCCATTCCTTCTATCCATTGATGCTGCCTGTCCCGCTGAGTTCCTCCAGCATTTTGTGTCTATTATTCCTGTAAATCTCCTCCGCACGCTTTCTAAAGCCACACCATCCTTCCTGTGACGGGGTGATCAGAACTGCACGTAATACTCCAAATGAGACTTAACCAAAGTCCTATAATGCTGCATCATGACATCCTGACTCATACGCAATGGCTTGATGCTTTAAAGAGAGAGCTACATAGGGCTCTGAAAAATAGCGGAGTCAGGGGATATAGGGAGAAGGCAGGAACGGGGTACTGATTTGGGATGATCAGCCATGATCACATTGAATGGCGGTGTTGGCTCAAAGGGCCAAATGGCCTACTCCTGCACCCATTGTCTATTGTCTATTGACCTATGAAGGGAAACATACCATTGGACTTCATAACCACTCTAAAACATATGCTGTTGGCTGGCTTTGATACACTTTGTAAATGGGAGGTACAGATTTAGAATATTTCCATTTGTCACCTATTGAATGGTGCTGCAATCCTCAGTTCTTGCGTGGGGATATTTTGATAGAATTATATTTGAACCTCCTGGTGAGATTTAATGGGTGACTGGATGTGGAGTGGTGACCCCTGAAACACACAACTGAAAAGCACCATCACAAAGCTGGGCAGAGCTATACCAACCATGGAACGTTTGAATAATATTCCAATTGTGATTACTTGTTGCCGAAGCGTGCTGTCTCTGAAAGGTCATTATTCATGTTTGTGGAGTTTTATTTTTACATATCGGAGTACCTATGATCTAAAAATGGGTTTAAATAGGGTTGTAGTCAGCCGTATCCTTGCTCGTCACTGTTTGAACTTATATATATTTTGCTCCCGCTTTGTGGATCAAGTTTAGACGTCTGTTGGGGTGTTTGGAAATGAGAACATAACCTTGGGATGACATTTATCCTGAGCAGTCCCATTCTTGAATTGCGTTGTAAGGAACTGCAGATGCTGGTTTAAACTGAAGATAGACACAAAGTGCTGGAGTAACTCAGTGGGACAGGCTGCATCTCTGGAGAGAAGGAATGGGTGACATTTCGGGTCGAGTTCCTTTTTCTGACTCCAGTTAAGATGAAGGAGTGAAGTCATTGAAAAGACAAAGGGCATGTGAGGTGTCTTGGACATAGGTAGGGATGGATATTAGACTGGGGGAGGGGGGGGGGGCGAGAGGATGGAGTTAAGGTATGTGGAAATTCATTTATTGGGGTAGGAGCAAGCAGAAACGATGGGTCTGCCAGGGCAGGTCTGTTTATGGATATTGGGGAGAAGATAACACTGGGATGTGTGGAGCTGGGGAATGATAAGGTTGGAGGCTGTGGAGGGCAGACAGCCTGAAGTGATAAAAACAGAAATGGTCTGTGAGATTATGGCTTGGTGCTCATCTGTGGGATCAGGGCCCAAGGATAGGTAGGAGGAGGTAACTGAGAGTTGGCGGCCAGCCTCAGTTTGGTCGATGCCAGTGCACTAGACTGCCACGGCACCTCCCTTGTCGGCGGGTTTGATGAAAATGTCAGGGTTGCTGCAGAGTGTGCGGAGGGCTGTACGTTCAGAGGGGGTGAGGTTAGAGTAGATAAGGGGAGTGGAAATGTTGAGACGGTTGATGTCACACGGCAGTTAGAAATAAAGAGATCTAGAGAGGGTAGAAGGCCGTTCTGGGGAGTCCAAGAGTCAGGGGACTGATGGGGACAGGTCATCACTGGGGGTTGAGGACTCCTTCCCTTAGAAAAAGGCTCGGAGGCGGCAGAAGAAAAGTCATGGCAGACTCAGAACCCGTTGAGGTGGGAGTGGAGGGGAACGAAGGTGAGGCCTTTGTTGTGGACAGACGGTTCCTTATCGGAAAGGGGGGGGGAATGGTGAAGACACGACAAGGGTGGGGGTTGGGGTCAGAGGAGGGCAGGTGAGTGGACGGAGGCTCAGCGTGGTCTTGTGGGGGGATGGTGGGTGTTCAGAGAGGAGGGGGGAATTAGGACCAGTGTATGGGTGGGAAGTAGCTGGGGCCACCTGGCTAAAAGATGGGGAAGGGGAACCTAGTGGAAACCCCACTGAGGTTCCCTGTAGGAGGGGGGGGGGGAGCAGTCACACCACCTGGAGTCTGCATCGTGAAAGCCGTGGGCCTGGTGCTGAGCATGGGACTCAGGTGAGGTGACAGCCCTGGCCTGCTGGTGGGAAATGGAGATGGAAGTATCGATGGAGTCACCGGTGGAGGCCCCTGGAGGGCTGAAGCAAAGGTACAGGTTGGCAGACACAACGTCAGTCCAGATGAGTCTGAACGGGTCATACCTCTAGTTTCCCTCTCAGCCAACTCTCAGTCAAGTCTGAAGAATGGTCTTGACCCAAAACATCACCCATTCCTTTTCTCCAGAGATGCTGCCTGTCCCGCCGACTTACTCCAGCATTTTGTGCCTTTCCCCATTCTTGAATTGACAGAAATATTAAACATTTTTACTGTTCAATGTTTCTGTGCAGGTCCTAGTAGTCAGGGAAAATTAATATCAGATGGCTATGAAAGGGGCTTGCTATTGTAATCCCTAAACAGGAAAGTATATCCAGTTCCATCAGAGAGAAAAGGCCTCCCAGACTGTGCTGTAACCTTTTCTTTCAGAGCCATTGTCTCAACTTTCTCAATATTATACTTCTGCGCTTATGTCTAATAACATCACTGCGGCACCAAAAACAAACAAACTTGCATTTGGATAACCTCGGAATGGCCCAGAGTGCCTTAGATTCAGTGAAAAGTTTTTAGCAATTTCCTCTTGTCCTGCAGAGAAACCCGACAGCCAGATCTCACAAACAACAAGTGGTGGATGTTGGTAAGGCTGCACTTGGAGTATTGTGTTCTGCTTTGGTCACTCTGCTGTAGGAAGGATGGCTTTAGGCTGGAATGATAGCAGGGAAGAATTACGAGGATGTGGCCAGGACTAGAGGGTCTGAGCTATAGGGATAGGTTGTGCAGGCGAGGACTTTATCCTGGAGGATGAGGAGTGATCTTATAGAGGAGAACGCACAGAGCCTTTTTGCTAGGGAAGAGGAAATTAAGAATCAGAGGACGTAGGTTTAAGGTGAGTCGGGTAAGATTTAGGATCCCAGGTAGTTATCAGATCCAAGTTGACAACTTCATTCAAAGGACATCATCGGGCTTTTACTGTTCTCCCTCTGTCCATCTTCATTCCAGTACAAATGACAAATTTGTGCATCATCCCTGTAAACGTTTGTTCTATCGGCTGCTTATTTTGGAGTTTTAATGGCACATTTGGTTATTCTAGTAAGATAAAACCACACAAGAAAGAGAGAGACAAAGCTTAAAGGATTCTCCGTAGGATCGGAAAAAATGAGAGGCCCAAGAGAGACTGCAGATTCTGGTTAGTTGGGAGCATGACCTACTGTGACTGAGAGCTCATGGATTCCCTCAGCTGGTTTAAATTAACAATTTAGCTTCACAGCAGGCTATAATACAACCCTGATTCTGTTGTTAATCAATACTTCCTTTTGGTATCAATATACCACATTGTTTGCTCTTTGCTCTTTTCCCTTTCCTCCTCCCTCTTCCTCTTCCACTCCCTCTCACCTTCCAGAATCCATGGCAAAGCCTGTAGAGTTGAATCACATTGCCAGCAACTGAGCTTCCATCCTGACCTTTGGTGCTGTCTATGTGGAGTTTGCACACTGTACCTGCGGCCAGGTAAGATTTGCCCCAGGTACTCTGCTTTCCTCGCACATCCCAAAGACCTGTGTGCTGCTTCATTAATTGGCCTCTGTAAATTGCCCCTTTGTGTACAGGTGAGTGTGGTAACATCTGAGGAATCTTTGAAAGAATGTTGGAAGAGAGAAGTGAGAAAAGGATTGCTCTTGACCCTAAACATCACCTAACCATGTTCTCCAGAAATGTTGCATGACCTGCTGAGTTAAACCCCTGTCCCACGGTACGAGTTCATTCCTAGAGTTCTCCCGCGTTTGCCTTGATTCGAACTCGGAGATTTACGGTAATGGCCACTCATCGGTACTCGGGGCTCTTGTGGACATTTTTCATCATGTTGAAAAATCTTCACGGGTCTTCCCGTGCTTACCTGCCGTTAGCGAGTCTTCCCGAGTACCTGCCGTTAGCGCTAAGATACATTCCAGAGCTCCTACATACCCGCTACGTTTATTCTCCGTGCTTACCATGAGTTTGATTTTTTTTAACTCGGGAGAGCTCTTGGAATGAACTCGCACCGTGGGACAGGGCTATTACTCCAGCACTTGTGTCCTGCTTGTTTGTCAGCAGTGACTCAGAGGGCCTAAGGGCCTCTCTATGAATACGGTAGCAGTGTATTCCTGCTTCACGCTGCACTTGTTTTTCCCCTCATTTATTTAGGAATGCTTTCTGTGTGTCGTTCCTGGACATCAGCTCTTCACGGTGAATGAGTTGATCTGTTTTACATGCTGTGTGCAGAATCCTGACAACTTGCCCTTGCTACAGAAATGACACCAATCAATATTCTGTACGTGTGGCCTTTGGAGATAATATTGAAGATACAAGGAACTGTAGATGTTGGAATCTTGAGCAAAACACATAGCAGAGCTCAGCGGGTCAGGCAGCATCTCTGGAGGGAATGAACAGACGGCATCTCGGGTCGGGACCCCTCATCAGTCTTGAAGCATCGTCTGTCCATTCCCTCCACAGATGCTGTTTGATCCACCGAGTTCCTCCAACACTTTGAGATAATAATGATGTTTGTTCTTGGGTCTTACTGTAAAAACCTCATTTAATTTGTTTAATATCTTCCTGCTTCTTAGTTTAGTTTAGAGATACAGCGTGGGAACAAGCCCTTCGGCCCACCGAGCCTGCATCAACCAGCGATTCCCACATATGACCATTATCCTACACACACTGGGGACAATTTTTACATTGACACCAAACCAATAAACCTACAGAACTGTACGTCTTTAGAGTGTGGGAGGAAACTGAAGATCTCAGGGAAAACCCACGCAGGTCGCGAGGAGAACATACGATCTGCGTACAGACAAGCAGCCATAGTCACGATCGAACCCCGGTCTCTGGCGCTGTAAGACAGTACTCTACCCCTGCACCATCATGCTGCCTTTCTATTTATATTTCTTCTAAGAAATAATATTATTTTATTTCTCCAAGGCAACATTGTGGATTGCAATTGGATGTCACTTTTGAAATGTGTCTCTTTTCAAATGCTGGACATTGTTATTTTCTGATTCTCTTCATCGAAGAATCAGGAGTTAGTTTACACGGGGTGACAGATTAGCGAGGCAAAATCTTCAGTAGAACCTCTGTTTCAAAAACCACCTTCTGGCTTGCTCACTCAGCTGAGTATGAGGGACCTATTTCAGAATCGCTGGGATCAGGAAGGTGTAATAGGGATACTGAGATAATTGAAGGAAACTGAACTCTCCTCGACTGTCTGAAGATGATGATGCCACCCATCTAATAGTGCAGGGTGACCAAAGTTTAGTTAAGATTAGTTTTATCATACAGCAGGGAAACAGGCCCTTCGGCTCACTGAGTTCGCGCCAGCCAGGCTGACATTATCCTACGCACGAAGGACAATTTACAATTTTTGCTGAAGCCAATTAACCTACAGACATGTACGTCTTTGGAGTGCAGTCATGGGGAGAATGTACAAACTCTGTACAGACAGCACCCTTAGTCAGGATCAAACCTGGGTCTCGGGCACTGTAAGGCAGCAACTGCCGCTGCAAGTGCATTACCAGATCTTGCAAGTCCATCTACATCTTTTTTCATATATTAATCAGTATGAAATATTCGTGTGTGTTGGAAGATGCACTGGACGCCATTTATTTGCTCTTTCCCCACAACTCTCCAATTGATTTTCCTTTCAATATCCAGTTCTTATTGAAAGCCCTGACTGATTCACCTTTACTGCAGTGAATTCGAGAGCATGATCACTCTCAGCTTCAACTTTTCCTTTTACTTCTGTATCCTTTGCCATCATTTTAACTCTGCATCCCCTGGTTCTTCAACTTCCCAGTAATTGGTAGAGCTCCAGCTTAGCATCTTGACCTGACAGTATTTAATCTCCTCTCAACCTTGCTGGTTCTACAAAGTACAAGCCGCTTCCCTTGTCTAATCTTGCGGATGCCAGCCCACATCCCCCGCAAACGTTTTCCTTCAATCTTTTCTCCGCTGACATCTTTCTCACATTCTGTTCATCCTTGTTTGATAACTCTTAGAGCTGAAACCAAGAAGATAGGAGCAGGAGTAGGCCACTCGGCCCTTCAGGCCTGCCCTATCACTCCGTGTGATCATGGTTTCTCTGCATCGGGCCTCAACCCCTCTTCTGGGCCAGTTTCCATAAACCTTCAATTCCATGATCTTTCACACTGCACCTACTACCACTACTACCTATTAAGTGGGCTGTTTCTATGCACTTTGTCCAAATTGGGGATTGTGCTTGCGTATGGCAATACTTTACTGTATGTGTACGCAAAAAAAATAATTTCACTGAAGTACCTCTAATATCTGGCCTTTCCTAAAATTCTCTGCCTCGTCACCACCACTTCATGCTTAAAAACTCTTCTCAAATCCTTTCTCTTTAACCAACCCCTCCTGAGCTATGCCTCTTCACCCCTTAGATGACACTTTGTCACACCCCCAGCATAGCTCATACACTGCAAATCCGGATCCGTGACCCACCTTCCATTCCTTCGTCTCCACTGACAGTAGCAGAACTGTTGCCTGGTATGTCTAGGATTTTTAAAACCACTTCCATAACCACCGTAAGTCCAACATAATTGAGAAACGAAGATTGTGGAGCAGACACAGTCCAATGGGCAACACGGCTGTTCAAAACACAAAGTGCTGGAGGCACTCAGTGGGTCAGGCATCATCTCTGGAGGGAATGGACGGGGCAGCGTTTCGGGTCAGGACACCCTTTCAAATTTGGTCTGAAGTCTTCTTGAATCTGAAGATGAGTCTCAACCCAGAACATTGTCCGTTCATTCCCTCCACAGATGCTGCCTGGCCTGTTTTCCTCCAGCACTTTGTGTTTTTACTCCAGCATCTGCAGTTTCTTGTATGTACAAGGTTATTCAAAGCTTGGATAAACTCTTGGTTCAATTTCTGCACTGACTACCTTTCAGCTTGATCCCCATGCATCTTGTGTCCTTTAGTGCTTAAAAATCAATCAGTCTTGGTTCCGATTAGAATGGTCTGAGCATCATAATTTATGGGCTGAGGTGACCGAGTCTGGAGCAGGACGACGGTTTGCTGGACAACCCGGACTGAGGCAACGGCTGGAGGCCCTGCAGCAGCCTGGGGCTCGCCTGGATCGGACACCACTCCAGGAGACCAAGTGCGCGGACTGGACTGGACTTTGCAAAATGGCCCCCAAACCTGGCGACTCTTGCATGCGGTCTAAGTGGATTATTTCTATACACATTGTACTAATCGGATATTGTGCTTACATATGGCAATACTTTACTCAGCTGTATGCAAAAAGAAAATAAATTAATTGTACATCTGTACGTGCGACAATAAAGAACCATTGAACATTGACCAAGGGTTCCAACATTCACGGAACTATCTCAGTTCTTAAATGCATGATCCTTTCAGCAGAGGAAATGCCTCTAGAATCTCCAGACACCGTCCACCCTGCCAAAGGAATAGAATTCACTCCAACAGATACATGCCATGGAGGCTCTGTGCTGCTTCTAATCAGGAAAGCCCTAGTCTATGCTTCCCATATGGCTTTGTACGAAATAAGAGCATTGTAAGTATTTGTGCTGAGACAAGTTTAATCCTGTTGATCTTTATATGGAAATAAAATATAACTCTGCTGGGGAATTCGAGCAACCAGGCATGGATGAAGACATAAGAGACTGCAGAAATCAAGAGTTGGTTCCATGTAATGGATTTTTGGACTTGCCGTACTTCTCTATGTGCCTGTTTCTCCCGTCTGTGATATGAAGCTTCCCCAGTAAACTGAGTGCACTGAATAATATGAATTATACATGTTCCAATGAAATTATCTCTAATCCCCAGGAAATATAGGCCCATTTTATTCCACTTATCCACTTCTGAAAATCTTTTACAAAGTGTCTTGAGAATTCTTACAAGGAAACGGCTGTATGAATCATATATCATTGTTACAAATAGTAACCACTGTCGAAACAGGAACGAAAGGAGAAATCAATGGATCAACAAATGATGGAACCTTCAACAAAAATGGTCATTTCAATTTTTGTGATCTGTTGGCTTCTGTTCTTCCTTAACTTCTACAGTTCCTTTTGACTTCTACTAATAAGCCAATGAGAGATCCCTGCAATAGTCAAGGTAAACTATTTATAGGATGCTATTCAAAGAAAGACACAATTTTATTTCCCAGATCGCTATCAGGTCTATCACCTCTGCCAAAATACCTGGGATTGACTGACGTACAATTATCTATTCAGCAAGAATTTATCAGCTAAGCTGTGATAGACTGGTGACACTGCTGATGCAGGAATCTTGCATGGGACACAAAGTGCTGGTGTAACTCGACGGGTCAAGCAGCATCCCTGGAGAACATGGATAGGCAACAATTCAAGTCAGGACCCTTCTTCAGACTTGGGAAGAGCGTCGGTCCGAATCGTCATCCATCCATGGCCTCTAGAGATGCTACCTTCTCTGCTAAGTTACTCCAGAACTTTGTGTTCTACAGTGGTAGACTGGTGCAGTCTTCCACAGTAAAAGCTCTACCCAAGATTGTGCTTCCAAATGGCTCTGCTCACAGTCAACAAAGTCACAAGGCCCTTCATTATTCAAACATCCTATAACACGTTGGGAAACTCTGGTAGTGACAAGCATGGGCACAGAATTAAAATGAGCAGAGCTTCATTTTTGAACGCGTATTTTTTGTCATTGAAGCTAAATCTATCTGCAACGCATGGCAGTATAGAGGTGATGAAAGAAAAATTACATTGAATTCTCTAGAAGATCAGATCTCAGAAATAAAGGAATCTGTAACTATGAATTTGTACATATACTATAATATATTATAGGTTTGAATGAATTATGATTCACATGGAATTTATTTTTTAAATCACGGAACTCCAGTCCAGTCCAAACAAAATATGTTTAAATTGTTGGTTGCTTATTCAGTGCACTGAGTGCACTGGAGAAGATTCATGGCACGGATGGAAGAAACAGGCACATCGGGAAGTACGGCAAGTCCAAAAATCCATTAAAATGGAACCAACTCTCGATTTCTGCAGTCTCTTACATCTTCATCCATGCTCGGTTACTTGAATTCCCCAGCAGAGTTGTATTTGTTTTGTTCTGTATAAAGAGAAGCAGGATTAAACTTGTCTCAGCCCAAATACTACCGATGCTCTTATTTCATTCAAAACCATATGTGAAGCGTAGAGTAGGACTTATTCGATTAGAGATTGCACTGAGCGACAGTGTCATGTATTTTAATTCACTAACTGCAAAAGTTTGGAAGTGAATAGGTTGGCCTTGTCACGTAGAGATAGAACAAATACCGCTTGTATTTTGTTTAATGTTTTCTTTAAGATTAAATGATTCTTGTGCTCATTACTCCAGCCTGAAAAGGATACCAGATGCTGAATTTCTCTTTGCCCCCTGATCACCCCTGTGGCCTCTCGGAGTTACAATGATAATTTGGTACCAATTATTGTTTGACCCGTAGTGTGGTGGGCAAGTGATGGCGATTTCTGTGGGTGTATGTTGGTGTGAGAGAGTCATGAGGGTGAAAGCCTCCTCGGTGAGCTCCCTGTGAATTCCACAGTTGTCCACCAGCGCTTCTGTGAAAGGTTTATGGAAATCTCAGATAAAGCTCAAACAGAAACCATTGGCAGACACTCAATCTTTGCACATCATTTCAGCAACAAAGCCTCCAGGTTGATTTTGCTAGTTCTATCGGGTGGTGTAACGGTAATGTTGCTGCCTTACAGCGACCTGGGTTCATCCCTGACTAAGGGTGCTATCCATACAATTTGTATGTTCTCCCTGTAATGCCCCGTCCCACTTAGGAAACCTGAACGGAAACCTCTGGAGACTTTGCGCCCCACCCAAGGTTTCCGTGCGGTTCCCGGAGGGTTTTGTCAGTCTCCCTAATGATCGAAAGTGGTTTCCGTTTTAAAAATCGGTAATTTTTTAGTCGAAACCGGTTGCGATGCTAGTTGAAGGTGGTTGCCGGAGGACAAAAACCTCCGGGAACCGCACGGAAACCTTGGGTGGGGCGCAAAGTCTCCAGATGTATCTGTTCAGGTTTCCTAAGTGGGACAGGGGCATAAGTGTGTAGGTTTTCTTCGAGATCTTTCCTCGCACACTCCAAAGACATACAGGTTTGTAGGTTGAAGAAGGAACTGCAGATGCTGGAGAATCGAGGGTACACAAAAGGCTGGAGAAACTCAGCGGGTGCAGCAGCATCTAAAGAGCAAAGGAGATAGGCGACGCTCTTAGAAGAAGGGTCTCAACCCGAAACGTCGCCTATCTCCTTCGCTCCTTAGATGCTGCTGCACCCGCTGAGTTTCTCCAGCCTTTTGTGTACCCCAGGTTTGTAGGTTAGCTGGCTTGGTATAAGTATAAATTGTCCCTAGTGTGTGTATGTTAGTGTTAATGTGTGGGGATTTCTGGTCGGTGCGGACTCGGTGGGCCAAAGGGCTTGTATCCGTGCTGTATCTCCAAGTTAATCTAAAATCAATGGAGGTTATGCAATGTAAATCATAGGTTTCTGACAATCTGTGAATGTTCGTTCTATTTACCAGCCTCATTCTGTGGGATACATGAAGCACGATTTGATAGTTATTGAGGTACTGTATTCTTTATAGAACATCCATCTTAAAGCAGACAAATTCCAAGCAAGCATCTTTTCAAGAATTAAACACTCCTCAGATCTATTTCACTGTTTATATCTTAAGAAATAAATAGTGGTTCAAAAATCAACTGTCAGCATCTTTGACAGGAATAATTTTCCGATTATACATATTCCACCAACGTTGAACCGCAGGACTATAGTTTGCATCTCATTCCCAGGACATTTATATCTGCAGATGATCCTGACAAGAGCCTGGCGTCACAATATCTTCCACCATCATGTTCTGCTTCCTTCCATGAAGCCAATGCTCCATCCAGTTGGCTAGCTCTCCTTGGTCGATCCCTTGCATTCTAACCTTGCAGAGCAGCCTACCATGCAGCACCTTATCAAAGGCCTTGCTGAAGTCCATCTACATGATGTCTACGGCACTCTCCTCATCCACTTATATCTCCTGTATTGCCATATTTCTTTACAACTACAAAGGAAGAATTTTGGTCGAACAAGGCTCTGAGCTGTTCCATCCTCCCATATATGTTTGTGTAATTAATCCTCCCAACATCAACTCCACCAGCAACCCACACAAGGGGCAGTTACGTGGCCAGATAACTGGTAGACAAAAATACTGGAGAAACTCAGCGGGTGAGGCAGCATCTAAGGAATAGGTAACATTTCGGGTCGAGACCCTTCCTCACGTGGCCAGATTACTGAGTGACTCTCATGTTTTTGAGATGTAGAAAGAATTTGGGAGCACCCATGGAGACCCGTGCAGTCACAGGGAGAACATACAAACTCCACACAGACCGCACCGAAGGCCAGGATTGGACCCAGGTCATTGGAGCTGCGAGCAGCGGCTCTACCACCTGCGCCACTGTGCCACTCCCAACACCATCTCCAGTTACAGTGTGGGGAGCATGCAGTAATCTCAAAGCAAACACTGCAGTTGGTGTTTCTTTGAGAACTTGGTTTAGCTTGGTTTACTTTGTTAAGCCCTTGCATCTGAAACTTACAACTTCCCTGCCTAATTTGTGGTTGCATCTGAGAGACTGCCAGAGGAATGTGTGCAGAAGGGCTGTGATGGTTAAAACAAAGATGTTTCCATTTTTCCTTTTTGCTTTAGACTTCAGACTTAGAGGTGCAGCCCTCCGGCCCACCGTGTCTGCGCAGACCAGCATACATTAGCACTATCATACACACGGGGAACAATTTGCACTTTATAGAAGCCAATTAACCTACAAACCTGAACATCTTTGTGAATGTGGGAGGAAACTGGAGCACCCGTAGGAAAGCCATGTGGCTACACGGACAGCACCAGAGGTCGGGATCGAACCCAGGTCTCTGGCACTGTGAGGCAGGTACTCTCTACCGCTGCGCCACCATGCAGCCCACTTATTCAAGGCATTGAATAACACACCTGCGAGAAAAGGTATTCCTCACTGTGATGAACAGGCACTCAGTCTTGATACAGTGGATGTCCGGAGGACCCTAAAAGGAGTGAACGCATGGAAGGTGGCAAGCCCTGATAACATACCAGGTCGGGTGCTCAGGGAATGGGCTGATCAGCTGGCACATGTCCTTACGGACATCTTCAACACCTCGCTGAACCAGGCTATCACCCCATCGTGTTTTAAGATTGCCACCATCATACCAGTGCCAAAAAAATCCGAAATACAATGTCTCAACGAATACCGCCCCGTAGCACTCACTCCCATAATGATGAAGTGCTTTGAGAGGCTGGTCAGGGACCATATTACCTCCAGACTCCCCTCCACACTTGACCCATACCAGTTTGCTTACAGGCCAAACCGCTCCACAGAGGACGCTATATCCTCCGTACTCCATCTGAGCCTGGAACATCTAGAGGAGAAGAACACTTATGTGCGAATGCTGTTCGTGGATTTTAGTTCGGCATTCAACACAATCATCCGTCAGCATCTGATAAGCAAACTGGTTCCATTAGGCCTCAGCAACCCCATGTGTAACTGGCTACTGGACTTCCTCACTGACAGACCCCAGTCAGTGAGGGTTGGAAACAACACCTCTAACATCATCTCTCTGAGCACCGGCTCCCCTCAGGGCTGTGTCCTGAGTCCACTGCTGACCCATGACTGTTGTGCCTGTTTTAGTAAAAACCACATCATGAAGTACGCAGATGACACAACAGTGGTGGGCCAACTTCACACAATCAGCGCCCGAGGTCAGGATTGAACCTGGGTCTGACGCTGTGAGGCAGCAGCTCTATCCATTGTGCCACTGTGCAGGCCAAACGGAATCATGGAGTTAGAAGAATTTTTTATAAATGCAGAAATGTTAATTTAACATTGGTGGCGCGCTGTGCACTATCTCTAATTTTGAGGATCAAGCTTCTATTTTATAGATTTAATACTGTGATTGGTGTTTTGGGATCTGGAAGGGACTGAAGGCAGGATTGAAACAATGAGTCCAACACCAATACAGCCTGGGTTCGTGGTGCTGTTAAATTTGCATGCTTTGCAACCATTCGGCCCATCAACAAAATACTCTGCAGTTAGTCGCCAGGGTTACTCCAACAGTGCCTTCCAATTCCACAACCTCTCCCACCAAGATGTCCAAGGTGAATAGAAAGGACTGGCAGATGCTGGTTTATTACAAAGGTCAGACATAAAGTGCTGGAGTAACTCGGTGGATCAGGCTACATCTCTGGTGAAAAAGGATGGGTGACGTTTTGGGTCAGAACCCTTCTGAAGGAAGACAACCCTCTGAGTTACCCCAACACTTTTTGTCTACCATCACCACAGGTTTCTCTCCCCTCTGCCCCAGGAGTATATCTCTGTCCCTTCATCATTGCCTCTCAGAACCCTTCCTGAAGCCCTGTGAGAAAGCCCTCACCAGAGGGACTGGAGTGGATGAAGAATTTAGCTTACCACCATCTTCTGTGGTTAGTATTGGCTTTGCAAGCAAGATCCTCACCAACATAGGTATTTGGTAGATTTTGTGCTAAATTAAAGTGGTTAAGAATGGGCACAACTTGAAATGAGTAGGAAAGAACTGCAGTTGCTGGTTTAAACCAAAGATAAACATTAAAAAATTGAGTAACTCAGCGGGCCGGACAGTATCTCGGGAGAAAAGGAATAGGTGACATTTGGGTCAAGAAGTCTGAAGAAGGTTCCTGACCAGAAATGTCACCTACTCCAGAGATGTTGTCGGACCCTCTGAGTTAATCCAGCGTTTTGCGTCTACCATTTAAAATTTGATTTCTTTCCTCTGTTTTCCATAGTTAGAGGAGGGATACACATAATCTGATTACATAATGTTAGGGACACACCCTTCGAAGGATTGCAACATGAATAACTGGTCACTGGATGTTATTGCAAGTAATTTAATATGGAACTGACCAGAACCAGTGGCATTAAACCTGAGTTACAATGCTGTCACCCACCAGGATTTAATTTCTTATTCATATACCTTTGTTTTTTTTTGTGTTTTTTATTTGAATTTATTTTATTGGAAGCAATTGTACAAGATGATCAACGTAACAGTTATACAATTATTGTACGCTTCATTTTTAACCTTATAACCTAAATTTTTTTAAAAAAGGGAAAAACGGGGAAAAATAGAGAGAAGAAAGAAGAGAATGAAGAAAAAAGAAGTAACATATAAGAGAGCAGGAAAAAATAAACCTAGAAATGCTGGAGATACTTGGTGGGTCATTCTCCCTGTTTCCCCCTCCACTGATGCTGTCTGATCAGCATATAGTACCAGCATCTTAGAGTCATAGACTCATGGTCCAGAGTCATTGAAACAGGCCCTTCGGCCCAACTTGCCCATGCAGACCAAGATGTCCTCTCTACACTTGTCCCATCTTCCCGTGTTTGGCCCACATCTTAAACTTTTCCTATTCTTGCATCTGTCCAAATGTCTTTTAAATATACCTGCCTCAACTACCTCGTCTGGCAGCTCGTTTCATATAGCCACCACCCTTTGTTTGAAAAGGTTGCCATCCTGGATTCTGATTCAATCTTTCCCCTCTCACGTAAAAAAATCTATTTTTATTATTCTTATTGATAATTTGAATTGCGTCCTGGTACATAAGAGACATACCGGTTAATGAGGTATAAACATCCTGGAATAGGTTGGCAGAGCTTTGGAACTAATCTAATCCTGACCTGGAGTCTGCTGAAGATAGACACAAATATGCTGGAGTAACTCAGTGGAACAAGCTGCATCTCTAGAGAAAAGGAATTAGGTGATGTTTCGGGTCGGGGCCTTTCTTCAGACTGAGAGTTCGGGGAGAGGGAAACTAGAGGTATGAAAAGGTTCAGAACAAATCAGAGTAGGCGCCGATGACCAAGGATCGGTGGGGCCCACAATGGTCCATTGTTGGCTGTGGAGGAGGTGATAGCGAAGGGATAGAATGCGCACAGTAGAACTAGCAGGACAGCCATTGTCCTGTCACGGGCAACAGGTAGGGGTATAGATTTGTACCTATGTCATGATAAGATAGTCCACCTCTTTTGTATCGGGTCATCGAGTGGCGTCATCAGGTGGCGCCGCATGTGGCAGCCTCGCCAGCAGCTGTCCGTCCTTTCATTCTTTTTATTATTTTTAGTCTGTCTAAAAGTTTGTTTTTGGAGGTCCTTTAGTCTTTTTTATGTGGGGGGGGGAGGGGGGGGTAAGGAGGAAACCGTTTTCTCAGTCACTTCTTGGTCATGGATGCGTCTTTTCTTCGAGTCGCATCTTCGCTCCCTCCTCGCGGCCTACCACTGGATTGGCACGGCCTTTCCTGCCGGAGACCGGCCAGAGCTTCAGCGGCGACGCAGCACTGAATTCCATCGCAGATCGGGACGATGCCTTACCGGGGATCGCCGTGAGGCGCTCCGGAGTGTCGCGACTGCTGTTTAACACCATGGAGCTGTGGTTTGCTGAGCTTGTAACCGCGTAGAGCGCTAACTTTAACATCGCGGAGTCCTGGGACCTCTTGTCGGGGGTCACCAGCATTGAATCTCCGCCCAGCTCAGCCTGTGGACGTTGGGAGCCTTGGTCTCCGGTAGGAAGTGGCCGATTTGGAAACTCCAAGCCGTTGAGAGTGTTCTCTGTTCCGACGCCGGAGCTCCGCTCATCCCGGCGAGATGGCCTGAAGGCCCTGACCAAAGCGGGTGAACAAAGAGGAAAAGGACTGAACTTTATTGCCTTCCCTCACAGTGGGAAATGTTGATTCTGCTGTGTGGGGATGTTCATGTTAAATTCTATCGTGTATTGTGTTCTTTTTATTTGTATGGCTCAAATCTCACTGTACCAATTGGTGCATGTGATAATAAATGTCTCTTGAACTCTCTTGTATACTGATCCTTATAGTTTTCTTCTGTTAATTGTGATTAAAGTAGCATTTCAAAGTAAATCATCATTAATCTTTCCTTCAATCACTGCTGTTTGAGGCCCTGGCTTGTGTTCCTATTATAGTTGGAGAGTAATACAGTATGGAAACGGACCTTTGAGCCCAACGTGCCCACATCACCCACATATCCTACCTACACTAGTCCCACCTGCCATTTGGCCCATATTCATCTAACCTATCTTATCCATGTACCTGGGAAAGGTTTCTTAAATGTTGCAATAGTGCCTGCCTCAACTACCTCCTCTGGCAGCTCGGGCAGCTTGTTCCATATACCCATCACCCTTTGCGTAAAAAAAGTTTAACAGGTTCCTATTAAATGATTCCCTCCTCACCTTAAACCTATGTCCTCTGGTTCTTGATTCCTGTACTCTGGGCAAGCGACTCTGCCTTTACTTAATCTCTTCCTCTCATGATTTTGTACACCTCTATAAGATCGCCCCTCCCGTTTTGGCCAAGGAATAGAGTCCTATCCTGCTCAACCTCTCCTTATAGCTCAGGCCCTTGAGTCCTGGCACTTATTTCCCCATAATATTTAACTTGCAAAGAAGTTCTGTGAAGAGTATTTAATTTTGTTTTGGAGCCAACCTTAAAATTAGCCATGATTCATTGAAAACATTGTTACAGAGTGCGATTAAAATATCTAAACTGTAGTAGCGCAACTTGAAATGTAAATTACAATATGAATAATTTAGGGTTGAACCCCTAAATTAGGGTTATTCAAGCTCTGTCCAATACAAATAAAAAAGTCCTCAGGGCGAAAAAAACAGACTGTGATTATTCTGTTTAAATATTTGAAAAATGAGTTTGGGCCCCTTAATGATGCTGTTGTAAATTTTGTCGTAGAACTCTGTTGGGTCGAGTTGTTTTCCAGCTAGCCTAAAATCAAGCAGGGATTGTATCCGAGACTGTTTGTTCCTAAATTGCACCCCATTTCATTTCTACCGTCAAAGCCAGAAAATCAGATTTGGAGATCTGCACTCTTGTGTCATTAATTTTCTGGTGCAAGATGTTTGCAATCCTGGCCCCTGAGATTATAAAAGTATAGAATGCTAGCAGCAGCCAGCACAGAAGAAAAGGCAGTCGGCACAGCAAGTGTGTGCTGATCATTATGGAGTCAAATCAGTCTTGTCTCACTCCCTCATTCTTGCTCCTTGCTCCTTGCTCATATCTCTGATTTGTTTTACTTCTACTATTCATTATCCAGTTGACTTGTGAAAGCCAGGAGTGAACTGCCAGTTCAGACCCTGCATTCCCAATCTTAACTGCGCGTGCAAAAAAAATACACACGTCACTTCTAATTCCTGTTGCTAATCATCTCAAATCAGTGCCCTCAAGTTACTGACTCTTTGACCACTGGAAGCCGTTTCTCTTGATTTACAATGTGGGTTTAAACATCCATCAAACCTCCTCCCTGTCCTTTTGCTCCAAGGAGTTAAAGTTTCATCAATGAATATAACTGGGGTTCCCCACTCTGGACCCATGCTGGTGAATCAGCTCCTTGCCAACGCCATAGATTTACATCATTCCTGACCCGTGCTGTAAAGAATTAGTGAAAAGGCTGAGTTCAAACTGGATACGAAGCAGATTTCATCCAGAAGAGATGATGAGTGCAATCTATACCAGGTCAAGCCAGTGTTTGCTTGAAACAGACACTGATTGATCCAGTTACAAATCTAGTGAGTCCACCATTAGAAGAAACACAAAGTACTCCTATTTTGCTTTTCATCGGAATAATGATTGCCCTTTCTAAATTTTCAACAAAAGAGAGAACATTGAACGTTAATTTGGTTTGATGGACATTTTGTTAAAGTCGGGCAATACAACTCCTTCTACATTTCAAACAGTTTGTATAATAGAGTGAAGGGTTTTCTAATAAATGCTATTAAGAGGCCAGTATAATATTACATCGTCATTCTGCTGATAGATAGCTATGTTCTGCACTGGAAACAGGTGCACATGTCATGCCATTCTAAAGTAACTACTGTTTATATGTTAAAGAGTATTTTTACAAGGTGAGTTATTAAATTCCAGCAATGGAGAAATTTAACATTAACTTGACCTAGAATTATGTAGATAACTGTTCCCTGTAAAGGGTGTTCTCACTCAAGTTACTGCACTCTTTCTTGCTGGGTGGCTCCCATGTATACCTATTATGCCGCTTCTGTTCTGTTGAGCGCATATCAACAGATGGACATTTTAATGCCCACCTTACTGTCATTTGATGCCAAGTCACTTTTGTAGCTTGAAGAAGGACTTTCTACTTTGGAGATGCGGTGACGAAACAGGCCCTTCGGCCCACAGTATCCACGCCGACCAGCGATCACCCTGTACACTAGCTCTATCCTACACACTAGGGGCAATTTACAATTTACAGAATACAATTAACCTACAAACCTGTACGTTTTTGGAAAGTAGGAGGAAACCCATGCAATCACAGGAAGATTGAGCAAACTCCGCGCTGACTGCACCCATGGTCAGGATTGAACCTAGGTCTCGGGCACTGTAAGGCAGCAACTTTATCATTGCGCTACTGTGCCACCTCAGCACTGATATCAACATAGGTCTGGATGCTATGTTCTATGATCTGAATGAAAAGGCTGAATGAATATAAGGACTACCAACATGCTACGAGAAGATGTCAACTCTCTCAGAAAACTAGTAGGAAAATGTAAAGGAAGCTAAATTTATTTAATTTCAGTTTTACTTACCTCCTTAGACATATTGTGCATAAATCAAGGTCCTGTTTCCTATTCCTGTGGTTACTGTGATAATGGATATATTTATTCTATTGGGTATCAAATACAATACATAGAAAGACATCAAGTGCTGGAGGAACTCAGCGGGTCCTGGAGGAACTCTGGAGATCACTGCTGGGTGACGTTTCTGGACCCTTCTTCAGACTGTTTGCAGGGGTGGGGATGGGGGAGGTGGGGTAGGGGGTTTAGTTTGGTTTAGAGATACAGCGTGGAAATAGGCCCTTTGGCCCACCGAGTCCACGCCGACCAGCGATCCCCACTTACTAACACTATCCTACACACACCAGAGACAATTTACATTTTTTGAACCAACAAAGGTGGCTAATTGGCTTTGGGGTGTGGGAGGAAACTGGAGCACCTGGAGTAAACCAACGCAGGTCACGGGGAGAATGTACAAACTCCATACGGACAGCACCCGTAGTCAGGATCGACCCAGGGTCAGTCCCGGCTGTAAGGCAGCAATTCTACTGCTGTGCCAGCATGCCACCCTGGGGTGGGGAATAGAAATACAATACACGTCCATCTGTTACACCTAACCCGTACTGAAGGAGGTAATGGGAGTGCGACGGGATATTCTGTTTCTTCCTAGACTTTGGTTCAAGGTTGTCAAGCAATTGGTTTGCAGATTGGCCCAGAGTGTGAATGAAACTAGGCCTCATTTACATCATATAAGGGAGCTCGAGACATCGGTCGGGTACCGCATCGTGATACCCAACATCTCACCCAATGCTAGTTCTGGCCTTCTATGGTCTGGCCATTTATGGTCTGTTGTGGATGTGAGGAACTGCTGATGCTGGAATCTTGACTAGAACACAAAATGCTGGAGTAACTCAGCGGATCAGGCAAAGATGCTGCCTGAGTTACTCCAGCACTTTGTACTATATATTCTGCCATGTTCCCTACAGGGAAGTCTGCAGACCCAGTGTCGGTGTCATGACATGGTTGCTTTCTGATAATTGATTTTGATAATAAAATATCAGAAGCGTCTGAGACTGAGGGTGCCAGTAACCTTGATTCATATTCCTACCAATAAATCAGGGTTGTACTCACCGTGCTGGATGTTAACATAAACCTTTTGTTGAAATTTTGGAGGACAAGATATATTCTGCGTGAAACAAGAGGAAGTGTATTACGGCTGAGTTTATCTGTGTACTATGTAATGTACACATGTTTCATGTTCCTTTGCTTGGTGGGGCTCAGATCGTGACTGGTGGGGCTCAGATCTTGACTTGCTCCTGTATTGGTTTACTGTCATGTGTCCCGGGATACAGAGAAAAGCTTTTCTTTGCATGCTAACTAGTCAGATCACAATGTACACAAGTACAATCAAGCTATACACAAGTACAAGAGGCAGTACAAAGAGAAAAATACCAGCGTGCAGAATATATGGTAGAGTGTTATAGTGTAGTACTAGACTAAGTGGGACCCACTGGGTCCCAGCATCACGCGGGATTTATGGAGCACTAGTATGGGTGTTGTGGGCTGAAGGGACTGGTTTCCAGAGGGCTAGTTTGGACATTGTGGGCCGAATGGATTCTTGGACTGACAGCTCATTCACTTAAATCTGTTGTGCTGGCATCTCACTCACTCACGGCTGGTGGGCTGGCAGTTGACTCACGGCTATTCCTTGAAATTCCACTTCAAGCAGGGTGCAAGGCCACCAAATTCAAGTGCAGTTTCATACCACTTCAAGCAGGGTGCAAGGCCACCAAATTCAAGTGCAGTTTCATACCATTTCAAGCAGGGTGCAAGGCCATGAAAGACAGCGAGTCGTGACGTCCCCCTCCCCCATCTTGTAGAGACTGAGCCACGCCCACACCTCCGGGTTTTAAAATCCCTCCCCCTCCCACCTGAAGGGGTGTGGCCTTCATGGGTGATTGACAGGAGAGAGAATCTCAACATTTTTTAAACAATAATAACTCTTTTATTTTTCATTGATGGAAAAAATCCTTAGCACCTGATGAGCGGAGGGGGACTTTAAGATGGCCAGAAATCACAGCCGTACGTGCTAGCGATTTTTCTAAAATCAATATAAAGTGCAAACAGGAAATGGTCAAGATTAGACTTTTAATTATATAGAAGGCAAGGCAACTTTAATAAGGCAAGGCAGCTTTAGCATTTTCAAACCCAAGGCAAGGCAACTTTAGCATTTTCAAACCAAAGGCAAGGCAGCTTTAGCATGTTCAAACCAAAGGCAACACAGCTTTAGCACTTTCAAAGCAAAACACACTTTTGCATTTTCAAACTACATTTTCAAACCACATTAAGGGCACTGACAGGTCAGTAAAACTACTCACAGTTTAGTAGACATGTGTTCAGTGTTATTCACAGCTCAGAATCGTGACCTCTCGCTCCCCCATCTTGCAGAGAACTGAGGCACCTCCACACTTCCGGGTTTTATAGTTCCTCCGGAAGGGGGGTGGCCGTCAGGAGAGAGAATCTCAACATTTTTTACATGTTAATATCTTTTATTTGTCACCGATGGCAAAAATACTCTTGTCCTGACCACCGGAGGGGGACTCTGAGTAAGATGGCCAAAAATCACAGCCGTAAATGGCAGCGTTTTTTCTAAAATCAATATGCAGTGCAACAGGAAGTGGTCAAGATGAGACTTTTAGTAATATAGATTTACAGAGAAAGTGCAGATTGAACAAAAGTGAAAGGTGCACAGTGAGGTAGGTTGGAAGATCGGTTGACAACTACGCTTTTATGAGAGGATGATTCAGTAGTCTGATAACAGTGCGGAAAGAGCCGTTCATGATTCTGGTGGTACGTGCTTTCATGCTACTGTATCCTCTGCCTGACGGGAGAGTCGAGATGAAGGAATGACCGTGGTGCGATTGGACCTTGATTTTGTTGGCTGCTTTCCCGAGTAAGGCATCCTCATCTATTGACCGTCTCATCTTGAGAATATGTCCAGATTACACAAGAAGCTCTTTCCCTACCCACATTAGGGAAAAGCCCTGAATTTAAAGCAGTGATTGTGCACGTGCTGTGGAGGAAGGAATTGCTGTTGCGGATCAATGCATAACTCTTCAGTGAGCTGTCACTGATGCAATGTCTCAACATGACTAACCCTCGTGGGCATGCCTGTGCCAGAGGTGTGTCAGATGGCATCATCACTACAAGTTTGCTGCTTGCACAGGTGGTGCCTTCTGTTGTTTAGTTCGAGTTTAGTGGTACAGCGTGGAACCAGGGCCCTTCAGCTCAGCGAGACCGCGCCAACCAGCGGTCACCCGAATACTAGTTCTATCCTATACGCTAGGGATAATTTACAGAAGCTTACAAACCTGCACGTCTTTGGGATATAGAAGGAAACCAGAACACCCGGAGAAAAAACACATGCGGTCACGGGGAGAACGTTTAAACTCCACACAGGCAGCACCCGAGGTCAGGATCGAACCTGGGTTTCTGCCGCTGTAAGGCAGCAACTCTAGGATATAACTAGTGTACAGATGATTGCTGGAATGCACGGACTTGGTGGGCCAAATGGTCTGTTTCCATGCTTTATCTAAAAACTAAACTAAATTAAATTTAACTCACCGCCGTTTGTTAGTGCTGAGAATAGAATTTACTTTAAAATGTGGTAGAATACTGTTCACGCCTCATTTTTAAAGCAGCCTTACTGCCCATTAAGTGGTTTATTATCATACAGCCAATGGACCTGCACAGTCCCTTTCACCTCCAATATACAAAAGGTATTTTATATTTCTGCCTGACCTGCTGAGTGCCTTCAGCACATTGTGTTTTGCTCAAGATTCCAGCATCTGGAATCTCATATCTACAGAAGGTCCAATCAGTTTTCGTACTATGATTAATGGCTTATTTGGCGCTGAATTCTTCTTACTATCTAACTAACTCACTAGGTAATGTTTCAGTAAGTCAATGAAGATCAACTGTTTCAGTAGGAGATGGTGTCCTGTAGGTGTGACTCATTCTCTTTATCTGCAGTGGATTATACTAAATTCACAAGTAGAAACAAGGAACTGCAGATGCTGGTTTACCAAGGCAAGGCATATGATGGGCATATGCCTTGAGATGTGGATGTAGAGCTACAAAGGATCCAGACCCAAAACATCGTCAATCCATGTTCTCCAGAGAAGCTTCCTGACCAGCTGAGTTACTCCAGCACTTTGTTGTCTGACTTCTTTCCTGAAAGTCTTGCCACAAAGCTCTGTTTGCTTTTGGCATGGAAGTGTACTGCCCCAGTGATGCAGGTCTGGCATTGACTAGCTCCTTTTGCATTGGCACACATCAATGATTAACAATGATTACAATTGCGAAGAAAGACCAATAGTCACGGAGGCAATCCTGGGCTTTGACTTTCTGTGCTGTTTGATTTACGTCAGATCTGCAAACGATGGCCGTGTTAGCTTCGTTTAATTTAGAGATACAGCATGGAAACAGGCTCTTTGGCCCACCCGAGTCCATGCCGATCAGCGATCCCCGCACATTAGCACAATCCTACACACACTAGGGACAATTCACATGGTCACAGAGAGAATGTGCAGACACCACCCTTAGTCAGGATCGAACCGGGTCTCTGGCGCTGCAATGCTCCCTTTTCGCTACTGTGCCATCCTATGTTTGAATGTCCCCAAACATTAATATCAACGCAATTGTGCTGATGATATTTGTTTCTAAACTATTCATTGCAACCCTGGTCGACACATTTTCCCAAACCCATGTTAGATTTAAAAGATACAGCGCTGAAATAGACCCTTGGCCACTGAGTCCGCACCGACCATCATTCACCGTACACTGGCACTATCCTACACATTAGGGATAATTTACTATTTGTTTTACTGAAGCCAATGAAACTACTGACCTGTACGTCTTTGGAGTGTGGGAGGAAACCAGAGCACCTGGAGAAAACTCACGCAGGTCAGGGGAAGAACATACAAGCTCCATACAGGCAGCACCCATAGTCGGGATCGAACCCAGGTCTCTGGTGCTCTAAGGCAGCAGCTCTACCGCTGCGTCACTGCCGTCCCAAGTTATCCAAGCAAGGAGAAAGTGATTACAACCAGAGGAATCTACGCTGCTACTGATTCAGAAAACACACATGGGGAGAGTTGACTCACGCTCAGATGATTTCATAATCAGATTACTTTCTTCATGTCAAAGCCAATTACGAAATTAAGAATACCCTCTGGCAGTGGTTAAATTGGATGAATTGCATCAATAAATGACGAGTATAAAGGAATGGTGAGGAATGATACTGCGTGACATTACTTGCCAAACTACATGACTTTGGAATCTGTACTAAACAAAAATTGCAGAAGGCAATAATAATTAATAAGGTCAAGATTATAATAGGTGCATGGGAATTGTCAGCTGTTTGTACACTCCTTTAGTCAGATACAGGCCATGCTTGAGAAGCAATTGATCTTATGATGGAGCTATGGTGAATTGGAGCTGGGTTTGGAATGAGAGTTCGACACAAGGCTATAATAATCACAATCAATGCTTATTTCCGGTTAACTTTAGACATCTCTTAAACACATCCTCTAGAATGGAATTTCCAGGTTCAGCAGCCTCTGGGTGGTCACTTGATTAAGCACAGCCTTTGCTGATGTAGAAAGCACTGATTTTCATTCTGCAGATTGAGATGGTATTCAAATCAGGAGGGATCGACAATGTGTGTGTGATTTTCCCTGCCAGGCTGTGCACAGGTGACGAACACAAGAATTTCCCCAAATAAGCCTTGATGGTGTCACCTCACTGTTGCGTCTCTTTGAAGGTGTACTTTGTCCCAATCCACTTGCAGAGAGCTGGGGGATGAAAGTTGCTTTCATACGATTAAATGGAAAGCAATTATAATTAAAAGTGGGATTAACAGAGTGAAGATACAACATGTCTGGCATCTGCTGCTGATTGTAATTGTGCACAATTGCCTAAAGCAGACACAGCTATTTTCATCCTCCTCGGACATCATCAGATCTTCTCAATTGAAAAGATTATTTCCCTTCAGCGATAAACATTATTTGACAATCCAGTTGTAGAGGCAGAGGGATGGAGTCATAAAGTCATACAGCACGGAAACAGGCCCATCTTGCCCATGGCGGCCAGAATGCTCCATCTACACTGGTCCCACTTGCCCGCATTTGGCCCATATCCCTCCAAACATTTCCTATCCAAGAATCTGTGCAAGTGTATGTTGTTATGGTACCTGCCTCAACTACCTCCTCTGGCATCTCGTTCCATATACCCACCACCCTCTGTGTGAAAAAGGTTGCCCCTCGGATTCCTTTTAAATCTTTTCCCTCTCACCTTAAACCTGTTTTTTGATTCCCCTTCTGTGGGTAAAAGACACTGTGCATTCACACTATCTATTGCTCACATGATCTTATACACCTCTATCAGATCACCCCTCAGCCTCCTGCACTTCAAGAAATTAAGTCCTAGCCTGCCCATCCTCTCCCTGTAGCTCAGGTCCTCAAGTGCTGGCACCATCCTCATAAATCTTCTCTGTACTCTTTCCAACTTTATCAACATCCTTCCAATAGCAGGGTGACCAAAACTAAACACAATACTCCAAATGAGGCCTCACCAACATTTTGTACAACTGCAACATCCCAGGTTCTACACTCAAAACCCTCACTGATGAAGGCCAATGGTCCAAATGTCTACATGAGCCCTCTATCTGCCTTTGACACCACTTTCAGGAAACCTGTATTCCTAGATCCCTCTGCTCTACATCTCCCAGGGCCCTGTCATTCCCTGTGTAGGTCATTCTCCTGCCCTGGTTGGACTTCCAAAATGCAACACCTCATTCTCATCTGCATTAAACTCCATCAACTAGTGCTCAGCCCACTTGCCCAGCTGATCATAATTGCAGGTCTTTAGTTCCTGCAGCCGTAGTGACTTCTCTTTTGTTTCAGAAATATGGTGTATTCCTAAAAAAATTCCGGGAAGGCAATACAATTGGTAAACATCCATTTTTAAGTTTGTTGTGCCATCAAATCAATGCGCCCTATTTACAATGCTTCATTGCCATTCGTATTATTTCTTCAGCCAATACTGCCATGAAACATTTTGGTCACAAACAGCCCTGGCACTGGCAGCAGTCCCAGAATGAAACCAAGAAACATAACCATGAAAGGTGCAATGGATCAATTAAAGCAGCAACCACACAGACTTGTCAGAGCAGTCAGGGCATGTAGTATCTCCTTTTTAAATCAGGCAAATCTTAAATAATCGCCAGGGTAAAACTCAGCAAACCAGGCAGCATCTCTGGAGGATATGGGTAGACAACATGGATAGTTGATCTTCATCAGTGTGTACAGAGTGAGTGCATGTCCCACCCCAATGATCTTTGAGAAAGTTGAGGCTATGCAGACTTGTACATATGTGAACAATATCCGTGATCTCCATCACAGTTGATCTTCATCAGTGTGTAGAGAGTGAATGCATGGTCCACATCAATAATATTTAAGTACTCTGAGGTTATGCGGAGATGTACCTGTACATACATGAACAATATCTGTATTTAATATTACCTTCCAAAAATAATCATATATGAATTGCTGCATATGCTGCTGATTTGCACATAAACTCCATCTAAACTGACATCTATCTCTAATCTCTTATCCCTCAATATCCTTACTGAACAAAAAGCCACCATATAAGTAAGTGCCTGCTCTTCATCGAGGCCACCGTGTAAGGGTTCGTCTGCACACTGTACATTTGCTGAACCTTGAATTGTGCAATGATACATCAAATTCCATACAGCAATCTGAACAAATAATTAATTGAGATTTTTTTTCAGAGAATCAGTAATTAAAATTTTAATCTGACAACCCTTGTTCATCAGCATGACAGTGGTGACTGTAACTGGGAAGTAAAATAGGGCAGCACAGTGACGCAGCGGGTAGAGCGGCTACCTCACAGCACCAGAGACCCGAGTTAGATCCTGACTGCGGGTGCAGTCTGTGTGGTTTACACGTTCACCCTGTGGCTATGTGGGTTTCCTCCAGATGCTCCACTTTCCTCCCACATCCCAAAGAAGTGTAGGTCTGCAACTGTAGGTTAATTGGCCTCTATAAATTGGTAAATCCCTGGTGTTTAGGGAGTGGACGTGAAAGTGAGATAACATAGAACTGGTGTATGGGTGATTGGTGGTCGGTGTGGACTCAGTGGGCCGAAGGGCCTGTTTCCATGCTGTATCTCCAAACTCTAAACTCTAATGTCTATATAACTAAAAGTCTCATCTTGACCACTTCCTGTCTGCGCTGTATATTGATTTTAGAAAAAAAATGCTACCATATAACTCTATGATATTTCGCCATCTTACTCACAGTCCTCCTCCGCTGAGGCAGCCCCGAGGATTTTTCCGATCGATGAAAAATAAAAAAGTTATGAATGTTTAAAAAATCTTGAGATCAGCTGATTGGTCCCCTGTCAATCACCATGATGAAGGTAACGCCCCTTCTGGAGGGGACAGGAGCATAAAGCCCAAATCGTATGAAATTGAATTTGAATTTGGTGGCCTGCATTCTGCTTGAAATGGTATGAAATTCCATTTGAATTTGGTGGGCTGCACTCTGCTCGAAATGGTATGAAATTGCATTTGAATTTGGTGGCCTGCACTCTGCTTGAAATTGTATGAAATTGCGTTTGAATTTGGTGGCCTGCACTCTGCTTGAAATGGTATGAAATTGCATTTGAATTTGGTGGCCTGCACTCTGCTTGAAATGGTATGAAATTGTATTTGAATTTGGTGGCCTGCACTCTGCTTGAAATGGTATGAATATGCATTTGAATTTGGTGGCCTGCACTCTGCTTGAAATTGTATGAAATTGCGTTTGAATTTGGTGGCCTGCACTCTGCTTGAAATTGTATTTCAAGGAATAGCCGTAAATGACCTGCCATCCCACCAATCGTGAGTGAATAAAGTGCCAGCCCATCAGCCATGAGTCAACTGCCAGCCCAACAGCCATGAGTCAGTCAACTGCCAGCCCACCAGCCGTGAGTGAGTGAACTGCCAGCCCACCAGCCCTGAGTGAGTGAACTGCCAGCCCACCAGCCCTGAGTGAGTGAGCTGCCAGCCCACCAGCCCTGAGTGACTGAGCTGCCAGCCCACCAGCCCTGAGTGACTGAGCTGCCGGCCCACCAGGCCTGCGTGAATGAGCTGCCAGCCCAATAATCCGTTCGGCCCACAATGTCCATGCTAGCCCCGTCTGAAACCAGTCCCTTTGACCCACAACACCCACACTAGCGCTCCAGAAAGCCCCCCCCCCCCCACCCCCCACTGGCTGATGGAATCGGTGGAGACATGGAATATTGCATTGGGGACTAGTCCTCCCGTGTGAATATGGTCTAGTGTAGGATATAAATGATTCACATTACACTCAGGACAAAATTAGACAACATTTGGTAACAGATCTTTCTTTTGTGTTACATTCAGTAAAGAATTCAAAGGAATTTTTCTAAATAGTTTTTAGATTTGCTAACCACCACTGCTTAGAAACTCCCCTTACAGCCCTTCAAGGCTAGGTCGATGTTGGCAAGTCCAATCTTGTGCTCCTACTCCCACCCTTCACACATTATTCTCAAGCATCTTTCCACAAAGGCAATGACAACTTGCATGTCAACAGCAGCTTGAACTACTGGAGCCTGTCAGTAATGAGTGGACGCATCAAACAGCAGCTGACACCGAGGCACAAAGACACATATTAGGACAGATTACACAATGCACCATCAAAGAGGCAGTATCAAGAAGAGAGGGGCAACGGGGGATAAAGGGATAAAAGTAAATAACTAGAAGAATAAAATATAAGAAAAGAAACAAAGTACCATTTAAAATGAATGAGGTGGAAGGAACTGCAGATGCTGCTTTAAACTAAATTTAGGCACAAAAGCTGGAGTAATTCAGCGGGTCGGGCAGCATCTCTGGAGAAAAGGAATCGGTGACGTCTAGGGTCGAGACCCTTCTTCAGACTGAGAGTCAGGGGAAAGGGAAACGAGAGATATAGATGATGATATAGAGAGATGTAGGACAAGATATAGATATAGAGAGATAAAGAATGAGGGGCGGTTCTCTTCTTCTCTGGTTGAATGGGACACCAGACATTCACTGTCTCACAACATCTGGTCAAACCATGTTCATCTTTCTGGGTTCACGTCATTTAAATCTATCAATTCACCCTAGATAAAGACCTGAAGTATTAATATCAATTTCTGCAGCATGAGATACATTTAAGCCGTCTTTTAACCTACGTCAGAAACATTATCTTTGAACTTCCACTTTTGTTCTTCCGGTGTTCATATTCAGCCTGAAATTGTTTCATCAACTTGGACTTCTGCATGGATAAGAAAGGACATGGGCCAAATGTCAGCTTAGGTGCAGTGTCTAAAGGGCCTGTCCCACTTTCTCGAGTTATTCACAAATTCTCCTGAGTTATTTATGAATTCTCCCGAGTTTTCAAACTCGCCGAATGTTCGTAACGAGTCCGTAGGAGGCTGTAGGAGTCCGTGGATATATCGTAGCGGCTCGTTATGCCAGCCGTAGGTACTCGGGGCATCAAGTAAGTCGGGATGCTTTTTCCAGCCTGATGAAAAATGTCCACGAGTAATAAAATAGCCCTGAGTACCTATGGCTGGCATAACGAGCCGCTACGATATATCCACTGACTCCTACGGACTCGTTACGAACATTCTGTGAGTTTGAAAACTCGGGAGAATTTGTGAATAACTCAGGAGAATTCATGAATAACTCCAGAAAGTGGGATAGGTCCTTAAGTCAACAGGGGCAAGTTGGGTCAAAGGGCCTGTGTCCGTACTGTATAACTCAATGACAATGACTCGGACTATTGGCACAGTGAAAACCCTCTTTAAACCTTTCAGAATTACGGAATAATTTAATCCTATCTTCTTCGCCTCAGTGAAAATGCTTGACATTTCCAAGGCTTTGACATAAATATTAATTTTGAGATCTCTGAGTGATTTTTCATTGATTTGATCAACCCAAACTTAAGTAGTTTTAAACTGATGTGTAAACTATGTTATAACATGTACGATAATCCATGGTTACAAGTAGAGGGAGTCATAAACAAGTAGAGCGAATTTGGGATGGAGGAATGAAAGGAAAATGCCATTTGCTTTAATAATTCTAGTAAAACTAATGCTAAAATATTTAAAATTCTTTCAGTGTCTTATTCTTGGCTGCAAGTTAGTGAGCCCAAGAAAATCCTACAAAGTAGAAAATGAATGAAGCACATGTTTTAGATTGTTGAAGAACAATTACAAAGGAAAGAGAGGGGTAAATTGGAGCCAGGATAATGACCTGAAATGCCACCCATTCTTTCTTTCCAGAGATGCTGCTTGTCTAGCTGAGTTACTCCAGCATTTTGTGGCTTAGATAAAGAACATTGGTTGGTCCAAGGGTCATAATTTCGGTATAATTACCAAAGCCATGTCTAGTTGGAGTGGATGTACAGAGGATGCTTTCACTAGCCTCAGAATAAAAGGACGTGTCTTTAGAATGTAGATGAGGAGGAATGTCTTTAGCCAGAGAGTGGTGAATCTGTGGAATTCATTGCCACAGATGGCTATGGAGGTAAAGTCATTGGGTATTTTTACGTGGAAATTGATAAATTCTTGATTAGTAAGGACGTCAAAGGTTATGTCGGCACGGACTGGAAGGGCCGAGAGGGCCTGTTTCCGCGCTGTAATTGTTATATGGTTATATGGTTATAAGGAGAAGGCAGGAGAATGGGGTTGTGAATGAAATATAGATCAGTCGTGATAAACTGGCAAAGCAGGCTTGATGGGCTGAATGGCCTAATTCTACTCCTATGAATTATGGTCTTATAAACTGGTGGAGGGAAAACGCTTTAGGGAGTAGCCATATGTCTGCAGAAGGGGAGCTCTATTTAATGGGATAATGGTGAGAAAGGTTACAAGGAGGGAAGGTCCCGTGAGCTGGAGATCGAGCTGAATGGGATGGGGCTGAACAGCTGCGTTAAACAGGGCAAACACAAGCACTTGTAAATGGGTGGGGGGGGGGAGATAGCTCAGCACAAAAAAGCAGCACAAGTTACAGTTCCAAAAGAAAAAGACAGAAATGTCACGCAGGTAAAGCGAGAACTGAAAGCGAATGAAAAAAACCTCCAAAGGCAAGAGGAAAATAAGTGAATAAAGCAGTCAGAGGTATGAATGTGGCCCAAACAAGCATTATTTACACAGCTGCATTGAGAATAAGGGAACCAAGTGAATGACTGAAAGTGCAAATGCAGATGGAGCTGAGACTGTGTGTTCTTGTTGCCAATGTTGTCACAGCTACCATGAGTTCTTTCAAAGTTTTTTTTTGTAACAGTAAGATCCTGAAACAATCTTGTTAAAGATAGACACTAAGCGCTGGAGTAAATCAATGGGTCAGGCAGCATCTCTGGAGAACACGGAAAGGTGCGTTCCGGGGGACATATATTAGATTTAGCAAAGAGTAATGAACCAGAGTCTATTATTGGCCGGGTGGCTTTCTCCAGTGATCGTGCCCAATGTAATGTCCAGGTGAGAGTGTGGGCATGGCTGAGTTGGCAACATATCTGCTTCACCCAGTGTCTCTACCCCACACACACCTTGCCTGTAGGTGTGTGTCAGTGCAGCCTCCCCATGCACACCTTGCTTGTATGCATATGCTAGGAAAAGTCAATTATTTGTGCAAACTCATTGTGATTTTTAAAGTTTAGTGCAAGATCTTTTTCTTCCGTATCACTGCACGCACTTGAACCATTTCGCTCTTGAGAAAAAATTACTATCTGGACTGGCTTGGCTAGAATGGCACTGAATTACAATTTCAAATTGGAGTTTGGAAATGACAAAGTGCTCTTCTCTTCCAATGCCATTCTTCAGGATCGAGAAGGACTTCCACAAAAGGACACAGAGTGCTGGAGTAACTCAGCGGGTCAGGCAGCATCTCTGGAGAACATGGATGGATGACGTTTCAGGTCGGGACACTTCAGTCCCTCTTCAGACTGACTCTGGTTTGGTGGGTTCCCAGGTGGATAATGGGAGCCACCGACCCCCCCATGGGTGGGGCAGGAGATTGCTGTTGGTGTGTGGGTAGTGCGTGGGGTGATGCACTGCTTACACAGGGCTTCTGATACCTGTCGCTGTTCCCCATACTTCCCTGACATCTCCTTCCCCACTCTGACCAGTCATAAGAGCATAGAACATAGTACAGTGCAGGAACAGGCCCATCAGCCCACAATGTTTGTGCCAAACATAATGCCGTTAAACTGATCTCATTTGACTACACCTGATCCATATCCCTCCATTCTATGCATAGCCATGTGTCCATCGAACAGCCTCTCATACACCACTATCGTATCTGCCTCGACCACCACCCCCGGAGACATGATCCAGGCACCTCGCCAGCCTCTGTATAAAAAACTGACTCCGCACATCTCCATTAAACTTTGCCTTAGAGCTAAAGGTAAGCCAAAGATTGCTGGGAGTCAGTGGAGATTTCTTTCTAATGTTTCCTTGAATCTTTTCCTCTCTTTGCTACTGCCAAACAGCGCAAGAGACCCAGGTTCAATCCTGACTATGGGAGCTGGGAGTTTGTACGTTCTCCCCGTGACCTGCGTGGGTTTTGGCTGAGATCTTCGGTTTCCTCCGACACTCCAAAGACGTAGAGGTTTGTCGGTTGATGGGCTTGGTTATAAATGTAAAATTGTCCGTCGTGTGTGTAGGGTAGTGAAGTGCGCGGGAATTGTTGGTTGGTGCGGACTCGGAGGGCTGAGGGGCCTGTTTCTGTGCTTTATCTCTAAACTAAACTAAACTAAATCAACTATAAACTTTTCTTCAGATGCAAGAGAGAATTCTCATGGCATGGTAAAATTCAAAATGTGGAATTCAACAAACACAAGGAAAAGATAAATTGATTATTTGTTGTTGTTTTTCGCAAGGTTACACTCCCCCCCCCCCCCCCCCACATCATAGAGAGTGAAGATAGTTATCAGACAGTGAAGATAGTTATGAGACAGTGCAGATAATTATCAGACAGTGAAGATAGTTTTTTTTTTTAATTTATTTTATCAGAAGTTAATACAGTACAAAACAATACAGTGGCACCTAATTTAAATACCCTGATACCCAGCTATGTCATAACGTAATACATTCTATGTACAACCCCTAGTTTTATGTTTTTGAAAAGGAAATTAAAAACAGACAAGAAATAGAGAGAAGAAAAAGAGGAAAATTAGATAGTTGAAAATAGAAAAAAACGTGAAGTGTGTATATAAGAAAAGAAAAAGTAGAAAGTAGAAATAGGAGAAAAAGACCTTTAAAAAAGAACATTTTCAAATCTTTGTTTGGAGATGTAATTTCTACCCACGACCTGACCTGAAATCAGTAATCTTTATGGTACTGCTGCATCACATGATTCCAAAAAGTCGATGAAAGGGGACCAACTCCTTAAGAATTGGTCATATTTATCTATTAGGCGGGGTCTCAGTTCTTCAAGGTGAGCTATGTCTGTCATATTACTAATCCACATTTTAATAGTTGGTATAGCTGTATTTTTCCAAAATTTAAGTATCAATTTCTTTCCAATTATTAACCGACAGTGAAGATAGTTATCGGACAGTGAAGATAGTTATCAGATAGTGAAGATAGTTGTCAGATAGTGATGATAGTTATCATTAGATACCGGGGTCTTGATCAGCTGGACGATGGCCAAGGATTGGCAAATGGCGTTTAACTCAGCTAAGCCTGAGCCATTACATTTCGGAAGACAAACCAGGGCAAGACGTTCACAATAAATGATCGGGGCCCGGGGAGTTGTGCAGAGCAGAGGGCTCTAGGAGTACAAGTACATAGTTCAACGAAAGTGGCATAATGGGTAAATAGGATGAATAAAGCCTTTGGCACGCTGACCTTCATCAGTCAGGGAAATGAGTACAGATGATGGAACATTGTGTTACAGTTGTACAAGATGTTGATGAGGCTGCACTTGAAGTATTGTGTTCAGTATTGGTCACCCTGCCATAGGAAAGAAGTCATTAAGCTGGATAGGGGGCAGATAGGCTTTACGATGATGTTGTCAGGACTCAATGGGTCTGATCTATAGGGAGGGAGAGGTTGTGCAGGCTATTCCTTGGAGTGCAGGAAGATGAGGGGTGATTTTCTGGAAATGTATAAAATCATGAGGGGAATAGATAGAGCGAATGCACAAAATACTTTTTTACCCCAGGATAAAGGAAAAAAGAAAAGGAGGATTGGTTTAATGTGAAATGGAAAAGTTTTAATAGGAACCTGAGGGGCAACGTTTTCACTCAGAGGGAGGAGAGTTTATGGAACGAGCTGCTAGAGGAGGTCGTTGAGACGGGCACAATGATAACATTTAAATAACACTTGGCTTGGTACATGGATAGGAAAGGTTTAGAGGGATATGGAACAAATGCTGGTAAATGGGTCTAGCTTAGATAGTGTATCTTGGTCGCCATGGGCAAGATGGGCTGAAGAGCCTGTTTCCATGCTATCTGACTATGACTCTATGAGATGACGTTGAAGATAAATGGACAGAAACAGCAGCAGGTTATGAATGAACTGCCCCCTGATGGGTGTTGCTCAGGGGATTGGTTTCATCCTCGTTTTGCTAAACCAGAATTCATCTCTTTATTTAAGAAAGGATGTTAATGGGTTGGAAGCAGATCAGAGAAGATTTACCTGACAAATTCCTGGCTTGGGTGGGTAGTGTTACGGGGACAGGCTGGGCTGGTATCTGTCAGTGTCTCGAAGAATGAGAGGCGGAGTGATTGAAACCTGAGGGCTTTCGACAGGATGGATGTGCAGAGGCTGTTTCCTCCCGTGGGAGAATCTCAAACTCAGGGGCCACCATTTAAAAAAGGGTTGACCATTTTTAAGACACAAAAAAAGGCAAAATATTGTCTCTTAGAGGACAGTCAGTGTTCGTCTTTTCCTAGAAATGGAAACTTCTAGGAATTTGTAAATATTTTTAAGGCAGGGCGAGATGCAGGAATGGGCAAGAGGTTACATAGATAGGCAGCGGGCTGCACAACGGTAGAGCCAATGCCTCACAGCACCAGAGACCCCGGTTCGATCCTGACCTCGGGTAATGTTTGTGTTCAGAGTTCGTTCTCCCTGAGACCGCATGGGTTTCCTGTGGGTACTCAGGTTTCCTCCCACATCCCAAAGGCGTGAGGGTTTGTAGGTTAATTGCCCCTTGTGTGTAGGGAGCGGATGAAAAAGAGGGATAACATAGAACTAGTATGAACGGGTGATTAATGGTGGGTGTGGACTCGGTGGGCGGAAGGGACTGCTTGCATGCTGCATTTCCGAACAAAACTAAAGATGTGGAGTTCAGTCAGAACATTAAATTACAACAGAAGCCAGGTCTGAATGACCTCTTGAAGCTCATTGTCAACCCTCCAGTAGTAAGTTGGACCTCTCAGCTTCAACGCTTCCGTGACCAATACAAATTCACAACGCCTCTCCGTTTGATCCAGAGACTTTCTTTCTATATCCCCACCTGCACGTCCCAAGGTTAATTTTTTAATAAAATCCCAGTATATAACAAGCAGGGGAAAAAAATGGGTCACTTTCAAACGTGATGTGAAAGGTATTTTTTAAATTACTGCTTTGGCTGTCCTGGTTGCTATTTTAGATTCCGCACTGCTGTCTTTCATCGCCACGTCAGTTCCTATACCCAGAAGGGTAAAGCTGCCTGTTTCCCAAAGCATTCCTTAGCAGCTGCCGATGTTGCGCTCTGGTTGGTGAGCAGGAGGTGTAGCCCGGGGCACCAGTCAGTGCTACATTCCCTCTCAAGCAACCCCCCCCCACCCATCACCCGACCGCGAGCAGCCACACACCAGACTGTGCTTCATCTAATGATGTGACAGAGCACTGGGAAAGTAGACCCAATACCCGCCAAAAAGAAAGGCATGAAGTGCTGGAGTAACTCCGCGGGATCTCTGGAGAACATGGATTGGTGACGTTTCAGGTTGAGACCCTTCTTCAGACTGTTGGAGTCGGGGAAGAGAACTGGAGAAGAGAGATGGGGCACAACAAAGTTTGGCAAGTGATAGGTGGATACAGGATAGCAGCAGGAATCGGGGGGGGGGGGGGGGGGGGGGGGGTGGGCAGCGAGAGAGGGTCTCACAAAACCTCCGTCAGAGAGAGGAGGAGAACTTCAAAGTTAGCATAACTTGAGAAGATGTTGCAGTGGAGCAGTCAAAATGGAGACGCAATGAAATGCAGACACTTGTTTACAAAAAAAAATACACAAAGTGCTTGACTGTCTCAGCGGGACAGGCAGCATAGGCAGCATCTCTGGAGAAAAGGAATAGGTGACATTTCGGGTCGAGACCTTTCTTCAGACCATCGGAGTGAGTTGAACGTCTTCAAAGTAGTCTTACCTTGAGGAGATTTTTTGCAGTGGAGCAGACTAAATGTGTAGGAAGGAAGTGTAAATGCTGGTTTACACCGAATATAGACAAAAGATGCTGGAGCAATTCAGCGGGTCAGGCAGCATCTCTGGAGAAAAGGAACATGTGATGTTTCGGGCAGAGACCCTTCTTCAGTTAGATGAGTTGCTACTCTTTAGTAAGCTTGCGTTCTATGCACATGCTCTACCCGAAGATCAAATTAACATAATTATTTCAGTAAAAAAGGACATCAAATCAGCTGCTGGATTTGTCGTCCATCTGGGGTTCAGACAGAAATGTATTGACATTTTATAGATTTTAGTTTTAGAGATGCAGCATGGAAACAGGGCCTTCAGCCCACTGAATCCGTGCTGACCGGCGACTACCCATTCACAACGGCTTTGTTATGTCACTTTCCCATCCATTCCCTACACACATACAGAGGCTGGTTAACCTACAAACCTGTTCCGATTCAGGACATATGGCAGTAAGACTCTCTTAACTCTGGCTAAGGCTCAGTAACCATAGAGCTGTTACTCTCCATCAGTTACAGGCACAGAAGCATCAACTTCAGCTCTTTCAACACAGAGTGACAGGCACAAGGAGGTTTAATAGTAAGATTAAATGAGAACTTACCAGTTTGAAGTTTGATCATTATTTTATGAGGAGTTACGATGAGGGATTACGTGAAGAATCCCCGCCAGAGCGCATGCTTGTCATACTTCAAAGCAGCGGCGTGAAAACACAGAAACCCAATAGCTGAAATAACATAGTAAGGCTTTTAGAAGACTAGAACTACCAGATGATCCTTTAGATTATGAGGGTGGGAGTGGAGGGCACGTAATCCCTCATCGTAACTACTCATAAAATAATTATCAAACTTCAAACTGGTAAGTTCTCGTTTAATCTTACTATTTTACTTCAGAGTCATGTGAGTGACTACGTGAAGATTTCAAAGCTCTGGGATTTCATGCCGCAGTTCCATACGACACACTGCCTTGGTTGTCACAGGATAACCAAATAATGTATCAAACACTGTTTAATTTATACAATAATTCTGTTAAACAATAAAATTTTACACAACAGTAATAACCCCTCTTTCGCAGGGGAAATTACAAAGGAGAACTCAAACAGAACCCAAAACAGCTTGCCTAATCTTTGCATTGCGAGGACAGGTTTGTCAGAAACCCTAAAAGGTTCCTTAACTGGACTATCCTGCGGTGAGGATTTGGTCTAATGGCACGTCCTGCGCCTTTGCTGCTTACGTTGATGCCGCCCTGGTGGAGTGATTTAAACACATCAGTGTCTATCCAGCAAAATGCAAACCTGTTTCGGTCATCTAGCAATTGTTTGTACTGACACCTTTGTATGAGGTTTTATGTGGCTGATGCCCATCGCTGTTTCAGAGCCTCTGAGACTCTTGATGACCTTGATATTATTAGCTCAGATGCGTAATTACATATAGTCTTAGATCAATGGGTATATTTTAAGCTTATTTTGGTTCCAGCCATCCCTGGCCTGCTCTGTTTGATTAGATCGTATGCATAAAACACAATATCATCTACAGAAGAATGCATTCCAGTCAAACCTTTTGCAATATTTGGATCCATAATGCTGCACCATGAACATGATCACTTTGAGCGTGAACTTCCTGAAAGGCAGAGATGTAATTGGAGCCCATTGCCAAAGCAGTGTGAGAACTACGCTCACATCCCAGATTTCTGAATATGTATGTCTGGGAGGGTTTTGTTAAAATACCTTCTATGAATCGTCCACCAATAGATGAGATCCGACAGAGTGTTGTCCGGACCCTTGCCCTAAGTAGGAGGACAAAGTACTTCTAGCACTGTAAATTGCACTATAGCTTAACTGCTCGTCAAAATGCAATGTAGCCAGGACCTCCAATACATCCGGTATGCCTGCAACTTATGATAAGATGTATTTAACTGTAAACAGGACATCTCCCATTTTTTAATATGAGATACATATTGCTTTTTAGTACTATCTCTCCAGACCATCGTAATCACATCGACGGTTCTACTCAATAGTCTGAGTCCCTAGAGCAGTCTGGTCAGAAGATACAAATCAATAAATTAATATGCTCATGTAAAGGGGAACTTTCCTCCTGTCCCAGTGTGAACCAACAAGTTACTGTAATTGGGATGATCATGAATGCTGTGTCATCCGTCTAAAACCAATAGGACCATGCTGTGTGGACCAGTTTAGAACCCACTAACACCTAAGTGTAGTCATACTCCATTTTGGTGAGACATTGATTGAATGAGGAAGAAATGGGGAAGCATAAGAACATACATCCCCAATGTAGCGAGAATGTATCCTCCGCTACTGCCCCTAGATTTAGTTCCCATGCCGAATACAGGTACTGATAATTTAACCCAGATACAACAGATCTATGAGTGGCAATCCATACCAGCTAACAATGATTTTGAAACTTTTGTATTCTTAATTCATTTTATGTTTGTCATGGAATTTACATGACCTGGTGTCTGCAACTTTGGCATTATCTCTACCTGATAGGTAAATATCTGAGACCCAGATGTCCCTTGTAATGCACCAGTGCCAGATAAGGCTAGGCAGACTGTTACAGAATAATGACCTCATTCTACCCATGTGATTGATATGGGTACCAGCTGTGGTATTGTGAATCTGAAGCTGCACATGCAATTATGCTTTGTTGAGCAGAATTCTTTAGGCCATAGAATGCACCCAGCAATTCTACGCAGTTTACCCCAGCCTCTGCAGGGTGAATGCTTCTTTCACATTTTACCTGCCGTCCCAGCCAGACTTGATATCAGTGGCTCCTCATCATGAAGCTCACATCAGTTTGTAAACTAAGGTTATTGAGTCAGAATGTCGCTAGTACATCGCGAGACATTAGTTACAATTTTGGCCGCAGCCAAAGTACTGTCATGTTAATTAACCATTGATGACCTCAAATAGCCAATCATTCTAAATGGTACTAATCTAAGTTTAATTAGATGGGTGAGGACCTAACCTCTCAACAGGTGTGTGGTAGCTGAATATTTATCTTTCAGATCTATGGCTGCCAATATAACACCCTTTTTTATCCCAGTTACAATACTGAAATTTTTATTTAAACCTTTTATACTGGACCTTAAGTATGTTCCGGCCCAGAATGACTCGACACCCACCATCGTCCTTTTGGGTGGGGAATTGGACCCAATTGTTAAGGCTGATATGCATCATCCACCTGTAGAGTTAGTGGTATTGAACCCCAATACCAAACTATGTCTATTTTGTACGAGTGGATGTACTTCCGAGATACCTATTCGAGATCCCCAGATACAGTCCAATATTCACTTACTGTTTCATAATCTGAAAGAATATTGTTTTGAGGTGGCATCCTGGCCTCTGTTTTAGTCTCATTGTCCAGTTATTCCCCTAGGTACTAGAGGATCTGCGCAAGGCTGTGAACCGTGGGATGAGCGTAGGCTGGATATTTATTCGTAAATATTAAACTAACAAATGGGTACAATTCCTGCTTCCACCAGTTTTTTGTATATTTTTTTTTTAGGTCTTTTGCAGCCTTAATTCATGTGCCCTCATGATGCGCTCCTTTAGAGCGATGCACAGTAAACAGGTGTTTGATATGTGAATTTTTTCCCCCCTTATGAAGTCCTGGAACTGGTGAGGACCATTAATTTGCTGGCCGAATTGTCATCCCCGACTTCACCGGTATGGTAAATTGCAAACCCCATCCGGGACACCTGGAGCGTGGCTCTTATGCTTTGGTGTACGCACATAAGCAGTGACACCAACTTCAGGGTCAGCATTCTACTGCCCTGGCTCTCCCGGCTGATGCGCACGGGAAGTCACACACAGCCCTAACCGAGGTGCTGGTGTGAGGGGTCCCCAAACTTCAGGGTCAGCATCCTACTGCCCTGGCTCTCCCGGCTGGTGCTCACGGGAGGTCATACACACAGCCCTGTCAACAGGTACTTGTGGCGCGGCTCTCCCGTAGGCCTGCGCTGTGAAAAAGTTTGGTGTCAGCAGCCCATTGACCCAAACTGGTCTACCCTTTGCCACAGGGAGACCTTGAGCAGCCCTCTCCTAGGCGCTGCTGGCACGGCTCTCCCGTAGGCCGGCAGTTTCACACATGAAGCAGCCCCATCGCAGGCACTGCCAGCGCGGCTCTCCGTAGGCCAGCTCTGTGACAGATACGGCGTCAGTAGCACACTGACCCATCCTGGTCTCCCCCTCCAGCAGGGAGACCTTGAGCAACCCTGTCCTGAGGCATGGCTGGCGCTGCCTCTCGTAGAGGCCAGCGTTTTTCCCCCCATGAAGCAGCCCTGTTCCAGGCACTGCTGGCGCGGCCTGTCCCATAGGCCCACGCTATTATAGTGGAGTCTCACTAATTTGGTAGTGTGAATTTGTAAAGGATGAAATACCCTTATTATCGAAGAGGAACTTGCAGCCCGACTCGCCTGAGTTCCAGTAGGGCTGCACAGGTTCTCTCTCCCTCCAATTTACCTCCATGCCTGGGGCACCGTGTCTGTGAGTCGCTGACCGACTGTCAGCGACTCTAGCATTATTTAAACGGCAACCCCGCAGGCTGGAAGCCACTGACTGCTTTGTCAGCGGCCGTTATCTGGAAACCTGATCCTTTTGCCAGCTATCCGCTTCTGCGGTCAGACCGGGGTCCCCCCCCCCCCCACCACCCCCATAGCCGGCTTAGGCATCGGACCTCCGATAAATCCGGCAGTAAACCTCTGTAAAGAGAGGCTCCTGCTCGATCAAAGAACGCTGGTAAGTAAAAAAACACTTACCTTCTAGATTGAAACTTACTGCCGGCAGGAACGTTGCCCCACCAGTCCGGTGCTTGCCAATGCCTCTGACATAATGACAAGCATGCGCTCTGGCGGGGCTTCTTAATGTAGTCACTCACGTGACTCCGAAGTAAAATTGATATTAGGTATTGCAACGTTTGAATTAATTGAATAAATTGATGCAAAAGATCCCTTTTGCAAGCGAGGAGTTTGCGCATTGGAGTGCAGCAGGGGAGCGCAGTGGGAAGTACCCCAGCCCACACCCAGCAGGGTGGTCACAAAACCATTCACACAGGAGCTCCGAACTTCCTTGCACTTCACAGGGAATCCCAACACTATGGTTATCAAATCTGCCTCGGTGCAATTGGGAAAGTGTAACAGCCCGAAGTAGGACGTATTACATTGGAAATGACTGTCTGTGGCTTTGGTTTAGTAATGTACATTAAGTAATAAATACCAATAAATCAAATATACCAAGCATCTGTTCCTTATTCTACATTACTAAACCACATTCAAGATCATTAGTTTCAAACATGCTTCTCATTGTTCTGATGCATTATTGCATTAATACAAAATAAAGTGCATTCAGACTTCAATATTAGTGGACCCAAGTTAACAATTTAATTCCCTTTAAAAGATCTGTGGTAATTTAAAAAATAATAATTTGTTCCATCTGTCATATTTATGTTTTTTTTTGTTGCTTTTACATTATATTGGCCTTGGGCAAAAAGTAGAAAAAAAGCATTTTGTTTTGTAATGGGAAAGAAGTGTATGCATAATTAAAATTCCCGATATCCCAGTGTGGGTAGTACACTCACAGTGACGTTCCCACTGCGGCTCTGTCATCTCCCAGAGGATTTGCTGTGAAACGTAGAGAGAAAGCCTAGAGACATGTGCCTGGGAACATGGACGATGAATAAGGTCATGAGGTCATGAGAAATAGTACAATTAGGCCATTTGGCCCATCAATCATAGCTGATCTATCTCTCCTTCACATCCCCATTCTCCTGCCTTCTCCCCATAACTTCTGACACCCGTACTAATCAAGAATCTATCTATCTCTGCCTTAAAAAATTTCCACTGACTTGGCCTCCACAGCCTTCCGTGGCAAATAATTCCACAGATTCACTACCCTCTGACTAATGAAATTTCCCATCATCTCCTTCCTAAAAGGACGTCCTTCAATTCTGAGGCTATGACCTCTAGTCCTAGACTCTCCCACGTGGAAAAATCCTCTCCACATCCACTATATCCAAACCTTTCACTATTCTGTATGTTTCAATGATGTTCCCCCTCATTCTTCTGAACTCCAGCGAGTACAGTGTCAGTGCTGACAAACGCTCATCATAGGTTATCCTACTCAGTCCTGGGATCGTTACATTGAACAGAACTCAGTCATTTCCAGCTCATTGTGCACCTCAACCTCTGCATGTGGCCTCCTGTACATTGGCGAGGCTAAGC
Organism: Okamejei kenojei; assembly: GCA_035221665.1. Taxonomy (NCBI): domain Eukaryota; kingdom Metazoa; phylum Chordata; class Chondrichthyes; order Rajiformes; family Rajidae; genus Okamejei; species Okamejei kenojei. Next base: position 14,981,588 of record CM069151.1, read on the forward strand.
ATCGACTTGGCGACTGTTTCGCCGAACACTTGTGCTCGGTCCGCCAACACCTGCTGGCTCTCCTTGTTGCTAACCATTTTAACTCCCCTTCCCATTCCCACACTGGCCTTCCTGTCCTGGGCCACCTCAATTGCCAGAGCGAGTCCACACATCAAATGGAGGAATGGCACCTCATATTCCGCTTGGTAGCTTACAGCCCAACATTCAAGTCTCCAATCTCAGGTAACCTCTAACAACCCCTTCCCCTCCCTTTCTCCTCCACACCCTCCTGGACTCAGAACTATTTCTCCCCTCCTCTTCAGTCTCCGCCCATATTCCTTCTTCAGGCTTCACAATTTGCAACTCTTCAATCCTTTTCTCTCACACCTTCTGTTTTAATCTCTGGTCTTTGTCCAATCATATGTCCATCAAAATCCCTTCTTGCCTATGTTCACCGATTACACACCATGTTTTGTCCTGCCCCTACTCCCTCCCCAACCATACCACACTCAGTCTGTAGAAGGGTCCCGACCCAAAACGTCACCTGTCCATGTTCTCCAGAGATGCTGCCTGACCCGCTGAGTTACTCCAGCACTTTGTGTCATTTTCAGTCATTTCAGTGTTGTTTCAATGAAATCATGAAGAGTTAATCAATATGAGAACCTAACACTTCTTGCCAAGAATACTCCAGACAAAACCATAGCATGAAGCTAATTTCTCCTTAAATCCCACATCTCCTGAAATCTTACATCTCCGTTTACTGATCCCTCTGCTAGGACACTTGTCACCGGTCACTGTGCACGTCCACTTAGTGGCGGCTCCTCAGGTTGTTGTAGTAAGGGAGTGATGCTGAGAACTATATTCTGCATTATGTGCCTTCCCCTTTGCTCTACCTATTGTACTTGAGTTTCGCTATGTGTGGTATTATCTGAGGATCGTAGTGACAGCCCATAAATGCCTCCAATTCCTTAGAAGATTGTGGAGATTCGATATGTCAAAATAGCACATAGCACACAGTGGCATGTGACACAGAAGACCCTTTGGAAATAGCATCTGTACAAATTTCCATGCACTGTTCAATCCAAAGTCCACCCACTTCCAGCTTTGCAAATGCCTGAGTTTGCCAACACCATTTTGGTTCATCTGGGAACCACAATTCTGTCAAGTCTTTGGGTGTCTCGCCTTGGTGATGCTGCCGGGTCAGTGGTGGCACTGTTCAAGCACTAACGGCAAAGGCACAAGAATGTGAAAATCCCATTCTTAATTCCATCAGACAGCCTATGAGGGTCGAGCTTGACGTGCTTTTACTCCAGTGTCTGGGCTTCCAGGGCAACTGCGGAGGCCAATGTGGGTACTGCCGACTTTTTCACAGACGCTTTGCATTGTTCAAGGGGATGGGTGGGTGGATAGTCTGTGAGGAAATGTGCTCCTTCTGCTTTGATGCTGGGTTTCTGCGTGCTCCCGATAAAGGTATTCCAGGTTCTCAAGACCCATGCGCTCTTTGACACGGCTCCCCGATGAAGAGGAAGATCTGAACACCCAGACCTACCACATGGCTTGCAGAAGGAACTGAGCTGGCATGCACCAACTCCTCAACCAAGCCGCAGATAGATGAATACCCCACTAACTGGGGCAGGTGCAGGGTGCCTTCCTGCTGTTGAATGGGTGCATTGTGTGAACTATACACCAGAGAGTTACCAGCAACACTGCCTTTGCAAAACCATCCACTGGAAGGATAAGGGAACCAAAGTCACATCCCAAGCATCAAGGTCTTCATTATCGTCACTGGGCTCCATGGAATAGATTGACTTGTTGCTGCTCCCAAACTGTGAGAGAGTTTTGTGAGGGAACACCGTCTGGAGATTGTGGGTACTACAGCAACATTTAAAATAGATTGGGAACAGGTCTTCTTTTCGTGTCCATCTTGTTACAAATGTTGGCCTCGCTGTCATCGTCCGTCCTGAAAAGGACACAAGCTTCCGGCGACAATCAGTGGGAGCCATCACTTGTTGCAATAGATGACGGTGGTAGCAGAATTAGCTCAGGATACTTCCAGTTTCCAGCCCCGCGATGTGGACACTTCTGCTATGGGGCCATTTGGACAGGTACATTGAATAGGAAATGTTTAGAGGAATATGGGCTAAACGTGAGCAGGTAGACTAGACCAGATGGGGCATTTTGCTCGGTATGGGCTAAATGGTCTGTTTACATGCTGTGCAACTCTATGACTATATTACTTTGTTTGACCTGTCTGTGCCTTATCTATGTGTGTCTCACCCATACTGGGGCAGTTATTGCCTCTTCTAATGTGCGTATAGTTCCACATATTGGTTGGGTGTGTTTAAAGTCAAATATATTGAGATTGCAAGCGTCACTCTTCATTCTCTCTAGATATCAATTAATGTGGGGACTGGGGCTTTTCAAATGCATCAGGTATTGAAGTGCCATCAGGTACTTTCCATTACTGTGATTTGTGTTTCCTCATCACCTCCATGGGAAGCATTGCCTCAGCGCAGTGAATCAGGCATCTGACACTTGATATTCAAAGGAGCCACAGAAGAATGTTTTGGTTCTGGTGTCCAACCAAAGCTGTAGGACCATGATTGCTACTTTTGGTCAGAGCCCTCAGCAAGGGTTTGCAGGGGAAAAAGAGACAATAGACAGCAAATTGCTCAGATGGGAAAGAGTAAATGATTCCGACGGGCAGGAAAAAGTCAGAGGGAAATGGAGAGGAATGTCAGGGACTATATCACCCCCTGAAATTCCGAATCATCAATGCACAGAAAGGCTTAATGCTGATCTATAATCTTTCATTAATGATACAACTTCAGATTGCTTGTGTACAAACCACACTGTTTGTAAGAATGTCATCGCTGTTCATTTGAGCAAATAGTTTGAGCAACACATCTCTTAGTCCGTGTACTTTATCAGACGAGTGCACCACAGATGGTTAGAGAGTTGTCCTACATTCCAAGCATGGATAGTTAAACTCCCGTAGGCAACATTTACAGTCAAGTGCATTTGGAAAGAAACACTTCCTCAATTAAAGCTATATCCTCTTCCCAACCTTTTGATGAAGGCCAGTTTATCATATGCATTCACTTTTGATATCTATAGAGGTGCATCATCAACCTTTGTAATATCGAGGTCCTGACCAGTAAATTTAGTCATTTCACTGGGACGTGGCTGTGGGTAGGAAGGGCTTAGATTGCCAAATGCAATCAAATGGGACTAGCCTTAATGAGGCATCTGGGTCAGCACCGATGAGTTGGGCCGAAGGGCCTGTTTCCGTACTATATGATTGATAGCATCACACCTCACCAGTGCTAGCAGCCTCACCAAGCTCATGTCATTCATTTTGAGATGAAAGGAAGTCATATGGTCACTGGCAGAAGATGCTTCAGAATGAGGCAAGTCTTGGTGAGTTCATACAATCATAATATGGAAAGATCCCGATGTAACCACATCCAAGGGAAGCTTCAAGAACTCATCACTTTTTGTACACGAAAGGTGGTGGGTGTATGGGACGAGCTGCCGGAGGAAGTAGTTGGCGCAGGTACTATTGCCAATGTTAAAAAAAACATTAGACAGGTACATGGGTAGGTCAGGTTTAGAGGGATATGGGCTAAACACAGGTAGGTGGGACTAGTGTAGATGGGTCAGTGTGGGCAAGTGGTCCGAAGGTCCTGTTTCCATGATGTATGACTCTATGACTCTATGATTCAAGAAGCTCATTCCAATCCTTTCACCGCAGTGTTCAATCACTCCCGCATTGATCACACAACTTTTGTTTCTACTGTGGAAGAGTATTTTATATCATACCTCGCGTATTCTTTCCGTGAACAATAGATTGTGTCCTTTTGATCCACATAATTTAACTTTATATGCTGCATTAAGAATTTTAATTCTCCTAACAACTATATAGTTTGACAAGGTTGTCTCTTTCCTATTTCTTTCTTATCTCATTCCCAGGCTGATCAGACACAATGTCTTCAATCAATCATAGGCATGGGGTCATAGAAAGTACAGAATGGGAAACAATCACTTTGACCACAATTGTCCATGTTGACCAAGACCAAGGTGGCATTCTGGGTCAGTGCCATTTACCTGCATTTGGCCCATAGCCCTCTAAACCCTTCCTATCCATATATCCTTCCTATCCAATATCTATTAAAAATCATAATTGTATCCATTATTATAGCTTCCTCTGGCAGTTCATTACAGATAAAGTCAATCCTGTGTGAAAAAAATGCCCATGAGGTTATTCTTAAATATCTCCCCTCTTACCTACGTCCTCTAGGATTAGAATCCTCTACGTTGGAAAAAGTCTATCAGCGCACTGTCCATTATAAGGTGGAATTGTCAACTCTTCTAATACATTAGAAACTAAACTAAACTAAACTTGTAATACTTCTGCCCATACTGTACAACAGTGTGGCCGGTGGTGTTTAGTATCGTCTGGGAATGTAGACATCTGTGAGTGCCATTGTGCAGTCTCTGCAAACACCAATTAATGTTGAGGTTTGGGCATTTCTAACATATGTAATAGTTTAGTTTAGTGTTGAAATACAGTGTGGAAACAGGCCCTTCGACCCAACAGATCCGTGTCGATCAGCGATCCCCCTACATTGGCACTATCCTACACACCACGGACAATTCACAATTTTTACCAAAACCAATTAACCTACAAACCTGTACGTCTTTGGAGGACACCAGAGTGCCCGGTGAAAAGCCACACAGTCACGGGGAGAACGTACAAACTCCATACAGACAGCATCCATAGTCAGGATCGAACCTGGGTCTCTGGCGCTATAAGGCGCAACTCCACCGCTGCGCCACCATGCTGACCAAGTAGTTGGACATTTGAAGAATTTCTGTAATGTGCATTACTATGTAGACGCCTGGCCTTTCAATTCTATTAGAGATAAATGTCACTCAGTAACATTAACCAATGTTGCTTAGCTAATCCACCTGTGGGATGAAACATGACAAGTGAAGATTTATCTTCTGTCAGTCCAAATGGATATAATATGCCTGGGGAATCACTCATAACATTGGAGCCAATTTACTGGCCCTTTGATCTGAGATACCACAGATCTCCTTATTTATTTGAAAATGGAGCTGGAGAGATTTCTCAAATCCTCATGTCAACCTTCGGACCACTTGCCCACACGGACACAAGGAATGGCAGAATCTGGAATCATGAGCAAAACACAAAATGCTAGAGGAACTCAGTGGGTCAGGCGGCATCTGTGGAGGGAATGGACAGGCGAGGTTGGGATTCTCATTCGGAGTCCCCTCAGCCCATCAAGTCTATACTGGACTCAGAGCATCCCCATCAATCTCATTCTCTCACATGGAGACACAGGGAAGGGAAGATGCTGGGATCCTGATTAAAACACAACGACTGGAGGAGGTCAGCGGACCAGGCAGCATCCGTGGAGGGTTGTCATGTTCCTCCACAGATGCTGCCTGACCCGTTGAGATACTGCAGCATATTTCTCTCACATATCTCTTCTGGTTCTTTTGGGGGGTTTTTTCCCCTTCAGATTAGCTGGGACACTGTAAAAGTTTGGATCACATTTCTGACCCGTGGACTTGGCTTATGTTTCCGTTGTACTTTGTCCATCTCTTTCATTACTGGCCTGCAATGATTTATGGTCTAATGCACAAGGCAAGTAAATATTCTGCCTCAGGCAGCTTCCTTTCAAATGTTCATGGAACAGCTCCTCACAAAGCACTGAACCTGCCAATGGCAGGCCAAGTGTAAACTCTTAAAGAAAATTTATGTTATCAGCTACCAGCATTTTCATCATGTTTAGAAAAACAGATGTTCACAACTAGACCGCGTGGTTCATCAGGTCTGTGCTGGAGTTTTCCTTCGGTGCTAAAGGATTCAGTTCCTCTATGGCCCGTGACGTCCTCATTGTAAATTGAAAACAAGAATTTATGGTTTATACAGAGTATTATTTACTCAGTCTATTTGCTCTCAGTCCCCCTTTCTCCCAGCTTTCCAAGGTCTCTTTATGCTCTTTATGCACCTCATTCTACCTTTATTTCTGATCAAGGTAACCCTTGTAATCTTCCCTCCACTCCTTGACCTGCCAGTATTGAACAAACCATCATATTTTCATCCCTACTCCCCCCCCCCCACCCCCCCCCCCCCCCCCCCCCATTCCCACTTCATCCCTCCAAATGACAAAGAGTTCACACGAACAAGCAAAAATCCTTTTAGACTTTGCTAAATTATCTTTTGTTTTGCTGGGAGTTTTGGCTTTGTTCCATCTTTGCAAAGCAAGAAATTAAATTGGGTAAGAATGTGGATGCTTGTCTTGCAGCATCAATGTAAGTCATCAGCATTTATCATTTTAATCTCAACAAAACATAACAGGAGAGAGTCGGAACATCGTGCAAATGAATTAATTGTTCACAGACAAACTCTGTCAACCAGAACTCCGACCTTCATGCCTGGAAAATAATATCAGCATTGAACCTCACCTGCAAACTCACTTCTGCATTTCACAAAGTCTTATTAACGGCAGATGTCCAGCCTGTGCAACTGAAAAAGATTCCTTCTGACTCATTCCTATAGCATGTTTTTTGAGGGATTGTCGAGAACTAGTCTTACAGAAGTCTTAAAGTTCTGAAATTAAGAATAAAAAGAGATCAGGATGTTTGCCTTTACATTGTTTGCCATTAATACAACAGTTAATATTGTTTAGCTGCTGCAACCAAGTTCATGTTGTGAAGAATCCTTTGATATGGATAGCTCCAAATAAATTTGTATTGGGATTCAGAAGATAATCTGCAGTGCAGATAAGTGCAGCCTTGGGCAAATATGTTTCCTTACACTTTCCCTTGGCTTTGTTAATCTATTGATAGGTGATGAAATAGTTTTTTTAAATGCTCTGTCTCTTTGGCAGAGAAACCGCCTGAGTAACTCATGACCATAGTCATGTTCCTCAACAAGGATCGGATCTCTTCATACACTTGCTGGAAGCAGTAAATTATTTGCATTTTGCGCCATTTGCGAGACTATTGTTCTGGTCTGCCCTGTGTGAACTCAGGCACTGTGAATAAACAAGGAACTGCAGATTCTGTTTTCCAAATAAAAGACACAAAGTGCTGGAGTAACTCAGCAGGGTCAGGCAGCATCTCTAGAGAATTTTCATAGGTGACGTTTTGGGTCGGGACCGTATTCCTTCCTCTAGCTTCACACCACCTATCTCTTCTACCTGTATCTCCCACATTTTGTCTTTTCATATTTTCATATCTCTTTTTTTGTCCAACTCATGCCATCAACCCCCACCCTCCCCCCCCCCCCCCCATCGGTCAGTTGCATTCACCTATCACTTGTTAGGCTCAGTCATGCCTCCACCTCTCAGTTCTATTTTCCCTGCCCCTCCCCACCACAATCAGCCGGAAGAAGGGTCCCAACTAGAAACGTCACCTGTCCATGTTCTCCAGAGTCGCTGAGTTACTCCAGCACATTGTGTCTTTTTATTTCAGCCAGTGTGAAGATGCATCTGATGCTTAACCACAAGCAGATGCATGTGACGTTCTGCACAGGACCATGCACCAGTGTCGGCAGCAAAGATTGCAACGGAAATGGCGCAAATTTCAAACCCATCTGATCACCATCTGTGAATGGACCATAATGTCTACACTCTTTATCAGGCAAGATAATTTTAAATATATTTAAGTTATGATTAATAAATATAATTGGGGACAAAAATGAAAACAAAATCTCCAAAAGAGAATCTTCCAAACAGGCTAATCAGTTGTTTTCTTCGAAGATAGACACACAATGTTGGAGTAACTCAGCGGGACAGGCAGCATCTCTGGGGAGAAGGAATGGGTGACGTTTCGGGTCGAGACCCTTCTTCAGACATTGATTTCTCAATGTCTTCCGGCAGCTCTGAGCCACTGAACATTGTTTCCACACTATATTCAATCAGTCATCAGCTTACTGCAGTGACCCGCCTCACAACCTCCTCACGACAGGTTGTTGCGAGTTGCATTTGACATAGAATTGCCCTTGCACTATAACTAATGGTATCATATTGCGTGTATGTAAATAAACAGGCTTTGTTCATGTTCACAAACTTAAACGAGAACAGTAGTTTAGAAGTTTATCTATCCACATCATCACTTTTTAAACAATGTTATTCAATATCGTGTTGAAAGCAATTTGCCTCTTTAGTGCAACTTGCCTCGTGTTTGATGTCTTTATATCAGATAAGCAGAAGTTTCTGCAACCAGCATTACCTTGTTTGTTCGATAATTAAGACCTGACAATTTCACTGCAAACTAAATGCAGGTGCAGGTTTCAGCTTATGTTTATGTACATCTCATGCATGAAAATTATGAAAAACGCAGACGCTGGACATCTGAAATGAAGCAGAGCGTGCTGGAAACATCCAGCGGGTCAGGCAGCAGCTGTGGAGAGAGAGAGAAACAGAGCGAGTGTCTCGGGTTCAATTGAGACATGATACTGTGGCACGGTGGCGCAGCGGTAGAGTTGCTGGCTTACAGCGCCAGGGACCCGGGTTCGATCCTAACTACTGGTACTTGTCTGTAGGGTGTTTGTACGTTCTCTCCGTGACCCGAGTGGGTTTGCTCCAGGAAGCTCCGGTTTCCTCCCGCAGTCCAAAGACGTACAGGTTTGTAGGCTAATTGGCTTGGTATTAATGTAAATTGTCCATCGTGTGTGTAGGATGGTACTAGCGTGTGGGGATCGTTGGTCGGCGAGGACTGAAGGTGGGCTGAAGGGCCTGTTTAAGCGCTGTATCTCTAAACTAAACTAAATTGACATGAAACATTAACTCAGCTGTTCTCCCCACAGATGCTGCCTGAGTTGCTGAGTTTTCTCAGCTTTCTGAGTTTCATTACATAGCTCACATTTTGTACAACGTTTAATCCAAGCAGCCAACAGATATTCATAGGTTTCAAATATCTATGCATGGATTATCCCTGCATATGTGTATACACAAGTGTGTGTGTATGTGTGTGTGAGAGAATGTGGAAATCTGTTGTTGTGTTTCTATCTGTGTGGTGGAACAGAAGATAACAGTTCCACACAGCTCTTGTGTTCAATTGGATTCTGAGTTAAGGATACATGTATCCCGTTAATATACTATGGTTTCACTGCCTTATGTGTAACTCTGAAAGGTATAATTTATTACATTCACAACAGTGCAAGCTGGAAAGACTCAGTTGAGTGGGGCCTATCTAAAGAGAGAGAAACAATGCTACGGATTCAGGTCAACGGTCTTTGATCAAACTTGGGGGGGCTTTTGACCTCCTACCCCACCACACACTCTCCTACTCCTCCCTCCCTTCCCTCCCCTCTCCTCCCGCATGACACATCTGCCCCTTCTGCTACTTTCTTCCCTCTGCTACATTCTTCCCTTCAAAGCTGTCTCACACCTTCTGCTTTAATCTATGGTCTTTGTTCTAACCATCTGCCTTTCAAAATCCTCCCTCGCCTGTGCCCACCTATTCCCTGCCATGCTTTTTCCTGTCTCTCCCCTTTTCCAGCTTTCTGCCCACCCCCCACAATTGGTCTGAAAAGAGTCCCGAGCCGAAATGTCAGCTATCCATGTTCTCCAGAGATGCTGCCTGACCCGCTGAGCGATTTCAGCACTTTGTGGCCTTTGATCAAAGCCCGATGAAGGATTCTCGACTTGAGATGTCAGCTCTGCGTTTCTCTGCATGGATCCACAGCTTCCAGCTGCTGATGACTCGGTGAGAAGATTGTGGTGGAACTGGTTGTGTTGTTCGGTGAGACAGAGGGAACTCCAGGGAAGTTTCCAAACTCACTCCCCACTTTCCCCCAGCATCACAGATGTTACACTTTGCCATTCATCTTGAAGTAAACAGACCTTCATCAACTGATGAAATAATTACCACTTAATGACAACTGATTTGGAAAACATGAGACTGGAACGGGAAGAGGAAATGAAATAATTAAATCAGCATGGAAATATCTACTTTCATGGTGTTTGAGTTTACAGAGGACGTTTTCACTGAACTCTACTGGCCCTGATATCTCTTGTCCATTAAAAGTCTTGCAAACCCATACCTTCAGTCATTTTTTTCTTATCTCTCCTAATTTCTTCCCCGGTCCACAGGACCAAGTTTGACGCAGTTCTTGGAGAAGGGTTTGGGATATTTTCACGTCAACTATATTAGTTTGGAGATACAACATGGGAACAAATCCTTTGGCCCACAGAGTCCGTGCCTGGTTCAGTGGATCATTTCCAGAATAGGAAGACAGGATGACACTATGAATGTTTTTTGTACTTCTTGAAGATACTCTTTATGGATAAAGTTTATTTTTGAAATTCAAATAAGAATTCACAATGGAGACGCAAAGAACCACAGATGCTGGAATCTTTAACAAAATGCAAAGTACTGGAGGAACTCAACGGGTCAGGTTGCATCTGTGGAGGAACTGAAGTAGGGACCCGACCCGATCACAGATGCTGCCAGACCTGCTGAGATCATCCAGCAATTTGCGTTTTGCTCACCAACCCACAGTACCCGGCCTCAACATTGTGTGATGTTCCATTCAGTTGGAAATTTCTGGAAAATTTACCATGGAGAGAACGTTTGGCCCCAACTGCGTTGGGCAGGTGATCAGTGGGGAATGATCTGGAGAGCAGGATGGATGGTCTTGGGGAAGGGGTGGGGCTCCCGGAGCAGACTCTTAATGTCATGAGGCTGAATGTTTCATCACAGAGCTCATCGACAAGCACCAGGAGCTCAATGGCCAGCAGAGAGACGGGAGCTCCCCATTAGGTCGCCCGCGCAAAGGTGGCGCCTCGCCCCACCACACACTGATCTCAAGGCGGCCTCAGTGGGGCTGAGGTCCCACCGTCCATCTCCTTGTGGGATCTCCTTGGTCAAGAGGCTCTGAGAGAGATGCAGTGGTGCTTTCTGTGGCTTGTCACATAAGGCTCCGTGATCTATGAACTGGTGCCAGGAATGCTGAGATAGTCATTGACTGCTGCTGGAAGATCAGCTCGGTGGAGAACGCACTGTGGACCGCTCGGGACGGCAGTTCAGTGTTAGATTTGCTGCCTAACATCGCCAGAGACTCGTGTTCAATCCTGACTATGGGTACTGTCTGTGTGGAGTTTGCACATTCCCCCTGTTTTTTCTCCAGGTGCTCTGGTTTTCTTCCACGCTCCCACACAGTTTACAGACTGATTGGTTTCAGTACAAATTTAGGGATTGAAGCATTGTAAGGGATGTATGGAATGGATGGCACAACTAACACAGAAAATGAGTGTCCAAATTGTATTTATCATCGTAATTCATTTTTGGAAGATAAATCCCAGGAATCCTACCTTTTGCCATTAGCATGAGACCTTGCAGAGTCTTGATGTGGTGGATGTCGAAAGAATGATTTCCCTTGTGGGGGACTCGTGATCTAAAGTTCGCTGCTTAAAAGTAAGAGGTCGCCCATTTACGACAGATTTACGACTAAAGATATTTCCTTTCACTGGGTCATGACTCCTCAAGCAGCGATGGAAGTGGAGGTTTTTGAATATTCCTAGCTCAAAAGTGGAGAGGTTCTTGACAAGAAAAGGAATGAACAGTTATTGGGAAGGGTGGGAGTGAGAATTCTGTCAGATCAGCATCCATTTTATTGACTGACAGAGCAGCCTGTCTGTCTGTAGATATTGTCCATGAGGAAAGACCTGTGTTTTCATTGTGTTTGCAGGAGTTCTCAATCAATGATATATTTTTAATGCATTGTCATTTTTACCACACAGCAACGATGGTACCAGTGCACATCATGTTTAAACAACATGATAGCAGCCTTCTCAGAACCTTTTCCCTCAAAGACTAGAGGGCAAAGCTTTAAGGGCAGAGGGGAAAGTCTAAAGGAGATGTGCAGGGCACGTTTTTTTACAAATAGTGGTGGGTGCCTGGAACATGCTCGCAGGGATGGTGGTGGAGGCAGATACAATAGTGGCGTTTAAGAGGCTTTTAGATAGGCGCATGTATATGCTGGGAATAGAGGGACATGGATCACATGCAGGCAGAGATTAGTTTAACCTGACATCATGTTCTGCACGGACATTGCGGGCCGGAGGGCCTGTGCTCCACTGTTCTATATTAACTGAAACATCTGTGAAGTTGATTCAGAGATTCACTGAAATAATGAAAAGGAAGCTTTCCCTTCCACACAGAACGGCCCTGGGAGCCTGGCTTGGACAAGGCAAACTCCTCAGGTGGTATCTCAATCTCAGCACGAACGAAGGCCTGGATCTGAATGCGCAGCCTCTGCCCCAGGGGTGAGAGGGGTGCAAACTGAACCCCCAACAAACATCTCAAATGGTCGGGAAATCAAGACCACCGAGTGATGCTCCCACTGCCACTGCCTGTACTGGGAGAGTTCAAGACAGTAAAATAGATAGCACCAGATTAAAGACTAAACATATTTTATAGGGAATGTCCAGACATACAGATACCATCGTTTCACTTTATTATGTCTTGAAGTCTTTGCCAGTTATGACCTCATTGGTTTATTACAATTGCATTTTGTGGGAAATCGTTCCAAAGTCATGTTTCTCATAAATCCTGTGTGGGGATTCAACAAAGATGCACAATTTCAGCCTCCTGGCAGAAGTTCACTTTATTCTCTGTCACAGCTGGTGAACAATCCCGTCCCGTGGCATAAAATGTCGATAAACAAATGCACACATTTTAGTCATCACACTGAGGAAATAATGTTTGATTCTGGACAGCAGCTGCACGCGAGGAGTGGGCCGGTCGGAGAGGGACTGGGGGTGTAACCTCCAGCGCCTTCAAGGTCGGCAGCAGGAGGCGCCCCCGAAACACAGAGGCAGTCGGGCGATGAGAGGGACGCGGGTTCGCGGACCGAGCCGGTCGAGGGCGACAGAGGAGGCCCTGCAGCGACCTGCGGATTAACTGAATCAGGAGCAGCTCCAGTATATCGAACGTGTGGACTGGACTTTGGATTTTTGTAAACGGCGCCAAAATATGGCGACTCGTGCATGTGCGAGCTTTGCAAAAATAATTTCACTGCACAGTGCATACATAGCGATAAAGAACCAGTGAACCATCGATTTCATCCCCTAGCAACCACAGATGCCTTTATTTACACCTTGTAGAACAAATAATCATTTACTGCATGGAAACAAGACATTTGACTCAGCTGATGTCAAGTCATTTCTCGGAATAAAAGGATGTACCTTTTGAAAGGAGATGAAGAAGAATTTCTTTACTCATTAGGTGGTGAATCTTGAAATTCATTGCCATAAATGGCTGTAGAGGCCATCATTGGGTATTTCTGAAGCGGAGATATACAGGTTATTGATTAGTAGGGGTGTCAAGGGTTATGGAAAGAAGGCAGGAGAATGGAGTTGAGAGGGAAAGATAGATCAGCCATGACAATGGCAGACTCGATGGGCCGAGTGGCCTAATTCTGCCCCTATGGTTTATGAACTGACGTACATCGGTGTTTATGGTTTAACCTCCCAGCCTGCTTGCCTGAAGTCCCACAGCATTGTCCTCTGCTTTGAACCAAGCGCTGCCTTGTATTACTAAGTTTGCCGAACCTGCATCATTCGATTCCACTCGCCAACCTATGTTGTACCAGGTTCCGCCTCAAAGCACTCTGATGAAAGAAGCTAAGACAGTCAAATTGAATCAACCACATTATTCTTATTTTACTTGAGGAAAAGGGCGGCACGGTGGCGCAGCGGTAGAGTTGCTGCCTTAAGGGCCTGTCCCACTTTCACAACCTAATTCACGACCTCTGCCCGGTTTGCCCTTGACTCGTACTCGCAGCATGGGCATCATGAGGTCGTAGGAGGTCGTAGGTAGGTCGTTGGTAGGTCATGATGTTAGTCGTAGGTTCTCGTGGCATCAAGTAGGTCGGGGCGTTCCTCTAGCCTGATGAAAAATGTCCACAAGTAAAAAAGGTCGTGAATTAGGTCGTGAAAGTGGGACAGGCCCTTTACTGTGCCAGAGACTCATGTTCGACTGTGACCACGGGTGCTTGTCTGTACGTTGTCACCATGACCTGTGGGGGTTTTCTCTGGGAAGCTCCGGTTTCTTCATACACTCCAAAGACATACAGGTTTGTACGTTGATTGCCTTGCACACATGTAAATTGTCCCCAGTGTGTAGGATAGTGTTAGTGTGCTGGGATTGCTGATCTGCGCGGAGTCGATGGGCTAAAGGGTCTGGTTCCGCGCTGCATCTCTACACTAAACTAAACGTGTGACTTCACCCTTGTGCAACAATACCTTCACAACAATGCCACGGTGAAGTAAATCTTGTTCAGTCGCTGCACTTGTAAAGTTTGTAGTCAACCTCCTTGGGATGTCCCTTATGCATGGAAATATGATCGCTATTGAAATCTTTCTATCCTGAAGGCTGGGACCTTAACCTAACCCAGATGTGGAACCTGCCTGCTGCAAGGAGCAGGGATTTAGGCAGCTTGGGCCCATGACATCAATGGCACAATCATGGATAAACATACGCCCAATACATCAGTGATAGAAAATCCGCCGGCAGTTTTATTTCTCCACAGGAAGCTGCAGAGTTCTGAACGGCCGAGACATTAATTGGCATTGGGTGCTGGTCCAGGAAAACTGAGCGGAGGAAATGACTCAAGGTTTTAGGAGCTATGAGCACCTTCCTTTGCGCGCCTCACCACAGGATGGGAGCCGTGTTTGGCAGGGAGGAGGGAGAGCGGGAGTGAGAAAGTGAGGAGGTAACTGTCGAAGGTTGGGTTAGGTCTCAATTCACTGCTTCTATCAGAGCCTGGATCCAGGGCTTGGTTGGGAGGCAGGGACTTACTGGGACTTTGGTCGGCGTCACGTAAGAGGTTAGATGAGGAGTGAATTTGAAATTCTCGGTAGATCCAGGACTGGAAGTAGGTTAGTGGCTGGGTGGGGGGGGGGCAGTCAGTCAGAAGATGGGGACCTCTTTCATTTGGGTTTCCAGCCCGAGTGACAGAGGAGTAGCTCTGGGGAGTAGCTCTACAATGAGGAGGCTTTTTGAGTGTTTCACCCAACAAGGACCAATTTCCACATGGCTCTAATGGAGCTTTGCACAGACAAGTACGTCATTCCGTGCCTGTCTGATGTTCGTAGGTTATAGGAACAGAATTAGGCCATTCGCCCCATCAAGTCTACTCTGTCATTCAATCATCTTTCCTCTCAACCCCATTCTCCTGCCTTCTCCCCATAACCTCGACACCTGTACATCAAAAATCTGCCCCTTAAAATACCCATTGACTTGGCCTCCACAGCCATCTGTGGCAATGAATTCCACAGATTCACCACCCTCTGGCTAAATAAATTCCTTATCTCCTTTTTAAGGGCATGTCTTTTTATTGTTAGGCTATGGCCTCTGGTCCTGGACTCTCCCCCTAGTGAAAACATCCTCTCCACATCCACTGTATACAGGCCTTTCACTATTCGGTAAGTGTTACCGATGTTTCTGATACAGAAACTGAGTGGCGAATGCAAGCAGGATTTGATTGTGGATGTGCCGTTAGATTGCCAGAGAGGGACACTTCAGTTCAGAACTGACTGTCCCTGAATAAATAATCATATGTTCTTGTGCACAGCACTGAAATAAGCAGCTTTATGCATTTGAATTGATCCATCAAAGCAGCACTTTTCATGATCTCAATCTACTTCAAATATTTCACAGTCGATTGAGTTCTTGCAGAGAATAGTCACTATAAAAGTGAAAAATTACAGATAGTGACCCCCCCATGAGCCTAGGTGGTATTGACTAGATAAACTCCTTCAGTGACTGCAATATGGGATTAATATTGTCTTTGTGATAACTCTCCTGTTTGTACCCAAAGTTGTCCCAAGGGGACATCTATATCCAATTAAAGCATTGGCTGAACATCGCTTCGAAAGGATACTTTGACAGTGCAGTGTTCCCTCAGCTCTACACTGGACCAACAGTCGACTCGTGGGCTGCTGCTGAGGTAGAGCTGCTGCCTCACAGCACCCGAGACCCGGGTTTGATCCTGACCTCTGGTGCTGTCCGTGCGGAGTTTGAATGTTCTCCCTGTGACTGTGTAGGTTTCCTCCGGGTTCTCCGGTTTCCTCCCACATCCCAAAGATGTGTGGGCCTGTAGGTTAATTGTCCCTCTTTAAATTCGCTCTGGTGTGTAGGGAGTGGATGAGTAAGTGGGATAACACAGAACTGGTGATTGATAGTCGGCATGGTCTCGGCGGGCCGAAGGGCCTGTTTCTCTCTAAACTAAACTAAACTAAATCTGTGCTCATCCTTAGAGTGTGACATTAACTCTGGTCCAGGGCTGGGTTTGTGGCTGACTGAGCTACAAAATACCTCGCTAATTTAAGTCTATGAACCAGTTCATAAAATAAACTGTGAATGGGAAATATTTATGGTTTGCAGCTTCACCCGAGCTTTGCCCCATGATGTGGGGGTGAGCTAACATATGTAATATGATTCTTATCGACACTGCTGTGAATTCCTTGCACTAACCGCATTCCATATTTTATGCGTCTCCTATGAAATATGAAACATTTTTTCCTCTTCTATCCGGTAGACAAGGTGCAGTGGATGATATACAACTGTTGGAGGGCCACTTGACCAAGCACAGTGGGGTTCTGAAATGTAGAGTCTTCTTATGCCCAGTTGGACAGGGCACTAAAGCAAAGTGCTTAATGATTGTGGACGAAGGCAGACACAAGTAAGATAAAAAGGTTTGTATAATTTAGTTCAGTTTAGTTTTGTTTGGTTTATTATTTGCCACCTGTACTGACAAGTATAGAGCACAGTGACATGTACAGTTCGTTCGCTCGTGTGTCAGGCGACGTGTAGCTCGCTGTTGGCTCCTGTCGTCGTCCAACACATTGACAGAATTGGTCGCCCGACGCGTCACAGAGCGCATCGTGTCGTCTCTTCCGGGGATCGCCACGAGGAGGCTTCTGTCATGATCCCCACATGAAACAGTGAAAAGCTTTTGTTTGCAAGCTATCCAGTCAAAGAAAAAACTGTACAGGAATACAATCAAGCTGTCCACAGTGCCCAGATAAAGTTATAAAGGGTACAACATTTATTGCAAAGATATAATATTGAAGTCCAATAAAATTTGACTGGAGTTTAAAAAAAAATTGATTTAATTTATTTTCATTGTCTTCAATTAAGAGACAACGGAATTCTCTTTCCCTTACAGTCAAGCAAAAAAATAAAAAAATAAAAACACAAAAACACAGAACACATTAGTCCACAACACAAACATTCCCACAGCAGCACCAAAGTTCCCCACTGAGGGAAGGAACCAAAGTCCAGTCCACCTCCTCACTGATGTTCCCCAATGTTCACCCGTGGTCGGGGCCTCCCAAGCCCACCGCAGTCGCCGCTACGGGCTGCAGTTGTTCAGGCCCTCTCGCCGGGAACGATGGAACCCCGACGTCGAACGGGAGAACATCTTCAGCAGCCTGGACCCCTGAATCGGTCACCTTCCACCGGAGTCTGCGGCTCCCGATGTCTACAGTCTACAGGCCACGCTGGGCGGAAATTCGCGCTGGCGACCCCCGGCAAAGGGTCCCAGGACTCCGCGATGTTAAAGTCAGCACCACCCGCATTGGGAGCTCCGCACCCACAGCTCCGCGATGTTAGAGCATTGGCCCAACAATCCAGAGCTCCAAGCGGCGATCCCAGGTAAGGCCTCGCCCGCTCCGCGATGTATCGAGCGCTGCATGATACGAGGACGGGGCGAGGACGCGTCTCGAATAATAGCCGCATCCTCGCCAGGAAACGACTGGAGGACGTGTTAAAGAAGGAACTGCAGATGCTGGAGAATCGAGGGTACACAAAAAGCTGGAGAAACTCAGCGGGTGCAGCAGCATCTAAGGAGCGAAGGAGATCTAAGGAGATCCTTCTTAGATGCTGCTGCACCCGCTGAGTTTCTCCTGCTTTTTGTGTACCCAACGACTGGAGGACGGTTTCCCCTTCCCCTACCCGCTTTCCCCCACATAAAATACTGAAACTTAAAAAACACACTCTAAACATAACAAAATAAAAAAAGACAGCCAGACTGTGGGCGGACGTAGCCAGTAACAGCACCACTGGATGTCCAAAAATCTGATTAAAGATAGTTCAGAGGTCTCCAAAGAGGTGGGTGGGAGGTCAGGACCACACTCCAGCAGCTTATCATCTCTTTTCTCTCATTGTGGAGCCATGGCTGGAGTAACTGATGATTTCTGTTCCTTTATCCAACACACTAAAACACATTTGTAGAGGTGTAGCCTTGGGAAGTGCCTCCCTGGGAATGGTGTGGCTGTAAAGAACATGTTAGATAGGATTTCCATATCCCCACCAAACAAATTATTTATTTACGGGATTCAGGCGTTGCTGCCAGACCTGCGTTATTGATTGCCTGCCTCTGTCTTTGAGAACGTAGTGGTGAGCTGCTTCCTTGATCTATTGCATTCCTCTCGCTGGAGGTGTTCTCATGTCTTGTTGGCTTTGGTTGACATGGAGGAAGTAGCAAGGTAAGAAATCAAGTGACCTGGAGGGGAACATGGAAATTATGACCTGCTCTGGTCTTTCTAAGGAGTGAACGGTGTGAATCTTGGAAGTGATGATGGAGATACCTAGGTTATACAATGTGGATACAGGCCCTTTGGTCCAACTCACCCACTCCGGCCAACAATGTCCCTGCTGCACTAGTCCCACTTGCCTGCGCTTGGTCCATATCCCTCCAAACCTGTCCTATTCGTGTACCTGTTTAACTGTTTCATAAACGATGAGATAGTGCCAGCCTCAACTACCTCCTCTGGCAGCTTGTTCCACACACCCACCACCCTTTGTGTGAAAAAGTTACCCCTCAGATTCCTATTGAATTTTTTTCCCTTTCACCTTGAAGCTATGTCCTCTGGTCCTCAATTCCCATACTCTGAGCAAAAGACTCGATGATATATTTGACAATATCTTTCCTATAACATGGTGCCCAGAACTGAACACAATATTCTAAATGTGGTCTTTTACAACTGCAATGTGACCTCCCAACTTCTATGCTCAATACTCTTAACTAATGAAGGCCAAAGTCACAAGCCTTTTTGACCACCTTATCTACCTGTGACTCTACCTTCAAGGAACCATGCACCTGTACTCCTAGATCCCTCTGGTCTACAACACTACCCAGAGGCCTACCATTTACTGTGTCGCTCCTGCCCTTGTTCAACGTCCCAAAATACAACTCCTCACACTTCTCTGTATTAAATTTCATCGACCATTCCTCCACCCACCTAGCCAATCGATCCAGATCCTGATGCAATCGTTCACAACTATCTTCACTATCTATAAAACCACAATCTTTTGTATCATCAGCAAACTGGCTAATCTTGCCCTGAATGTTCTCATCCAAATCATTAATGTGGATGACAAACAATCACAGGCCCAGCACCGAACCCTGAGGCACTTATACTAGTCACAGGCATCCAGTCTCAGAAGCAACCTTCCACCACTACCCTCTGCTTCCTTCCATGGAGCCAATTTGCTATCCATTCAGCTATCTCTCTTTGGATCCCATGCAATCTAACCTTCCAGAGCAGCCTACCATGCGGAATCTTATTGAACGCCTTGTATATATTTATTATCATTTTTCTGAGTATTCACATACCCAGAGGAAAACAAAAAAGCGTTTCTCAACCAGGCCTTACTGTGAAGTCCATGTACACAACATCTACAGCTCTGCCCTCATCAACCATTTTGGTCACGTGGCATGACCTCCCACGTACAAAACCATGCTGACTATCCCTAATCAGCTCTTGCCCATCCAAATGCCTGTACAGTGGCTTGCAAAAGTATTCATACCCCTTGAACTTTTCCACATTTTCTCACGTTACAACCACAAACGTAAATGTATTTTATTGGGATTTTATGATAGACCAACACAAAGTGGCGCATAATTGTGAAGTGGAAGGAAAATGATACATGGTTTTCAAATTTTTTTACAAATAAAAAACTGAAAAGTGTGGCGTGCAAAAGTATTCAGCCCCCTTTACTCTGATACCCCTAAATAAAATCCAGTGCAACCAATTGCCTTCAGAAGTCACCTAATTAGTAAATAGAGTCCACTTGTGTGTAATCTAATCTCAGTATAAATACAGCTGTTCTGTGAAGGCCTCAGAGGTTTGTTAGAGAACATTAGTGAACAAATAGCATCATGAAGCCCAAGGAACACACCAGACAGGTCAGGGATAAAGTTGTGGAGAAGTTTAAAGCAGGGTTAGGTTATCAAAAAATATCCCAAGCTTTGAACATCTCACGGAGCACTGTTCAATCCATCATCCGAAAATGGAAATAGTATGTCACAACTGCAAACCTACCAAGACATGGCCGTCCACCTAAACTGACAGGCCGGGCAAGGAGAGCATTGATCAGAGAAGCAGCCAAGAGGCCCATGGTAACTCTGGAGGAGCTGCAGAGATCCACAGCTCAGGTGGGAGAATCTGTTCACAGGCCAACTATTAGTCATGCACTCCACAAACCGGGCCTGGAAGAGTGGCAAGAAAAAAGCCATTGTTGAAACAAAGCCATGAGAAGTCCCGTTTGCAGTTTGCCACAAGCCATGTGGGGGACACAGCAAACATGTGGAGGAAGGTGCTCTGGTCTGATGAGACCAACATTGAAGTTTTTTACCTAAATGCAAAACGCTATGTGTGGCAGAAAACTAACACTGCACATCACCCTGAACACACTATCCCCACTGTGAAACATGGTGGTGGCAGCATCATGCTGTGGGGATGCTTTTCTTCAGCAGGGACAGGGAAGCTGGTCAGAGTTGATGGAAAGATGGATGGAGCCAAATACAGGGCAATCTTGGAAGAAAACCTGTTAGAGTCTGCAAAAGACACGAGACTGGGGCGGAGGCTCACCTTCCAGCAGGACAACGACCCTAAACATACAGCCAGAGCTACAATGAAATTGTTTAGCTCAAAGCATATTCATGTGTTAGAATGACCCAGTCAAAGTCCAGACCTAAATCCAATTTAGAATCTCTGGCAAGACTTGAAAATTGCTGTTCACAGACACTCTCCATCCAATCTGACTGAGCTTGAGCTATTTTGCAAAGAAGAATGGGCAAAGATTTCAGTCTCTAGATGTGCAAAGCTGGTAGAGACATACCCCAAAAGACTTGCAGCTGTAATTGCAGCGAAAGGTGGTTCTACAAAGTATTGACTCAGGGGGGCTGAATACTTTTGCACGCCACACTTCTCAGTTTTTTATTTGTAATAAAATTTGGAAACCATGTATCATTTTCCTTCCACTTCACAATTGGTCTATCACATCAAATCCCAATAAAATACATTTACGTTTGTGGTTGTAACGTGACAAAATGTGGAAAAGTTTAAGGGGTATGAATACTTTTGCAAGCCACTGTATATCTTATCCCTCTCCAGTAATTTACCAACTACAGATGTTAAGCTCACCAGCCTATAGTTCCCAGCATTTTCCCTGCAGCCCTTCTTGAAATGAGCTGGTCAGATCTTCCCTCATTGGAATGGCACACACTGCAGCCACTGTGCACCAATGCTGGAGGAACGGTTCCCAGGATAGTGGATCGATGCTAAGTCAGGTGGTTGCTGTGTTACATGGGATGCTGCCTAACCTCTTACTTCCCCAGGTAAGTGGAGTGATTCCCATTAGAGTCTTGGCTTATGCCTTGCAGACGGGGAAAAGTCTGTGATTTAGCAAGAGATGGACCATCCACCGTATGATGAGCTGGTCAGACATTCCCTCATTGGAAAAGTATACAAAGAGCTGGAGTAACTCACCAAGTCAGGTTGCATCTCTAGAGAACATGGATACACGATGATGAGACCCTTCTTCCGACTCTTGTTGGATGCCTCTTGCCTGGCACTTGCTTGTTGCAAAAGGTGACGGATGTGAAATTCAATGCTAGAGCGGCCAGCTGTGATGCGCTGTGCACAAAGCACTCAGTCCTCACCTCCACTGTAGTCACCAGCAACTCCACCATGAGGGATTGTTTGAGGTTAGTAAGTTAGTGAGAAAGTGTAGTGTAGTGAGCAGCACCTAATCAAAGGGAAGAACGTTGTGTGTAGGAAGGAACTGCAGATGCTGGTTTACACTGAAGATAGACACAAAACGCTGGAGTAACTCAGCGGGTCAGGAAGCATCTCTGGAGAAAGGAAAAGGTGACGTTTCAGGTCTAGACCCTTCTTTGGACAAAGAGTCAGGGGAGGAAACTAGTGATACGAAAAAGTACAGAACAAGTCAGAGCCCATAATGGTCTATTGTTGATTGTGGAACCGCTGAGTTACTCCAAAATTAAAGTTAAACAAAGTAATGACCAACTAATATAGCACTTGCATACATTGAACAAATCTGCACTAAACTGCAGTAGCTCACCTCTGCAGTGCAATAACTCAAACAACAATGAACAATGGTTATAATCAGGGAAAAATTGGGTATTGGCACAAAAGGGAAAGAATGACTAATTACATGTTTTTATATTCTAAAGAAGTTTAGATAGTGTCGCTTATTTTAAGAAGATGGGTCCCGACCCAAAACATCATTTGTTCATTCCCTCCACAGATGCTGCCTGACCCATTGAGTTCCTCCAGCACTCTGCATTTTGCTCAAGGTTCCAGCATTTGCAGTTCCTGGCGCCCATGTCATTTATAATATGCTGGGCGCCTCTCCCGCAAATATATTTTCGTTAACTGTCATGAAAAATATAAATCTTCAGACGAGGGAGGAAACGCAGGCAATAAGCAGGGAAGGTTTTTATTCTGTGGCTCTCTTTTAGCCAGTAAGCAACATGAAGCATGGTTTTGAATTCATTGATAATAAACACCAGAATTACTGTATCTAGCTGTGGTGCCAGGACCCCACTGAGCAACTTACTGGGAGACCCTCCACACTGTTTACTTTTCACCAACATCTGGAAATCATAATGGTGATATCGGTATTTCCTAACATAATTTTTGAAGAAAAATATGATAAGATGCCCAGTTAAATATCACACATTTCCTCCACTAACCTATAAAGTTTACTCTAAACTGTTAAATCTCAGAGGATTTCCTCCAATAGGCTTTCCAGGGTCAAATATTTTTGGCTTGTGTCACAGTTTACGAGGTTGCTCCACTGTAAGGCTCTGTGATAACAGCCAATGTAAAATTATGATTTGTATGCCTATTATCCTGCATTTAGGATGATATTTGAAAAATCTGGTTGGTATGAAATTTAATAGAACATCAAAAGATTATTTACTTTCGGCACTTCTACCGTTCCAAACTAAATTATGTTGTTGCAAAGAAATGGAAGGACAATGTTGTGAAATTGTAATAAATTGTACTCCAAATATAAATTCAAGTAATTCCACAAATCCTGAATTAACACTTATTTTTAATAATTCCAACTCTAAACTTACCAGGTATTTGTGGGAGGAAATCTGCCATCCTTATACAGTCTGGCCTTGTCTTACTCCACGACCAGATCCACCAACGTTTCACCAATGTCCCCAGTTTAAACATAACCTCACTGCCCCTGTGCGATTAGAATTCCTAAATTCTACCTGTGCATGCCAGGGTAGAGTAAACTTGTTAAGGATGACCAGGCAGTGTAACTCAATACTCCTTTCATAATTTATTGTACGTTCAAGAACTCATAGAGTCTTCAGCCCTTCAGCCCAACTTGCCCACACTGATCAACATGTCCCATCTACACTAGTCCCACCTCTCTGCGTTTTTCCCACTTCCCTCTAAACCTGTCCTATCCATGTACAAGTTGAATTGCAATTGTCCCTGCTTCAGCTACTTCCTCTGGCAGCAAGTCCAGAACACCCACCACCCTTTGTGTGAAAAAGTTATCCATCAGATTCCTATTAAATTTTTCCCCATTCACCTTAACTCTTGGAGTTATCGAGAGATACTGCATGGAAACAGGCCTACCAGTCCACCAACTCCACATGACCAAATACCACCCACTTTACAGTAATCCAACATGAATCCCATTCTTTTCCCCATATTCCCATCAACTCCCCCCCCCCAGATTCCAACATGTAGGGACACAAAGTGCTGGAGTAACTCCACGGGTTAGGCAGCATATCTGGAGAACCTGAATAGGTGATATTTTGGGTTGAGACCCTTCATCAGACCACCACTCACCTATACATTAAGGGCAAATTACAGAGGTCAGTTAACCTTCCAGCCTGCATATCACTGAGACATGGATGGGAATCAGAGCCACAGAGAAGCCCACTGTCACAGGAAGAACATGCAAACCACGCAGACAGCACCTGAGGTCAGGATTAAAGCTGTGTATGTGGCACCGTGAGGCAGTAATTTTAGCTACTAGCTCTAGCACTGTACTATCTAACACCTTTCAAATACGGATCCTCTGTAACCTTTTGCCTTTAACATCACTCATGCACAATTCCCTTTAACCATAGAAAATAAATAAAGAACACCATTACAGTTTGACTTTAGCAACTTATGCCCCATTCACCACTCTATTCCTCCCATCACACACTCATTTTAATTGTACAAAATTCACACTTACTGCACAGAAACAGTCCCTTCAACCCACCTTGTCCATACACCTTGACCAAGTTGACATATTGGACGCCCCTTTTGCCTGCATTTGCCCATATCCCTCGAAAGCCTTCCTATCTATATATCTATCCATATGTATTTTTAAAGGTCATAGTTGTTCCAGTCTGTAGCATCCTCTGGCAGCTTAATTCCGGGGATGGCGGGACTGACATATGATGAAAGAATGGATCGTCTGGGCTTATATTCATTGGAATTTAGAAGGATGAGAGGGTATCATAGAAACAAATAACATTGTAAAGGGATTGGACAGGCTAGATACAGGAAAATTGTTGCCCAAGTTGGGGGAGTCCAGAACCAGGATCACAGTTTAAGAATAAGGGGTAGGCCATTTAGGACTGAGACGAGGAAACATTTTCAGCCAGAGAGTTGTGAATCTGTGGAATTCTCTGCCACAGAAAGCAGTGGAGGCCAATTCACTGGATGTTTTCAAGAGAGAGTTAGACATAGCCCTTGGGACTAACGATTAAAGGATATGGGGTGAAAGCAGGAATGGGGTACTGATTCTGGATGATCAGTCATGATCATATTGAATGATGGTGCTAGCTCGAACGGCCGAATGGCCTACTCCTGCACCTACTTTCTATGTTTCTATGCTTCTATATTACTTATTCCAGATAAAGCTAACCTCTGAGTAAAAAATTTCCCCTCAAGGTCCCCATTAACTCTCTTCCCTCTCACGTTAAGCCTATATCCTCTAGTTTTAGAATCTTCTACCCTGGGAAAAGACTGTGAGCATTTTCTTTATCCATGCCCCTCATTATCTTGTACACCTCATTAAGCTCACCTCTCTGATGCTCCAAAGACTAAAGTGCCAGTCTATCCAACCTTTCCCTGTGATTTAAGCCCGCAAGCCCAGGTAACATCTGGTGAATATCTTCTGCGCCCATTCCATCTTAATTTTGTAAGTCTGTAAGAAAGATCTTTCTCAGCGCTCTATCAACAAATTTGTTCATTGCCCTCTTGAGGGGAGTTCATACTGATTGATATTTTAACCATTTTCATGCAACGATGTTTTGATGGGAAGGTTTTGGGTTGTATCAATATTCTGGAAGGGTGCTGAGTAATTTTTCATCTCGCAAACCATCTAAAAATTCTGATCCGTAACATCACCTATCCATGTTCTCCAGAGACACTGCCCGACCTGCTGAGTTACTCCAGCACATTGTGTCTTTTTTGGTAAACCAGCATCTGCAGTTCATTGTGACTCCTCTTAACTTCGCCAGTTTTTTGCAGATTAATCCAGGCAGGTGCACACATGGTTGCTGAATCTCTAAGGATGTACAAGTCTTGCGGACAGCAAGGGCACAGGACATCAGGGAAGGAAACAGAAACTAAACACATTATTGCATGATTGCATTACCCTTTGGCCCTTTGGGTCCTTAAATGAACAGTTTTACCTGCATTTCCTTTAGTCCACACTTGCCTTCAAAAATTCATTTGAGAAATTCCTTGCTGGGATATGTGCTGAAGTCACTAAAGTGCCATCACAGTAGAACTGTCCACCCCTTTCAATGTTCACTTGTCATGAGTTAGACCTGTCCTGTTGCAGATATAGCCACCTTTCACACCTCAGTTAGGAATAGATAATAATCACCAGTGACTGTTAGTCTAACATCGGTAGTGGGGAAACTGCTAGTCAGTTATTAAAGATGGGATAGCAGCACATTTGGAAAGTGGTGAAATCATTGGACAAATTCAACATGGATTTACAAAAGGTTAATCATGTCTGACAAATCTTATAGAGTTTTTCGAGGATGTAACTAGTAGAGTGGATAAGGGAGAACCAGTGGATACATTATATCTGGACTTCCAGAAGGATTTTGACAAGGTCCCACATAAGAGATTAGTATACAAACTTAAAGCACATGGTATTGGGGGTTCAGTATTGATGTGGATAGAGAACTGGCCGGCAGACAGGAAGCAAAGAGTAGGAGTAAATGGATCATTTTGAAAATGGCAGGCAGTGACTAGTGGGGTACCTCAAGTCTCAGTGCTGGGACCACAGCTATTTACAATATATATTAATGATTTGGACGAGGGAATTGAATACAACATCTCCAAGTTTGCAGATGACACAAAACTGGAGGGCAGTGTTAGCTGTGAGGAGGATGCTAGGAGGCTGCAAGGTGACTTGGATAGGCCGGGTCAGTGGGCAAATGCATGGCAGATGCAGTATAATGTGGATAAATGTGAGGTTATCCACTTTTGTGGCAAAAATAGGAAAGTAGACTATTATCTGAATAGTGGCTGATTAGGAAAAGGGGAGATGCAACGAGACCTGGGTGTCATGGTACACCAGTCATTGAAAGTAGGCATGCAAGTGCAGCAGGCAGTGAAGAAAGTGAATGGTATGTTAGCATTCATAGCAAAAGGATTTGAGTATAGGAGCAGGCAGGTTCTACTGCAGTTGTACAAGGTCTTGGTGAGACCACACCTGGAGTATTGCGTACAGTTTTGGTCCCCAAATCTGAGGAAAGACATTTTTGCCATAGAGGGAGTACAGAGAAGGTTCACCAGACTGATTCCTGGGATGTCAGGGCTTTCATATGAAGAAAGACTGGATAGACTCGGCTTGTACTCGCTAGAATTTAGAAGATTGAGGGGGAATCTTATCAAAACTTACAAAATTTTTAAGGGGTTGGACAGGCTAGATGCAGGAAGATTGTTCCCGATGTTGGGGAAGTCCAGAACAAGGGATCACAGTTTAAGGATAAGGGGGAAATCTTTTAGGACCGAGATGAGAAAATCATTTTTCACACAGAGAGTGGTGAATCTCTGGAATTCTCTGCCACAGAAGGTAGTTGAGGCCAGTTCATTGGCTATATTTAAGAGGGAGTTAGATGTGGCCCTTGTGGCTAGAGGGATCAGGGGGTATGGAGAGAAGGCAGGTACGGGATACTGAGTTGGATGATCAGCCATGATCATATTGAATGGCGGTGCAGGCTCGAAGGGCCGAATGGCCTGCTCCTGCACCTATTTTCTATGTTTCTATGTTTCTATGTACGGGTGATCGATGTTTGGCGTGGACTTGGCAGCCCAAATGGCTTTATCTCTAAACTAAATTAAAATACATCCAAAAAACAGATAAAAAGCAAGCATTTAAATTGGAAGTGAATTGGACATAACTGTCGCAGATGTACAAATGCACAAGATTGGTTTAGATTGTATTGTATAAATATTGCCTGAGACGTCGGAAACTATGCCTTCGGACAAATCCGTTCTAAAATTATTGAGAAAGACGCCTTGTGTGCTTTCCCCTTTAAGAGCATTGGGCTAATTAAGCAATTTCAAATTGGCCTTATAAATACTGTCATGTGAACATAGTGGGTTCCAGCCCTTAATGTGCTCCAGGGCCAACAGTGGCATAAAGGGAGTCAGGCTAAATGGCTGGGGCAGCTTATGACCTGACCTTGACCAGTTTAACACCTAAAATAGGTGGTCCAGAGTGTACTGCTCCTGAATTAGGATGAGGGCTGTGCAAGGCTGGTTCAACGACCTGATTGTTACAGAAATGTAGCTGTTCCTGAGCCTGGTGGTGTGAAACTTCAGGCTCTTGTACGTCCTGCCTGATTGCAGCAGTGAGAAGAGGATGTGGCCCAAATGCTGGAGATCTCTGATGATCAATGCTGCCTTCTTGACCCGACAGTGCCTCAAGTAGTTAAGGATTGAGGCAGTGCCTCAAGTAGGGAAGGATTGTGCGATGGACCGGGCTGAGCACCAATTTATTTATTTTAGTTTTGAGATACAGCGTGGAAACAAGTAATTCGGCCTGTCAAGTCCGCGTCAAAGACTGGCGCTATCCTACACACACACAAGGAACAATTTACAACTTTACCAAGCCAATTAGCCGACAAACTTGCAAGTCTTGGGAGTGTGAGGGAAAACCCACACAGGTCATGGGGAGAATGTACAAATTCCATAAAGACAGCACCTGTAGGCAGGATCAAACCCTGGTCTCTGGTGCTGGAAGGCTGCAACTCGATGGCTGTGCCACCGTGCTGCCCACTAATCTCTGCAGCCGCTTGCATTCCTGTCCACTGGAATTTCCAGACCAGGTCATGATGCAACCAGTCAGTATGTACTCTACTGTACGCCTGTAGAAGTCCAGGAGTTTAGTTTAGTTAATTGAATATTCATCGACATACTCAATCTCCTCAGTCTTCTATGGAAGTAGAAGGGTTGCTGGGTTTTCTTTATGATAGCATCAATGTGCAGCCTCTTGCACTCTTGTCCCACTGGGATTGCTGTACCAGGCCATGAAGCAACTGGCCAAGATACATTCTGCAATACATCTGTGTTTGGTGAAGCACTGAGACTTCAAAGGAAGTAGAGGTGCTGGCAGCCTTCTTGTGATGACATCTATGTCTGGGCCCATGTCGGGTCAATCCACATGTTAATGCCCAGAGTTCTATGTCTCCATGGTAACCTGGGTCAGATTACACACACACACTTCAATTGTTCCTATGATGGGTAAATGTACCATGAGCTAAAACACGTCTGGATTTGTTTATCGCTCTCATCACTGTTTCTTCCTGAACACGATTTTATTCTGCCCTATGGTAAAATCAGCTGAATTACCTCACTACTAATCTCCCGATGAGAGTCTATTTAATAAATATTCCTAATTTGTAGAGGCAGGTCTCTGTTTCCAGATGTTGTTGCTTTTTTGCCTTTTCGTGAAACCTGATCATTTATAAGAGGGCAGCTACTAGCATCTTGTTTCATAAAAGTGACCTGGTAATTATTACTTCATGCACCCTTGCAGAATAAACTTCTGTTTGGTTTCAGAAGAAGTAAACAACAAGCCTGATCGTATGAGTTCACGAGACTTGAGTTGTTGCCTTTGCTTGGCTTTAGACACAACTATATGTAGTCAGTGGGAGAGAGATGTCTACTGCTCAAGGTAAACTCAACAGTCAATGCAAAACTTGGATTTATAGATCATACGGACAGAATATTGTTGTTCCAACATTTTATTGTCCATTTCCATGCTGAAATCACAATCACATTATTAGGATTTGACAGTGTGCATTAGAAGTACAGAGTTCGTTTGCCAGGCAGTTGATATATTGTTATATTTATAACGAGACTGAAGCAATAAAAAGCAATTACAGGGAATATGTAGAGCCAGCACTGTTACAGTGCAGCAGATCGTGATCACTGAGGTATGACTCTGACTTTGGAGCTAAATTTAATAACCTCCAAAATGTGCAGGGATGGTGATATATGCGATTAATACACACCTTTCACTTCCAGTGCCCTGACCACACTGTTCACCTGCTTTGTGTTTTGGGGGTGATCCCATGGGCCAGATCTCATTGTCTGGTAGCCAGGGGCTCAGTTTGCAATTGCTGGCTATTGGACATTCACACTTGGGAGGTCACAACCACAGTGAAACGTGGCGGTCAGTGGCTTTGTGAAATCCAGATGTCAATGCTGTGTTGTGTTGCTGTGGGAATCTCCCCAAAGAAATTATCCAGATGCACTTCCCATCTGACCCAAGCAGAAAGCACTGTCTTCGAGCAACAACACCTTGTTTAAATCAGGCCACAAACCCTGCGAGAGGAATGAGTGCCTCACTCCCTTTATTTAATGTAATTTTGATAGGGATTTCATGTGTTTTAATTAAAATAGTTTATTTTTCATTTTTTAATTTTGAAATAATTTTAAATTAATGTTAACAGTATGGATCAGAGACACTCTATGTTAAAGTGCATTTTACAACAGTTAACACCCAGGCCACATGTGGCGCGGCGCTGATCAAGAAATTGCAGAGAATTGTGGTCGCAGCCCAGAACATCACACAATCCAACCTCCCTCCCATTTGACTCAATCCACACCTCACGCTGCCTCAGCAAGACCACCAGTCTCACCCCGGCCACTCCTTCTTCTCCCCTCTCCCATCGGGCAAGAGGTTCTGATGTGAGAAAATGCACATCTCCTGATTCTGGGACTGTTTCTTCCCAGCTGTTATCAGGCAACTGAACCATCCTACCAACAACTAGAGAGCAGTCCTGACCTACAATCTACTGCACTGGATGCCTCAGACTATCTTTAATCGGACTTTACTGGACTTCATCTTGCACGAAACAATATTCCCTTCATCATGTATCATGCACGCTGTAATCATGTGTGGTCTTACCGCTGACTGGTTAGCACGCAACAAAAGCTTTTCATAGAAACATAGAAACATAGAAATTAGGTGCAGGAGTAGGCCATTCAGCCCTTCGAGCCTGCACCGCCATTCAATATGATCATGGCTGATCATCCAACTCAGTATCCCGTACCTGCCTTCTCTCCATACCCTCTGATCCCCTTAGCCACAAGGGCCACATCCAACTCACTCTTAAATATAGCCAATGAACTGGCCTCAACTACCCTCTGTGGCAGAGAGTTCCAGAGACTCACCACTCTCTGTGTGAAGAAAGTCTTTCTCATCTCGGTCTTAAAGGATTTCCCCCTTATCCTTAAGCTGTGACCCCTTGTCCTGGACTTCCCCAACATCGGGAACAATCTTCCTGCATCTAGCCTGTCCAACCCCTTAAGAATTTTGTAAGTTTCTATAAGATCCCCTCTTAATCTCCTAAATTCCAGAGAGTATAAACCGAGTCTATCCAGTCTTTCTTCATAAGACAGTCCTGACATCCCAGGAATCAGTCTGGTGAACCTTCTCTGCACTCCCTCTATGGCAATAATGTCCTTCCTCAGATTTGGAGACCAAAACTGCACGCAATACTCCAGGTGTGGTCTCACCAAGACCCTGTACAACTGAAGTAGAACCTCCCTGCTCCTGTACTCAAATCCTTTTGCTATGAAAGCTAACATACCATTCGCTTTTTTCACTGCCTGCTGCACCTGCATGCCTACTTTCAATGACTGGTGTACCATGACACCCAGGTCTCGCTGCATCTCCCCTTTTCCTAATCGGCCACCATTTAAATAATAGTCTGCTTTCCTGTTTTTGCCACCAAAGTGGATAACCTCACATTTATCCACATTATACTGCATCTGCCAAACATTTGCCCACTCACCCAGCCTATCCAAGTCACCTTGCAGTCTCCTAGCATCCTCCTCACAGCGAACACTGCCCCCCAGCTTAGTGTCATGTACCTGTACCTCGGTTTTCACTGTACAGTTTTCACTGTACCTCGGTACACAGGACAATAAACTAAACTAATTTCCAACTAATTAGCAATTTCCAGCTTTAGTGTAAACCACCAGAGGCCCAACCATCTTCATCCGTGTCACTGGATGCATGACTCATACATGTCAGAAGTGCATTCTCCCAGAGGGCAGATCAATCTGTGCAAGGATTTATAGAGCACAAGGCAGATTCCATGTACCAAGGCACTTCCTGAGGTAGGGTGCCAGAGAGGTGTAGTAAGTGTTCTCTGTAACTTACTCTATTTTCATTCCTTAACAAGGGGCTATTATTCCATTAATCACCAATACAGAGTGCTGAAAATATCAAGACTGTCGTTGGCAGTTTGCAAACAACAATCAAACAGTCATCTGTTCACAATTGATTCTGAATTCAATTACAATTCAATCTGAAGAAGGGTCTTGACCCAAAACGTCACCCATTCCTTCTCTCCAGAGATACTGCCCATCCCCCTAAGTTACTCCCCCTATTTTATCTTCAGTATAAACCAGCATCTGCAGTTACTTCCTGCATATTAAATTACAACATTGTCATCCTTATCCACAATACACTCGAGCCCCTACGGCCACCAGCATTTATGGAAAGCCTCCAGAGTCCCCGTGGCCACTAAGTGCTCCCTCTCCAGGGACACGCGAGCACGGACGTGGGCCCAGAAGAGGGACACGCAGTCGACTTGGGCAGAACCCTCGACTGTCCGCTGCCTGGACCTGGCATCTTGAACTGTTGGGATCCCTGCACTGCAGATGGTCAAGTTGAATCGATGCCATGCTCACTTTCTGGTCCGTCAACAGAGTTGACACAAGGAGATCCATGCATGAAGGAGAACAGTGTCCAGTCCTCTGGTGAATTCACCGCTGAATCTTTGCTCCCTGCTTTCTTTGCTCTGACCTGAAAGCAGGCAGTTAATCATCTTCTTTCAGTCAGTGGAAGGTCAACACAGAAGGAGACCATTCCTCCCATCATACCCATGCTAGTGGGCAGCAAACCATCCAGCCTAATCCTACCTGGCAGGAGTAGGCTTGTGGTTCTGCAGGTGGGCATCCATGTACTTATGCAAATCACAAAGTGCTGGAGGACCTCAGCAGATCAGGCAGAACCTGTGGAGGAAATAGACCAGCTGGGATCCCCCAGTAGGTTGTTTGTTCGCTCAGGAGTTCAGCGTCGGCAGTCTCTTGTGCATACATGTACATTTGATAGGACGTGAACGTCATTGCCTTTATATCCTTTCAGGTAATCTTTCAGATCCCTCTGATCCGTTAACCTGTTAGTTTAAATATTAGATAGACACAGAATTCTGGAGTAACTCAATGGGAGAAAAGGAATGCTTGACAGAATGCGTCATCTGTCTGAAAAAGGGTCTCGATCTGAAACGTCACCCAATCCTTCTCTCCAGGGATGCTACCTGTCCCGCTGAGTTACTCCAGCAATTTGTGTCTATCTTAGATTTAAACCATCATCTGCAATTCCTTCCTATACTTCCCTGCTTTTGTTGACCGTCAGGAGCTATAGCCCTTTCCTATTTACTCCATCCACACCCCTCGTACTTCTGTACACTTCAGCCCTTGCACAACTTTCAGGTACATGAGCTTGCTCAGTTCTACTCATGACTTTACCTTTCAGTGAACAGCTGACTTTAAGCCTTGAGCTATAATCAAAGGGCTAGAGAAACTCAGGTCAGGCAGCATATTTTAGTTTAGTTTAGAGACACAGCACGGGGGAAAACCCACGCGATCACGGGAGAACGTACAAGCTCTGTACCGACAGAACCCATCGGAATCGAGACGAGGTCTCTGGCGCTGCAAGCGCTGTAAGGCTGCATCTCTACCGCTGCGCCACCGTGCTGCCCTGTGGGGGGAAAATGGACCGTGATGCACCATGTGGAGAAACAATGGACAGATGATGTTTCAGGTTGCGACCCTTCTTCACACATCAGTGATGTCGAACCCAGCTTTTCAGGCATTAACTTCTGGATCCCAACCCCTTTTAAAGTGAAAGAAAATCTTGTCATATTATTATTATTTTATTATTATTATTATTATTATATTATTATTATTATTATTATTATTATTCGTAGGGCAATCAGACCATTGGGTCTATGGCAGTTCCCAAAGCAGGCCCAACAGTCCCATGCCCCCTCTGTAACATTCACAGTAACATTCTCTCTCACAAGCACATTACGTCCAACCCCGATTCCTTCCTGCCCACCTGTGATCGATTTACCTTCTATCCAGAATGCCTTGGGGAGGAAACCAAACACTTATGGGAATCCCACCTGGTCACGGGGAGAAAGTGCAAACTCCACAAAGAGGTCTCCAAAGGTCAGGACTGAACTGAGGCTCCTCTGGTACCACCTGCTGCCCCACTGTGCTGATTAAAGGGAGTTTTCACAACTTTCCTCTCATCCCTCTGTCAACTGCTTTAAGTCTGTCACTCCTTGTCTTTAACCCCCTGCATGGGTAGATGGCTCTTTATCCAGGCCTATGAATGTTATGTTTGACGTATTCACCGCCAATTTGTCTGGTTGTTATGTTCAGTCTATGAGGTAAAAAGACCCATTGATTGGGGCAGAATTACCTGCAATCCCGAGATATCTCGCTGTTTTGTCGGACTATGGTAAAATATATTATACATAGTAGAGGAAGTCTGAAGAAGGTTCCCAAGCCGAAACATCATCTATTCATGTTCTCTGGAGATACTGCTTGACCTGCTGAGTTACTCCAGCACTTTGTGTCTTTTTAGTAAAAGATATTTTAGTTTGGTTTAGTTTAGTTTAGAGTACGGAAACAGACACTTCTGCCCACTGCGTCCGCGTCGACCAGCGATCCCCGCACACAAACGCATACCCAACACACACCAGGGATAATTTACAATTTTTACCGAAGCCAATTAGCGTACAAACCTGTAAATCTTTGGAGTGTGGGAGGAAACCGGAGCACCCGGAGAAAACCCACGCAGGTCACGGGGAGAATGCACAAACTTCATACAGACAGCACCTGTACTTTTTGTTCATCTGTGCAAGTGGGGAAAGTTTAATGAATCAATGAATAATATAGAAGTTGGAAGAATGTTCTCTCTACCAGCTATGATAAAATTTCAAATTCTTGTGCATATTCTCGACAATGACTTGCCGGCCATGCCTGGGAAAGTATGGGTCGGTGCAGAAAATGGCACTGAGGTCAAAGATCACGGGGCAAATACTCACATGTTCCTAAACATATTTTAACACAGGCATTGGGGATTTAGTTACAAATTGTAAACACTTACCCCGCAGTCCCTCATGACACATTACTTCCAGCATGGAGCAGTGGGAATATTTCATTCCTGCACGCACTTCAGTGCCGCATCAGCAGTGAGAATTCATAAGTTCTAGGAGCAGAATCGGACCATTCAGCCCATCAAATCTACTCCATCATGGCTGATTTATCTTTCTCTCTCAACGCCATTCTCCCGCCTTCTCCCCGTAACCCCAGACACCCTTACTAAAGGATGGCACGGTGGCGCAGCAGTCGAGTTGCTGCCTTACAGCGCCAGAGACCCGGGTTCAATCCTGACTGTGGGTGCTGTCTGTAAGGAGTTTGCACGTTCTCCCCGTGACCTGTGTGTGTGCGTGTGTGTTCTTCGGGATCTCCGACTTCCTCCCACACTCCAAAGACGTACAGGTTGGTAGGTTAATTGGTTTGGCAAAATTGTAAATTGTGCTTTGTGTGTGTAGGATAGCATTAATGTGCAGGGATCGCTGGTTGGTGTGGACTCGGAGAGCCAAAGGGCCTGTTTCCACGCTGTATATCTAAACTAAATAAACTAGACTAAACAAGGACATGGACAAATCGTTTGAACGTGGTACCGTATACCTACATTAACAACTTGGAGATCGAGTCCCTGAGAGATGCCACTCCTTGGCAGGTTTGCTGAATCACAGAACCCAAGATGCAAACTGTGTGAATCAACTTCCACCCCCAGGATATACTTCAGCATCACTGAATCAGTTTTTGATTAAAATATTTGTCTTTTATTACCAAGTATGTATTGTGGTTGCAACACTGTACAATTCTATATCATCATATTATAGATCGCTTTTATAATACCAAATACCTGACTATAAATTTCCTAGTCAGGAATTTGGTATTATAAAAGCGATCTATAATATGATGAAATAGAATTGTACAGTGTTGCAACCACAATACATACTTGTTCTAATACTCTGCATGAAGTCATCATTAGCTCCTGAACCGTGACTAACAACTCAAACTGAACCACATCTCCTTTAGATCAGCCTAAATGTAACTGTGATCTTTACTCATCAGGGCTGGTGGACTGAGAGAAGGTGAAAGGGCCCGGCTTTATCTCTGGGATTCATCTATGGGTCACTACTTGCTGGACCCAGTCCATTGCCCACGGCTCCTGACCGGTCTGGGAGCAGGCCAACGAGACAGCTTGACCTCGCAAAGAACACCCCTCGTGCAGAGTGTGTAGATGTCATGAAGATGGGCCCTGATCTGAAGCTCTGTGTGGAGTTTGCACGTTCTCCCTGTGACCGCGTGGGTTTTCTCTGTGTGCTCCGGTTTCCTGCCATATCCCAAAGACGTGGGGGTTTGTGGGTTAATTGGCCCTCTGTTACTTGCCCCAAGTGTCACATCAGCTACTTTGATCGGTTCCAGTAAATGGATAATTTAGTTGTAAAATTCTTTAAGCTTGAAAGAGAAATAGTATATTTATGGAGGCACAAGGAACAGCAGATGCTGGAATCTTAAGCAAGAGCCAAAGTGCTGGAGGAACACAGCGGATCAGGCAGCATCTGTGGAGGAAATGGATAGATGATATTTCAGGCTTAGCTCCTTTCTTCACACTGATCATTTTATATTTATCCATTGCATCTCCAAATCCACATGGGAAAGCTTGTTTAAGCAGAGTCGAAGAATAGTTAACCATTTGATGAAATAGTTATTTCAGATCATTGTAATTACTATTGAATGGTGGGATTTAAGTAAATTATTGGCTTCATGTTTATAAAGATTTACAGAAAAATAGATTTATTTTAGGCAATTACGTATAATATTGTATATTACAAATAACCATTCACTGTTAGTTGACTCATTGGTATGGTCATTATCTTTGTGTCCCATTTAACACAGTTCACTAATCTCTCCTGGGGACCATTTCACTGTGACTAATATTGTCTTGAAGCACCCGGGTGTAGGTTGTTGCCGTAGTTGGTGTCTCCACCTCACCGCTGATGCCGACTAGATACTTTCTATGTGGAGTTTGCACATTCCTCACATGACTGCATAGGTTTCCCCAGGTTATCCAGTTTCCTCCCACCTCGCCGAGGTATGCTGGTTGGCTAGTTGGTGACAACGTTAATGTAGGTACAAGGCAGGTAAGTCAAAGGGGAGGCATTAGGCATGTGAAGGAGGGGGTTCAGGGACAGGGAATGGGATTGATGGAATTATTCTGCAGAGAGCTGGCATGGAACTTTGAGCTGAATGGAGTCTTGCTTGTGGTAATGAAACCTGTTTTATTTTTCACACTATATCCAGGAACTGAAACAACATTAGCCAAGTTGCCAAGAGTCAACTTAGAGTCATAGAGTTATACATCATGCAAAAAGGCCCTCTGGTCCAAATTGCCCCATCTATACAAGTCCCCCCCATAGTTTGGCCCATATCCCTCCAAACCGTTCTTATCCAAATGTCTTTTAAATTTCGGAATTGTTAGTAATGTTGTTATACTTTGTACAATTGTTCTCCATTCTGACAGCAAACATCACCTGGATCTTTGGCAGATTCTCTTCAATACGAAGAAATACTTGTACATTTCTGTCCACAGGCGCTTCAGCCGTGGTGAGCTTAAACTAACTCTGGCAGCGAGTACTATTCAATATGCTACCCTGCCAACCTGTTGATGAATTGAATCGGAACAGATCTGAGACCGTGAAAATGTTTAATCCTTTATAACGTCTAACAGCTGCCTGTGAGAGAGAGTCGTCCACCCCTTCCTCTCCTCTCTCTGACAGCGGCTGAACCTTACATTCTAAGGGTAGAGCCCTACACACCCAGCGCTGCACTTCAAAAAAAGGCAAGAGCCCCAGACTAGAAAATGTCATGCCACAGAATTCCACTCAGATGGATTCCAGGGCTAATTAATTGCACGTACTCTTTCCCTCATCCATGGGATCCACGGCAAGTTGCTGCTTCAATTCTGTGATGTTGAAATTAAACTGCTTAAAAAAAAATCTAATGCTTAATGTAACACATTTTCCAGTTTGACTTGTTTGGACAAGTTGATACGAAGCTTATGGGATAAAATCCAACTGCCTAATGTTAAATGACCACTATTTTGGTTTGATTAGTTACCCTGATGCTGAATGCTGAGGATCGGATACAGTTACATATTTTAGAGCAGCAAACTGTGTGACACTGGTTGACCACCCATTAAATTCCCACTTGCTTTCCACTGCTGAACATAGCTTTCATTACCCTGAAGACCAACGATGTGACTATGAACATGCCAAACCTCTAATACATGTGTTATTTTCCAAAATAGCTTCAATCTTACTAGGTGATTTTTCTGCAGTATTTATGTAGAAATAATTTCCTGAAGAGAGAGGATTCTGGCGTCATATACTGGTGTGTAGTCATCTCCTTCCAGTGCTCTTGAACTCAATGAGGGGAATGCTTGATTCCCAGCCTGTTGTGAGGGCCCCAATTGCTCATGGAACAGAGAGCGTAGAACAGTACACCACAGAAACGTGGAAATGGACAGGTGACGTTTCTGGTCGGGACCTTTCTTCAGACAGATGGAGTAGAACACAGAACAGTACAGACACAAAAAGCTGGTGGAACTCAACGGGACAGGCAGCAGCTCTAGAGAGAAGGAATGGGTGACATTTCGGATCGAGACAAGGGAGAAGGGTCTCGACCCGAAATGTCACCCATTCCTTCTCTCCAGGGTTGCTACCTGTCCTGGTGAGTTATTCCAGTTTGTTTGTGTCTATCTTCGGTTTAAACCAGCGTCTGCAGTTCTTTTCTACACAGAACAGTACAGCACAGGAACAGGCCCATCGGCCCACTATGCCCATGCTGAACATGATGCCAAGTTAAACTAATCTCCTCTGACTGCACATGATCCATACCCCCTCATTCCCTGCATATCCATGTGCCTACCTGTTAGTCCCTGAAACACCATTCACCACACTTTGCTAAATTTAGCAAAAGTATGTGAGTTGAATGGAAATTCTGGAATCACTTTGTACACAAGCCCAACAAAGCTTGTTCGGACTCCTTCAGTTGGTTGTCAAAGATCTACAAGTCAACACGTAAGTAATGAAGATGGCGTCAGAATGATAGGTTTTGAAAGTGGTTAACATCAGGATTCCCACACGAGTAAATTCCGTTTATAAATTTCTCAGAACAATGACACACTTGGACTTTACCCCATGTTTGCCACAGCCATAGTCGGTCGTCAAGTATTCCCACATCGGTGTTCTGAAGTCTGGGACTGGATTGATGGCCTTTAGCCTTTGGGTGCAGACTGCAACCATAGCTAGAGATGACTCAATTACTGAACACAAAGGCTTCTTGCAACACGCTGATAAAGTTCCAAACATCAGTCAACTCACTCACTTTCAACCAGTTACATACATCAGGATGAACATCAGGATGAGCCGCACAGCAGATCAATTAGAATGTTTTTTTCCCACCAAATCAACCCACTAAGTTGCCTGTGACCTTAAAGGGCCTGTCCCATTTAGGCAAATTTTTCGGCGACTACAGGCGACTAGGCTGTCCCACATGGCCACGGGGTGATGCCTGTATGGTCGTGAGTAGTCTCCTCAAGTCGCATAGAGTCGTAACTTTTTTTTGTCGGCGCTGGATTTTGAAATGTTCAAAACCTTTCGGCAACTGTGGGCTTGACGTAGCTTGTCTTCTCTTGTCGTAGGTGCTATCATAGGTTGTCGCCAGGATGACGCAGGTTGTCGCCAGGTGACGCAGGTTGTCGCCGACATCGGTGAATTCCATTGGCGACTACCTACGTCAACTGGCGACAGTTGTCTCCAGTTGTGCCGTAACTTATCGTAGCTTGTGGACGTAGGTTGACTTCGGTTGTCGTAGGTTGTCACCTGTGTGGTCGTAGGTTGTAATATGTGTGGTCGTAGGTGGATGTCCTAATGGGTTGCCAGTTGTCGGTAGCTTGCCGTAGCTAGACATCGACTAGGTGGTAGGTTGTTGTAGACATTGTCGTAGGGGGAGTCCAGTCACGGGTTTTTCGGTGACCTGCTATGACTGTGATTGTCGCCAGCAGTCGCCGGAAAAATTACCTGTGGGGAAGGCCCTTAATGCATTTCCTTAAAGTAGACCTGTTGAGATGGTTGCCTTATAGGATTTACTTGCCCTGACAAAACAGGTTACAATATGCTCCCACTCGTAACAAGGAATCAAAGAGCATAATCAAAACTCCTTTCTCCCGCACAGTAATACTTGCATGCACTGCACTTGGGTGTTAAAGAGATGGCAAAACCAGTGTTTTACCCCAATCTGAGTTAACAATGTAGAAACAAGGAACTGCAGATGTTGGTTTACAAAGACACAGAATTCTGGAGTACTCAGTGAGTCAGGCAGTATCTCTGGAAGACATGAATAGGTTACATTTCTGGTCAGGAGCCTTCTTCAGTCTGATTTGGTGGTGGTGGTGGTGGGGGAGGGGGGTGGAAGGGAGGCAGGACAGGACAAAGCCTGGCAGGTAATGGGTTGATGCAGGTGAGGATTCTTCCATTGGAAGTTGGTTGGAAAAAGGCCTGAGATGAAAAGCCAGAAGCTGTGGGACAAATGGAATGAAAAGTTCCAAATTGTGAAGCTAGAGAAAAGAATGTAGGCAGAAGGGGAGGGGAGAAATAGGTACGGATCAAGGTGGAGCACCGGGTGGGGTAACTGAATCACAGACAATGTGGTTAGAATATATTTAGTATGTCCTCAGGATTTACCATTCAACCATGAACGTAATCAGCCTTGTTGCATCAATGTCAGCAAATCTATATGCAGCAGAATGTCAACTAGGGAAAGTGGAAAACAATTATTGTCAATTATCAAAATTTGTCATTCATATTTGATTCCTCAAATATTAATTTGTCATATTGTTAAAAGATGCAGCAAATAAGACAATTACCAGTGAATTACTTTTGCTGACTTCACTCTCTCTCCATAGACTGCAATTGACTTCACTTTAAGCATCTAGCCAATTCTCAGTTGAGTTTTACTCCCATCCCCCTATCAGACCCTTCATGAAAGGTGACTGAGCAAACACTGTTTCTCATATCACCTCTGCACTTCTTGCTTAAATCTATGTCTTATGGTAACTGACCCCTCTGTCACTGCAAACAGCTTCTCTTTAGTCACGCCATTAAAACCATTCATGATTCAGAACCCCTATCACACTGTCTATTAATCTTCTCTGCTTCTCCAGTTTCAGCAAACGACTGAAACTCATCATTCCTGGTATCACTTTAGTTAGGTGTTTCTCCTCGCTCTCAGAGACTTTAACAAGTGGCCAGGGCTTTTGGGACTGATCATGTTTTATAAAGTTTTTGCAAACATCCTTTGTATTTGAATCCTATACCACTCTTTATAAATGCAAACATGCCGTGTTAACAAACAACTCAGTTAATGCTGTTTTTTGCAAACAAAAGCCTTTTGCTCTTTAGTTTAGTTTAGTTTATGATACAGCGTGGA
Organism: Okamejei kenojei; assembly: GCA_035221665.1. Taxonomy (NCBI): domain Eukaryota; kingdom Metazoa; phylum Chordata; class Chondrichthyes; order Rajiformes; family Rajidae; genus Okamejei; species Okamejei kenojei. Next base: position 15,023,080 of record CM069151.1, read on the forward strand.
AACAGGCCCTTTGGCCCTACCGACTGCACAGAGCAACAATCACCCATACACTAGTTCTATGTTATCCCAGCTTCACATCCGACAAATTTGAGGCACTTTACAGAAGCCAATTAATCTACAAACCTGCATGTCTTTGGGATGTGGATGGAAGCCAGTGCACCTGGAGAAAAACCTTGCGGTCACAGGAAAATGTGCAAACTCCACACAGATAGCACCCGTAGTCGGGATCGAACCCGGGTCTCTGGTGCAGTGAGGCAGCAGCTCTGCCGCTACGCCACTGTATTCTATTTATTACTGCACCCCATTTAAAATGTTCTTCTTTTAAGTTCATATTCCCACTTCACATTCTTGCCACTATATTATATTGCTGTTGTCTTCCTTGCTTTCAATTTTCTTCTTAGCATGTCACTCGATTCACCTGTTTGTCCAATTCCTCCTGCATTATTTTACCATCCTACTAGGCTAACCCGTTAAAACACTTAATCTAGTATTTCCATCGCATGTTCTATCTGGTGATCCTTCAGTGGCACTTTGCTTGGATCAGTGCGAGAAAATGCCCTTTACACTTCTGCAGATGATAAACGAAACAATAAACTGGTCTCCGCTGTTTTCACAGGTAATTCGATAAACCCCCCGGAGTCATTCCACAGACAGATGATGGATATCACTCACAGGTCTTTGTGAAATAAGTAAGTAAACACGTGTCTCCCCCCCCCCCCCCCCCCCCCCCCTCCAAGTCCGGCTTTGTGGACGACTGCTCCTATCGGAAAGGTTTACCTGCTGAGAAATGCTGACAGCTGGAAAATTAGAAACATCCTTTCCGTGGTCACCTCCAACTGCAAGAAACGTTTGTCCTGGACCCTGACACAAAGGTTGAAGGAGCAAGAGGTTAATTCCAACTCAGTGCCGCGTCTCCCAGCTTCAGGTTGTGCACATTCCTTCCGCTCTCTTCATCCGTACAACTTGACCCCCTACGCTCATCAAAAGAAAGTCTTCTGCCCCAGAAGCCCAGCCAGGGCATCTTCAGCACTTCATTATAAATGAGGTCAAGTCCTGCCCACAGTCCTCTCTGGCCAGTTGCTTTCCCAGCCTCATCGTTGTTTAAAGGATGCAGCTCTCTGAGACTTGTGACCTCGATGGATTTCAGAGCCCTGGGCAACGATATGGGTGAAACTCACGAGGTTGCAAGAAGCAAGGGGCCTCCTTAAACTAGCAGCTGCTTTGAAGTTCAGCACTGCTCACTCTAAGTAAATGATGCAGGCATCACAAATTAAATCACCCATATTTCTCACCAGCAGCAGGGCTGTGGTGACTGCAGTCACCATTCTGAGATGTAATGAAGGCAAAACTGAGGCCACAGATCTGAAAGAAACCCGATGACATGCTGGAAACATTCAGCAGGTTGGGCAGTTATTATATTATATGAATCTGAACAAATGCAATGAGTTGAATGAAATGCCTTCAGAACTTTGCAATGAATGTGTCTAGTTTTTAACGAACATCTGTAATTACTGATGTCATTTTATTGGCCTGTGGGAAACTGAGAGTGGATCTCACCCCACTGGGAGTTGAGCTACTCTAGTCACCAAAGTGGCCTAAGATGTGGGACACGTTATTACAATGAAAAGTTTATAACTGTAGTTGATAACCATGAGTCCCAATGTACATTTTATCCCAGGTGTAGTCACATTTCCTCATCAACCCAATGCAAAGCAAACTTCAGTCATTCCTTCTCCCTCAAAACATAACTTTAAGGGTGTCCTCCTCTTAACATATCCCCCATACTCTCAATAATCCATTCCAGACTCAGGTTCCCAATGCTTCCTTTGCCCTGCTCACTTTGATCTCCTTCCTCTCCTTTAGATTCCACCTTCAGTACCAGAGCTTTCATCTTTCACGTTCTTCTGGAACACAGGGCGCGACTTTCCCTGATCTTTGTGAAGTCTTCTGTCAAGCATCCCAGTGTATAAAGGGCCCCACTCTCTCCCCAACCTCACCACATCCCTGGTTATACAAGATCTCGGCCTCTCCAATGTGTGCCAGCATTTTCCTCACCCGAGTTATGAGTAAATTTATTACTTCACAATGACAAGAGCCTTCCTTGCCCTTTTGATGTGTAAAACCTGAAAGGATTGCGATGCCTTTGAGAATTTACAAGACACATCTGTGAAAGGCATGTTCCTTTTATAGAATTGCTGCGGTTTCTCTCCACGTTGGCTCCTGTGCAGATTGCATGGACAATATATTTCAATAAAACTGAAATCTCGACCTGCAAACTTGGAATTTGGACAATCGAAAAGCTTTGAACATTACTAAACATAAATTCTAATTACAGAAGAGAAAATAGCTTAATTTGTTGTAACAACCCCACTGCTCCCCACAATCAATGTCGAATATTCAGAAGATAGACACAAAATGCTGGAGTGACTCAGCGGGGAGGGCAACATCTCTGGAGAGAAGGAATGGGTGACTTTTCAGGTCGAGACCTTTCTTCAGATTTGCAGAATATTCAGAGTCTGACAAAGGGTTCCGACTCAAAACGTCACCAATCCATGTTCTCCAGAGATGCTGCCTGACCCGATGAGTTACTGCAGCACTTTGTATCTTTTTTTAGAATATTCATGTACTGAATGGTTAATGGACCAAAGATGTTGTAGCTAATCCCATTTGCCGTGCCTTCAAATGCAGTGATTCTTCTCAGCAAAGGAATAATAAAAATAAATGCGAAGTGAACACAGATGAGTGAATGATTCTTGGGTGAATAAGAGCCCTGTCATGCTCATTTTATACTCTTGTAGCAAGTTGATTGGTTTTCCACGGGTTCCCGTGTGTTACAGCCCATCGGTTGACAGGAGAGTGCTGGGAATTCTGCTGTCTGTGTTTGATATCGTCCACCTCATGGGTTTTTCATCAAGAGTCAAGAGTGTTTTATTGCCATATGTCCCGAAACAGAAGAATGAAATTCATACTCTGCGGCAGCACAGCAGATCTATAAGCATAGTACTCTATAAAACCCATAATTAACAACAAAAAAAAGAAAAAAAGGTTCAGTATATATATTTAACAATTAGACAAATAAATATAGAACAGTAGTGTAATGTCAAAAATAATGCCCCCAAGTTTACATAGTTTGGAGCCTATTTGGAGGTTGAACTATTTAATAGCCTTATGGTTTTAGCGAAGAAGCTGCTCGTGAACATTAGCTGTGACCAAACCCAGTTCCTCTCCAGCCCCAACATTTAGTCTAGTCTAGTTTAGGTTAGAGGTACAGTCTAGAAACAGGCCCTTTGGCCCACTGAGTCCGCGCTGACCAGCGATCCCAGTACACTAACACTACCATACACACTAGGAACAATTTTTAATTTTTACCAAAGCCAAGTATGTCTTGGGAGTGTGGGAGGAAACCAGAGCACCTGAAGAAAACCCACATGGTCACGGGGATTATGTACAAACTCTGCACGGACAGCACCAATAGTCAGGATCGAACCCGGGTCTCTGGTGTTGTAAGGCAGCAACTCGACTGCTGCACCACCTTGGCACCTTTACAGCTGTCAGGTGAACATCAGGAACAGTATTTGCATTGGGAAAATGTGAAGGTGAGAGGCGTAATATTTGTCCCATCGCCAGTTGGAATAATCCTCATTGCTGTTCACCTCACCTCTGATTGAGCTCTTCAGGGTAATGTGTGTAAACTTGTAACGTGTGGAAATCCCACAGTCATCATTTATCATGCATAGCTCGGCAAATGTGTTACCCGCAAAGCTATGATGCACTTATTATGGTGTGAATACTTATAATGAAAATATGTAGAGAAAGGTGTCGCAATAAGATAACGTTCTTGTTCTACTCATTAGACGGTAAGCCAAGCAAACATGAGATGCCAGAAGAAGCTGATGTGGCTGTGGCTCTTTGTGGTGCCTGTGTATCTTTAATCCAGTCTAATCCTTTGGCTCAATCTTCAATGTATTTCATAAAATATGTTGCAAAAGTTAAGCACAGTTGGATTTAACAGAAATCCACAAGGCACAAGTTATGTAAGAGAAGTCCTAGATTTAAAAGCAGCGTTCTAAAATATTATGATTTTATCGCTAGCCAGCCAATCTACACAAAGCATTTCAAGTCATGATCCAAGGTGGAAGCCCTTGGTCGGCCATCTTGCAAGACGTCAATTATTTTTGCCTTCATGTTTGCCAGAAATGTAATCTGGTAACAATATGGCAAGGTGTTCAGGCGCCTTCTAAATAAGCCCACATTCAGGAGGCACAAGAGACTGCTGACACTGCAAGAAAAGATGGACAGCAACTGGAGGAACTCAGCAGGTCAGGCAGCATCCATGGTGGGAAATGGATCATCGCATAGAAGGGTCTCCATCGGAAATGTCACCTATCCATTCCTTTTAGTTTAGAGTTGTTTATTACTATTGTCACGTACACCATGGAACAGTGAAAAGCTTTTTTGTTGCCTGCTCTCCAGTCAACAGAAAGACCATACATGATAACAATCAACCCGTCCACAGTGTGCGGATACAGGATAAAGGGAATTACGTTTAGTGCAAAATAAAGCCCAGTAAAGTTCGACTGAAGATAGTCCGAGGGTCTTTAATGAGGTAAATGGTAGGATATGATGATTTAGTTGGGTATGATGACTCAGATGTGTCCACTGTGCCACGGAAGACAACTGATAATTAAAAATAAAATTACAGTTACAATTAAAAGACAGTATCCAAGTGAACCTGCAAGATTCTGATTAGTTTATTGTCATCTTTACCTGGATGCAATGAAATTCCTAGCTCGCATGAAGCTCAGGGAATATACGATAAATACAATAACGGGTGCAAACAGCAGAATGCTGCAAAGATTCTAGTGCAATCTGAAGTGGTGCAAAAAAAAACGACATTGTGACAATGAAATAACTAAATGAGGTGGAGCTAAGAGTATATGGATACACCTCTAGTAATGTGGTGTAAAAGAGATGATTGTTTCAGGAGTCCAACTACAGTGGGAGAAGGAGCTGTTCTCGAGCCTAGATATCTGAGCTCAGGCTCCTGGACCTTCTTTCAGCAGGAGGAAGAAAGAGGAGGGAATGGTCAGGGTGACAGACAACCTCGACAATACTTCCAGCCTTCCTGATGCAAGCATTGTGAAGATGGACTGGATTGTGTTCACCACTCTCTGCAGATTCAGGTGGTCAAGAGCAGAGCAGTTGGCACACCAGGTTGAGATGCATCCCGTCAGAATACTTTCTATAGTGCGTCTGCAGAAGTTCAAGAGAATCCTGGTTGATATACAGTATCTTCTCAGATTCCTATGTAACTAAATACCTACTGAAGCTCTTTCTTGATTGCTGCATCAGTGTGAGGTTGCTGCATCAAGTTAGATTGCTGGTGATTATGGATGTCAACAAACGCGTTGTCCACCATCTCGACAGCAGCTCTGTTGGTGAAGCGAGGGTTGTGTTCAACCCTCTCACTTTTGTTAAGACAATCACAAACTCTGCCGTCTTGTTGACCTTAAGGGCTAGGTTGTTATTCTCACTCCATGTCACAAGGGACTCGCTCTCTTTCCATCTCAATGCAGTTGATACAACGCACAACAGTGGTACCATTGATGAACATGTTGTCACTGTACTTGGTCACACAGTCATGTGGAGAAGAGCAAGGGACTGAGCTCACAACCCTCAAGGGCGCCAGCGTTGCGTTTGGTGTGGACCAATTCTAACTGATGGGGGGCCGGCTGGTTAGGAAGTCCAGAATCCAGTTGCCAAGGTCCAGAAGTTTAGAGATGAGCCTATTTAGTTTTAGGAGGTCAACAGCCCTGTTCAAAGTGATACAATTCCCCATGAACTATTTAAATTGGAGTCACCGCAATGCAATTGTACAAGTAACCCACGATACGTTCCCAAAGTACTTTTTGCCGGCACCTCTTCTTGCCACTGTTGCTGCACATTCCCCACCTTGAATACCCACCATCGCAGAAGTACTTCCCATTGAGATTGGCTTGGTGGGGGACCAGACTGACGTTAGTGGGGAAGCAGACCAACATTGGTGCAGGACCAGGTCAACGTTGCCCCTTTCAACCCTGCCTCATCATCCACCTACTGCCAACTTGGGGGAACGGGGAATGTCATTCTAAGCAGCTTGGACCTCCAGAAGTTTTATTAAGCTTCATAATAACGCAGCTGCAGAATGGTAACATGAACTCTTTTCCCAAAGAGTTAGGGTTGGATCTTAAATTATTTCACCCTTGTGGAAACGTACATATTATTAAACGATTCTAACTACGTCAATTTCCATTTCCACAGACGACAATGTTGGCTGAGAGCTGACCGCACCAGGCGCTGGTGATGGCCAAGTGCAGTGTGTACCTCATGGAATAATTGTCTTTTATTTTTAACAAGGGGACAGATTGCTAACAGATTTCCCACTGTGATGATCGTGGCTATGAGCAGCCTTGCACTTCTGTCTCAGGGCAATGTCCAACAGCGGTCCACAATCTACCTCTCTGCTCTCTCACTCTTTGTACTCAGTGTTATAACCCACAGTCAGGTAATATTGTCTCAGTTAATGTCTCTCCACTGCACTGACGCGACATTACTACACAGGAGATGACTCAACGCTCGTCGAAGCTCACTCTTTGGTGACATAACTCAAAGGTCATTCTCACGCCCCACTCCCTCTCCCACAGTCCCAGGAATTCACAATGATGAAACTATCCCTCAAAAGATTCAGTGATTCCATGCACCACCCACAGTGACAAACCTGCAATTTGTGTGCTGACATTCAACTTGAAGAAACATCAATTAGTCATTCCATGCTCCGGGGTGGTTTTACAAAGACAATTCTTTGCCAGTCATGCCCCAACTATGGAGCATAAAGTGCTAATAGTGCTAAATGAAGCAGCCTTTTTCAATTACTCCCAAGCTGTGGAATACCCTACCCAGGGCTATGAGAGACGTCCGATCAGTTGACATTTTTAAACGGCAGCTAAAAAGTTATCTTTTTAATCAAGCTTTTAACTGACTTTACTTCCTTTGTCCTTTTACACTCTCAATTTTATATTTCATTTCGGAGTCATGTGAGTGACTTTGTGAAGACCCCCCCAGGCACGCATGCGCGGCATGGAAGAAGGAGTGGGGCGTGCAGGCTCGCCGTTCAAAGTTAGTAACGGCAGAGCAGCAGCCCCGACTCTACACCGCAGCCCGCAAGGACACTGCGGGCTGTCGGCATTAACCAGGGAGTGGGGCCTGCAGGCGACGGCAGAGCGGCAGCCCCGACTCTACACCGCAGCCCGCACGGACTCTGTGGGCTGTTCGCTGTACGTCGCAGCTAGCGACGGCATAGCGACAGCCCCAACTTCATTTTCTACACCGGGCGGGTTGGGTAGCTCGTTGACCCGGTAGGGTCGGGCGCACACTCGCCGTTCGCAGGCAGTGACGGCAGAGCGGCAGCCCGAATCTACACCGCAGCCCACAGGGTCACCACGGGCTGACGGCAACGCTACCTGGAAGTCGGGCAAGCCCGTGGACCAGGAGGGTCCGGGCTCGGAAACTGCCATTCGCGGGTAGCGAAGGCAGAGCAGGAGCTCCGACTCAACGCCGCAGGCCGCAGGAATACCACGGACTGACGGCTCTGCTACCCTATAGAGGTAGTAGACAGAGCCGGGACCCCGACTCACACACAGGCGGGAGCCTTGCCGTTAGCGGTAGTCTATGTCCCGCATGAGAGTCTGGTCACCATTGGAGCTGGGGGGGGGGGGGGGGGGGGGGGGGGGGAGAGTGCGCTCCTCCACCGGAAGCTTCATAAAGACCCTCAGGTAAGATACTAACCTTGAGTTGTTTAGCTCCTGTACTAGACTTTGCTTACAGAAATGGTGGATGGGAGACCAGAATGAAGGCATCGAAGCATGCCTCCAAGGGCTATGGGACTTCGTCAGCGCCCACTATTCCCGGAGCTGCCCACAACACCGGCAGCACCCGCTCCGTGGGCCGGGATAAGAACGCGGAAACCGGGGAGCCCTGTGCAGCCAGGACCCGATTCTCCACCACGGCTGGCCATGGAGCCGCCAAGTGGTAGGAGCACCGCGTGGGAGCAGGGTAGGCAAGACCCTGACTCCCTACCACTGCCACCTAAGCATAGGGACAGTGGAGCAAAGGTGCGTAAACGTGCGACCCGCTCGGCGGCACGTTCTGTCTCCCCTATTATGCAGGTCACCAGAGGGCGGACCAGGGAAAGAACCGCACAACAGTCGGTGAGCCCCGCTGTAGCAGCCGGGGTCGACTTGCCGCCACCGTCCGGAGGACTGCGGACCAGCGGCATGTCCGTGCGGGAGTCGCTAAGCCCCGCTGGAGCGGCAGGCAGCGACATCCTGTCTAGGTACCCATAGTCATCACCTTGACAAGGTGCGGGCCGATGACAGAAGCCTCAGTAGTTCAGGAGAACCTGAGGAAGTCGGCTTGTCGTCCGCAGATGCGGCGGCGGTCGCATGTCTCGGATGGAGCGCATGATGGAGCGTATCCTAGAGCACAATCTCTGCAGCTGGACCAGATGTCCTCCAGTCCAGGAGACATGCGGCTGGGCCACCCAGCATGTCCCCGTCATCGGTGGGGAATGCCACGGATCAGCAGCTGGCTGACACGTAAGACGGGCTGGAGCAGGAACGGACAGTACCTGAGAAAACCCAGGAGGAACTGCTGAATGTGGTCTCCAAGTTCGCCCAGCCGAAGCACTCAGGTCAGCCTTTGCAGCCCAAACCAGTGGCCAGCACAGACTACCTCACCACACACCAGCTGCAGGAACAGGTCCTAACCGAGGCGTTCAACAAATACAAGGCCCAAACAACTGCATATCGTTGAATGTACCAACAGTCAACACGCCCATCTGGGGCAACATCAGTCCGGGGATAAGGGCACAGGAGCTGGTTACAAAAGTTCTTGAAATTGCTGACGTCGGGGATTACTGCCTTTGCCAGGTCGGTTGACGGTACGGAAATGACGGCAGAGCAGGAGGATGCTCTTGTAATATTAGTCATGAAGTTAACGCTTCCCGGAGTATCGCCATTAAACCGACTCCAAACCGCATATTTGCGGGGTTGTACAAGGCATCTGCGACGCCACCACCGAGACAGCTGTTCGGTGAGGACCTGCCCAAACAGGTCTAGGACCTGGATTAGGAGGCGAAGGCAGTCGGGTTGATGAACCCACCTCCCTCCAGCAGGGCGGCAGTGCGCAGGCAAATGCCATATGTAAGACCCCGGGGGCCACCTGAAAGACCAGTAAGGACCTACACGCCGGCAGCACCTCAACACAATCCAACGGAACACCAGAAACCAGAACGTCAGGCCCGCCGGTAACCATGGAGGTAAGGGGGTCTGGTTCTCTTGGAAGTGCTGCATGTATAACCTCACAAGAAGGAGAGAGGTTACATACATTCTGGGATGCATGGGTCTGATTGTCACTATCCCAGGGAACAAAGCAATAGACATAATAGAGGCGTGTAACAGCCTTGCTTGTGCCAGGAAACCGACTATTAGTCATGCTGCTAACGTAATTGGTAAACTTGTAGCTACATTCTAGCTACATAATTGGGCCGTTACACTATCAAGCTTGCAAAGAGCAAAATCTCGGCATTAAAAGCGAATGCTGGACATTTTCTACGGGCCTATGCAGCCGCCAATCAAGGCATAAATTGAGCTACAATGGTGGATTAGCAATGTTTGTGATTGTTAAATCCCATCATTACATCAAACCCATTAGTCGCGTTACAAACCGACGCAAGCACCAAGGGCTGGGGAGCTCCGACACCATTTCCAGTGGGGTGGTGGATGGGATTTGCACGAGTCTATTTTTCTTCAATCACAAGGTATAAACTGTTTAGAAATGCTGGGAGCATGTCACGGGCTGCGGGCTTAATGCACTAATCTGCAGCATACACATGTCCGTCTTCAAAATAATACCACTGAGGTGGCATATTTAAACCTTATCGGTGGTATCAAGCCAATATCTTGTGATGAATTGGAAAAAATTATTTTGGCTCTGGTGGATTGAAAGAAATATTTGGATATCAGCTACGTACCTTCTGGTTAAGCTCAATGCAGTGGTGGACACCAGGTCACAAGTATTTAATAACGACATCAAGTGGATGTTGAACCTCCAAATATTTGCTAAAATTATAGCCTAATATGGAACACCAGATATCGACCTCCTTGCGTCCAGGTTGAACCATTAGATACCAACATATGTCTCTTGAGAACCAGATCCTGGGGCAATGGCGAGGGACGAGTTCTCGCTACATTGGGGGAAATGGGTCTTTACTATGCTTTCCCCATTCTGCATCATCAGTCAGGTGTTGCAGAAAACGCATCCAGATTCGGCAACATAAAGGACCATGGATGTCATACAGCATCGTGCAGAGAGAGTCCGCTAGGAAGCAGTACCTCACCTACATAAGGATATGGGAGGTTTCTGTAGCCGGACCAAGACCATCTACACATCTGCTACGATCTCCAATGTGCTGGAATCTTCATGGGTCTTCATTAAGATGAGGCCCTCAGTTACAGTGCCGTATACAGTGCCAGGAGTGCGCTGTCATCCTATCTCAACATTGGAGTGGGATCTCACCAGCTGGTATCCAAACTATGAGGGGTATGTTCTATCCATCCCTCCCCGACCACGATATTATATTACCTGAGATATAGGGGTGGTGTTGACCCTACTCTGGAGCTGGTCGCCTATGACGGATTTACCACTGGACTTACTCACCTTCAAAGTGGTGATGGTAATGACACTGAACACAGCACAACGGGTCCAGACTCTACAGGAATTATACCTGGATAGAGTGATCGACCCATAATAAAGTAACTTCTTTATAGAAGAGTTGCTTAAACTACACAGACCTGCGATTACAGGTCTGAATATGGCCATCAGGAATATGGAGACGGATCTGTTATCAGCCATGGAAACCCACGTCACAGGGTGATGGTGCAGACTATCTCCAGATGGCTCAGGGTGGTATTCAGTGCAGCAGGTAAGACACTAACATTTAAAAATGTCATTCTACCAGGGCTGCATCCACATCAGCGGCGAGGACCATGGAGGTGTTCGTGGATCATTTCCTCGCAATAGCGGGCTGTGCCAGTGTAACTACATTTCAGTGGTTTTATAACAAACCTGTGGCCGTTCCCGCAACATTTCCGGAGTCAGTTTTAAGTGCTGTTCCCTAAACGTTTGTCCCCGAGTTCAGGGGTTTATTGTTGTATTAACAAAAATGTTATTTTTCAGCTTGTTCAAGTCTGAAATACGTTAACATACTTCCTCCATCAGTATTACGGCAGTGTGTGAGCATGGACGTGATCCAGGGCATGTAATCACAGAGCTTTGAAATCTTCATGAAGTCACTCATGTGACTCCGAAATGAAATAGTAAGATTAAATGAGAACTTACCAGTTTGAAGTTTGATCTTTATTTTATGAGGAGTTGCGATGAGGGATTTTGTGAAGACCCCGTCAGGCACGCATGCGCTCCCAATCCTCTACTCTAAGGTCAACTGGAGTCTATTTAAATCTAAATAGAGTCTATTTAATCTTACTATATCAGTTCATTTCTGGGTAGTTCTGTGATTCTACACCGCTGCTTTGAACAATGTCGCGCATGCGTGCCTGGCGGGGTCTTCACGAAATCCCTCATCGCAACTCCTCATAAAATAAAGATCAAACTTCAAACTGGTAAGTTCTCATTTAATCTCACTATTTTATGTGTGTGTGTGTGTGTGTGTGTGTGTGTGTGTGTGTGTGTGTGTGTGTGTGTGTGTGTGTGTGTGTGTGTGTGTGTGTTTATATATATATATATATATATATATATATATATATATATATATATATATATATATCAGGCACGTGCCGTGAGTAATTACTCAGGGTAGGCACTCAGTCCGCTAAAAAAAAATATTAAACCGCGCATGCGCAGATTGTTCGCTCCCGTTAATTAAATAAACAAATAAAAACAGTGACATTTCAATTTGCCCAAGGCTTCCTAGTCCTAGACCAATTGGGGGAACAGTTCCTTTCACAGCGTGTGGAGAGTCTGTGTCAGGGGTAAAGTTGTGGGGAGGGCACGAGTGTTGAGAAGGAGGGTGTCGGGATAATGGCAGAAACTTACTCACTCACCGCTGCCGCAGCTCTCCGGGCGCGAAGCCACGCACTGTAGCTGGGGATAGATGCAGCTCGGGTAGCTACGAGCGGCCGCCGGTACCCGACAGCAGAACTGGCCGCCACTTCAGCGCCTTCTGACGGCCCGCTCACCTTTGGCAGTGCTCGCCGTCGGAACACCCGTCACCTGCTGTTCGCCGACTTCGCTCATGTCAGCGGCTTCCTGAAAATCCTTAAATTCCCACAGCCGAGTAACCTCAATCGCGCTGTCGGAATTTAAGGCCAAGAGTGAGGCCAGCGAGCGGCAGGAGAGTGCTTTGTAGACGGAGAGCTGCCAGAGGTGAGCGGGGACCGGCAGAAGGAGCTAAGGTGGCGGCTGGTTCCGCTGTCCGGCCCGGCGGCCGCTCAGCCACCCGAGCTACTTCTCCCCCCCCCCCCCCCGGCCTCAATGCGGTGGCATTCCACGCCTCCGTGCAAGGAGCGTCGCAAGTGGCATTATCCCGATCCCCTCATTCATAACATTCGTGCCCTCAATTACTAGATCTAAACATCTATCTATTTCTTAAGAAAAGGTTAACATTTTTAAATAGCCTAAGTGTCCAAATAACATTCACACAAGAATTCACAATATAACATGATTTTGAAATCTCATTTTACTTCGGAGTCATGTGAGTGACTTTGTGAAGACCCCACCAGCACGCATGCGCGACATATCGTCGAACGTATGCGAAGCGACAGGCAGGGAGGAGGGTCGCTCCTCCACCGGAACGGACCTGTAGGTAAGGAACGACTAAGCTGAGGTCGTTTTTTTCTTTCAGGGACTCTGTGGGACAGAGTACCCCACCAAGGTGCCGCCTCGAAGACTGACTGCGGACCGCGGGAACGCGGGCAGTCAGCGGTGGCAGAACTTCTACACACCCGGAAGTCGGGCAAGCCCATTGACCCGGCAGGGCCCGGGCTCAGAGACTCACCATTCGCGGGTAGCGAAGGCAGAGCAGGAGCTCCGACTCAACGCCGCGGCCCACAGGAAAACCGTGGACGGCAGTCGATAATCTCGCATGGGGTGGATGGGGAGCACTAGCTCCAACGTGACCCACTCAGGAGTCTGGTCTGCCATGGGTCTCCTAGCTGACTCACGGCAGTACCCTTTACAGGGCTGCCAAATGCTCACCCTCTTCACAGGGGAGCATAAGGAGTCAGGTCTGGGCTGACTGAAGAGTGGGTGTTGGCAGAAGAAACACAACATGCTAGGGGTGCAAGAAGAGGAGCTACTCGGGATGGCATCCAAGTTGTGATGCCCTCACAAAAGGGGCTACCATTGTCAACAGGCAGCCAGTTTAAATTACTCAACAACTTATCTAGCTCCAGGAATCTCTATTTCCCTCAATGTGCCTGCGGCAAATCCTCAAACTACTGGCCTCGTGTATTACCAGATTTACCAGGTCAGTAGACGGAAGATATGTCAGAGGAGCAACAAGAAGCTCTGACACTCTCCAGTATGGTCAATTGAGATCAGGAAGAATGCCATCCGGTCTACACTAAACCCCAAGTTCGCGGGGTTGTGTAGAACCAGCAGTGCACAGCCGCCTACTCTGTTTCAGGGACAACCTGCCCAAACAGGTAAAAGACCTCGACAAAGAGACAATAGCCGTCGGCATGATTAAGGTGCCGGCCGCTACCAGGTCCTCACATATTTGCCGGCAGCACCCATACGCATCCACCAGCAGGCTACGTTATCACACTGAAAGAAAAGCTGGTGAAAGCTCGAAGGCCATACAACCTACACAAAGGTTTTTTTCAGGCCATGTCCCAGAACGGCCTTCCTGGAAGATGCGCCAACCCCACACCACAACGCCTCCACCTCCCAGGAACCAAAGAAGGAGAAAACCAACACAGCACCACCGGTAACCACGGAGGTAGGTGGGTTTGGTTGCCTTCGGAACATAGCATGTGTAACTTCTTCACAGGTTGGGGGAAAGTTACACTTTTAGAGGGAATAACTTATGATCTTTCATACTGCCCAGTATTCAGCAATACAAAATTGAATTTGTTGACAAACTCCTTTGCGGTTCAACATGCACCTAGCCAAAAGTTTGAGCTTTCACAAAAAAGAGACAGTGGAAGGTCATGCGGAACTGTTAAATCTATACACAAAAGGAGCAATAGAAGAAACCAAAACACGAGTCTCTTGAGTTTGTATCAAACATCTTCACCTAAAACAAAAAAAAAGATGGCAGATGCCGCATCATTTGATTTGACACAACTGAATACTTTTGTGCAGTACACCCACTTAAAAATGGAGAATTTTTCTTTGTTACTGCTAAAACAACTAGTTTCCAAAGGGTGCTTCATGGCTGCATCGACCTAAAAGATGCATACTACTCAGAACCAATAGACAAAGATCACCACAGATATTTAAAATTTATCTGGATGTGAGCTCTGGCAGTATAAAGCGCTGCCTAATGGATTAACATCAGCCCAGACTTTCCAAAAATATTGAAACCAGCTTGGCGTTTCCACGGAAACAAAAAACATATTATCATGGCATATCTGGATAACATGTTATTGTGGGGATAACCTTGGAATTGGCTAAATTGGCTGTCTCAGCCACCAAGCTCCTATTTCAAAAATCTGGCTTTATTATCCATCCAGACAAATCCAAGTTAAATGCTTGCCGGTGACTATGGATTTGGGATTCACGATTGACTCTGTTCATATGTCTGTCACCTTGCTAAAGGACAAAGCAACAGACTTGATAGAGGCATATAACAGCCTTGTTTGCGTCAGTAAAGCATCTATTTGGCAAATAGCCAGGGTAATTGGAAAGCTCGTGGTTGCTTTTTTCCAGCCACAATTTGGACCCTTACATTACCAAAATCTACAAAGGGCCAAAACTACAGTGTTACAAACTGATGCCAGCACTCATGGCTGGGGAGCAACCAATGCCAACTCCAATTACGGTGGTAGATGGAATACACATGAGTTAACCTTACTTCAGGGTATCAATCATCATAAGGTGTTGGGAGCATTCACGGACTTTGGGCTTACCTTTCAGACATGCATCATCTGCATGTTCACCTGCAAATTGATAATACCACCGTGGTGACATACATTAATCATATGGGTGGAATTGTCGATATCTTGTGATGAATTGATCAA
The DNA here is from genome assembly GCA_035221665.1 of Okamejei kenojei. Taxonomy (NCBI): domain Eukaryota; kingdom Metazoa; phylum Chordata; class Chondrichthyes; order Rajiformes; family Rajidae; genus Okamejei; species Okamejei kenojei. The sequence goes on from CM069151.1 coordinate 15,038,379, forward strand.
TACAATCTGGCACTGGTGCATAGAAAGAAACATTTGGATATCAACTCCAGGTCACACAAATTCAATGACAACACCGAATGGATGTTGCACCACCAGTCATTTACTGACATTATAGATCAGTATGGAATGCCAGATATCGATTGTTTTTTCATCAAGACTTAATCACCAGATACCAACGTATGTTGCATGAGAATCAGACCCTGGGGCAGTAGCGATGGACGCATCTCGCTACACTGGGGGAGGGGGGATTTTTTTTTCTATGCATTTTCCCCCCTTTTCTGCCTCATTAGTCGGGTCTTGCGGAAAATTCAACTAGACTCCGTATCAGGTATTTGAGAGTACCCGATTGACCTACTCAGCCATGGCACTCTGTGGGACTCGACATGGTAAGAGCAATGGGTTTCGATCTACAAACACCCGAGTTTGCTGGTACACCTATGGCAAGGGAGAGTCATCTGTGCCATGACCGAATGAACCCATTGGGTGCAAAATTTGGGAAAGACCTCTCCTGGAATTGGGCTGTCGGACCGAACCATGAATATCATTGTGGCATCATGCAGAGTCCACCAGGAAACAGTACCTCACCCATATCAAAAAATGGGAGGTATTTTATACCAGGACAGACACAACGTACAACACAGCCACCATCGTGGTTGTGCTAGAGTTCCTGGTAAGTCTACACTTCGATGAAGGCTTGAGTTATAATGCCATCAATTGCGCTAAGTGCCCTATCCTCATACCTGTGATAGGAGCTAGAACACCATGGAGGAGTATCTCACCCTCTGGTGTCAAAACTCATGAGGGGATTTTCCCCAGGCCTACGGGATAAGCCAGGAACTCCAATTTGAGGCCAGATGACGTGGCTGGTGCCCAATCTCTGAATAGATCAGGACAATTTCATGCCTTCCGCTCCCAACCCTCTAATGTAAGGTCAACTGGTGTGTTAGTTCTCTTATCTTACTATCTTCAGTCAACTCTACTATCTGTGATTTCACACAGCTGCTTTGAAGAATGTCACGCATGTTTGCTGTCGGGGTCTTCACGAAATCCCTCATCGTATCTCCTCATAAAATAAGGATCAAACTTCGAACTGGTAAGTTCTCATTTAATCTTACTATTGTCATGAATTTATAGGCCAAATGGAAGGAATTTAGTGTTCAATTCCCGTAAATTAATGGCCATTTAAATCATCTTGCGAGTGAGAATTTGTGGAACGCGATCGTTTGGAACGTTGCGGTTGCGGTGAATTTAAACCCCATATCGGCAGGAAAAACACTGCCGGTTCGTATGGGGCCTTAATCACATTTTTGCCGATGAAATTTTAATTAAAGTAATCCTAAGAAACAAGTTTATATGTAAAATAAATGACTTACCTTATGTTTTGTCCCCTACATGAGATCTGTCCCATTATTGGCGTTGACGGTGTTAGAAGTAGCTTTTTATTTTACTCCAGGGATGAAATTGTCCCGCGATACATTTAAAAAACTTCCGAGAACGGCAGTCGGAACGATTTTTCAGCATCAGGTAGTAGCCCGAGAAAATATATCTCGTACAGGCAGGAAACAACAGCATTTTAATCACCCCCCCTTCAAAGACGCCAATGTTGCGCACACGACCAGTGACACAACTGCAACGCGGCTGAAGGTAGGTTTTGTAACATACTTACACTCTCCCTCTCAACCCCTCCCCCCCTCCCCCTCCCTCTACCCTCCCTCTCTACCCCCCATCCCCTCCCTCTCCCTCTCTACCTCTACCCCCTCCCCCTCCTTCTCTGCCCCTCCCTCTCTACCCCCCCTCCTTCTCTACCCTCTTTGCTCCCTCTCCTTCTCTACCCCCGTCCCTCTCTAGCTCATTCCCTCTCTACCCCCCCTCCCTCTCTAGGGATTGAAGAGGGAGGGTGAAGAGAAGGAGGTGCTGGGTGATGAGGAGAAATGAGCCGCGCCTGCGCAGTTGGGGGCTATGCGTGAGTGGTGCAATATTGCATTGGGGGAACGGCTTGCGTTGGGGGAACGGGTGAATGGTCGAATCTTAAGGTGGGGGAGCAGACCCAACGGGTCTGCACTTGGTCTAGTTTTTATATAAATCTGTGTTATTAGCTGCCTATGTTTTACTGTTTTAAATTTATTTTTGTTTAGACCTGTGTTTTTGTGGAAAGCACTTTGAGTTGCATTCAATTGTATGAAAAGTGCTATACAAATAAAGTTATTATTATTATTATTATTATTATTATTATTATTATTATTATTATTATTATTATTATTATCTATTATTAATCAGGGAAATACGGTGGTGGATGTGCAGCCAAACGTCATTCTGCCAACTACAGGGGTGAGAGTATTTGTGTCTGCCAGCGCAGTGCAGAGTGAATGGCTCAGTGCTGATTTAAGGTCAGCAGAGCAAACATTAGTCTGCAATACTCTATTAAATGCCCACATTTAATCAAGCATAGATGAGCAGAGGTCCTTACCAATACTGTTTACAGGGATCCTTTACATGCGTCACTAACTGGTTTCAACTGCCATCTGCCGCAGTTATGCAAGTTATAGTTCTTATCTTGGTTTAGAGATACAGAACAGGCGAATACACACCGACCAGCAATCCCCACTATCATACACACTAGGAACATTTTTTTAATTTTTAACCAAAGCCAATGAACCTACAAATCTGCACGTCTTTGGAATGTGGGAGAAAACCAGAGTGCCTGGAGAAAGCCACGCGGTTACAGAGAGAACGTACGTACAGCAACCGTAGTCAGGATCAAACTTGGGTTTCTGGTGCTGGGAGATAACAACTCTACTGCTGCGCCACCATGCAGTCCCTTCGCTGACTGGATAGCACATACCGGTATTCGATTTACCATACAACCATACTAAAACAAGCAACAAGACACACAACTACATAAAGTTAACATCAACATCCACCACAGCGGATTCCCCATATTCCTCACTGTGATGGAAGGCAATAAGGTCTAATCTTCTTCCCTCTTTATTCTCCCGTGGTCAGATCAGTTGAAACATCCACAGTCGGTGTGATCGAAGCTCCCACAGCCGGCAATTGAAACCTCCGCGTCGGGGCGATCGAAGCTCCCGCGTTGGGGCGGTTGAAGCTCCTGCGTCTTGGAGCTCCCGACGTCGGTCCCTAACCAGGGACCGCAAGCTCCACGATGTTAAAGTCCGCAGGCTTCCGCGATTGGAGCTTCCAGGCTTGATCCCCGACAGGGGTCGTGAGCTCCACGATGTTAAGTCCTGCAGGCTCCCACGGTTGGAGCTCCTGAAGTCAGTCCCCAGCAGAGGCCGCCAATTCCATGATGTTAGGCCGCAGTGCGGACGGAGATACGATACGGAAACAAATTGCATCTCAATCGAGGTAAGAGATTAAAAATAGTTTCCCCCAACCCCAGCCAACATAAAACAAGCCAAAAAACACACGAAAACATACATTTAATACCTACTATAAAATAACAAAGAAGGAAAAGGAGGAGACAGACTGTTGGCGAGGCAGCCATTATCGGCGCCACCCTGTGGTAACTCCTGACAATATAAAACTAAACTAAACTTTTCAGGCTTCTAAATGGTCCTTCCATAAGCTAGGGTACTGTCCAATTCACCTCTACCATCTACCCTTTGACGACATTGGACTTTGTCTCAGGAACTAATGTGCTAAAATACTGAGAACTATATTCTGCACTCTGTATCTCACCTTTGCTCTACATATTGTATTTGAGTTTGCATTGATTGTATCTATGTATAGATTCTCAGGAAGTTTGGACAACCCTTCACCCGCACATCACTCACACTTGGATATGCTGCTTGGACAGGGTGGTATTGGCTTATTATTATCACGTGTTCCCAGATACATGAAGAATTTTGTTTTGCACGGAGTGTGGGTTTAGTGTTACAGCAACAGAGAAAGTGCAGATTTTTTGGGCCCCATATTTGAGGAAGGATGTGCTGGCACTGGAGAGGGTCCAGAGAATGTTTATGAGAATTATCCCAGGAATGATTGGGTTAACATATGATGAGCTTTTGACAGCACTGGGCCTGTGCTCGCTGGAGTTTGGGAGGATGAGGGGGAACCTCATTGAAACTTATTGAATAGTCAAAGGCTTGAATAGAGTGCATGTGGAGAACGGGATGATCTAGGTCCAGAGGCCAGAGCCTCTGAATCAAAGGGTGTACCTTTAGGGAGGAGATGAGGAGAAATGTTCTAGTCAGATGGTGGTGTTACTGTGGAATTCATTGCCACAGACGGCTGTGGAGGCCATCGTTGGATATTTGTAAGGCGGAGGTTGACAGATCATTGATTAGTACTGGTGCCAGAGGTTATGGGAAGAAGGCAGGAGAAAGGAATTGGGAGGGAGGGATAGATCAGCCATGATTGAATGGCAGAGTAGACTTAATGGGACAATTGGCCTAATTCTGCTCCGAGATCTTCTGAACATGAATTTAAAAAAAACACAATGGCCACAACGAGGTAGATTGGAAATAAACCATGAGACTGCAGATGCTGGAATCTTGAGCAAAAACAGGAGGAACTCAACAGGTCAGGCAGCATCTGTGGAGGAGAATGGACAGATGATATTTTGAGTTGGGACTATTCTTCAGACTGATTGGAAGGGCAGGAAATTAATCCCTAGCATACGAGAGGTCCGTCCAAGGGTCTGATAACAGTGGGGAAGATGCTGTTCTTGAATCTGATGCCACATGCTTTCAAGCCTATGTATCTTCTTCCTGGTGGGATTGGAGAGAAGAGGGTTGTACTTTATGCTGTATTTATGAGTGTCATATGGAGAAAAAAAATGATATTTCAGCAAGCTACGATTTTCAATACAACCAGACTCAGCACATAGTACTCCAAGTGTGCTCTCACCAACGGCTTGTTCAGCTGTGTCCTGATGTTCCATCTTCTTTACTCAAGGCTGACAAATGTCTTCTTCATCACACTGTCCACAGTAGTGGCATTAAATACTCAGTGTGCCAATCAAAATGAATCAAGAGTTGAAGTACTGCCAGGAACACCAATTTAGGCATTTTAATGAAACCAGTGCCAAATATGGGATTGAGTTCCTTAAGGGTCATGATGGGTGTTCTTTTAAACTACTAAGTTGTTACTGCACATTCCATGCAGGAAAATCTATATAATAAGCTGAAACCAATTGGTTTTGAGACGAATATTTGACTTCATTTGTTCTCAAAGCCTGACTAAGTCAGTCCATACATCTTTTCAATAACCTTCAAGTTCAAACAGAATAATTCTCTATTATTTGCTTCAGCCAGTAACAACTACAGAGTTTTTACTGTTTACAGAGTGCTATGTTTACATATCTGTTGTGGTGCTGCAAGTAAGAATTTCATTGTTCCGTTTTGGGACATTTGGCAATAAAACACTTTTGACTTTTGAAATAGTTTCCCAACTGGGTGTCACGGTGGCGCAGCGGTAGAGCTGCTGCCTTACAACACCAGAGACCCGGGTTCGATCGTGACTGCGGGTGCTGTCTGTACGGAGTTTGTATGTTCTCCCCGTGACCTGCGCAGGTTTTCTCAGAGATCTTCAGTTTCCTCCTGCACTCCAAAGATGTACAGGTTTGGAGGTTACATGGCTTGGTATAAATGTAGGTTGTCCCTAGTGTGTGCAGGATAGCATTAGTATGTGGGGATCGCTGGTTGGCGCTGACTTGGTGCTTGATTCCACGCAGTATCTCAAACTAAATCAGGACCATAAAATGTAGCTACTGTTTCAATGACACCACCCAAACCCACATTGAGTAAAGAATTCCACTTTACCAGGTGAGTGGAGGAGCTGCAAAGGTTGCCCTTGATGGAGAAACTTGTCTTTCTCAGAATATTACTTCTTCTACTCAGTAAATTCCCTTGTCGAGTTCCTACGGGTATTACTTTCCTTCTTCCTCCCGTCAGTGCTTTGAGCTGTCCTCGAGAGCTAGTCCACTGGGGCCCTTGTACACTTTGAGTCCTTGCCTACAGCAAGGACTGTCTTCGTATCAAAGCACAGGGAATACCTCCACTTCTCTTGTTTCCGTCCAGTTTATTAGCCGAGCTTTGCATGGCTGGTCTGGTCTGATCTTTATCTTCAGGGGGAGAATGGTTGTGCTTGTGGAAGTTAAATAGAATCCTTTATGCCCTCTTGTCATTGAAAAACCTCTTTCCAAACGAATTGGAAAAACAAATGTCTGGCTTGTCTAATTTAAACACATTGAGTCAGAGGAAAACAGGAAGGTATTATTTAAATTAAAAAACAAAGTTTCTGATCTTGTTTTAAAATGGGTGAGGGATTTCAACTCTCCTGGTGGTACAGATGCCTTGTTGGGTGGTATGGGGAATGTGGAGGTGAGGTTGGGTATTAATCAAGAGTATTTCACTCCATCTAAGATCTCAAATACATTTGTCTTCAGAACCACTTCTATATTACTGCTCTTTAGTCTTTGTATCATTTCAAACCGTCCCTTCACCGAGGCTTTTACATGCCATTGATTTAATGATTCAATGATACTATGTTGTCACGTGTACCTACGCCCAGTGAAATGCTTTATTTGGCCTACAACCTGGTAAAATCATATAGCAGGTCTCACCTCGGCAACACACAAGTCGCCCGCATTTCTGACATCGACATAGTTGGAAAAAGTTAATCGATCAGTTATATTGTCTGCTTGCAGTGGTGAGACAAGCCTTGCGCCGCACATGACAGCATGCGCTCCCCCACCAGTTCCCCCCTTCATTTTCGGCAAGTTTGTGCAAATTCCAGCTGCAGTCTTACCAGGCATTTATAACGAATTGGAAGTCTTCTGTACAAGTTCACATTTATTGTCACATGTGCCATGAGGTACAGTGATATTCGAGTTACCATACAACCATACAAATAAAAAAAGAACGCAACGCACAATAATTTTACCGTGATAAAGTCCCCAAGTCCCGTGGTCGGAACACTTCCACAGCGATCCTCGGCAAACGATCGCCAGCTCCGCGATGGTAAGTCCATGCCGCTCTTGCGGCTTGAAGCTCCAGGCCGGTCTCCAGGAAAGGCCGCACCAATCCAGTTGTTAGGCCACGGGGAGGGAACGGAGACATGTCACGGAGAAAGATCACATCTCCATCGAGGTAAGTGACTGAAAACGGTTTCCCCCTATTCCCCCCCCCCCCCCTCCTCCCCTCACCCCCACATAAAAACATACTGAGAAACATTAAAACATACATTTTAGACACACAAAAAATAACAAAAAAGTCGAAAGAACACCTAAGCTGTTGGCGAGGCTGCCATCTCGGCACCACCCCTGGCTCCATGAATAAAAGCAAAGATTCTGAATACATTTTAAAACCGAATTCTCTTTTAAGATCTCCTTCTTCAAAGATCTGGGGAAGGAATATCCCAGGTATCCTCCCCTTTCAAATCATGCAGCCAGTTCAACTCTTCATTCTTCTTATCAACTTCAAATTATTGAAACTCTTTTCCTCAAAGAGGCAGCTTGGAGAATTGTTAAGGCGGAGCTGGGCCTATGATTGATAAACAAGGCTGCAAAGGTTAGTTTAGGCACCTGGGAAAATAGAGTTGTGGTTACCTTGCTCTCTTCTTTGCCACCTTCTAAATTAGCCAGACATGTTCGGGAACAAGCTTTCACAATTAAGATGTAAGTGTATGTTTTTTAAAGAATAAACATTTAAACCTAGCACATTCAAGAGCATTCATGTCTGAAGAAGGGTCTCGACCCAAAACGTCACCCATTCCTTTTATCCAGAGATGCTGCCTGTCCCGCTGAGTTATTCCAGCATTCTGTGTCTATCTTCAGTGTAAACCAGCATCTGCAGTTCCTTCCTACACATTCATGAGCACCTTTCTAAAGCTTAGTTCTTCACTGAACTGCAACAGAGGTAGTTCAAGCTATTCAGTGCTGGATTAACTACATATAGAGGGAATCATTTACCTGCTATTTTTACAATAAAGCTGTTACCAGTCTGGTTTATATTGTACTGTTTTCCAGTAGAGGCAATATCTGGGAGGTCCATAAAAACAAGGACTGAGAAGTCTTGCAGTCTGTTTCAATCTGCAGCGGCTTTCCTCATTTCCCCAGCAAAACACTGGGTTAAATGATACGTTTCAGTTTAAAGTTTATTATGCTGTAAATATCACAGGTGCTGATGCGGGCAAGGTTTATTAAATATAGAGCAAAGGGGCCTCTTTCATTTCCTCTAATTGCACAGAACTCTTCCATGTGTGAGAGGGGCTAGTGGCTGCTTCCGTATGTGTCCGAGACCAGCTGCCATCTCCAGCAATGACATCTAACAGTTCCTTGGTGCAAGGGGTCCCTTCATTGGAGAGGCATTTCCATATCCCTTCGACATGGAAGGAGGCCACTTCGGCCCATCAAGTCTATGGTGGTTCACTGACCACCCCACTACCTCACTCACAGGAATGAGTTGGTTAACATATAATGAGCGTTTGACACTACTGGGCCTCTACTCGCTGGAGTTTAGAAGGTTGAGAGGGGACCTCATTGAAACTTACAGAATAATTATAGGCACAGATAGAGAGGACGTGGAAAGGATGTTTCCACTGGTGGGAGAGTCTAGGATCAGGGGTCATAGGCTCAGAATTAAAGGATGCTCTTTTAGAAAGGAGGTGAGGAGGAACTTCTTTAGTCAGAATGTCGTTAATCTGTGGAACATAGCCACAGACGGTTGTGGAGGCCAAGTCAGTGGATATTTTTAAGGCAGAGATAGACACATTCTTATGTAGACAAAAAGAAACTCAGCAGGTGAGGCAGCATCTATGTAGCGAAGGATAAGGAGATGCTTTGGGTCGAGACTCTTCTTCAGACAAATTCAGACAAATTCTTGATTAGAATGGGTGTCAAAGGTTATGGGGAGAAAGCAGGAAAATGGGTTCAGGAGGCAGAGATCAGCTCTGATTGAATGGCGGAGTAGACTCGATGGGCCGAGTGGCCTAATTTGACTCCTAAAACTTATGAACGTAATGTTCCCTGCCAACCATTTTGCTCCAAACACATCAACTCTACCCCTTACTGCACACCATGGGCAATTGACAGTGGCCACTTAACCAGGGTGGGGTGTGAAGCGGTTGGGGAGGGGTGGAGGGAGTGGGGGGTTGGGAGGAAACCAGAGCACTTGGAGGAAACCCATGCAGTCACAGGGCAATCTGCATTAGTGCCCAGAGGCCAATCTGAACCTGGGTTGCTGGAATCATGGAGCAACTAACCCACTGTACCGTCCGGGATTGAGAGCTCATTTCCAGAATGTTCTCCATGAATATGCTTTTAGTCTAAGATTAATCATTTTAGCTCTGACTTAATTTGCCATTGTGGAGAGGTGACATCCAGCTGCTTAGACTAAAACAGACACAAAATGCTGGAGCAACTCAGCGGGTCAGGCAGCATCTCTGGAGAAAAGGAATACAGTAGGTGATGTTTTGGGTCGAGACCCTTCTTCAGACTGAGAGTCAGGGGAAAGGGGACAAGAGATATAGACGGTACTTAGGAGAAACTAATGGGAGATATGCAAAAAGCAACAATAATCAAGGAAAAGAGCAACACTAGTCCACTGTGGGCTGTGGGATTGGTGACAATGCCTATACAGACAGAGGAAGGCTAAGTCTGAAGAATGGTCCCAACCCAAAACAGGGTCTGTCCATTCCCTCCACAGATGCTGCCTGACCTGTTGAGTTCCTCCAGCACTGTGTGTTTTGTTCAAAGTTCCAGCACCAGCAGTTCCTTGTGTCCCCTGCTGCTAATACTGTCATCTGATTGTGCATTTTGTGCACAGATTACACTTTCACCAGGATGAATTTTGCGCCATTTTCTTGATATAAAAGTACAAAGCCACAGTGATGAAAGAGTGAATGAAATAAAGAAATGAGTTCAGGTAGTACCGGTCCTTTCAGGGACACTGGTCGATGCTGTCATGGAACATGAACTGGGCTTCCAGCCAACAGTGAGGAGAGCCCTCACCCTCTCACAGACACCACCTCACCCCTGTCACAGGCACTATACAACCCCTCTGACATCCACCAGGGCTACAAAGTGAAGTTGGGCAGTATCATCATGGCAACACAGCACATCACGGTGGTGCAGCGGTAGAGTTGCTGTCTTACAGCACCAGAGACACGGGTTCAATCCTGACTACGGGTGCTTTCTGTACAGAGTTTGTACGTTCTCCGTGTGACCTGCGTGGGTTTTCTCCTGGTGCTCTGGTTACTTCACACACTCCAAAGATGTACAGGTTTGTCGGCTATTGGGCTTTGGTAACGATCGTAATTTGTCCCTAGTGTGTAGGATAGTGCTAGTGTACAGGGATCGCTGGTCGGCGCGCAGGGTCTGTTTCCGCGCTGTATCTCTAAACTAACCAAAACTAAACTCGCCCTTCCCCGACAGGTACAATGCCTTCTCTACTGGCTCTGAACAGAAGGTCCATGGAATGATGTCACCCACCCCAACCCCTCTGGTTTGCCTGCACCCGCGGTCACCATTGCAGATGTCACATCAGCTCCATGAGTGTGAACCTGCGGAAGCAACTGGCATATGTATTATGTCCAGTCTGAAGAAGGATCCCGACCCAAAACGTCACCTATCCATGTTCTCCAGAGATGTTGCCTGACCTGCTGAGTTGCTCCAGCACCTTGTGCCCTTCTGTACACTACCTACCCTCCCGCCCATGACTACCATAATCCACTTATTTATCTATTTATCTAATCAACCAAATATCCATTTATAACTTTGCTATATTCTAGTTTAATTAATAACCCCATTTGCAACTTTTGAGTTTGGTTGCACTTCTTGTATGGGGCTAAAATTCAGTGCAAATCCCGTAAATACAGAGGACAAGAAAACTGTAGTACTCACCAGCCAATTTTGTTGCCGTTTTCCAATGAGTTTTCCAATGACTCTACTATTATTCTTGTTTTTTCATGTTTTATTTACATCACTTCCACTGGAGCAAAGAAATAATCACCACTTATTTCCCAATTTCCCCATATTCCCACCTCAGCAAATTCTGCAGGTTCTAGATCTGTACAGTCTGCAGTCTTTGCTTGAGCAAAAGCCCCGTGTGTTAATACATGCTTACATTCAGGTGATATGAGTCAGCCCTGTAGCTAGTAATTACTGGGTAACTAGTCCCAGCTAGCCACCCAATAAAGTGTGCAGTCTAAGGGGGCTGCTCCTCATGATTTGGCTGCGTTTCAACCCCGCAATTTTGATATTTGGTGCAGAGGGGGCCGGGTCAGTGGTGGGGTGGGGGAATCTCCCTGTCTGTTTGCTCCTGGGCCTGTTCAAGATGGCCATTCATGGGTTTAGGCAGCGGGCAGTCGTGGGTTCTGCCCAAGTCGACTGCCTGCCCCTTCTCCGGGCTTAGGTCCGCACCCGTGTGTCTCTGGAGAGGGAGCACCCAATGTCCACGGGGACTCTGGAGATCTTCCATGAATGTTGGTCACCTCAAGGGGTCGAGTGTATTGTGGATAAGGATGACAACTTTGTATTTTGATAACTGTGTAACCAGTCTCAAGAAGGGTCTCGACCCGAAATGTCATCCTTTCCTTCTCTCCAGAGATGCTGCCTGTCCATCAGAGTTACTCCATGTTTTTGTGTCTATCTTCGTAATTTGATAACTATTTGATTATTGTTTGCAAATTGCAAGTGGCAGTCTTGATCTTTCCAGTACTCTGTCTTTGTGATTAATTGAATAAAATAGTAAGATTAAATGAGAACTTACCAGTTTGAAGTTTGATCTTTATTTCATGAGGAGTTACGTTGAGGGATTACGTGAAGACCTCGACAGCACGCAAGCGTGACATTCTTCAAAGCAGCGGTGTGATATCACAGATAACCGGTTGAACTAAATATAGTAAGATAAGAGAACTAGAATACCAGTTGACCATTATGATAGAGGGTTGGGCGCGGAGGGCACGTAATCCCTCAACGTAATTGCTCATAAAATAAAGATCAAACTTCAAACTGGCAAGTTCTCATTTAATCTTACAATTTTACTTCGGAGTAACGTAAGTGACTATGTGAAGATTTTAAAGTTCTGTGATTTCATGCCGTGGAATGAGTCCATGCCCACACACTGTCTTAATGACCAATGGAGGAAATATGTTAACATATTCAGACATGAATCGGATGCTGAAAAAACAATGATGCATTTATTAACAAATAATAATAACCCCTAATATTCGGGGTAAATCATAATACAGAACTTAAAATCGTGTCTGCAAATGTCTCAGGTCTGGTAACGGGTTTATTATAAAATCGTTGAAAAGTTATTTTGCTAGACCATCCCGCCATTGCAAGGATGTGGTCCATGGGAACTTCCAACATTCTCGCTGCCGATGTAGCTGCAGCCCTGGTGGAATGAGATTTAAAAACATCAGTATCCACTCCTGCTGCACTTAATACCTGTCTAAGCCATCTCGAAATGGTCTGCACGGACACTCTTTTTATGAGGACGTTTATGACTAATTAATAAAGCCATTTCCGTGCCTCTTAGGCTTTTGGTGACCTCCAAATAATGCAATAGATGGGTCACTGTGCATAGACAGAGGTCTATGGGGCATGCTAGGAACTCCAATTTGAGGCCAGATGATCCTGGCATGTTCTGTTTAAGTAACTCAAGTATATAGAAAGTTATTTTATTCTTGGATGTTACCATAGCGTCCAGTCTTAATTTGTGCAGTGACTAGACCCTTTGTGCCGTTACTAGTGCCATCAACATCACCATTTTATATGTTAGTTTCGCTAGTGTCAGGGACGTTGCTGGCGCAAATCCCTGAGCAAGGTTAAGACAATACCAATATCCCAGGTCTGGAAGTTCCTAGGCCTGGGGGGATTAGAGTTGAAAATACCCTTCATTAGTTTTGATACCAGAGGGTGAGATCCAACCCCGTGGTGTCCTAAACCCTGTCCCAGATATGATGATAGGGCACTCCTAGCACAGTTGATGGCACTGTAGCTCAAGCCTTCATCAAAGTGTAGTCTGGCCAGGAACTGCAGCACATTCGTTACAGCCGTATGGTATGTGATGTTTGCCCTGGTACAGAATATCTCCCATTTTCTGCTAAATGAGAGGTATTGTTTCCTGGTGTACCCTCTGCAAGCTGCCGTGATAATGTTCACGATTCGGTCCGATAGTCCAAATTACAGGAGTGGTCTTTTTAGATCCTGCAAATAGACAGATTTATTCTGTCATGCCATGGGTGATTTCGCCTGTCACAGGATGAACCAATAAACTCGGGCGTTTGGAGATGGGCATACATGGTTCCGAGACCATGTTGAGAACCACAGGAAACCATGGCTGAGTAGGCCAGTCGGGTACTACCAAGACACCCGATGCGTAGTCTAGTTGTATTTTCCACAAGACCCGACTGATGAGGCAGAAGGGGGGAAATGCATAGAAAAACAATTCCCCCCAGTGTAGCGAGAATGCATCCATCACCACTGCCCCAGGGTCTGGTTCCCATGCAACATATGTTGGTAACTAGTGATTAAGCCTGGATGCGAATAGATCGATATCTGGTGTTCCATACCGAGCTACAATGTCCGTAAATACTTGGTGGTCCAACATCCATTCGGTGTTGTCATTGAATTTGCGTGACCTGGTGTCCGCCACTGTATTGAGCTTACCTGGAAGGTAAGTAGCTGATATCCAGATATTTCTTTCGATGCACCAGTGCCAGATTGTATTGACCAATTCATCACAAGATATCGACTTAATTCCACCCAAATGATTAATATATGCCACCACGGTGGCATTATCAATTTGTTGGGGAACATGCAGATGGTGCATGTCCGAAAAGTAAGCCCAAAGTCCATGGAACGCTCCCAACATCTCTAGATGATTAATACCCAGTGGTTGAAGTAAAGTTAACTCATATGCATCCCATCTACCACCGCAACTGGAGATGGTATTAGTTGCTCCCCAGCCGTGAGTGCTGGCATCAGTTTGTAACACAACTGAAGGATTGCTGATTATAATGGGATTAGAGCAATGCCGAGTGTTCTTTATCCACCATTGCAACTCCAAAACTGCTTTGGCTGGTAACCGCATTGGCCTGTTAAAATGGCCAGCATGATGTTGGAGCGCTTCAACCTTTGCCCCCTGGAAATGTTGGTAATGCAAAGGTCCAAATTGTGTGGCTGGGAACGCAGCCATGAGCTTTCCAATCACCCTGGCTACTTGTCGAATAGACGCAAACAAGGCTGTTGCATGCCTCTATTAAGTCTATTGCTTTGTCCTGTGGCAAAGTCACAGACATGTGAACAGAGTCAATTGTGAACCCCAAGTAGTCCATTGTCATAGAAGGCGTTAACTTGGATTTATCTGGATGGATGATAAACCCCAGGTTTTCAAATAAGAGCTTGGTGGCTGAAACAGCCAATTTGGCCAACTCCAGAGTTTTTCCCACAATTAAGATGTCATCCAGATATGCCATGACAATATGTTTCTGTTTTCGGAGAAACGCCAGGGCTGGTTTTTAATATTTTAGTAAATAGTCTGGGGGCTGATGTTAATCCATTAGGCAGCACGTTGTACTGCCAGAGCTGCCCCATCCAGTTAAATTTCAGATATCTGCTGTGACCCTTCTCTATTGGTACTGAATAGTATGCATCTTTTAGGTTGATGCAAGTCATGAAGTATCTTTTGGAAACTAATTGTTTGGCAGTAACAAAAGTTTCCATTTTGAAGTGTGTATACTACACAAAAGTTTTCAGCTGTGTCAAATCAATGAAGATGCGACATCCACCATCTTTTTTTTGTGTGAAAATATTAGATGCAAACACAAGAGATTCGTGTTTGGATTTCTCAATTACTCCTTTTTTATGTAACCTCGAAAGTTCTGCATGACCTTCCAATCTTTCTTTTTGTGAAAGCACGAACGTTCGGCTAGGAGCATGCTGAACCGGAGGGAAGAGTTTGTGAATGAATTCAATTTTATCCCTGGATACTATGCAGTATAAAATGATCAGATGTTATGGAACTCCAGGCACTCCAAAACAAGTGTTACCTTCCCCCAACCTGTGAAGAACTTACACACCCTATGTTCCGGAAGAAACCAGTCCCACCTACCTCCATGGTTACCTTCCGTCCTTGTCTCCTGGGGGGTTGAGGCGCTGGGGTGTGGGGTTGGCGCATCTTCCACGAAGGCCGTTCTGGGCCTTGGTCTAAAAAAGACCTTTGTCCTGAACGTACGGCCTTTGAGCTTTCACCAGCTGCTGTTCTTTCGTCATAGTATCATGGTTTGCTGGTGGATGCGTAGGGGTGCTGCCGCCGAAGATGCGAGGTCTTGGCAGTGGATGGCGCTTTCATTAGCCTGATGGCTTTTGCCTCCTCGTCGAGGTCTTTGACCTGCTTCGGCAGGTTGGCCCCGAACAGTAAAGTAGGCGGCGGTGCGGTGCTGGTCTTGCGCAACCCTGCATATTTGGAGTTTAAGGCAGGTCGGATCACACTCTTCCTTAAGCAATTTATTTCAAACTGTGCGTTGCAGAAGTGTGCCAGAGCGTCTTGTTGTTCTTCCGACATGTCCTTGCCATCAACTGATCTGGCAAATGCCGTTATACCCGAGGCCAGTAGTTTAAGGATCTTTTGTATCTTAATTTTCTGGGATCTGATGCCAACACCGATGTTTCCCCAGATCGGGTTGTTCAATATAGAAACATAGAAACATCGAAATTAGGTGCAGGAGCAGGCCATTCGGCCCTTCGAGCCTGCACCGCCATTCAATATGATCATGGCTGATCATCCAACTCAGTATCCTGTACCTACCTTCTCTCCATATCCCCTGATCCCTTCAGCCACAAGGGCCACATCCAACTTCCTCTTAAATATGGCCAACAAACTAGCCTCAACTACCTTCTGTGGCAGAGAATTCCACAGATTCACCACATTGAGGGAAACACAAGTTCTCTGGTGCTATGTACTTAGCAGCTGTGTTATTCATGACCTGTTCCTGCAGCTGGTTGGTGGTGAGATAGTTGATGCTGGCTACCAGCTGCGGCTGTAACGGCTGAACCTTTTGCGAGGGCATCGCAAATTTGGAGACCATGCCGAGCAGCTCCTGTTGTTCCTGCACCCCTAGCACGCTGGAAGTGTCTTCAGCCAAATCCCCATCTTCAGAGTCAGCCCAATAGTGACTCCTTATGTTTCCCTCCGAGGAGAGGGAGGCATTTGGCAGCCCTGTAAAAGGTGCTGCCGTGAGTGTCCGAGGAGACCCACGGTGACAAGTCTCCATTTGGTGGAGTAGGTTACGTTGGAGCAGTTGCTCCATCAACTGCTCCATGCGAGCTAAACGGCCACTGTCGTTATCCGCAGGCGGTGAATCTTCCGGACCCGTCCGAGTCTATGGGCTTATTCGACTTTCGAGTGGCCTTACCGCCAGTCCGAGGTACACCTACGGGCTGTAGCGGTGCCAAGTCGGGGGCTGCTGACCGCACAGTTAGCAGCCCAGGTGAAGTCGGCCACTGCTGACAGCCCGCATTCCCGCGGTCCTCCGCAGTCAGTTTCGCTGCGGTCCGTTTGGACTTCGTTTTGGACTTGTCCATAGTTCTTTGCTCTGTACAAGAAATTGTACAGAGCGTCCAAAAACCTCAGAATAGTAAAACTTACTTGCATAGTCTGTTTTAAACCTACCGCTGGAGGAGCGACGCTCCTCCCGCCTGTCGCTGCGCAATGCGCATGCGTGCAGGCGGGTCTTCACGTAGTCACTGACGTGACTCCGAAATAAAATTGAATTCATTCCTTGTTAATGTATTAAAAAAAGTATGCAACAAACACTGTGAAGTGAACCACAAATTAAAGTTAAGTTGAGACACAAAACTTAATCAAATCTTATAAAGGCATCAACCTGAACCAATTTTATGAGCACCAGCCTCCCGAGTGACTCCCTTACTCACCACTCCTGAGATATATACTTTGTACTTGAACCAAATCTACAGCACTTAACCTAAAGAACCCGACTGCTTCCCGGAACAAAGTAAGTAAGGAGCTTTCTCAGTCTCCGATCCGCTGCAACTTTCGAAGCTCAGACTCGAACTCGTCAACTCAAGCCAGCATCCTTTGAGCTGACGATGCAAGATGGTGTAATCCATGCAATGAGATTCTGTACTACTTGTCATGTCTAAAGTTACCTGTGTTAAAATAGGCTGCCGGTTTCTTCACTAAAATCCACATTGGTTAAATCATGAGTAGATCAAATGTAGTTATGCCAATTTGTGATTATTCCCTTTGTGCATTGACCTGCTAAACTGTTTCGGGGACACGTGTTTTTGTTTGGAAAGTACTTTGAAAGGTTCCATTATGTTTTTATTTTTGTCGACAAAATGGGAAAGATTGGCCTTGGCCGTTTGTGCAGTATGAGCCCAGCCAGAAGCTGAATTATTCTGTGCCATCATGTAATATTTATATGATGCTGGGAATTCAAGCATTGGTGGCAATGGGCACTGCAAATAAACACACTGCTTGCAAATGGGAAATTAGTTTATTATTACCTGCAGGAAGAAGACAATTTGACTGCATTATATAAAATAAACATGAATTAATTGGCCTATAATGTATGATCATGAGAATTTTGTGAAGAATCTAAGCTATTGTCTTCAGCATTCATAGTTAGACATTGAGGCTGTAGTGTTGCAGTGCATTGCACCGAGAAGTCCCATGCAACCTGTTTTTATCCCGATTCACAGATTCTCCAGCCACCTGCCACTTTTGTGGGCTGGAAGAGTCTGTGTTCCACGTACGCATGAAGTGTGTGAGGTTACAGCCCCTGTTCCAATATCTAAAGGGCTGCTCCTTGCCTTCTGGCTACATTTCACACCCACCATCCTCATCTTTGGACACCCTGTGCGTAGGGGAGAGGGTAGGGCTGAAGATGTCTTGGTTGGGTTGCTCCGAGGCCTGGCCAAGCTGGCCATCCGGGGGTCACGGTGCCAGGTGGAAGAGGGCTATGCCCGAGTCCGCAGCCTGCCCCTTTACCAGGGTTATCTGGCTCTTCTGAAGTTTCCAAAATTCCATTGAAAAATCTGCAGCCAAAAGAATTAGCCAGGATAGTAAATGACTTGTGCTTAACTCGCGTACATTATTGCACCAAAGTAACTATATTAATTGCTTATGTCGAAAAAAAATCAAAGTTTGCCGATGCTTAAGACTCAAGGGTAATGCTAATGTTCCTAATTAATTTACGCTGCATAATGATGATGTCCTGGAATGCTTTGCCTCCCATCAGTGTCTGTGTTATTGGCTCCAGTCTGAGAGCAGGGCAATCAGAGCCACGTGCCGCACTGCCGGTTAGTGACCCAATGTTTAGAATCAAAGTTCTATTTTATATTATTTCTTTAGGGTGGCCTACGGGGGACTGGAGTGAAGCCGTCTTTCTAGTTCCAATCTTTGCATCTTTACGTTCCTGTCATTAGCAATGGGCCATTATGGACTTGACTGGTCCTGAGGTTATCTATTGCCACCCTGGTCTTCTCTATCTTTCCATTTGGAGAAGGGCTCCAACCCAAAATGTCATCTATTCCTTCTCTCTAGAGATGCTGCCAGACCAGCTAAGTTACTACAGCGTTTTGTGTCAATCTTTGGTATAAACCAGCTTCTGCAGTCCCTTGCTACACATTATTTGTTTACATATTTACTCATATTTCCTTTCATGAATTGACAGGAATAGTATTTAATAGTAAGATTAAATGAGAACTTACCAGTTTGAAGTTTGATCTTTATTTTATGAGGAGTTACGATGAGGGATTACGTGAAGACCCCGCCAGCACGCATGCGCGACATTCTTCAAAACAGTGGTGTGAAATCACAGATACCAAAGTTGACTAACATAGTAAGATAAGAGAGAACTTTATATACCAGTTGACCTTTATAATAAAGGGTTTGGGAGTGCAGGGCACGTAATCCCTCATCGTAACTCCTCATAAAATAAAGATCAAACTTCAAACTGGTAAGTTCTCATTTAATCTTACTATTTTACTTCGGAGTCACGTGAGTGACTACATGAAGATTTCAAAGCTCTGTGATTTCATGCCCTGGAATGAGTCCATGCTCACACACTGCCATGCTATGATGTAACGTATTTCAGACATGAAACTGTGCTGAAAAACAAAAAGGTATTTATTTCATACCTAAAATAATAATGCCCCTACATTGGGTAATCATGAAACAGAACTTAAATTTTTTCCTGCAAATGTCTCGGGAGTGGCCACGTGTTTATTATAGAAGCGCTGAAAAGTCCGTTCATTGCTCCAACCCGCTGTTGCAAGGATGTGGTCCATTGGAACTTCCATCATCCTTGCCGTCGATGTGGATGCAGCCCTGGTGGAGTGAGATTTGAAAACATTAGTATCCACCCCCGCTGCTCCCAATACCACCCTTAACCATCTGGAAATGGTTTGTACTGTGACCTTATGGTGAGGGCGTTTGTGGCTAATAAGTAAAGCCCTCTCTGTGCCCCTGAGACTCTTGGTGACCTCTATATATCGCAATATATATGTCATGATGCAGAGCCGACAATCTGCAGAAATGGCCAGTGGATCGGGTCTATCCTGTTTAAGTAACCCCTGTATTAGGGAAATTATTGTCTTGTCTTTTTTATTGTACATGGCGTCCATACTTAATTTATGTAGGGACTGGACCCGTTGTGCTGTTACAAGTGCCATTAACATAACCATTTTATAGGTTAATTTATCCAGTGTGAGTCCCGATATAGGTGTCCATCCTCGAAGCATAGTCAGCACTATGCTTATGTCCCATATATGGGTGTATCTGGGCCTGGGGGGATTAGAAAATTAAATATACCCCTCATCAGTTTAGATACCAATGGGTGTGATCCCACAGCCAGGTGATCACACCCCTCGCCCCAGATAATTGGATAGGGCACTATGGGCACAATTAATGGCACTGTAGCTCAATCCCTCATCAAAATGGAGGGTAGCCAGGAACTCCAGCACTTCAGTGATGGTGGCTGTGTCGTATGAAGTGTTCGTTCTGGTGCAGAACACTTCCCATTTCTTCACATATGTGAGATATTGTCTTCTGGTGGACTTCCTGCACGACGCTGTGATGACATTTATCGTCCTGTCGGAGAGTCCGTAGTCCAGAAATGGCCTGTTCAGAATCTGCAAACCAACAGGTTAATTCGATCATGACACATATGACTTTCCCCGTCACAGGGTGTACCAAAAGGCTTGGACGTTTATTGATCCGAATACAGGGTTCTGCGGCCATATTTTGTACTACTGTGTACCATGGTTGGGTAGGCCAGTCAGGAACAACCAGGATACCCAAAGCAGTGTCTTGTTTGATTTTTTGTAAGACCCGACTGATGAGGCAGAAGGGGGAAAAGCATAGAAAAACAAATCCCCCCAATATAGCGAGAAAGCGTCCATCGCTACTGCCCCAGGGTCTGGTTCCCAAGCAACATATGTTGGTAGTTGGTGATTTAATCTGAATGCAAAAAGGTCGATATCTGGTGTCCCATACCGTTCTATAATATCGGCAAACACTTTCCGATCCAACATCCATTCGGTGTTGTCGTTGAATTTGCGTGACCTGGTGTCCGCTACTGTATTTAGCTTTCCGGGAAAGTAAGTGGCTGAGATCCATATTTTCCTTTCCAGACACCAGTGCCAGATATTATTAACTAATTTATCACATGATATCGACTTTATTCCACCCATATGATTAATGTATGCTACCACAATGGTATTATCAATCTGTAATCGTACATGCAAATGGTGCATGTCTGAGCAGTAGACCCAGAGTCCTTGAAATGCTCCCAGCATTTCTAAATAATTAATCCCTAGTACTCCAAACAGGGTTAATTCTTGTGCACTCCATCTGCCACCACAACTAGAGGTGGTATTAGTTGCTCCCCAACCTTTTGCACTGGCATCAGTCTGTAAAGTAACCATGGGATTCATAATAGTGATGGGGTTAGAACATTGCTGAATATTGTCTATCCACCAATTTAACTCTAATTTAGCTTCCCCTGGTAGTTCCATAGGCCTATCAAAATGGCCTGCATGAGTTTTAAGAGCTAATATTTTTTGCTCTTTGTAGATTTTGGTAATGGAGTGGTCCAAATTGTGCTGCTGGAAATGCAGCCACTAGTTTCCCAATCACTCTGGCTACTTGCCGAATGGATGGTTTTCTGATGCTAGTGAGGCTTTTACATGCTTCCGTCAAGTCTGCCACTTTGTTTGGTGGCAAAGTGATAGACATTTGAACAGAATCGATAGTGAACCCCAAATAATCCATGGTAGTGGAGGGTCTCAATTTTGATTTATCTGGATGAATGATAAATCCCAGCTTTTGAAAAAGATGCTTTGTGGCTGATACTGCCAATGTAGCCAACTCTAAATTTTCCCCTACAATGAGAATATCATCAAGGTAGGCCATAACAATATGGTTTTGTTTCCTCAAATGTGCCAAAGCTGGTTTTAACAATTTGGTAAACAGCCTGGGTGCCGATGATAACCATTGGGTAAGGCCTTATACTGCCAAAGCTGTCCCATCCAGACAAATTTCAGATATTTCCGATGATCCTTGTGTATTGGTACTGAATAGTATGCATCTTTTAGGTCGATGCAAGCCATGTAGGACCTGTTAGAGATTAGCTGTTTGGCTGTGACAAACGTGTCCATTTTGAAATGGGCATACTGAACGGAAGTATTCAGTTCGGTCAAATCTATAATTATGCGGCATCCGCCATCATTTTTGTTTTTGGTAAAAATGTTTGACACGAACTCTTGAGATTCTCTGTTTGTCTTCTCAATTACCCACTTTTGCGTTTAATCTTAAAAGTTCAGCATGGGTCCTTTCTTTTTGTGAAAGTATAAACTTCCGGCTAGGTGTATGCTGAACTGGGATGGGGAGTTCGTAAACAAATTCAATTTTGTATCCCTGAATACTTCCGAGTATGTAAGGATCAGAGGTAAACGTGCTCCACACATGACAAAACAAGTGCAACCGTCCCCCAACCCGTGATGAGTCTAGACATGCAATGTTTTCGAGGCAATCAGACCCACCTACCTCCATGGTTACCGGCGGTGCCGTGTTGGTTGCAGCTGTTGCTTCTTGTTCTGTTGTGTTGCTGCGGTGTGGGGATGGCGCATTTTCCAAGAAGGCCGGGCTAGGCCATGGTCTAAAAAAGACCTGTTGTGCAGGTGGGCTGGCCTTCGAGCTTTCACCACCAGATGGTCTCTCGTTGTAACGGTGCTTGGTGGTTGTGTTGGGGTGCTGCCGCCGCTGATATGGGGTTTTGGAGGTGGTTGGCACCTTTATCATGCCGATTGCCTTGGCCTCCTCATCCAGGTCTTTTACCTGCTTAGGGAGGTTGTCCCCAAACAGCAATGTTGGCGGCTGTGCACTGCTGGGCCTGCATAATCCCGCAAACTTGGGATTGAGTGCAGGTTTTATGATGCTCTTCCTGTAGCTGTTTATTTCAAATTGTGTATTGCACAGGAGTGCTAGAGTGTCTTGCAGCTCTTCAGGCATCTCAACCCCATCGATATTTCTGGCTACTGCTGTAATCCCAGCAGCCAGCAGTTTGAGGATTCTTTGGAGTTTCACCTCCTGGCTCCTTATGGTCGAGCTCATGTTGCCCCAAATGGGGTTGTTGACAGCAGGTACATTAAGAGAAATACAATTCTCTGGCGCACGGTATTTTTCTATCGTGTTGTCAATTGCTTGTTCCTGCAGCTGGTTTGTTGCCATGTAATTAATACTGGCAGCCAGCTTGGGATGCAATGGCAGTCCTTTTTGGGTAGGCATAGCAAATTTGTTGACCATACCCAATAGTTCTTCTTGCGGCACCCCTGACACAGGTGAGTCCTCAGCCATGTCCCCTTCTTCAGGGTCAGCCCAGTTCTGACCCCCAATGCTCCCCTGCGAAGAGGGTGAGACATTTGGCAGTCCTTGATAGGAAGCTGCCGTGGGTCTGCGAAGAGACCCACTGTGACTCTGCCCCTGCATAAGCAGGTCACGCTGGAGCAATTGCTCCACCATCTGCAATTAACGCCCGCTGTCGCTATCCGCGAATAGGGTGTCCTCAGGTCCGGACCCAGCTGAGTCTACGGACCTGTCCGACTTCCGGGTGGTTTTGCCGCCAGACCGCGGCGCACCTGCGGTCTGTTGCGGCGAGAAGTTGGGAGCTGCTGGATGCACCTACAGCTCTGGAGATTCGGCACGCTGCTGGCTGCTTTCCACAGCAGCAATTTTTGCCGCTGCTCTCCTCGATTTCCTGGATTCCATGCTGTTCTTCTTGGCTGTGAAAACACACGCACAGAGTCTTTTCCAGAATGGTAAGTACTTACCTCCGGTTGTCTTTTAAACTTACTCTGGAGGAGCAACGCTTCCTCCCGACTGTCGCTTCCGCAATGCGTTCGACGATATGTCGCACATGCGTGCTGGCGGGGTCTTCATGTAGTCACTCACGTGACTCTGAAGTAAAATTACTCTGAGATTGCAGGCTCACTATTGCTAGTTGCGTCAGTACAAATAAGTGCAGCGGAGTTTCAAAATGGCGGCGGTGCGGGCACATCGCGGCGCCCCAGGTCTCCCAAGAACGGGAATAATTGATTCAATCCCCCTACCTGTTTCAAGGCTGCACACACGGAGCAGTCTTGGACCCATTTCGTACAGCCAACAGGAACCTCTGGACCTCGGGGCGATCTCCGTCTTGCTCCTGATCTCGTCAGAGCAACGAAGAACCGGAGCAGCGGGGTTGGAGCCCGGCAGTTGAGCCACAGGGGTGAAGACCGCCAGCGGAGCAGCGGGGCTGGAGCCCGCCTGGAGAGCCGCGGGGTTGAAGACCGCCAGCGGATCAATGGGGCTGGAGCCCGCCAGCGGAGCAGCAGGGCTGGAGCCCGCCTGGAGAGCCATGGGGCTGAAGACTGCCAGCGGATCAACGGGACTGGAGCCCGCCAGGTGAGCCGTGGGGCTGGAGACCGTGAGCGGACCAATGGGGCTGGAGCCCGCCAGGTGAGCTGCAGGGCTGAAGAACGCCAGCAGAGCAGCGGGGCTGGAGCCCGCCAGGTGAGCCGCGGAGCTAAAGACCGCCAGCGGATCAATGAGGCTGGAGCCCGCCAACGGAGCAGCAGGGCTGGAGCCCGCCAGGTGAGCCGCGGGGCTGAAGAACGCCAGTGGAGCAGCGGGGCCGGAGAAAGCCAGTGAATCTATGGGGCCAGAGACGATATTGATCGAAATGAGGTCAGCAATGAACACGGGATCAAAATAGCTGTTATAAATTGCCGCAGTATAAGAGGAAAATGTGATGTGATCAATTCATTTATTGAAACTGAAAACCCTGATATTCTTATCGGGTCTGAATCTTGGCTGGACCCATCAATCAAATCTGCTGAGATTTTCCCTCCTCACCTCCAAATTTTTAGAAAGGACAGAAACAAGCATGGAGGTGGTGTCTTCATCGGAGTTAACAATATCATTCGCTGCTTTGAAAGAACAGACTTGGTCAGCGACTCTGAGCAAATCTGGAGTCAGGCTACACTTGGGGGTCAGTCGTTACAGATCGGAAGCTTTTACCGACCCCCTGACAGGAAAACTGAGCCTCTTTTAGATCTTGGATCGAACATCTCCAAAATTAATGCCTCTTCACGCTCACCACTTACCATCCTGGGGGGCGATTTCAATGTCCCGGGTGTAGATTGGTCTGACGGCATACAAAGTGAACCAAAAGGGGCTCTCCAGGAAGCCCTAGCTGACTTTACTCTGGAAAATCACCTGTCCCAAAAAGTCTCTTTCCCTACCAGGCGTGATGAGACAAGTGGCACCGAAAATACTTTAGATTTACTGTTCACTTCACACCCAGATTTAATCTCGGAAGTTTCATCGTGTGCAGGAATTAGTGATCATTATATTATCCAAGCAAAATTGTGCTTAAAGCTTAAAGTCCCTTCAAAACCATCGCAAAAAATTTCCCTCTGGAAAAAAGTGAACAGCGAGGAATTTAAAGGCTCAGCTAAAAAACTGACAAAAGATTTCTTCAACCTGCAACCAGATAAAAGATCCATAGAAGACAACTGGGTGTGGCTGAAAAACTCTTTAAATAATATTGTCACAAATCATGTCCCTCAAAAACTAATCAAGGGCCGTATGCGTCCTCCTTGGTTTTCGGCAAAACTGAAACGTCTCTGCAGTAAGAAAGAGAAGTTTTATATCCGTGCCAAAAAAGAGGGTACTAAATTGGACTGAGACAATTTTACTAGTGTGCGAAAGCAAGTCGATCGTGCAATTAGGAGTGCTCATAGACAACATGTTTCCTCTATTCTTGGGGGAGAAAAACCCAAGGATTTTTGGAGATATGTGAAATCCAGACGGACAGACAACACTGGTGTCCAGATGCTAACAGTGAACAACTGCCTGATCACTGAGGACCAGGCGAAAGCAGAAGCTCTTGAGAACCAATTCCAACACGTTTTCACCCGGGAAGATGTGTAGCCTTCATCATTTCCAGTCCTTCCGCCCCGCCCATATGCTGATATGCCTGCTATTAAAATTGAGGTTGAAGGTGTCAAGAAGTTATTGCTCAACATTAATACCACAAAAGCAATTGGACCAGATCAGATACAAAATCAAGCCCTCAGGATCGCAGCTGAAGAACTGGCTCCAGTTTTACAGTTCATTTTTCAACAATCGCTTGACTCGGGCGATGTACCGCTGGATTGGAGGAAGGCCAACATCACTCCTCTCTTTAAGAAGGGTTCAACCACCAACCCAGCGAATTATCGTCCTGTTTCACTAACAAGTACTTGCTGTAAATTGCTGGAGCATCTCATTGATAGTAATCTGATGCGTCACGTGGGCAAACATAATATTCTTGCCGACAACCAACATGCGTTTAGGAGGCATAGATCATGCGAGTCTCAGCTTATCCTGACAACAAATGACCTGGCCAAGCACCTTGACAGTAACGTCATCATGGATTTAGTTGTACTGGACTTTTCTAAAGCATTTGATGTCATCCCACACCAGAGACTGCTTCGGAAGCTTGACTTCTACGGCATTCGTTCAAACACGAAACAATGGATTTCCAGTTTCCTGACAAAACGTCTTCAGCACGTGTGTGTGAACGGAAAGAGCTCCAATTGGCACCCAGTGTTGAAGTGGGACACCCAGGGCACAGTACTTGGCCCACACCTGTTTTTGCTTTACATCAATGACATCCATGAAAAAGTCGCAGGTACGACCAGACTATTCGCTGATGATTGTTTGCTGTACCGTCCAATTAAGTCAGCTGATGATGAAGATACTCTCCAAAAAGATCTCGATACTATGGTCGAGTGGTCACAACAATGGGGCATGCAGTTCAACCCTTCCAAATGTGAAACCATGCGTGTCACCAGAAAGAGGAATCCAGGCGTCACATTGTATAATATACTTGGTGTCACCCTTGAAGAATCCAAACAAACCAAGTATCTTGGCATCAAATTGCAGAATGATCTACGTTGGACGGTCAGACTCATCATGCAACAGTGAAAGCAACAGGTGTCCTAAACTTCCTGAGGCGCAACTTCCATCATTGTTCAGCTTCTGTCAAGGAGAAGCTGTATTTCACCCTCGTTAGACCTCATCTGGACTACGCAGTTGCAGCTTGGGACCCATACACAGATAAATACATTTCATCCATCGTGTCCAAAGACAGGCCGCTCGATTTGTTACTAACACCTACGAGAGAGAAGCGAGTGTCACCAAACTTCTGAATTCTCTGGGGTGGAACCCTCTCCAAGACAGACGTGAAGCTCACCGTTTGACCTGTTTTTACAAAATGTTAAATGGTCAGCTAGACATAGATCACAAGACCTACACCAACCCCAAACCAATTAGGAGCAGACGAAGGCATTTGATCCAATTTGTGGTCCCAGCCACAAAGACAGATGTGTACAGCAATTCGTTCTTCCCACGCGCTATTAAAGCAAGGAATAATCTCCACCAAACCACGGTTGCCCAGCCAGATGCAACTAAATTTAAAGTGGCACTTTCTTCCCAATAACCCTCTCTGGCTAAATCCCTCCCTTCACCATCTCCAGTTTAAATTCCAGTTGGAATATTTTGGAGGACCAAGTAACCAAGAACCAAGAACCAAGCGTGAATGCCATAAAAGTGCAACAAGGTTAGTTTATCCAAGGGTTACTAAATATCAGGGAGAGGTGCACTCCACTTCATGGAACAGTAGAATTCATTTATATGTGAACTTTGACATCAAACTTCATTAAATTATCTGAAGTAGAATTCACAATCATTTCAGCTCTGGTGAAAATTCAATTCAATTGAAACATACAGCATAGAACCAGGCCCTTCGACCTAAGTCTATCGATCATCCGTTCACATTAGTTCTACGTTATCCCACTTTCCAATCCACTCCCGAGAGACTAGGGGCAATTTGCAGAGGCCAATTAACCTACAAACCCACACATCTTACGGGATGTGGGAGGAAACCGAAGCACCTGGAGGAAACCCACACAGTCACAAGGATTAACGTGCAAACTCTACACAGATAGCACCTGAGTTCAGGATTGAACCCAGGTCTCTGGTGCTGTGAGGCAGTAGCTCTACCAGCTTAAATAGACCTTGTCCATATATACACATACACATATGCAGAATCCATCAACAGCGACTTTCTGATAATTGACAATTGATTTTAAAACATTCAGCAGCCTTGTGTATAACTGAGTAAAAGAGAGAGGCAAACAGTGGGCAGTGGGGGAGGGGGAGGCACGGAAGCCATTGAGCAACGGAGCGTCATTAGAAACAAGGAACGACAGATGATAGTTTACACGTAAAAGACACAAAGTGCTGGAGTAATTTAGCGGGTCAGGCAGCATCTCTGGAGACCATGGACAGATGGCATTTTGGAACCCTTCTTCATACTGATTGTGTAAAGACTGCAATCAGTCTGAAGAAGGGTCCCGACCTGAAACATCACCTATCCATGTTCTCCAGAGATGCTGCCGACCCACTGAGTTACTCCAGCACTTTGTAACATTTTTAGCGAGCCTATTATAAATAGCTGGGATCATATTAAAAAGTCAGGTGCCATCCAATCAATGACAATACCTGTGAAGGGATTGGACAGTGCAGTTACATTCTAGATATTTTAATTCAGATTAAATAATATTTGTGCTGTCGAGTAACGATGGCAACTTCGTTTACAGTCATTGCCAATGTCGGGTTACTGACGAGAAGCACCACGGGCAGCTAGACTGGGTGGATTCAAACCAGGGCCAATATCTAAACATACAACTTAAAGCTTTCACAATGTTCAATTTGTATTTATTAATAGTTCATCCAACATAAGCCAAACCAATGCTCAAAAGCATAGACTTTCTGGATCTGCTTTGCTAATTTAAGATGCTCACAGAAGTGACCTTTCCCCCAGATCAAGGTAGTCACTGATGCGAGTTTCAAATGAATGAATTTCAGAAACCTGAGGACAAATGGTTCTGACTTATGTTAGCATTATCAATCAGAAATGAATATCTAGACAAATGGCTCTGATGCCAAATTCATTTTCAGCTCAATTAATCAGACCGCACTAAGTTATGACCCTTAAAAAAAAAATGTTCTTAAAAACAGATTTAAAATGCACTGTATTCATTGCCTCACAGCAGATTTTACATTCAAAACTATGCAAACAGGTTTGTGCAGAAACTTGAGAAGAATTTGAAAAACAATCACTTAAGAGCTAATCCAACATTGGGTGCAATTTATACCTAGACTGCAAAATGAAACTCCTCTCCAAGTAAAGTAAATGCTTCTGATCAGTTCTGAGAAAGGACTGCATTCTCTGCAGAATAAGTGTTTTCAGCTGAGGTTTCAGATCCAAAGTTGTTTGGCTGGATTTAAAGAGCCTGTAGCATATTTCTGAAGAGAGAGGGAATTCTTCTCAGGCATGGGCTAATTTTTCTTCCTCAAACAACAAAAAGATTGGGAAGGTCATTTAAAAATCTTTGCATATGTGGGATTTTAATCAGAGGAAAGTTGTGTTCTTGCACGTTGAAAGTTCTTGGTATTGCCATAGGCTCATTATTTCAGTCACGCATACTGAGGTACAGTGAAAAACTTTGCATGTTATCTAGGCAAATTGTACCATCCATGACAACATCTGGTAATGCAAATGAGAAAATAAACCGAGTACAGCATTACGTGCAAATGGTTATAGAAACAGTGCAGATAATAAAATTACGATTTGATTGTAAGATCGGGGATACATCCTTAGCCTCGGAAATTTCCGTTCGTGAGTCTGATAAAAGCGGAGAGGAAACTGTTGTGTTGAACATACTCACATACAATGTGCAGACAGTGGCTGGGGTCCTCACACCTAACCAACCATGTCATAATATCTCAGTAATCCCAACTCAAATTCTGTCCACAAACAATGACCTTCACCCTCTTGCTGAACAAAAATCTATTCAATTCTGCCTCAGAAAATATTGTCACTGCCCCCTTGAGGTTCCCTGGCCACAAGTTTCAATCAAACAAACTTCTCCCAACTATCAGTCACCTTCTGTGATGTTCCTCCAGTATTTTAATATCTTCCTTAGAGAAAGGGAACCAGTACTGTACACAGTACTCCATCACCATTGTCTGCACCCTCCAACAATCGATGATAATAGTAAGATTAAACAAGAACTTACCAGTTTGAAGTTTGATCTTTATTTTATGAGGAGTAACTGCATACTTCAAAGCAGCGGCATGAAAAACACAGAACATAATAGCCGGAGTAAAAGATAGTAAGGCTTCTCATAGGATTTAGAACTACCAGATGATCCATGTAATCCCTCATCGTTTACTCCTCATAAAATAAAGATCAAACTTCACCTCGTTTAATCTTACTATTTTACTTCGGAGTCACGTGAGTGACTACGTGAAGAAATCTGTGTTTTTCATGTCATTGATTACGACTGCTCATTCAGAAACATTGCCTCAAGTTATGTGATAAATTATTTCACTGCCCTTTCCATTGAAAGGCAAGTTTATCAAAAAATATCTGACAAAGCAACAATTATAGAGGTGTCCAAACCTTGACTGGGTGGCCTTGCATCTTTGCTCGAGCGGCTCATCCCGTGCCATTCCTGTAAATGTATCTACCTCATTAACAGAGTGATTTTCCACCTTTCAGTGTCTAGTTCCACTGAGTGTATCCAATTTCTAACCATCTAGAATACATTCCTCTAGAAACCATCATTTTTACTGAACCTAATGTAGTTTTTGTGTGTAATAAGTAGTGCTGTCTCATTACCACAGAGCTTATAGTTTACCTTGGTTCATGGTGTGCTTTGTTTGGTTCTAACATTTGCAATTGCACTCTTATATTGATACTAAAGTCATCAGATTTTCAATGTTCCCAGGATTATTTATCTCCCGAACTTATATAATACAATTTTGGACAGCACACACACACTTTATATTAATATCCACTACCATATCGGGATGAATGCACCTGATAACTTCTCCACGGTAACAAGCCCTATTATTGGCTCTATCAATTAGATACTCAGAAAAATGCAATCCACAAGGTATGATAAAATAACTTTACTGTATACACAGACTTCCAATGTCCAAAATATTGTTTTTTAGACCCATGTTGTTATATTAGTTAAAATTCATAGAATCAGCTGTTGTAATGGTCTGGTCAACCTCCAGATAGTCAAATTCATATTTTCATGTCATGGATGCCTTTGTACAACAATTAAATTACTGCAGGGTTGGACTTCAATAAATTACAGCAACTATGAATCATCACAAGTGGTTCAACATCACTCAATATTTATGAAAAGCATGAAGGATCCGTATAGGCCACCAAAAAGTGTCCTGCTACATTTTCATTGCCCTATCAAACAAAATGAGGAACAAAAGAACATCTTTTCCTCCATCCACCTTTCCTGTTCTTGGTTTATTCGAAAGATCCTGTATGCAACCTAATCGTAAGTAATCCATATTAATGACTCTCCCAAATGTGTTGTCTCCGATACCATTGTAGAGACAGTATTCACTCAGATAATCCCATGATTGTTATTTGACTTATCTTGTGTGTTTTAACATATCTCATCTTGATTGGATATTTAATCCATAACTCCTTATACTTCAATAATTAATACAATTGTTTGGAAAATTTCTTAGGACAATCCATTTATGCTCACCTGGTATTATTGTCCGCAGTCCCAACAAGAGACGTATCAATTTATTCTTATCAGAATAGATAATATTCTTATCTTTACCCAAACATTCACATAAGCTGTACATCATCTGTAACACTTGCTTCAGTTTGCAACAGCTGTTAATCTTATAGTTGAAGCAGCTTGTGAACCTTTTTTACATTACTTTAATAATGATAACGTATCATTTGATATTTGCATAAGCCTCTCACAAAGGCATACATATTCTTATAAGCTTCTGTATTCCTTCTTTTGGAACTTTATTTATTCTTTACCTAACCTAATGGAGGGACAAAGTATGTCAACAACAATGAGACATATTTGTATCATGGAACAATTTTCCCCCTCTTATGGTGCTGAATTACTTCTAAATTCAGAATAGTAATTTATGAATATTTTATTAATGCCTAAGCATACGCTTTATGTAATGGGTCAGGTCCTTGCCTACCACCAGGTTTGTAATTGCAGCACTAATTTGCAGCTGACTCTTATAACCTTCCAATTTAAATGTAATCAAGATAACCCATGACCATGACCTCATTAGTGCAAGTGCTGATCTTTTATCAGCATAATTGTTCCTCCAGTATTCTGTTTAACAGCCTTGAACTGGTTTAATCCTTTGGACAATGTTTTAACTTGCACAGCTTGACCCATTTTAATTAATTTCAAGCACCTGTAATATTGATTAACAATTTGTTAATAGCAACTGTATTTCCATGTTCTAGATGTTTCCATTTTAATAAATGTTCTTACACTGTGAAAGTGTGTATAAAATGATGTTTTGTATGGTTTATACCATCAAATCTTTACACTGAGGTAATTTTATAATATATATGTACGTACCCCTTCTTTATTGGAGTTACTTTTGAGTGCAAACCTAAAATCAATTTTTAAGGTTTTCTTATACAGGTGAACCAATCCTTCCTTAGTTATATTAAATTAATGATCATAATACACCTGTAATCCCCCACAATTGGAGATTTCATGAACTTATTTTGTAACAAGATGTTTGCACCTCTTCAACGTACTTCAAGCCTTCTTTTCCCAATTATATGGGTTTGGATAAGGCTATGTTGGATTATACCACTTCTGCCTTTGTTTTGATCCATTATCAAATCTTTCATTGGATCATAGTTTTTCCCCCAAGTTTAAAGATCTTTGCCTTTTGTTTTGATCCATTATCAAATCTTTCATTGGATCATAGTTTTTCCCCCAAAGTTTAAAGATCAGTAGTCTGTTCTTTTTGTAATCAATATCTTTGATTTATCATAAGGCAGGTTTATTCCATAATAATCAGGAGTTTAACATAACCTGATTTGTATTGAACTGCGAATCTAGAGTGCAGATTTGGTAAATTATATATATTTCTTCCCATTGAGCTCCACAAACTGATGGCAATTTATTTTATTTTAAAAGTATTAGTTATTTGCACAACGTTTTATTTTATTTTATTTTTCTTTTTGAATAGTAATGCCATGCACCAGTTTGAAATACTTTGAAATTGTATTTCTTTATATCTCATATAATTTGAGACATGGATATCATAAACGGATTCACCGTTGATATCTTTATAAAACATAAAAGTTTTATCATATTCTGCTGTTTCAATCACTACAGCTTTGGTGAGGTTTTAGTTTCCATGTTTATTTTTCATGGCCTCACTCATCATTAGTTCTGCTGTTTTAACCATAACAGCTTTTAGTGAGAGACCAACTAATTTTTGGTTTCC
The DNA here is from genome assembly GCA_035221665.1 of Okamejei kenojei. Classification (NCBI taxonomy): domain Eukaryota; kingdom Metazoa; phylum Chordata; class Chondrichthyes; order Rajiformes; family Rajidae; genus Okamejei; species Okamejei kenojei. Next base: position 15,071,294 of record CM069151.1, read on the forward strand.
ATGGTAATTTTCCATGGCCTCACTTTTTATTCAGGTGTTGTGCATACACCTGTGTATATATATATATATATATATATATATTGGTGCTGTGGTGGGTACTTCATGACCAGCCACCACTATCAGTGCATTTTTAGGGTCAGTTTTTCCATTTTATTTTTCACTGCCCTTGTTTCTCCTGAGTTTTTTCCCCTCAAGGAGACTACCTTCAGAAATATCTGAGGTAGATATTCCCACCATATTTCATCATATTTTTTCCTTTTTATATGTGAAACCCCCTTAGGGTAGGTTAGGGAATATTTCCATTATTTTCCAGTCTGAAGGCCTTTTATTAACTTTTTAAATTATGGCCTTTCTGACTTATTTAAATTTCCCCCCCCCCCCCCCCCTGCCAAAAGTTTGTGGAGCATCTTAAACTCCCTAACGTATTTTTAACGGTCACCAGTATCGGAACCGGCTCCGTAATTAATCTCCCGTCCCGATCGCTGGGTATTCCCGGGACGTTCTTTTTTAAAACTCCGTTGTATTATACAGAGTATTTTTGTTCTATTTTACTCTTTTATTTTATTTTTGTTTTTAAATTCATTTCAAATCCTGGTTCAATACACCAGGCACGGAGTTTTCCAGACCCTAAAAGTTTTTCAACTGCACTTACCTGCCGGTTCCGTACCTACCGCTGTTGACGAGCTAGCCTCTGCAGCTCTTCCTTCTGCCGTCAGCGTCGACATAATGGCCGTTCCAGCGCCAGGCGGGGTTCTTCACGTAGTCACTCACGTGACTCCGAAGTAAAATGTTCTGTTACCTCTCCCAATCACTTGTGGCACTGTGTAGTGAACTTTCGCAAATCATCCACAGAGACTCAGAGCTCATCATTTAATTAATGATTTTTAGAAAGAAAGTGGACTGCAGAAGGGTCTCAACCCTAAACGTCACCCATTTATTTTCTCCAGAGATGCTGACTGTCCCGCTGAGTTACTCCAAAATTTTGTGTCTATCTTCGGTGTAAACCAGCATCTGCAGTTCCTTTCTACACATGTTTTTTTTTAATGCTGTCTTTCCTTCAACTCGAGCCTCTTGACCCTCCTCCTGAGGTTTTATTGTTCCATCGCTTTCTCGGTCCCTGACCCAAACATTCCCTCTTTAAAACGTCTCTCCCACACTTTTCTCCCAGCCTCCTCATTTCTTTGCATAGTCATCCTCAAATCTCTGTGGCTGCTTGTCTAATTCTGCTTAATAGCATCAGGGGGGGCTGGAATATTTTAACTGATAAAATGACCTTATGAATGCAAGCTGCTATTGTTGATTGTGGTATATTTTAAACATATGTACATTAAACAAAACAAAACCAGATCAATGTTTAGCCAAGGCTGCCCTTTGGAAACAAGACTTCCCACAACTTCAAACATTTTGCGTGTGTAACCAAATCCAATAATCGATCAGGACATGCGACGTTTCGCACACAAGACTATTCCGCCACATATTTGCCTGTGTGCTCTCAAGCTGCTTAGTGACCAGGCACTTTGTTTTTGTGTATTTTAAGTCCTACTATAACACATTATTGACAGGCAAGTAAGAGCAAGCAGCACCAGGAAAGCCACATTCCTCCTACGCCGTTTACAAATTACCTTTCAATTATTATTCGCTTTTCCAATTATAAGGATCTCACTTGCACAACATGTTTACTTAAGTTTAGCTTAGAGATACAGCGTGGAAACAGGCTCACCGAATCCGCACCGACCAACAAAACTAGTTCTATTCTACACAATAAGGACAATATACAGAGACCAGTTAATCTGCAAACCTGCACATCTCTGGAATGTGGGAGGAAACCGGTGCACCCGGAGAATGCATAAACTCCATACAGACAGCACCCATAGTCAGGATTGAACCCAGGTCTCTGGCGCTGTAAGGCAGCAACTCTACTGCTGCGCCACCGTGCCACCCAAATGTTCCGGAGCTGCAACGTCTCAGGCCCCAACAAAGGCTCTCCCAGTCCTCTCTGGGTGGCATTCAAGAATATTTTTGACAAACCACCCTCATACATTTATTCCTCAGAAAGAATGTCATATGAGCTCAAAACCACCCTCCTTCCCACACGTGGTAACCACACTCTATAATCAGTTCCCTCCCAGGCTCTGCGGCACTTCAGTGAATCTTTCTTCACATTTTCAGCAAGTTGCCTACCTTGTTAAAGTCTTGGACAAATCAAACGATCTCAAATCTTTTTCCTCCATTTCATGAATTGTCTTAATATAAATAATAAATTGTCTTAATGTAAACAGTTTCATTGTATAACCGCTGGGCTAATTGTATACAATTGTGGTTAATGTTGCAACTTCAGGCAGTTCTCCAGCAGGGAGATGTGTTGAAGATCAGGTTCCTCACATCCATCAGTCCGTGTGTAGCAGTCAGGGTGTGAGTTTGGATACAAATAATCTGTCATTTCAACTGAGAATATTTATGGAATAGGTTCATGCGGCAATTGCAGGAACATTTGTATTAGTATATTAGTGTTACATCCCACAACACCACTGTTGTGGGACATATCACTGATGGGGATGAGTCAGAGTATAGATGTGAGATCGACAGATTGACCAAATGGTGCCAGCACAATAACCTGGCTCTCAACATCAGCAAAACCAAGGAACTGATTGTGGACTTCGGAAGGGGTAGGATGGGGACCCACAGTCCCGTTTATATCAACAGGTCGATGGTAGAAAGGGTCAAGAACCTCAAATTCCTGGGCGTGCATATTTCCGAAGATCTCTCCTGGACCCAGAACACTGATATAATCATACAGAAAGCACATCAGCGCCTCTACTTCCTGAGAAGATTACGGCGAGTCGGTATATCAAGGAGGACTCTCTCGAACTTCTACAGGTGCACAGTAGAGAGCTTGCTGACCGGTTGCATCGTGGCTTGGTACGGCAACCTGAGCGTCCAGGAGCGGAAAAGGCTGCAAAATGTTGTAAACACTGCCCAGTCCATCATCAGCTCTGTCCTCCCTACCATCGAGGGGATCTATCACAGTCGCTGCCTCAAAAAGGCTGCCAGCATCATCAAGGACCCACACCATCCTGGCCACACACTCATCTCTCCGCTGCCATCAAATAAAAGGTACAGGAGCCATAAATCTGCAACATCCAGGTTCAGGAACAGCTTCTTCGCCCATCAGACTATTAAACACAACTTCAAACAAGCTCTGAACTATAACAGCCTATTGCACTTTTTCTGTTTATTTATGTGTGTGTATATATATATTCTATGGTATATGGACACACTGATCTGATCTGTTTTTTTATGCCTACTATATTCTGTTGTGCTGCAGCAAGCAAGAATTTCATTGTCCTATCTGGGACACATGACAATAAACTCTCTTGACTTGACTTTGTTTAACGGAGTTCAGACAAAACGTGGCCAGACACAGGTCCAGAACAGTAGCAAGAAAACAACAGATTCTAACCTGACGTTCAGATGCTCATTCTGTCAAGTATCCTTCACAATTGAATCATGCAGTTCCCTGTCAATTTATCCAATGTATTATTTCATTAGCCCACCATTTGCTGATTATGTAATCAGATTACTTGGCCATTTGCACTGGGAGTTGGTGTTTGACACAAAGTGGTTCCATGCTATTAGAGGTTACTCTGCTCACCAAATGGCTTCTGACAACATGTCCATTTTGAGTCAAGGAGCTCAAGTGTCTGTAACAAAACCCAAAGGATTGATGTCAAGTTTGACTGTATGTGGCATTCTGCTGGCAGGGATATCTAATACAATTTATTTGGGTGTGTAGTGCAGATGGGCAGGTTTTTATTTAAAAATGACGGAAACCAATTAAATATAGGTCTGAAGATAGGTCTGAAGAGGGTCTTGACCCAAAATTACCTATTTTGGTACCTATTCCTTTTTTCTCGAGATGCTGCTTGACCCACTGACTTACTCCAACATTTTGTGTCTATCTTAAGTATAGATCTAATTAACAAGTTGCCCACTGTATCATTGAGGATGTGTAATTTTTTATGCAAAGTGCCTTGTTCTAGCACTTTGTCTCTGGAACTGATGCGTGACAATGCTGAGGACTATATTTTGCATTCTGTATCTTCCTCATTGCCCTATCTTTTGTACTTGAGTTTGGCTCCTTTGTATTTCTGTGTTGTATATCTGATCTGATTGGATAGCGTGCAAAACAAAGCTTTTCACTTGTACTGTGACAATAATAAACCTAAACCTAAACCTAAACCTAGGTTCTCCTTGCAACACAATCCATCTCCCATACAATGTTCTAATCTTCTCATGCTTCAGAACTCATGCTTAAAATTGACTTTATCAAGTTAAATGTTTTCTACTTGTTGCAGAATGAGCAGCAGAGCAACAGGCATCTGAGGCCAACCTGGTTCCACCAGATGATTCTTAGCATTCAGCGGCAGATCATTGGACGGAAGATTTTGTAACTGCAAGGATGATTTAAAGTGTCAACTTGCTATAAATCATTAATCGTCACTCATGCAGTATCTTCCCATCACTCGCGACGTTGTCTTCATGTTAATCTGGTTTAGTTTAGTTTAGAAATAAAGCACTGAAACAGGCCCTTCGGCCCACCAGGTCCGCACCGACCAGCGAACCCCGTACAGCAGCACCAACCTACACACTAGGGATAATTTACAAACTTTACCAAAGCCAATTAACCTGCAAACCTGTACGTCTTTGGAGTGTGGGAGTAAACTGGAGCACCCTGAGAGAACCCACGCAGTTACGGGGAGAACATATAAACTCTGTACAGACAGACCCCAAGGTCAGGATTCAAACCGGGTCTCTGGTGCAGTAAGGGAGCAACTCTACTGCAGCGCCACCGTGTCACCTGCCTGCCTACAATTATAGGATGGCCCACCTACACACCCACCCTCTCTAAAGCATGGATCTGGATTCCCACCAACTTATCTGTATTTCAGCCTCTTCCACTACCAAGGTGAGACTAAACGCAAGCCCGAGGAACTGTACCTGATGCTCATCAGCGTAGTTCATAGCCTAGTGGCATACTTTACTCTTTACAGATGCTGAAAGATGCTTTCACGTTTACAGAAAGATGGAGGAGATCAAAACAGGGATCAAAGAAATAAGATGCTGAGGTGACTTCTCCAGTGAGCAGTCATGAATGACACAAAGTCAAATATTTGTGGTTGTGGGGAACCATGAGTTTCCTGCACATCACTGCAGGAGATCCTCAGAGATCTGTCTGCAGAATTATCATCTTTAGTTCTTCCATCAAAGTGACCTCCTCATCCGGGCAGCCCCTCGATGATTCCTGAATTCCTCACCAGCCACATCTCTTCCTACATCACGGTAAAACAGGGCCCGAATTACAGAATACAACCTGGCTCAGTTACACAAAGTCGTCGCAACTATGCTGAATTCCACTTTTAAAACAAACTAGACCAAGTGCGGACCCATTGGGCCCACTCCCCCAACACAATATTCAACCAAACTGCGCATTTAAGTTAAATTTAATAAAGTGAATAGAGGACCCATGGAGGCATTAGTAAAGTAGAAGGAAACGTACCCATGGAGTCGTTGGGTCCCAATTGTGAGGCCAGGCAAGTGCACGCAAAAAAAATGGCGACTTTTTAAAATAGAAATTTGGGATCCCATTGTGACGTCATTGTGACGTCGAACGCGGCAAGTGGAAAAGTGATTTTTGTAAAAATGATTTTTGTAAAGTTTAAAATGTGAATAACTTGTAAAATATACTTGTAAAATATACCATCAATCTGATGAAACTTGTTTAATTTACATCAAAGGACAATGGTGACAAGCTCCTATAGATCCCTTTCATGGTGGGGAAGCTAGTATAGGCTGAGCAGTGTTCACCACGTCTTGCAATTTTCTTGGTTCCAGGGAGGGCTTCCTTTATGTTTGCATCAATGTGCTAGGTCCAGGACAGAATCTGCACACCCACAAATTTGAAGCATTTGACTCTCCACCACTATCCCGTCGATGAACAGGTCTGTGGATCCTTATCCTTCCAGTTTTCAAGAGAGAGATCAATTTAGAGCTCTTAGGGCTAAAGGAATCTATGGATATGGGGAAAAAGCAGGAACGGGGTACTGATTTTGAATGATCAGACATGATCATATTAGAAACATAGAAACATAGAAAAATAGGTGCAGGAGTAGGCCATTCGACCCTTCGAGCCAGCACCGCCATTCAATATGATCATGGCTGATCATCTAAATTCAGCACACCGTTCCTGCTTTTCGCCCCACATCCCTTGATTCCTTTAACCCTAAGAGCTAAATCTCTCTTTTGAAAACTATTGAATGGTGGCGTTGGTATGAAGGGCTAAATGGCCTACTCCTGCACATATTTTTCTATGTTTCTATGTTTACTCTTCAAAAGTCCACATTCAGTTCCTTGGTTTTACTGACATTGGGAGCAAGGTTATTATTCTGGCCCCAATGTTTCCCCCTCTACCCTCAAGCTCTGGGTGCCAAACAACTGACACCGGTCTACACAGACATTTTCAGCCAGTCCCTGCAAACCTGTACTGTCCCTCCTCCACTTCAAAGTCTCTGTACCCAAAAAGCCAAGGATTACTGGTCTTAATGACTACAGGCCTGTCGCAATGACCTCTGTAGTCACGAAGACCCTTGAAAGACTTGTGCTGGCCCAGCTGAAAAATATCATAAACCCCCTGCTGGACCCTCTGCAGTTTGCATGCCGGGCCAATAGATCAGTGGATGATGCAGTCAACCTAGGCCTGCACTTCATCCTCCAGCACCTAGATCGCCAGGGGACTTATGCAAGGATCCTGTTTGTGGATTTTAGCTCTGTATTCAACACCATTGTGCCAGAGCTACTACACTACAAACTCTCCCAGTTGACTGTGCCTGAACCCCTCTGTCGGTGGATCACCAACTTCCTGACAGACAGAAAGCAGCATGTGAGGCTGGGAAAGTACATTTCAGACCCGCAGACCCGCAGCATAGGAGCACCGCAAGGCTGCGTGCTCTCCCCTCTCCTCTACTCTCTCTACACCAACAACTGCACCTCCACAGACACCTCTGTCAAGATCCTCAAGTTTGCGGACAACACAACCCTGATTGGACTGATCCAGGATGGGGAGGAATCTGCCTACAGACAGGAAGTGGCATAACTGGCGTCCCGGTGCCTTCGTAACAACCTGGAGCTCAATGCTTTTAAGACAGTGGAATTGATAGCAGACTTTAGGAGAGCTCCCCCTCCCCTCCCCCCACTCACCATCAACAACACCACAGTCACATCTGTGGAGTCTTTTAAGTTCTTTGGAACCATCATCCCCAAGGACCTTAAGTGGGGGACTACCATCGACTCCACAGTCAAAGAGGCCCAACAGAGGATGTGCTTCCTACGGCAGCTGAGGAAACACAATCTGCCACAGGCAATGATGGTCCCTCTATATGGCCATCGTAGAGTCTGTCCTCACCTTCTCCATCATGGTCTGGTTTGGTTCAGCCACCAAGCACGACACCCGGAGGCTGCAGCGAATCGTTTGATCAGCTGAGAAGGTTGTTGGCTGCAACCTTGCCCCCATTGATGAATGGTACACTGTAAGGGCCAGGAAGCGAGCGGGTGAGATCATCTCTGACCCCTCTTACTCTGGCCACAGGCTCTTTGAAGCACTTCCCTCTGGAAGGCGACTCCGGACTATCAACCAGACATACAAACATCATTTTTTCACGAGCAGTTGCTCTACTCAATAACCAAAAGTCTGTAGTCTCCTTTTGCTCTGATATTTTATTTCATTCACATGTTTAAATTATAACGTTTTATTCTTAATGTTTTAATATTTTATGTTTTATTCTTAATTGTTTACTGTATGTCATGGTTTTACTTGCGAGCGGAATACCAAGGCAAATTCCTTGTGTGCGTACCTACTTGGCCATAAAAACGTATTCATTCATTCATTCATAAACTTATTCATTCATTCGTTCATTCGTTCATTCGGTCAATCGGTCGATCTCTTTCCTATACTCCTACTCATCATTTTCTGTAATTTGTCCAACAACAGTGGTGTCGTCGGTGAACTTTAAGATGGAGTTCAAACTGTGTCCGGCTACACAGTCATGTGTATGGCAGGAGTATAAAGCACTGTTGAACTATATTAGGGGGCTGAGCAGGCAATCTTGAGGTGCCCCTATGCTGATGGTTATTGACCATCAATTCGTACAGTTTGCGGTCTGTTGATGAGGAAGTCAAGGATCCAGTTGCAATGGGATGCTCAGAGACCCAGTTCCGTGAGCTTGGTAACCTAGAAATCACACACACAAAAAAATGCAGAGGGGCTTTGAAAACACCCTTTCTCACAGGAACATCAGAATTTTTTGGCACAAGCTATTGAAGCAAAAATCAAACATTCTTTCAGAAAGGTATTAGTCATTTGCCTGAACAAGAGGCATGTTTTTGGGATGTGAGGAGTCTGTAGTAAGTGTGTTTGAGTCAGCAGTTCACAGGCAGAGGTGTCAGTTCTGACGTGATTGGATAAATTGGCTGGACAAGTGGGTCACTGCATTGGGCTGACTTTAAAGATATGCAGAACAAATTACTTTGGGAGTGTCCTCACTTCCTCTCCCAGCCACTGATTCAGCGTCTCTGTATCAGCGACGTGTCTCGGCAGTCCTTCACGGCAGTGGAAACGGACCGAAGAGTTATTCTGGATGTGACCACAAAATTGCTAATTGAACAAATCACAATCAGAGCGATTCACACGCGAGAAGTTTCCCATCAGACTGAGATTTAATAAGCAAATGAGGCTGCTGAGAGTTCACACATTTCTCCTGCTGACTGGTGGTTGTGGGGGGGGAAGCCTGCAGGTTTCACATGATCCAGGTGTGGTATTTGGAGTCCTGTCAGTAAAGAATGCACTAAATCACATTTAAATGACAGGGTTAAGAACTTGTTAAATCTTCTGCCCACATCCTAAATGGAGAATCGCCCGCAGCGTTGCGCGGTGCTTAGAAAGAAGATGGAAAGAAATGCTAAAGTGCCCAGAGATTCAATAAGCTGACGACACGAGGTGATAAAAACATGTTGAGACCGTGAAAGTTACCGACTTAAGGGCCTGTCCCACTGACGCGACTTTATAGCGACTGTCTTCGACCTTGCAGCTCGAGGGCACTCGCCTGGAAAACCTTGAGCTGGTTTGCCCGTCAGCGATGAAACTGCGAGCTCGATACACACACACACACACACACACACACACACACACACACACACACACACACACACACACACACACACACACACACACACACACACACACACACACACACACACACACACACACACACACACACACACACACACACACACACACACACGCGCACACACACACACACACACACACACACACACACACCGCGAAGGTGGGGGCCAGGGAAAGCGGGGGAGCGCTGTCTGAAATTCACACCCGCAATGAACAGGAAGGTAAAATACGGCTGCACGGTGTACGGTAAGTCCTTTAGAGAGCGCGGGGGGGGGGGGGGGGGGGGGGGGGGGGCAGAGAAGGGGGGGAGAAGGGGGGGAGAAGGGGTGGGAGAAGGGAGGGAGAAGGGGGGGAGAAGGGGGGGATAAGGGGGGGGATAAGGGGGGGATAAGGGAGGGGATAAGGAGTGAAGACACTTTTAAGAAGCCAGACAACTTATAATAAAGTTTAGCGGGCATTTAAATTACCGGTTGGTTTTCCTTGGTCCTGAAAACTCCAATGAGCCAATTAAAATGCCCGGTCAACGAAGGAGATTGCCAACGGCTGCCCTCGACTGCCTATAACTACATAGCGACCCCACTCCACTGCACTACGAGTTCAAAAGAACCATGCCGACCAATTTTTACTCACGGAAAATTTTTCAACATGCTGAAATTTTTTCCTCGACCAAACTGAGGCAGCGAGTATGAAGGAGCGTTCCAGTGACCTCCTAGGACCATATGTCGACTATGCTGCGAGTGTGAGTCGAGGGCAAACTCTTCTAAACTCGCCGATTAGGTCACAGCAGTGGGACAGCCCCTTAAGACTGAGCTGTACTCTGCATACAAACACTGGAATAGAAGCAAGGTCATTGGAAGGTCAGAGTTCTACCTGTCTCTGTGAGAGATATGGATATTAGTTATTAATTTAATGCACTTCCCACTTTGCCTGCACACAGGTGGCTCTAAATCAGGGAATTAAAAAAATGTGTAGGAAGAAACTGCAGATGCTGCTGTAAAGTGAAGATAGTCACAAATAGCTGGAGTAACTCAGCAGGACACGCAGCATCTCTTGGAGCTCAACGTTTCTTTGATCATCGTAACTTTTTTGCATATTTTTCATTCATTTGTTCTATATCTCTCTATATCATTGTCAGTATGAAGAAGGGTCTCGACCCGAAACGTCGCCCATTCCTTCTCTCCAGAGACGCTGCCTGCCTCGCTGAGTTACTCCAGCATTTTGTGTCTTCTCTTCAGTGTAAACCAGCATCTGCAGTTCCTTCCTGCACATCACCGTCTACATTTCCCCTGACTCTCAGTCTTAAGAAAAATAATTGTTACACCTCATCAGAATTTCCAAACACTATTTTGTCTAAAGAAGGTTCCTAGACCCAAAACGTCACCTATCCCTTTTTCGCCAGAGATGCTGCCCGACCCGCTGAGTGACTCCAGCACTTTGTGTCTCTCTCTGGTGTAAACCAGCAGCTGCAGTTCCTTTCTAGGCATTATTTAGTCCACATTGTCCAAGTTGTAATTTAAAACTGCTCCCGTTAATAATGTCCATCATTCCAATTCCACTTGCGGGGGAAATGTCAGTTCTGTAAAACGTATGCCCGGAGGAGCTCACTGCAGATATATTTTTGAACAGGAAGGTGGAGGTAAGGAATGATTTTTTGATTGAATTGCCAGAATGTTTAAACAAGAGAAACTGTATACTTCAGGGGGATGCTTTGATTGTCCCGAGGGGGATCATAGACATTAACTCTGCTACATTGGTATTTACTGCAGCCGGTACAATGTTAATTCCTGCACAATGGAGGGGGGGGGGGGGAGGGGGACTAGAGCCTCATGATCTGCGACTTCTGCCTTCACTGGGTCATATTTGGTGTCCTCTATATAGCCTGCTGTAGTGCCCAATGGGTTAAAGGTGCAATCATTATAAGTTATACGTACAGATTTGGTCACATTACTCGAACTTGGCAGGACAGCAGTGTTTCAGGGTTACCAACGACTCTCCCCACAGGGCCACTGCTGTAGGTTTCACTCTACCAAAGCTCCCAGCACACGGCCAGCAGACTGCCGGCTGGAAAATGGATTCAACGAAGGGATTCTCCCCGTCTCAGCTCCAGGGAGAGGTTGATAGACTTGGATTGTTTTCTCTGGAACGCCAGAGATTGAGGAGAGCCTTAATCGAAGTATATACAATTATGAGAGGCATAAATAAGGAAGACAGTCAGAACCTTTTCCCCCTGGGTGGAAATGTCCAACACCAGAGAGCATAGGGGGAAGGTTTGCGGATGTGCGGGGCAAGTTTTTTTACAGAGAGTGGTGGATGCCTGGAAAGTGTTGTTGGAGGCAGATAGGAGAGTGTTTAGGAGGCTTTTAGATAAGCACATAGAAATGCAAGGAATAGAGCGATATGGATTATGTACAGGCAGATTAGATTAGTTTAACGGCATCATGTTTGGCACAGACACTGTGGATTGAAGGGCCTGTTCCTCCACAAATCCTTTGGGCTTCGGGTAAGACCTGCACAAAGAGTCTCTGCTAACAAGGGTTGGCAAACTATGCTGGTCAACGTGCACTGGGCGAGATGGCTGGGGGAACAGCACAGACCCTGCACTGTTCTATGTTCTATGCAAAGGATGGAGATTGATCATAGAATTGGGCAGTTTCTGCACATTCCCGGGACTCCTGCTTCTCCCCAGTCCAGCCTTTGTCCCCCCCCACCCCCCAACTCACTGAAGATGCAAATCAACTACAAAATGAAAATATATTAATGTCATCCACAAGGAGTCAAAGAAGAGTAAGTGTGGCCGTGACAATTATACCTTTTTTTTAAATCCAAATATAAATTTAATCAATTATTACAATAATAATATATACAATACAAAACAGTACCAAACAAACCCACCACCATAATAAGTGAGTTTGGTATTTCAACTGTGCATGCCCAGGTCATGGGTCATTCGGGATAAACATTCTCGCCAGCTGAGCTACTGTGTGTGTACAGACCTGCACATTCATTTCAATGAGATTTATAACTAAATTTGTCCGTCAAATATGTCAGCAGTAGGCCACAGAGTACTGCAGGCTTCACAAATCCACACTTGTATCTATTTAAATTATTGACTCAATACAGCACCAGCCTTGAAAACGAAAGAATGCCTGGAACGAACCTGCAAAAAATCAAATCCCAGTCATTAGCCTGAGTCACAGCTATTCAAATTCAATATTGATTTGCACGATTTACAAGTTGTGTGGTCAACCAATATGAGACAGTCCTTACATTCCTATCTAAACAACCTTTCTGGATTGAAGGAGAGGAGGAGAATGTGCTGTGTGGGGGGTAGGTTGGAACAATTCAGATTGGATTCGAACAGGCTGGTGAAACTTTCGAGGTGGGTTGGCTTAAATAAAGATGCTGTCGCTTTAACCTCTGGGGTGGGTTCCAGTGTGTCAGGGTACACAGTTGGGAGCCGGGTCCGGAGATAATTATGAGAATTTGCAGCCATTTGAACCACAACCAGACTAGAGGCTTCACTCAGGAGTGGGTCGCAGCTCCCCAGCTGACAGGACCTGTTCTCGCTCTCTTTGAAGGAGGAGCCGCCCGCCCCAGCGGGTGGGCAAACGTGGAGCCAACCTGTAATATGGGTGGGAGCATTTTCTCAGTCAGACTTTGTCGACAATTGGGGTGGGGGATCGGGGAGAAAGAAAGAGCTGGTGATGCCGCATAGATGGATCAGTTTGATAAGAACCCATTAAAATCCACCCTTCAGCCACTCGCCAACCTGGGCTGATTTGATCTGACAGCCCTCTCGCCAGCTCGCTGCGTGCCCGATCCTATCGCAGAACCTCCACAAATCCTTTGGGCTTCGGGTAACACCTGCACAAAGAGTCTCTGCTAACAAGGGCTGGCAAACTATGCTGGTCAACGTGCACTGGGCGAGATGGCTGGGGGAACAGCACAGACCCTTCACTCAATCTACCCAATAGTAAAGGGCAGGCATTGCGCCGTTAAATGTCTTATATCGGATTGGCGGCTCCCTCACAGGCCAACCCTGTACTCAGTTTTCCTCTGAGATTAATCTTTGCCTTAACGGTACATTCACACCACCTGTAGGTAAAGCATCAGCCCACATCACACTGATATAGTCGCTGCCTGCCCCAAATTAAATATACTTTTACACATAAATTATGAATAAAGATAAGAAAATGTTTCAAACACAAGTAATATTTTCTTATTCCAGTAGCAAACACATTAAGGATTAAATGAAAATAATAAATTCTTTAACTTTTTGAATATCTCATAATTGCAGATGGATGAACTGAACTAGAACTGGGACTGTGTAAGTCAGCTGTGAACAGCAGCAGAAGAAAGGAAGCTATTGAGTTGATAGCATTCTAGATTAATTCCCTGGTAGAATAGTTAACTATTTATACACAGTTTATACAGCGCTGCGTTCACTATTTTTTAATCCCGAATGACTTTGATAAATCCCATGATTCCTTGCGTTTATTGAGATAACAAACTCGCTTATACAAAATCACCCAATTATCTAAACAAATATTCTTAAATGTCAAATACACTCCTAAACAACCAGATCACCATCATTATTAAGGATACATTCCACATCCTGCGGTGCCTAGTGGTCCTGTAAATCCCCCAGGATGCCCGCGGACAACGTGTAGTCCCTCTCTAATACCATCCATGTGCGGGTGTAACCCCTGAAAAGAGGCAGGCTGCTGGCTTGGGCAGAGCCCTCTTCCGCCAGGCCCCGTGACACGCGGATGGTCAGCTTGACCAGTGACAATGAGATCATTTGGGAAATTATGTTAGAAATATACAAAACTACTACACAACCATGTCCCTCTCTAACACCACCCGGGCGCAGATGTAACCCTGGTAAAGAGGCAAGTATCTAGCTCGGGCAAAGCTCTCTTACGCCCGGCGCCATGACTCACAGATGGCCAGCTTGGCCAGGCCTAGGAGCAACCGAACCAGGATATCTTCGGCCCTGTCGACACCCTAGATCCCGTCACCAATCCTTCGGTCGCTGACAGCAGAGATCCTCCTCCCCCTTGGTTTAGCCCCTTAGCGCGGTGCCCTTTCATTCTTGACCCGTGTAGCGGTTACGATTGTATATGTGCTTGCAGTCGGATCAGTCTCAGCAAAAGAATGAAACATTTGTATAAACATTATTCCCCTCTTGCATTTGATTTCCCAAAAGGCATTAAAATCAATACTCATGCAAACCTGCTGAGAATACTGGCTAAATGCACAGCCATTTAACAGCGATTACCAGTCCCCTTTTTATTAGAACCACGGTCGTTACATGCTATTCATAAAAGGTAGTTTGAGTTATGTGGTGTTGGTTTAAATTTAAATGAAGTATACTGTTTGGGATTAAAACTGATCTTGATTTACTAATCAAAGGATTGCCCGGAAACCAACAAACATCTTTGGTATGTGGGAGGAAACTGGAGCACCTGAAGAATACCCACACGGTCACAGGGAAAACATACAGACTGCAGGATTCAACCCAGGTCTCTGGCGCTGTAAGGCAGCAACTCTACTGCTGTGCCACAGTGATGCCCCTAGTTTATAGTTTTCCTTTTAAAATGCACATCTTTTAGATACATTAATCTCTATCTCAATAAACACTTTAGTTAAAACTGTCCCTCTTAATGGAAAATAAATGTCTTCTGCATTTCCATAAAGTCATTTGGACAGGTAACCAAAGGTTTAGAGAGATTTGGGCCAAACGCAGGCAGGTGGGACGAGTGTAGATGGGACATCATGGTCAGCACAGGCAAGATGGGATGAAGGACCTGTTTCTGTGCTGTATGACTCTTAGTATTTCCCATTCATTTAATTGTCGTAATATTAACTCTCAAGATGTTGAAATTAAGAATTCCCTCTGATTTGCTCAATACGGTTAGAAACAAAAATGTCATCCCTCAAACAAATGATCATCTATGAGCAGAACATAGATGCATTGAAGCAAAATGGGAGATGCAAAGATTCCTCTTTGGCCATCTCCTCAAGCCCAGATTCAGTGGTCATTAGATCAGAAAGTCATGACACGGGAGCAGATTTAGGCCATTGTCTGCTTGTCTTTTTCGATCATGGCTGATCTAATTTTTCCCTCTCAACCCCATTCTCCTGCCTTCTCCCTGTAACCTTTGATGCCTTGACTAATCAAGAATCTATCAATCTCCATTTTTAAAATACCCAGTGATGGCCTCCACCACCGTCTGTGGCAATGAATTCCACAGATCACTGCCCTCTGGCTAATGAAATTCCTCCTCATCACTATTCTAAAGGTATGTCCTTTTATTCCGAGGCTACGCCCTCTGGTCCTAGACTCTCCCAATTGTGGAAACATCCTCTCCTTGTCCACGCTATTCAGTCCTTTGACCGATTGTTACTTTAAAGAAAGGATACAAGATTTATTTTTTGTGACGAAACGTACCAGTATGACATACCGTCACCTCTAAATGGCCAAAGACTAGATTTTAACATTGTTAGAATTTAAATTTTTAAACATGCACTGATATTATACTTTTTTAGTTCAGTTTATTAAATTAGAAGTTGAACGGTCACACAATCAAAACAAACAAGGCTATTATATTGATGTGGAAAAATGTGTTGCTAAATGTAGCTTAATTTACAATTGAAATGCATACCGGAACCTTTTTATCCACAAGAAAAGCGCTGAGTAGACATATTAATGAAGATGATGACGTGATTTACTGCAGTGGATGGATAACTTCCCGAACTTCAGGAAGGCTGGCTCCGTCCTGGAGGCGGAGTTGGATTCAAGGGAGGTGGTCTGGGAGGGGAGGATGCTCCTCAAACGGCAGGGCATATTGTACAATGCAGCTCATCCCCTCCTTGACACACTGGTCAACCTGAGGAGCACCTTCAGCAACAGACTGGATCCACCAAGATGCAGTACAGAACCCCACTGGAGATCCTTTTTCCCTGTGGCTATCAAACTGTACATGGGGTGGACTGACTCCCCTCCCCCTTCCCTCCCCCTTCCCTCCTTCCCAATCTTTGCACATCCCACTTTCCACTCGTCACTTTGATTTCATGTTTCCTGCATCTTGTTGTGTTTTTATGACTGTTGGCAGACCAATTTCCCTCCTGGGATAAATAGAGTGCTATCGTATCGTAACGAATGGCAGGAGCTGAGAGAAGATGCCCAGGGAGAGCAGCCCCATCCTCTATCCCACATGAAAACCTTTGCACACACCTGTGGGCCACATGGTTACCAATGTCACTGCCATCCTTTGGTCAACACGCAGCACACTGCCTCAATTAGTAAGGATATGGATTATCTTTCTTGGAGAAGGGGGATATTAAATGCACTTTAATCACTTGGAGCCATAATTCTGGTTGTGTCTTGAGCATGCACAGAGTACTGTTGTTAACAGGTTTAATACGCCAACTTTCCCGGGCTCTTTTACACAACACTTAGATGTTTGGCATCACAGAGCAATTATATTAATATCCTGCAAATTATTAAAGAGGAACTGCTGAGATTTCCCCCCAACCTCCCAAGGACTGGAAACTAATATTTGGGAGCAGCGGGTTGAGAGGAGTTCGTGTTCACTTAGAAAGATGCTCAGGAGCTGAAAGTTAACAGACATTTTCAAACTAAAGCATTTGTCTTTTTCCGTCATCCTTTTAGCTTAGTTTAGTTTAGTTCAGAGATGCAGCACGGAAATAAACCTTTTGGCCCACCGAGTCCACACCGACCAGTGATCCCCACACATTAACACAATTTTACAGATATTAGGGGCAATTTTACATTTATACCGAGTCAACTAACCTACGAACCTCTACGTCTTTGGAGTGTGGGAGGAAACCGGAGCACCTGGAGAAAACACAGAGAGAACATACAAACTCCAAACAGACAGACACTCGTAGTCAGGATCGAACCCTGGTCTCTGGCGCCGTAAGGCAGCAGCTCCACTGCTGCGACACCGTGTCATCCTGAATGTTAACAGTCATTTTCAAACTAAAGCATTTGTCTTTTTGTGTCAGAATTTGGTAATGAATCTGACGCAGCACTATACCTGAACTGGACTCTGGTATATTAATGAATGTCATGTCACAGTTCCCAAATAATATGGAGGAATGAACATAATGGGACTGTGCCCTTGGGGTTGTTCTCTGCTCTGTCTTCAATCCAATGCTGCCATTTGAGCCAGACAGACACGGGGAGGCAAATCTCCCTGGACCACATAGCAGGATCCGTGCCTGCTGATGCACTGCCGTGTTTCACTGTTGGTATCCCTTCGTTATCACCTTTTCCTCAGCCAACAATGGACCATTGTGGGTTCTACCATTCTTTGGTCATCAGTGCTGGCTCTGATTTGTCCTGTGCTTTTTCATACCTCTAGTTTCCCTCTCTTCTGCCCTCAGTCTGAAAAAGGGTCTCGACCCGAAACGTCGTCTATTCCTTTTCACCAGAGATGCTGCCGGACCCTAGGTACATGGGGTTAGAGGGATATGGGCCTAACTCAGGCTGATGGGATTAGTGTAGATTGGACATGTTGGTTGGGTGTGGGCAAGTTGTGTTGAAGGGATGCTGTTTTACTCCATGACTCCATGAAAACTACTCCATGACTCCATGAAAACTACTAACAACCAGACATCAATAAACAACCAGAATTATGGCTCCAAGTGAATAGTTAATGTACTGAAGGTTTTCCATCTAATCTCACTGCTGCGACTGCAAATGCATGGATTGCTTTATGCAAAGGTATAATAGAAATAAACGCAAAGTGAACACTTGATTGAATGACTCTTGATGGATAGGAGCCCCATCATGCTCACTTACTCCAGTACTTTGTCTTTTTGTGCATTAACCAGCATCTGCAGTTCTTTGTTTCTACCATTTTCTTTTGTGCGTGTGACCTGAGGCAAAATGGATTACATAACAGAAGTGAACACCACGAGAGATCCTCTGGACCTCCACCAAAGGGGACATCTGACAGCTGGCTCCCATGACTCATTCTCCAACAAGGGTCCATCCCATCCTTTGGGCCAATTCCAACACTTCAACTGGCTCTTCTCCCAAAACAGTTCAATAGTGAAAAGCAGCAGTTCCCTCCTTCAGAAACCTGATGCAGCTATCACTGCACATGGTCTCTTGCAGAGTTTAGCCTGAGAAAATAAAGACTTGCTTAGTGTGTGCACTGTCATCCAAGCAACATGAATGTCAGCAGGCCGCCTGTAGAGGAGGTGTCTTTTCACCAACACCGAGCGGTGATCAGAACTGTGACTGGGCGATCTAGTCTACATCTGGGAAGGGGCAGATCTATATGCTACCACAAGGGATCTATGATGTAAGAGAAATCCAATCATCCCACTAAACCTTTGCAAGAAACCGCATGAAATTACAGAGCATTGGGGAAACAGCCCAGACCTTCATGCAAACCAACCTCCCTTCCATAGACTCCATCTACACCTCACGCTGCCTCGGCAGGGCTACCAGCATAATCAAGGATGAGCAGCACACTGGCCACTCCCTCCTCTCCCCCCTCCCATCAGGTAAGAGATATAGAAATGGGAAAACACACACGCCCAGATTCAGGAACTATTTCTTCCCAGCTGTTATCAGGCAACTGAACCATGCTACCAACAACTAGAGAGAATCCTGAGCTACTATCTATCTCATTGGAGTCCCCGGACTATCTTTGATTGGACTTTGTTGGACTTTATCTGGCACTAAACATTATCCACATTATTCCCTTTATCATGTTTCTATACACTGTGGATGTCTCCATTGCAATCATGTATTGCCTTTCCGCGGACTGGTTAACATGCAACAAAAAGCATTTCACTGTACCTCGGTACACGTGAAAATAAACTAAGCTCAAACTCAAACTCAGTTTCTGCTCCGCTCTCCATTCTTTTCAATCCTGTCGAATGAAGGAGGGTGTAGGGGAGGAGGTTGGTGTTGCTCCTGTTATTAGTAATTAACCTGCACATCCCTAGTGCCCATGTACATTGAGCTCACTGGTCCCTGGGTGCTGTACCACAATATTTAAAACTCCCTGGGAAATGAAACAGGAAAATCAACTTTAAAAAAAAAAAAGGATCTGCAACTAATATAGTTTAGTTTATCAAGACATATAAACACATGCAAAAAATCTGTCTGACAGCTTTTTAGTACTGGTGCCAAAGTTAAATTTAACCATTCTCAATTATTTTTGAGGACTTCTCTCCACATAATCAATGATCATCAGAACCTCAAACTTCAAATCCTCAAATCTTTGTGCCATGTAGTGGACTCACCTATGATTGAATCCGGAAGATGTAATGGTGAACAGCTTGGATGAGGAAATGATCCATAATGAGGTAAAGGACTTACTGAAGCAGAGAAGGTTTGTGGGCATTTGTCAATGATTAGGAAGAAGCTTAGAGATCAGATAATGTAAGATGGGCACAAGGCTCCCAGCACCGTTCAGATCAACAAGATTCTCCAAGGTCCCTCTTTCATCGCTTAGCTGGCTTTCAAAGACATCTTTTGCAGTTTTATGGGAAGCGCTGAAGGGTCGCGAATTGAAATGTCGCCTATCCATCCCTCCATGGATGCTGCCTGACCCATTGAATTCCTCCAGCACTTTGTGTTTTGTTTAAGATTCCAGCATCTGCAGATCCTTGTGAACACTGGAGCAATTCCGAACACGGGAGTGAACAGGCAACGTAAGGGTTGTCCGCAACTCAACATCTTACTTTTCCCCAATCACAGGTTTCAGGATGGGACTGTAGATTCCTGGTCCTTCATCACTAATCATGGAAGTGTATAGCCAGCACCATGTTGGGATATTTCTGGCAGCTGGATCCAGGTACCCACCACCCTCTGTGTGAAAAAATGTGCCTCTCCGGTTCCTATTCAATCTTGCCGTAAACCCATGTCCTCTGCTTCTTGATTCCCAGGCCCTCGGTAAAAAACTCTGTGCCATCATCCTATCTATTCCCCTCATAATCCTATACGCCTCTATAAAATCACCCATCAGCCTCCTGTGTTCCAAGGAATAAAGTCCTAGCCTGAACATCTGGAGCTCAGGCACTCGAGTTCTAGCAAGACAGCATGGTGTTTGGTGCCTGGAACCCGCTATCTGGGGTGGTGGTTGAGGTGGATGTAATAGTGGCGTCTAAGAGGCTTTAGAGTGGCATGTGGATATATAGGGAATGGAGAGATATGGTATGTGCAGGCAGATAAAGGTTGGTCTGGAGATCATGTTTGGCAGACATTGTGACAAAGGGTCTGTTTGTGTACTGTACTGTTCTATGTTCTATAACATCCTTGTAAATCTTCTCCGCACACTTCCCAGCTTAATGCATCATTCCCAGACCGATATCTCCCCTAACCTTTGCCGTGTTTCAGTGGAGTTATATGCCTGAATGATCCATTCTCCCACGCAATGGTTAACATGGATTTCCCCAGAGGTGCCTGGACAATGACCGGCTGATTTTCTCCTGATTAACACATGTCCGACAGATGGTTTGTGGTGGATCTGAAGCGGAGAGGTTTGGGGACACTTCGTGTTACATTAAACAGCGTACTTTGCAAAGGTCCGACAGCCAATATTTATGCAACAGACTTCTTCTTTGGCAGCACCTGGTTTCAAGGGTGACTTGCTTGCACTCTGTTTCTGCAAGACCTGGCATAGCTGCAGAGGTCACAGGGGGAGCCACTAACTCTTCCAAAGGTTCACGAGGAGACCGATGGGGTGGGTGAGCAGGTAGTTTGGGGTTGCTCACAGAGCCATAGATTCATACTGCACAGACAAAGACCCTTCGGCCCAACCCGTCCATGTCGATCAAGATGTCCCTTCCACACTAATCCCACCTGGCTGTGTTTGGCCCATATCTCTCTAAACCCATCCTATCCATGTACATAGAAACATAGAAACATAGAAAATAGGTGCAGGAGGAGGCCATTCGGCCCTTCAAGCCCGCACCGCCATTCATTGTGATCATGGCTGATCGTCCGCTATCAATAACGAGTGCCTGCTTTCTCCTCATATCCCTTGACTCCACCAGCCCCTAGAGCTCTATCCAACTCTCTCTTAAATCCATCCAGTGATTTGGCCTCCACTGCCCTCTGTGGCAGGGAATTCCATAAATTCACAACTCTCTGGGTAAAAAAAGTTTTTTCTCAGCTCAGTCTTAAATGACCTCCCCTTTATTCTAAGACTGTGGCGCCTGGTTCTGGCCCCTGGTACCTGTCCAAATGTCTTTTGAATACTGTTATGGTACCTGCCTCAACCACCTCCTCTGACAGCTCGTTCCACATGCCCTTTGAAGGGGCTTTGGAGAGGGTGCAGCAGAGTTTTACCAGAATGCTGCCTGGATTGGAGCCCGGATCTACCTTTATCAGCTGCAAGGAGACGTTGGATAAACTTGGATTGTTTTCTCTGCAATATCGGAGGTTGAGGGGAGATTTGATAGAAGTATTTAAAATCTTAGATTGAGTAGACAGTCAGAACCTTTTTCCCCAGCGTGGAAATGTCCAACACTAGTGGGCATAGCTATAAGGTGAGAGGCAGAACGTTCAAGGGAGATGTATGGGGGCAAGTCTTTTCCACAGAGATTAGTGGGGGCTTGGACGCATTGCCAAGGATGGTGCTGGAGGCAGATACGATAGTGGTTTTTAAAAAGCTTTTAGATAAGCACGTGGAAAAGCAAGGAATTGAGGGACATAGATCATGTGCACACTGGAAGCAAAGAGTAGGAGTGAACGGGTCCTTTTCAGAATGGCAGGCAGTGGCGAGTGGAGTGCCGCAAGGCTCGGTGTTGGGGCCGCAACTGTTTACCATATATATAAATGATTTGGAAGAGGGAATTAGGAGCACCACTAGCAAGTTTGCAGATGACACATAGCTGGGTGGCAGTGTGAACTGTGAAGAGGATGTTAGGAGGTTGCAGGGTGACCTGGACAGGTTGAGTGAGTGGGCAGATGCGTGGCAGATGCAGTATAATATAGATAAATGTGAGGTTATCCACTTTGATGGCAAAAACAAGGGGGCAGATTATTATCTCAATGGCGTTAGGTTAGGTAAGGGGGAGGTGCAGCGAGACCTGGGCATCCTTATACACTGAAAGTTGGCTTACAGATACAGCAGGCAGTGAAGAAGGCTAATGGAATGTTGGCCTTCATAACAAGAGGATTTCAGTATAGGAGTAAAGAGGTTCTTCTGCAGTTGTATAGGGCTCTGGTGAGACCACATCTGGAGTATTGTGTACAGTTTTGGTCTCCTAATTTGAGGAAGGACATCCTGATTGAGGCAGTGCAGCTTAGGTTCACGAGATTGATCCTTGGGATGGCGGGACTGTCATATGAGGAAAGATTGAAAAGACTAGGCTTGTATTCACTGGAGTTTAGAAGGATGAGGGGGATCTTATAGAAACATATAAAATGATAAAAAGGACTGGACAAGCTAGATGCAGGAAAAATGTTCCCAATGTTGGGCAAGTCCAGAACCAGGGGCCACAGTCTTAGAATAAAGGGGAGGTTTTTTAAGACTGAGGTGAGAAAAAACTTTTTCACCCAGAAAGTTGTGAATTTATGGAATTCCCTGCCACAGAGGGCAGTGGAGGCCAAGTCACTGGATGGATTTAAGAGAGAGTTAGATAGAGCTCTAGGGGCTAGTGGAGTCAAGGGATATGGGGAGAAGGCAGGCACGGGTTATTGATAGGGAACGATCAGCCATGATCACAATAAATGGCGGTGCTGGCTCGAAGGGCCGAATGGCCTCCTCCTGCACCTATTTTCTGTTTCTATGTTTCTATGTAAAGGTGGATGAGAGCAGTTTAACTTGATACCATGATCAGCACAAATAAGGGCCTGTGCCTGTGATGTACTATTCTTTGTTTTATGTTCTGTGCACCTGTCACCCTCTATGTGTTAAAGTTGTCCTTCAAGCACCTATTAAATATTTCTCCTCTCACCTGAAACCTATGTCCTCTGGTTCTTGATTCCCCTACTCTGGGAAAAAGACTGCATTGGTTTTTCTTCTGCCTTTAAGCGTGACTTCTATGCAAATGAACTTAAGGTTCATTCCAAGGTTC
Source organism: Okamejei kenojei (assembly GCA_035221665.1). Taxonomy (NCBI): domain Eukaryota; kingdom Metazoa; phylum Chordata; class Chondrichthyes; order Rajiformes; family Rajidae; genus Okamejei; species Okamejei kenojei. The sequence goes on from CM069151.1 coordinate 15,094,608, forward strand.
ATTCTGAAGGCTGCTTCCAAACTTTGAGCAGTCACCGACATATGGATCCATGGAATCAGTGAGTCTGCTGCGTTTTTCTAAGGAGGGCTTGAACGCATCCTCAACTTGTTGCTCTCGCCGGCTCGGTAACGTCTTCCTGTGAAGGAAGAGTCTGCTCTGGTCCTTGCACATCATCCAATGGAGCAGGCAGTGTGAGTGGGGCATCAGTGTGGGGACGGTGAGCTGGGGGAGAGAGTGGGCCTTAGTGTGGGGGCAGTGACCAGGGGTAGAGTGGGGGCTCATTGTGGGGGTTGGGGGTGTGTGGGGATGGGGGGGGGGGGGGGGAGAGTGGGGACGGGGGCAGAGTGGTGGTCACTGTTGGGATGTTGACCTTGGAGAGAACGTGGACTTCAGTTCATTTTCCCCTCCTGTGATGTTGGAATGTTTTGCTCCAACATCGGGGTACAATTTTTAAAAACATAAAAAATATTTCCAAAATATTTATTGCTTATAAATAAAGAAGAGCAAAAGAATTAAAAAAATAATTAACATATCCTTTATTTGTATACTGTTCACTGCTTGATTGTAATCATGGATAGTTTTTTCTTAGACGGGATAGCCCGCATCAAAAGCTTTTCACTGTACCACAGTACATGTGGCGATAAACTATACTCAACTGAAAACTTTTCCCATTAGACCCCCAGAGGTGTGAGTCAATGCCTGGCCTGACGGCACAGTGGCACAGTGGAGTTGCTGCCCTACAGCGCCAGAGGCCCGGGTTCGATCCTGACTACGGGTGCTGTCTATATGGAGTTTGTACGTTCTCCCCCTGACATGCATGGGTTTTCTCCGGTTCCCTCCCAATCTCCAGAGACATACAGGTTTGTAGGCTAATTGGCTTCAGGAAAATTGTAAATTGTCCCTAGCTTGCATCGGCGGAATTCCCGAGGGGGTGCAGGGGGCACACAGCCCCACCCCCCTTCATGTTTTGAGAGGTGCGGGACAATCCCTGTCCATTTTTGTAATCCAGACTTTATCAGACGCTTTCTAAGGGCTGAATCGTCCTGTTCGCGGGGCCTTTCAGGGCCCAGCGCGGCTTAAAATTAAACCGCTGCATCGAGGCGTTCGAGGCTCCCGATGTTGAAGCCCCCGTCGGCCGATGAAAGCCCCCGTTCAGGATTCAAGCCCCACAATTCGGGGCGGACGAAGTTGCTGTTGCTGGAGTTCGGAGTCCGTCACCAACCAGCTCAGCTTCCCATGTTACCATCCACAGGGCAATGCCCGCGCGGCTGCCAAGAAATTGTGACCCTCCCATGTTTTGATAGTGACTTCCGTGCCTGCCAGCTTGTGTCGGAGGGGGATGTTGGTCGGCACGGAGTCAGTGGGCTAAACCAAACTAAGACTGGTGAAGTGAGAAGAGAAGCTCGCAGTGTAGTGACCCAGAAGCATAGCGCAGGTGAACATCACATCTGCATTCCAAGCCCCAGTGATGGAGTGGACAGACAGATGTGCTGGCATCTGCCGCTCAGCAAGCCCCGGCCATAGATGGACTATCCTTGCGTCTGCTTCTTATTCTCAAGAGCACGTGATTTCCGCCAAAACCAGTATTCACACCCCAAGAAATTCCTGGCTCCATCACGACATTCTCAGTGATCGACATAACTTTGTTTCAGGAGACATACTTGACCTGGTAAATGAGGTGTTGCATAGAATTGAGTCAGAGAGGGGCTGGAATGTTCTTGCTATCTTTAAAATAACCCTTCATTTGTCTGTAAGCTGGACAGACCAAGCAACTCCTCAGAACGGATGGTTCTTTTAAACACATGACAAGTGATCGATAAAAATGAAAGCAAAGTAAATTGAAAGCTAATTTCAGGATAGACATTCCACTTCAAATTAAGCGTTTCCTTTGGGAGGGAGTAGGTCGTTTTTATTACAACAATATGATATTTGTTTACAGTAGAAACTATTTCACAGTCCTAGCTTGGCAAATTGCATGAACTAAATAAACCACAGCAAATAGCAGCACCCCGCAGTGATGCAGAACAGATGTGGTTTATCTTCAAACATTGTTTGCTCTAGAAGTCATTATAATTACTGTATGTTGCATACGGGAAAAAATTAATGTAAAATGGAATAAACTATTTAATAGAATCACTTGAGGCATAACTGCGTGAGCTTGAACCCTTTGTAGTGGTGTGATGTTAGTTTTGGCACAGAGGTAGTCTAATGTCTCTCAGGTGAAAGGCTGTGGCTTCAAAATAAACATTCAAAGTTGGACTTCACAATCCAGGGTGAAACCTCAGTCCTACACTGAGGGGAGCCTACACTGTCAGAAATGCAATCTCACTGATTTGGTGTCAAAATTGGGTGAGATCCCATCGACATCAACAGACACCTAGGGTGGCCCACTTCCTAAAGTAGAAAGGCGTTCTCCGCAATGTCCTGGCTAATATTCAATCCGTTTCAGTTTGGTTTCAGGTTACTTTATTGTCACATGTACTGAGGTAGAGTGTAAAGGGCCTGTCCTACCAGCATCCGACTCCATGCAGTGAGCGCGACCAGGCCGGCAGCGGGGGCCGCGCGGAGGTCGGGTGGTCCCTGTACAAGGCCGTTCCCAACAGCATGCGCCTGCGTGCAAAGTGCGCGACCAAACCGGCAGCGGGGGCTGCGCGGAGGTCGGGTGAGTGGCGCGACGCGGCGGGAAGTGAGGCGAAGTGTGAAAGGCAAGTTCACCAGGAAAGAGAGGGACACACAGAGAGGGCCATGGAGCCACACACAGAGAGGGTCACGGAGGCACCTACAGAGAGGGTCACGGAGGCACGACGTCGAGGCGGTGTGTAATGCGTTGAGGCGACTGCAAGCCGACAAGCCATTGCTGCGCGGAACTTTTGAACATGGTCAGTTTTTCGGAGCCCCGCGCGATGTCGGGACGAACTCCACACAATTCCGCACGGCTCCGGCGATCGAAGTGGGACCGGCCCCGCGACGCCGGACGGCTCAAGCGACCACGTTAGGTCGCGCTCATTGCATGGAGTTGCATGCTGGTGGGACAGGCCCTTAAAACTTTAGCTGTGTGCTAATCAGTCAGCGGAAAGACAAACCATGATTACTATCGAGCCATTTACTGTGTATAGATACATGATAGAGGAATAATGTTTAGTGCAAGGTAAAGCCTGTAAAGTCCGATCAAAGATAATCCGAGGTTCACCAACGAGGTAGATAGTAGTTCAGGACTGCTCTCTAGTTGTGGTAGGATGATTCAGTTACCTGATAACAGCTGGGAAGAAACATCCCTGAATCTGGAGCGGTGAGTTTTCACACTTCTGTACCTTTTGCCAGTCTTTGTGATGCCTTTATTCAGACACTGACCATCTCCCCAGCTTCTCAAACTTGCCATTTTAATTCAGTGCTGATTCTTCTCACTCAATATCTTGAGGGTAGCATCTCATCAGCACATTGCAGTCGTCTGACCATCACTGAGCTCAGACGATTCACTGAACGACTCCACTCCTCCCACTTACATCTCACCCTGTGGCAGTAACTCTAGTACCTCTAATTCTTATTGTGAAAGAATGAAAGATTCCAATGATTATTGTAAGCCTAGCAGTTGGTGAAATATTGATCACAGTCCTGCTCCTGCCTCATCCTAGGGCCAAGCTGGTGATGCTGAATAAAACGAGTTTTCTGTCAGTGCGATCCACGCTGAGAGTGTGAGTTTCTGAGCCGAACCCCCTCCACCTCCACCTTCACTGTCTTATGGACCTGTCCCACTTAGGCGACTTTTTAGGGGACTGCAGGAGACTATGCAGTCGCCACATGGTCGCCACATGTCGCGGGTGGTTGCCGGGGAGTCGCCTTCATGGTCATGAGGAGTTCCCGCATTCTGGGAACTAGTCGCAGCCTCATTATGGTCACCGTGAATTTTTCCACATGTTGAAAAATTAGCGGCAACTAGAATGAAGCCGCCATGGAGAGTAGCGAGAATTCTCGAGCTGTAGGTGGGTCGCCAGGAGGTCCTAATGGATTGCCAGGAGGACGAAGGTTCTTGGAGGTTCTTGTAGGTTGTAGCCGGTGCTGACCGGTGAATTTCATTGGCTCATTGGGATTAAAAAAAAGGAAAGCAGTTTTCAGAACCAAGGATAATCGGCCGGTAATGTTAAATGTCTGCCGAGCTTCACAGCCGTGTATCTCTGGCTTCTTAAAAGTTGTCTCCACTCCTTCTCCCCCCTCTCCCAAACCCCCCTCCCCCGTCTCTTTTAAAGGACTTACCGTACACCGTGCTTTAGCCGTCTTTTTACAGCGCCAATCTTCCTGTTCATCGCGGTGTGTGTCTGTTTCACCTTGGCTTTGCACCATGTGAATTTTTTAGACAGCGCTCCCCCCGTCCCCCGCCTGCATTACGGGCTGGTGAAGAAAGCGATGTGGGTGTGTGTTCCACCCTGACAGTCGCCGTTCCAGTTGCCGGCTTTTCAGGCAACTGCCGGCAACTTGACAGTCGCCGGCTGTCCCTCTGAAAAATCGCTTAAGTGGGACAGGCCCATTATTCTGCTTCACTGCATAGGTGTTGCACGTGTGACTGCACAAACACGTGCATCAATGGAGGGGCTACAAGACAGACACAAAATGCTGGAGTAACTCAGCGGGACAGGCAACATCTCTGGACAGAAGGAGTGGGTGACTTCTGACAGTTACGCAGTTAACCTTTAAAACTTTTAATAACTCTGCTAACTTTTTACCCAGGTCCTTAATAAGTGGATTCCTATTGGCCTCTCTTGATGCGACTGAAATCTTTTATTGCCTACAACCTTTCCAATTCTTACTTTTAGTTCCATGGAAACATAACAAGTTGAGTAATAAACATGTATCTATTATGCAGTTGTTCTTTGTTATGTAATGGTAGTTATTAGCTCCTCAGTCTTGGCGTTTGGACTTCAAAACCCCAGTCTGAGAATCCTGATTATTCCCAGATTCACCATGACATCTTTCCTGTATAAATAAAAGCAGAAAATGAATTCCAAAGGAGACTAATTGAATCCATCCCTGTTTTCCAACTCATGCCCTTGATGTTCTCAAGCTTCCCATTTAGTTAGAAACAATACAACAGGTTTCAATCTCTGATTATTATTCTCATGTAATAAACCAGACTGCGCTACAATTTAGATGGTATGGTAACATAGCGATAGAGTTGCAGCCTGGCAGCGCCAGAGACCAAGGTTCGATCCTGACTACTTTACCATGGACGTCCAGTCACTCTACACCTCCATCCCCCACCAGGACGGTCTCAAAGCCCTCCGGTTCTTCCTCGACCAGAGGAGCAACCCATACCCGTCCACTGACACCCTCCTCCGCCTAGCAGAGTTGGTCCTCACCCTCAATAACTTCTCTTTTGATTCCTCCCATTTCCTCCAAACACAAGGCGTAGCTATGGGCACACGCATGGGCCCCAGCTACGCTTGCCTCTTTGTTGGGTACGTCGAACAATCCTTGTTCTCGGCGTACCAGGGCCCCATCCCCGACCTCTACCTCCGTTACATCGACGACTGCTTTGGTGTCACCTCCTGCACCCACACACAACTGACTGACTTCATTCATTTCACCACCAACTTCCATCCGGCACTCAAATACACTTGGACCATTTCCGACACTTCCCTACCATTCCTTGACCTCACCATCTCTATTGCAGGTGATACGCTCCTGACCGACATCCACTACAAACCTACTGACTCCCACAGCTACCTGGACTACTCTTCCTCCCACCCTGCTTCCTGTAAGGACTCCATCCCCTATTCCCAATTCCTCCGTCTACGCCGCATCTGCTCCCAGGATGAGGTGTTCCACACCAGGTCATCACAAATGGCCTCATTCTTCAGAGAACGGGGATTCCCCTCCCCCACTATTGATGAGGCTCGCACCAGGGTCTCCTCCATACCCCGCAACACTGCCCTCGCTCCCCATTCCCCCACTCGCAAACAGGGCAGAGTCCCCCTGGTCCTCACCTTTCACCCCACCAGCCGGCAAATACAACATATAGTCCTCCGCCAGTTTCGCCACCTCCAACGTGACCCCTCCACCCGCCACATCTTCCCATCTCCCCCCCTGTCTGCCTTCCGCAAAGACCGCTCCCTCCGCAACTCCCTAGTCAATTCTTCCCTCCCCTCCCACTCTACCCCTTCCCCGGGCACTTTCCCTTGCAACCGCAAGAAATGCAACACTTGTCCCTTCACTTCCCCCCTCCACTCCTTTCAGGGACCCAAGCAGTCCTTCCAGGTCCCACAGAGGTTCACCTGCACCTCCTCCAACCTCATCTACTGCATCCGCTGCTCCAGATGCCAGATGATCTATATCGGTGAGACCAAGCGGAGGCTTGGCGATCGCTTCGCCGAACACCTCCGCTCGGTCCGCAATAACCAACCCGACCTCCCGGTGGCTCAGCACCTCAACTCCCCCTCCCATTCCACATCCGACCTCTCGGTCCTGGGCCTCCTCCACGGCCAGAGTGAGCAACACCGCAAGCTGGAGGAACAGCACCTCATATTCCGCTTGGGGAGTCTGCATCCTTTGGGCTTGAATATTGAATTTTCTCAATTCTGTTAACCCTTGCTGTCTCCTCCCCTTCCAACCTCTCCCTCAGCCCTCGGGCCCTTGCATTCCCTCTATCTCTATCTCCCTCCCCCACCCCAGTCACACCAGCTTCTCATTTTCACACCACAAACAGCTTACAATGGCTAGTTCCCTTTATCATCGATACTTTTTTGCATATCTTTCATTCATTGTTCCTTATCTCTCCACATCACCGTCTATATCTCTCGTTTCCCTGATCCCTGACCAGTCTGAAGAAGGGTCTCGACCCGAAACGTCGCCTATCTCCTTCACTCCTTAGATGCTGCTGCACCCGCTGAGTTTCTCCAGCTTTTTGTGTACCCTCGATCCTGACTACGGCTGCTGTCTGTACGGAGTTTGTACATTCTCCCTGTGATCTGCGTGGGTTTTCTCTGGGAGCTCCGGTCTCCTCTCATACTCCAAGCCTAATTGGCTTGGTAAAATTGTAAATTGTCCCTAGTGTGTGTAGGATAGTGTTGGTGTGCAGGGATCGCAGGTCGGCGCGGACTCGGTTGGCCAAAGGGTCTGTTTCTGCGCTGCATTTCTAAAACTAAAACCCAAAACTGAAACGGGAATTAAAGAATCGTTCAACCTGGCTGCTGAAGGACAATCAGATTTATCAGACCTTTAGTCTGAAGGTTTGGTTTGTGTTGGTCATGGCTGCAGAAAAATGGGAAGATTGTGACTCCTGGAGGACACTTCCTGGTGGAGTTTCACCTCTCGGATTCCCGGAGAACAAGCTGGAGACCAGACAAGGAGAATGGCACGTCTGCTGGCAGAGTTTGTGGCTCCCATATTGGCCTCATCAGAACTAGAGTGGAAGTCAGCCCATCTCCACCCCATGACCCTGTCTAAGGAGATGAAGGCAGGGTGGATAATGAACTACATCCACTGCCGGAATGGAATGGATGCAGTAGGTGTGATCTGAGGTGTCGGTCTAGATGTTCGGTACAGCTAGCTATTAAAACTACTGGCTGAAAGTTGGGTGTGACACTATGCAAACCTCCTGGAGTTCATCAGCTTCAAGTTGATAGTTGGAAAGATGATCAGTGATGATAATTTTACTTCGGAGTCACGTGAGTGACTACGTGAAGAACACGTCAGCCGCGCATGCGCGTCATTACGTCTAACGCATGGCGGTCTGACTGGCTGGTTTTAAAAGGGCCTCCAGGTAAGTCTCGAACTTAGTCTGCAGGCTTTTTCTTGTTCAGTTTTTACAGCAAGAAGTCATAGAAATGGTGAAGTCTCGTCGGGCTGCAGGGAGAACCAGTTCCGACGACCGTGGCAGTATGGTCAGCGGGCGGCAGTCCGTTTCACCATCGAGGTCAACTGACTCTACAGCCAGCGACCCTGGGCTCGGAGCCCATGGACAGCACTGTGGCTACCCCGCGGGTCGGGAAGGCCAAGTGCAATTCCAACAGGCAGTGGGACTCTGATGAGGAGTGTTCGCCTCTCCGAGCGGGAAGCGTCGGCGGACGTCTTTCCCGCAAGGGGCATCTTCTGGAGAAGATGCTCCAACATGATGTGCCCTCCGGTCAGGAACGCATATCTCAGCGAGCCTCGGGGTCTCGCAGCAGCGCCTGGTGCAGGGCTGCATGATGTATCCCCATCGGAAGACGGGAGCACAAAGCACCAGTCATGGGTGGAGGGCCGCTCGGTGCGAGACCCGCGGGATGCGGAAGTGCCGACTGTGGTCACTAAATTTGCATTGCCGTCGCTGGTTGGGGAGCCTCTGGAAGAAGAGCTCGCAGCCAGCATTAACTATCTGGCTTCCCATCAGCTGCAGGAGCAGGTTATGATGGAGACAGCCATGAAGTACCATGCTCCTAGCAATTGTCCTGCCCTGAAGGTACCCTTGGTCAATAATTCCATCTGGAGCTATATCGGCAGCGGCATAAAGACCCAAGAGGTCAAATTACAGAGAATCCTGAATCTGTTGGCGTCGGGGCTGACAACATCGGTTGCCAGGTCGGTAGACGGCTGCGCATTATCGGAGGCTCAAAGGGAAGCAATGGCATTTTTTGTGCAACGCACAGTTCGAAATTAACTGTTTTTGGAAGAATGCCATTCGTCCTGTTTTCAACCCCAAGTTTGTGGGGTTGTGTAAGGCCAGCAATAGCCGCCTAATTTGCTGTTTGGGGATGACCTGCCCAGGCAGGTGAAGGATTTGGATGATGAGTCTAAGGCTGTGGCGCTACTGCGGGCTCCACCACCTAACAGACAACCGTTCCGACGCCAGCACCCCTACGCCTCGACCAGCGGAGGACCCACTGAGGAGACCACCAACTTGAAAAAACCAAAAAACCGGCCGGAGGTCTTTTTTAGGACATGGCCCAAGATGCACAGCTGGCGCACACATCAGCACCTCAACACCCCCAAAACATTGGGGAAGGAAATAAACGTCCAGAGTTCACCGACTAATACGGAGGTAGGTCGGTCTGGGTCTCAATGTAACATACTGGGTGCGGGCTTATTGCATGTTGGTGGTTAGGTTATGTTTCTTTGTGCATGAGTGGCGATGGTTAACTTCCGACATGTTCTTACTGCATAGTATAGAGGGGTTCAAAATTGAGTTTGCGGGCTCCCTCCCACCCACGCAGCATGTTCCAAATCATACCTTTACTCATTCAAAGCGGGGTGATTTGAAATTTCAGGCTGAAATTGATAAGTTATGTGCAAAAGAGTGATTGAAAAGACCAGTCATGAACCTCATGAATTTGTATCTAATATCTTTCCTAGGGAATGAGAAGGATTAACCCAATTTAATACCTTTTTGTGCAGAACAAACATTTCAAAATGGAAAGTTTAATGATGGCAAAACAGCTATTTTCCAGGGGATGTTATATGGCATGCATTGATCTTAAGATGCTTATTATTCTGTACCTATTCAAAAGGATCACAGAAAATGGATGGGGCAGCTATGGCAGTTTAAAGCATTGCCGTATGGGTTAACCTCAGCTCCCAGGTTGTTCACTAAAATATTAAAACCTGTGCTGGCTCTGTTAAGAGAGCAGAAACACATAGTTATGGCTTATTTGGACGATATCCTCATTTTAGGGAAAACCATGGAATAGGCTAAGTTGGCAGTTTCAGCCACAAATTACTGTTTGAACAGCTGGGGTTCTTAATTCACCCTGTAAAATCCAGGATGACTCCATCCAGGGTTATGGATTATTTTGGGATTTACTATTAATTCCAATCACCTGTTAATCACCTTGCCTGAGGACAAGACATTGGAGTTAATAGAAGCCTGCAATCATCTGAGCACACAGCAGCTGTCTTCAAGTTGACAAGTAGCTAGCTTCTCCCTAAAATCCACAAACCTGACTGCCCTGGCAGACCCATTGTCTCTGCCTGTTCGTGCCCCACCGAACACATTTCCACATACCTTGACTCCATCACTATCCCCCTTTGTTAAATCCCTCCCCACCTATGTTCAAGACACCTCAGACACTCTCCGTCAGCTCCGCGCATTCCATTCTCCAGGCCCCCATCCTCTCATCTTTACCATTGACGTCCAGTCACTCTACGCCTCCATCCCCACCAGGACGGTCTCAAAGCCCTCCGGTTCTTCCTTGACCAGAGGAGCAACCCATACCCGTCCACTGACACCCTCCTCTGCCTAGCGGAGTTGGTGCTTACCCTCAATAACTCTCTTTTGACTCCTCCCATTTCCTCCAAACACAAGGCGTAGCTATGGGCACACGCATGGGCCCCAGCTACGCTTGCTTCTTTGTGGGTACGTCGACCAATCCTTGTTCTCAGCGTACCAGGGCCCCATCCCCGACCTCTACCTCCATTGACGACTGCTTTGGTGTCATCCTGACGACTGACTTCATTCATTTCACCACCAACTTCCATCCGGCACTCAAATACACTTGGACCATTTCCGACATTTCCCTACCATTCCTTGACCTCACCATCACTATTGCAGGTGATACGCTCCTGACCGACATCCACTTACAAACCTACTGACTCCCACAGCTACCTGGACTACTCTTCCTCCCACCCTGCTTCCTGTAAGGACTCCATCCCCTATTCCCAATTCCTCCGTCTACGCCGCATCTGCTCCCAGGATGAGGTGTTCCACACCAGGTCATCACAAATGTCCTAATTCTTCAGAGAACGGGGATTCCCCTCCCCCACTATAGATGAGGCTCGCACCAGGGTCTCCTCCATACCCCGTAACACTGCCCTCTCTCCCCATTCCCCCACTCGCAACAAGGGCAGAGTCCCTCTGGTCCTCACCTTTCACCCCACCAGCCAGCAAATACAACACATAGTCCTCCGCCAGTTTCGCCACCTCCAACGTGACCCCTCCACTCGCCACATCTTCCCATCTCCCCCCTTGTCTGCCTTCCACAAAGACCACTGCCTCCGCAACTCCCTTGTCAATTCTTCCCTTCCCTGGGCACTTTCCCTTGCAACCACAAGAAATGCTACATTTGTCCCTTCACCTCCCCCCTCCACTCCTTTCAGGGACCCAAGCAGTCCTTCCAGGTCCGACTGAGGTTCACCTGCACCTCCTCCAACCTCATCTACTGCATCCGCTGCTCCAGATGCCAGATGATCTATATCAGTGAGACCAAGCGGAGGCTTGGCGATCGTTTCGCTGAACACCTCCGCTCGGTCCGCATTAACCAACCCGACGCCCCGGTGGCTTAGCACTTCAACTCTCCCTCCCATTCCATATCCGACCTCTCGGTCCTGGGCCTCCTCCACGGCCAGAGTGAGCAACACCGCCAGCCTCATATTCCGCTTGGGGAGTCTGCATCCTCTGGGCTTGAACATTGAATGTTCTCAATTCTGTTAACCCTTGCTGTCTCCTCCCCTTCCCACCTCTCCCTCAGCCCTCGGGCCCTGGCATTCCCTCTCTCTCTATTTCTCCCCCACCCTAGTCACACTAGCTTCTCATTTTCACACTACAAACAGCTTACAATGGCTTGTTCCCTTTATCATCGATACTTTTTTACATATCTTACATTCATTGTTCTTTATCTCTCCACATCACCATCTATATCTCTCATTTCCCTGATCCCTGACCAGTCTGAAGAAGGGTCTTGAAGAAACATCAGCTATCTCCTTCACTCCTTACATGCTGCTGCACCCACTGAGTTTCTCCAGGCTTTTGTGTACCCACAATTCTCCAGCATCTGCAGTTCCTTCTTTAACAAGTAGCTAGCTTAATTGGGAAATTGGTGGCTACATTTCCAGCTGCCAAATATGGGCCTTTGCACTATCAGCAATTACAAAGAGCAAAGGTGCAGGCACTCAAACTTAATTTAGGCCACTTTGACAGAACGATTATCGGCTGAAGCCATTAATGAGCTACAATGGTAGATAGCCAATATTAGCCATTGTTCTGGCAATATTTCAATTGAAAGCCCTGCAATTATTTTACAGACTGATGCAAGTTCTCTGGGGTGGGGTGCCACTGACACCGTTACTAGCTGCGGGTGGCAGGTGGAATATGCATGAGATATCTTTTCTGCAGCTGCATGGTGTTAACTGTTTTGCAGTTGCTTGCAGCCCTGTATGGCTTGAAAGCTTATTGTGCACATATGCACCGTGTGCACGTTCAAATACAGATAGATAACACCACAGCAGTGGCATATATAAATCACATGGGTGGTATCAAGTCAGTATCCTGTGATAATTTCGACATGTCTCATTTGGAAATAGTGTATTACTCGACATATTTGGGTTCAGCTATCTACCTTCCAGGTAGATTCAACACAGTGACGGACACCAGGTTACGTAAATTCAATGACAACACAGAATGGGTGTTGAAGCATAGAGTGTTTAAGGATATTATTTCTAGGTATGGGACACCGGATATGGATTTTTTTCATTTCAAGGCTAAACCATCAATTACCCAAGTATGTTGCATAGGATCCAGACCCAGGGGCAGTAGCGATAGATGCTTTTTCGCTACATTGGTGTGCAATATATTTCTGTGCATTTCCCCTATTTTGCCTTGTCAGTCGCTGTCCGCAGAATATTCAGCAGTCCTGCTAGTCCCTGACTGGCCGACTCAACTCTGGTATCCTCTGGTTCTGAGCAGGGTTGTAGAACCTGTGTGGAAGGTTCCTAAAGGCAGGACGTTGTTAACACACCCGGTGTCTGGTGAAATACATCCTCTACATGATCGGCTCAATTTATTGATTTGCAGGTTTTAAGAAGACCGTACCTTGGACTGGGACTAGCTGATCGCACGGTGGATGTGTTAACTGCGGCATGGAGAGGCAGTACTCAGAAACAATATGCTTCATATATCAGGAAGTGGGAACTGTTCTGTGCACAGGCTGACATTTCTTATGAGGCAGTACAAATTGCTAATTTTCTGGAGTTCCTCTCGAAACTGTATTATGATGAAAAACTGAGCTACAGTGCCCTCAATAGTGCCAGAAGTGCGCTGTCATCATACCTGCTGCCATTTTCAGAACATCAATCAGTGGGGTCTCACCCTCCAGTGTCTAGGTTCATGAGGGGAGTCTTCAATTCAAATCCTCCTAGGCCCAGATATTCAGAAATTTGGGATGTAGGGGTGGTGTTAACATTAACATGGTCTCCGCCAACTTCCCTGTCTCTACTCCAACTCACGCATAAGGTGGCTATGCTGGTGGCATTAGTTTCAGCACAGAGGGTCCAGTTCTTCCATAAGCTCCGTTTAGACAGGATGCTCACCTCGGCTGATAGTTTCACTTTCTTTGTGTATGACCCTCTAAAACAGAGTAGACCAGGTACCTCGGGATTGAAGTTACAGTTCATGGCATATCCTTTGGATCCCAATTTGTGTGTAGTTGCTCACCTCCGGCAGTACATTACCCTCACCAAGGGGCTTGAGCATTATTGATTAGCCACAGGAAACCACATAAGCAGTTCTCAGCTCAGACTATTTCCAGGTGGTTAAAGCAAGTTTTAATAAAGGCTGGGATTGATACCAAACTGTTTAAATCTCAGTCCACCAGGTCTGCAGCAACGTCGGCGGCGAGGGCCATGGTCGTCCCGCTAGACCAGATTTTATCGGCTGCAGGGTGGTCCTCAGCACGCAAGTTTCAAATGTTTTATAATAAGCCTTTAGCTGGAACGAGCATGTTTGCTAACTCAGTTTTAAGCTCGCGTTAATGTCCTCTCGGGTAGAAGGGGAACTGTTGTTGCTTTGTTATAGTTAACTACACATTAAATTTAATTTGTTCATTATATCATGTCTCTACTTTGTCCACACTCCTTGGTCAACTATACAGTGTGTGACGCATAGATTCGTTCCATGGCATGGAGTCACAGAGCTTTAAAATCTTCACGTAGTCACTCACGTGACTCCGAAGTAAAATAGTAAGATTAAATGAGAACTTACCAGTTTGAAGTTTGATCTTTATTTCATGAGGAGTTACGATGAGGGATTACGTGCCCTCTGCTCCCAACCCCTGCTCATAAAACCAGCTGGTAGTTATAGTTTCTTCAATCTTATTATTCTCAGGTCAATGTTCCTGTCTGTGGCTCCACACCGCTGCTTTGAAGGTTGACGCGCATGTGCGGCTGACGGGTTCTTCACGTAATCCCACATCGTAACTCCTCATAAAATAAAGATCAAACTTCAAACTGGTAAGTTCTCATTTAATCTTACTATTTCTTTAAAATAGCTTCATAATTGCTGGACAAATCCAAGATTATCCACAGAATTGAGAACACTGTGTTGAAGTTCCATTGTGCATTACATAAGTGCCACTATAATACTTCCATGCAAGATTTATTTTCCCGTTGATTAAATCAAGTTATTAAAACAAGGGTATAAATAACATTAGTTTTTAATTCCGTAGAGGATAGCTTCCTCTGATCTCAATAATGATGGAGGGAAGTAAGCGACCATAAGAGTCACAGATCACAAATCTGATCCAGCTGTTGCAAGGTTTCGGATGGATTAGACGTGTTTTAAGGGAAGACTAAAATATTCCCCTAATTGGTATTCCCCTGAAACATCCCTAATCCATCTGAAACGAGGCAGCATCTGGGTCAGATTTGTGATCTGTGTCTCTTTCTAATTGACACAGTTCCTTGTCTGATGCACATTAATGCAACATGAGATCAAACTACCTTTAATCAGACTTCATCGGACTTTAACCTGCGATAAGTGATGTGCTCTTTGTCCATTGTACGCTGTGGACAACTTGATTGCAATCATATATTGTCTTTTTTTTTACTGGATAGCACGCAAACAAAAAGGTTTTCACTGTACCTTGCTACATCACCTACGAACAACTAGAGAGGAGCCCTGAGCTACTATTCACCTCATGGAACCTCTCAGACTGTCTTTGATCAGACTTTACTGGAGTGCCTCTTGCACTAAATGTTATTCACATTATTCCCTTTATCGTGTATCTGTACACTGTGAATGGCTCGACTGTAATCATGGCATTGTCTTTCCACTGACTGGTTAGCACGCAACAAAAGCTTTTCACTGTTCCGCGATACACCTAACAATAAACTAAACTCAACCATGTGACAACAATAAACAAAACAAAAGTAGACATTGATAGAATCACAAACTGCACAAAGACAGAGCTTCTGCCCCCATTGAGCCCACGCCGACTTCCAAGAGTCCAATTTACGCTACTCTCATTTTATCTTCTCCACATTCTCATCAAGTCCATGCATGCTCTACTCCACACCTCCCTACTGTGGACAATTTACTGAACTCCAATTGATTTACCAACCCCTGACATCAGTCTGAAGAAGGGTCTCGGCCCGAAACATCACCCATTCCTTCTCCCCTGAGATGCTGACTATCCCGCTGGGTTACCCCAGCATTTTGTGTCTAACTTTGATTTACCAACCCGTCGTCTTTGGGATGTGGGAAGAAACGGGAGCACCCGGAGGAGACTCACGGGGTCACAGGGAGAAGGTGCAAACTCCACGCAGACAGCACCAAAGGACAGGATCGATCCAGGGTCTCGTGAGACATTGTGAGGAAGTGGCTCTACTGTGCCACTGTGCCACCCCAAACATTAACTCAAAATGATAATGGTATTTCAAAACTTTAGCAGAATTTACTACTTGGCAGGTCAGTCAGCAGCTGTGGAGAGGGTGAATTGATGTTCAGGTTGGTGAACTTTCATAGTTATGGGTTATTGTTTAATAGATTAAATCCCTTTATATCATGCTTGAATTCCTGCCCTACTATTCTACCCAACGTTCACAGATAAAATCCAACAGTAACTGTCAGTGAGTCGAAACACTATACTCAAGCTACTGGACTTGAGGTGCCTGAGCTCCAGGGAGAGTTTGCACAGGAGGCTGAGGGGTGATGTTATGGAGGTGTATAAAATCATGAGGGGAATAGATAGGGTGATAAACACAGTCTTGTACCCAGAGTAGTCGAGTCAAATACGAGAGGACGTGGGTTTAAGGTGAGAGGTGAAAGATTTAATAGGTATCTGAGGGGCAACCTTTTTCGCACAGAGGGTAGTGGGGAAATGGAACGAGCTGTCAGAAGGAGGAGTTGAATCAGATACTATAACAGCATATTAAAAGCACTTGGACAGGTACATGAACAGGAAAGGTATATAGGGATATGGAGCAAGCACGGGATGGTGGGACATGTGTAGATGAAGCATCTTGGTCGGCGGGGACAAGTTGGGCCAAAAGGCCCTGTTTCCGTGTTGTATGACTATGACGGTGACTATGTTTCCATGACTCTATATAACTGTATGTCTCCGTGACTATAGCTCCCCAGATTTGATTAACAGGAGAGAATAACTTGACCTCGCTCACCACACACGTGAGTGCAGAAAGCCCGTACACGTGCAGCTCAATGCCCAATGGCTCCAATGTAGACTGTAAAGGTATAAGTTCCCCCAGGCTCTCTGAGCTCACCTGTTGAAATCTATGGTCGGAGTGATGCCAACTTTTTTTTTATCTTTCAAAGTTTATTTATTCATATTTACCCTAGGGCAATTCTTTCCTATTTTAACTATTTTTCCAATGGATAATCACTGAATAATCTATTTGTCATCTTTTAACACTTGTTCACACATGCTGTGAAAGCTGAAGCAAAACAAAAATTATATGTTAGTTGATAGGCAAACAATGCTGGAGTAACTCAGCGGAACAGGCAGCATCTCTGGAGAGCAGGAATGGGTGACGTTTCAGATCGAGACCCTTCTTCAGACATATGTCCCTTATAAACTCTTCTTCAGACCCTCAGACAGGATATGTGTCTGTTTGTGTCTGTTTGTGCTCTACTCACATTATTAGCAAGTTCGTTCAGATAAGTTAGTGCAGAATGCAGTGGCTTGCAAAGGTTTTCATACCCCTTGAACTTTTCCACATTTTGTCACATTACAACCACAAATGTAAATGTATTTTAGTTGGATTTTATGTGATAGACCAACACAAAGTGGCGCATAATTGTGAAGAGGAAGGAAAATTATACATGGTTTTCAATTTTTTTTGCAAATAAAAAACTGAAAAGTGTGGCACGCAAAAGTATTCAGCCCCCTTTACTCTGATACCCCTAAATAAAATCCAGTGCAACCAATTGCCTTCAGAAGTCACCTTAATTGGTAAATAGAGTCCACTTGTGTGTAATCTAATCTCAGTATAAATACGGCTGTTCTGTGAAGGCCTCAAAGGTTTGTTAGAGAACATTAGTGAACAAACAGCATCATGTAGCCCAATGAACACACCAGACGGTTCAGGGATAAAGTTGTGGAGAGGTTTAAAGCAGGGTTAGGTTATAAAAAAAATCCCAAGCTTTGAACATTTCACGGAGCACTGTTCAATCCATCATCCGAAAATGGAAAGAGTATGGCACAACTGCAAACCTACCAAGACATGGCCGTCCACCTAAACTGACAGGCCGGGCAAGGAGAGCATTGATCAGAGAAGCAGCCAAGAGGGCCATGGTAACTCTGGAGGAGCTGCAGAGATCCACAGCTCAGGTGGGAGAATCTGTCCACAGGACAACTATTAGTCGTGCACTCCACAAATCGGGCCTTTATGGAAGAGTGGCAAGAAGAAAGCCATTGTTGAAACAAAGCCACAAGAAGTCCCATTTGCAGTTTGCCCCAAGCCATGTGGGGACACAGCAAACATGTGGAGGAAGGTGCTCTGGTCTGATGAGACCAAAATTGAAGTTTTTGGCCTAAATGCAAAACGCTATGTGTGGCGGAAAACTAACACTGCACATCACCCTGAACACACCATCCTCACTGTGAAACATAGTGGTGGCAGCATCATGCTGTGGGGATGCTTTTCTTCAGCAGGGATAGGGAGGCTGGTCAGAATTGATGGGAAAATGGATGGAGCCAAATACAGGGCAATCTTGGAAGAAAACCTGTTATAGTCTGCAAAAGACTTGAGACTGGTCAGAGGTTAACCTTCCAGCAGGACAACGAACCCAAACATACAGCCAGAGCTACAATGGAATGGTTTAGATCAAAGCATATTCATGTGTTAGAATGGCCCAGTCAAAGTCCAGACCTAAATCCAATTGAGAATCTCTGGCAAGACTTGAAAATTGCTGTTCACAGATGCTCTCCATCCAATCTGACTGAGCTTGAGCTATTTTGCAAAGAAGAATGGGCAGAAATTTCAGTCTCTAGATGTGCAAAGCTGATAGAGACATACCCCAAAAGACTTGCAGCTGTAATTGCAGCGATAGATGGTTCTACAAAGTATTGACTCAGGGGGGCTGAATACTTTTGCATGCCACACTTTTCAGTCTTTTATTTGTAATAAAATTTGCAAACCATGTATCATTTTCCTTACACTTCACAATTATGCACCACTTTGTGTTGGTCTATCACATCAAATCCCAATAAAATACATTTACGTTTGTGGTTGTAACATGACAAAATGTGGAAAAGTTCAAGGGGTATGAAAACTTTTGCAAGCCACTGTATGTCCTTCTATAAACCCAGGGTCAAATGTAGCCTGAAGATCATTAACTCTGTTACAAATATCACTTGGGGAAAATTTCCAGGGTTATGAGTGTCAAATTTCAAGTTGCCATAAGCGAGAATTTAAATTCTTCATTGCATCTTTGCCCTCATTCGCAGCTGAGTAAATTGAATCATTGCCCACAGTCAAACAATGTATATCCACGTGATATTCTCACAGGTAAACACAGCAGATAAATAGATGATAGACAAAAATGCTGGAGAAACTCAGCAGGTGCAGCAGCATCTATGGAGCGAAGGGTTTTGGGCCGAAACCCTTCTTCAGATTACAGAAAAAGATTCTGACTACATTTGAACTTCAGTTTTTAACCCAATGCTGTTTTTCCTTTGTGAAATTCACACAGCAAATACATGAGATATGTGAAAACATTGACTTTGATATGTCTGGCTTTGTGGTGTGTGTCTGTGTCTTTCTGTGTCTGTGTGTGTGTCTATGTCTGTGTCTGTATCTGTGTGTATGTGGGTGTCTCTGTGTCAGTGTGTCAGTGTATGTGTGTGTCTGCATCTATGTCAATGTGTGTGTGTGTGTATGTGTGCCTGTGCCTATGTGCCTGTGTATGTGCCTGTATCTCTATCTCATTCCAAAGACATGTGGGTTTATAGATTAATTGGCCCCTCGTGTGTAGGGAGTGGATGATAAAATGGGATCACGTAGAACTAATGTGAACGGGTGATTGACGGTCAACGTTGACCCGAAGGGCCCATTTCCATGCTGAATCTCTAAACTAAACAAAAGTAAATAGACAACAGAATTCAGGATGTGCTTATAATCAGAACTCAGTGGAATCAGGGCAGCAAACACGCACACACTGCACTCAGGGTTGGTTCCTGGAAGTGAAGGGAATAGGTTACAGTAAATACCGATATAATTCAGCGCCTTCACTGAATTAAAGACATTTAGGAGCGAGGCAGAAGGGAATAAAATGTAGCTACAGTAAGTGTAATCTAAACCTACTGTTAAAATAGATTCAAGCTTTTTAACTTGTTTTCATCTCACTTTTATCCAGCATTTACAGATGAAACTTATTTACACCATTTCCCAGAAGCGATACATGTGTTCACCATTGGCATTTGGCACTCTTGTTTCCACTTTGCAGTTTATCGGCGTTACCAGAGTTACCTGATGGATTCTGGTACAGCCTCTGCAAATGAATAATTTCCAGGTATTTTTTTTCCCCCTTGTAACTGGCTTCAGGTTGACGTTCCCATGGGAGAGATTGGAAGGATGGGAAGAACTCCCAGAAATGACTCCCCTTACAACCTTGGACATTATCCTGCTGAGAGGTTGTGTGAATCCTGGTTATAGCTGAGAAATTGTTGGCATTATTCCCAAGATTCCTGCAACTTAAATTGTTGAAAAGCCAATGAAGTCCAGCTGATTTTACTCAACGGTGTTTAAATAAACACTAGTGAAAGTGAGGAGCATTTCACTTATTGGTATCAAAGTATGGGAGTATCTTACCCCTTGACTGATTGATTTGAAATCCAAGGAATAAAGGAAAGAAAGATATTGAAATATTCAATTATTCGTTACAACCGAAAGAAACAAGAGACCTAATTATATATTTGATGATGCGGAATTACCGGAGGACAAATAAAGCAGAATTTATTGATTTTATTGACTCTGAGGTGACCATGAATAAATGACATTGATATTCATTGTTGAATACAAGAACCATGAGTTATTTATATAAAGTATTTATACTGCATGAAATAGATCAAGGTTCTGATGTGCTATGATGATTATTCCAGAAGAATTGAGGTGAAACGGAGACAATCTTAACTGGAGTCTGAAGAAGGGTCTCGACCAGAACGTCACCCATTCCTTCTCGCCAGAGATGCTGCCTGTCCCGCTGAGTTACTGCAGCATTTTGTGGATAAATGCAGACTGTCTTACTGTATACTGACCCCCCCTCTGGGCATGGACCTGGCATCATCCAGGGTGCAATCACCAAACCCACACGGGTTATGCCATCTGTTAGTAGATCGGGACCATGGAAGGGTCATTCTGTCCGATGCATTATGACTGACCATGGTTTAATCAATCCTCTCTCCAAAACCACTTTGTATAGAATGTTCATTTGACAGCCAATTGCCACAGCAATTAAAGAGGAACATCGATCCTGATCTAGAATATGGAAACAAAATGCTGGAGTAATTCAGTGGGACAGGCAGCATCTCTGGAGAGAAAGAATGGGTGACGCTTCAGGTCGAGACCTTTCCCATTCATCCTCTCCAGAGATGCTGCCTGTCCCGCTGAGTTACTCCAGCATTCTGTGTCTATCTTCAATTTAAACTAGCATCTGCAGTTCCTTCCTACACTTTGCTACATCATTTCCATGCCACCAGTGTTTGTACTTTTACAGATAACCAGCCTTTAAGAATTTGATGTGGTTCATGTCAGTGTTTTTATTGTTGACAAAAAGACCGGTGTACGGTACCAACTCCGACCATCCCAATAAAAGCACTGCTCTATGGAATTCCAGAGTCAAGATAAGTTGCTAATGTTTCATATTTGCAGATGGTGCACTTACACGAGAATGTGTCATGATCCAACACTAATCCTGTTTTTCCAAGGACATTAAGATTTAGGTTCCTGATTCTGTGGTCCTAATAGTCATACAAGGTGGAATCAGCCACTTCAGCCCAACTTGTCCACACCGACTACCATACCCCATCTACACTAGTCCCTCCTTTCCCCATATCCCTCCTTTCCCCAGTCCCTCCTTTCCCCATAAACCTGTCCTATCCATGTACCTTAATGTCTCTTAAACATTGCGAGGTTGTGTGAATCTGCCTCAAATTCCTCCTCCAGCAGCTTGTTCCATACACCAACCACCCTCTGTGTGTTAAAGTTACCGCTCAGGTCACTATGACATCTTTCCCCTCTCACCTTAAACCTATGGCCTCTGGTTCTCGATTCCCCTACTCTGGGCAAGAATGAGTGAAGCCAGTATTTTTCACGCACCAAAATTAAAACTAATGGCAATAAATTTACGTTAATAATGTCGCATTATTTTCACTCGTGAGGCACCTTCATTGCCACCTTCATTGTTTCGGTCAAACACAATGAACAAAAACCTGCATGAAATTGCATGCTGTGAATTGTATTTCCACGAAGAACAGCTGAAGGCATTTTTGAATCTTATTGTTAGCTACTGTTTTGAGGGAAGTAATACCTTGCCTTGAGTTACCCAGTCTGTGTTTGCTCCACAATTGCGTGTGAGTCAGTGACTGGTGACCCCGTGAGTGTCTACTGAAACCTGCCTGTGTCCAGCTTCATTTCAGCCTACAGCCCGGCTGGTCTAACATTTCCTTATGAGGCTCGTGGTAAAATATTGTTTCATTACTTGCAGTAGTCCACTGTGGGAGCTCTTCCCATGTGAAAGTATTTCACTTTTTATTTAAATTTTTGTGACCCATGTGCATTCATTGAGGCAATTAAATCCAAGCATCATATTTTACGATGGCTGTCTGAAGAATGATTTACAATTGTCTGGAATCTTCTCTCTCTAGTATTTAGTCTAGTTTAGCTTTTTTAGTTTAGTGATACAGCCATCGGCCCACCGAGTCTGCGCCAACCTGCGATTCCTGTACACTACCACTGTCCTAACACACTAGAGCCGACCAATTAACCTACAAACCTGTTCGTCTTTGCAGTGTGGGAGGAAACCAGAGCACCCGGAGAAAACCCACGCGGTCACAGGGAGAACGCACAAACTCCGGACAGACAGCACCCGTAGTCAGGATCGAACCCAGATCTCTGGCCCTGTAAGGCAGCAGCTCTACTGCTGCGCCACGTCAGTGTGCATTCCAGGGTCTTTTAGAGAAATTCTTCAGCTTGGTAGTGTTTCTGTCAGGTGTTCAGGAGAACAGGTCTCACCCTTCACCATGGACAAGGGGAGTTTATGATGTGTTTTTACATGATTGGTGTCACCATGTTCTAGGAGCTCCTCATGTTAAATCTCCCACAGGTTCCAACATGTAGTGTCTAGACCCATCACTCTCAGGAACAAACAGGCCAGAAGATGTTATTAAAGGCAAAAGGTTAACTATCTCCCGCACAGCAAGTCTGATCAGCACTTGTCTCCTCAATAATAGTACCACGTCACCTTCTGCTGCTTTAAACAGCACAATCTGAACTCCGGAGGAATGTTAATATTCAGAAATGTGTAAAGTTGAAATTGTTACATCGGACTGTAGGAAAACAAAATCAGCCAATAAAAATTATTTTCATGTTTGTGTTTTAGATTCTCGTCTGCATGACCTGTGTGGATTTGCGTTCAGATTACAATTTTGAACAAGTTATTACTGGCTACTATTGTATTAGGGCTCATTCCCCTTTTCCACCATCACACCCTTACTTACAAGGGCAACACAGTGGCGAAAGAGTGGAGTTGCTGCCTTACAGCACCAGAGACCCAGATTCAATCCTGACTCATACGGAGTTTGCACATTCTCCCTGTGACTACGTGGGTTTTTCTCCACGTGCTCCGGTTTCCTCCCACACTCCAAGATGTACAGGTTTGTAGGCCAATTAGCTTCTGTGAAATTATAAATTGCCCCTAATGTGTAGGATAGTGTTAGTGTATGGGGTGATCACTGGTCAGCATGGACTCAGTGGGCCCAAGGGCCTGTTTCCATGCTGTATCTCTAAAGTAAAAACAGTTGGTTTATTCCTAGAAGCACAGCTTATCCTAAAACTCTTTACAGGCAAAGGAAAGGATTTAACATTTGGTTATTGATGTAACCCAGCAGCCTGTTTGCCACATAGACTAATGTGAACATGATTAGATTCACTGGCAATGCAGCGTTTGATTGGGATAAATATTTGCCAAAACATTCACCGTTCTTCCTGTAATGTCACAGGATATTCTGTACACACATGAGAATGTAAACCAGGTATTCAAATGAAACATTCAAATCAGGACTCCCAACAATTGCCTTTGTAAATGTAGCCTGAGACAATCTTTGTGATCTCTTGGTTACCTCTACAACCTCAGTGCAAGGTCAGTGAACCAAGACGGGCATTGAATTGAGTAGGAAGGAGCTGCAGATGCTGGTTTACACCGAGGATAGACACAAAATGCTGGAGTAGCTCAGCGGGACAGGCAGCATCTCTGAATAGAAGGAATGGGTGACGTTCTGGTCGAGACCCTTCTTCAGAGTGAGTGTCAGGGGTGAGGAAGTTACAGAGATAAGGAAGTGTAAGAGATCAAAAGAAATCAAGGAAAATGTAGAATATATCATTGTTAGCGAGGAGAAGCAAAGCAATCAGAGCAAACAAGGATAAAATGTAAACAGGGAAACAGCAAAACTGGTTTGAGAACTTGGAAGGGGGAGAGGTGGAGAGGGAGGGAAAGCAAGGGTTACTTGTAGTTAGAGAAGTCAATGTTCATACCGAAAAAAGACACGAAAAGCTGGAGTAAATCAGCGGGACAGGCAGCTTCTCTGGAGAGATGGAATGGGTGACGTTTCGGGTCGAGCTGGAGATCGGCTAGGTTCAGGCGGGCTGAGCGAAGGTGTTCCGCGAAGTGATTGCCCAGTCTGTGTTCAGTCTCGCCGATGTATAAGAGTCCACATCTTGAACAATGGATACAGTAAATGAGGTTGGAGGAGGTGCAAGTGAACCCATGCCGATCGTGAACGGACTGACATGGTCCCTGGACAGAGTCTAGGGAGGAGGTATAGTGACAGGTGTTGCATCTTTTGCAATTGCAGGGGAAGGTACCTGGGGAGGGGGTGGTTTGGGTGGGAAGGGATGAGTTAACCAGGGAGTTGCAGAGGCAATGGTGTCTGCGGAAGGCGGAAAAGGGAAGAGATGTGAAAATGTGGCTGGTGGTGGGACCACGGCGGTCTAAGCTGCCCAAACAAAATTTGAGGTGCTGTTCCTGATTTGAGGTCTGAAGAAGGGTCCTGACATGAAACATCACCTATCCATGTCCTGCAGAGATGGTGCCTGACCCTCTGAGTCTGTGGTGGTTTTCTTGTAAACCAGCATCTGGGTTTCCTGGTGTCTAAATGAATCTAGGTTTGCACAGATTGTATCAGAGACCACCTGTCTCAGGACGTAGGGAACTGATGGCTTAAGGTGCAGTTAAACCCGTGCCTCTTCTAAATACCTGCAGGAATTCTCCCCACCACTGGTTACTGGTTTCATGATAAATGACAGTAGTAGTTGAGGTTATATTGCACTGCTAACCACAAAGTTCTCTGCAACGTAAAGACATGCAGAGGCCACTACATCTAATGTATCAATTACAACATGCCACAGCTTTTGTTTTATTCATTCAAAGGCTGTGGACATGAGTGGCAATGACCATGTTTGAATGTGCAACAACAGAACATGCTGGGAACACACAGCAGGTCAGAAGGATGTGTGCAGAAGGAAATCGTTAATGTTTCAAGTAGGTGATCTTTCATCAGAAGCCTCATTTATTGGCCCATTGTGCTGAACCGGGGGCCAGTTAGGAATTAACTGATTTTTCTAATGTCACATTTGGCTCAGACTATGAATGAATGATGTTACTTGATTGTCACATGTGACAAGTCACAGTGATATTCTTTGTTTTGCACACCCAAGGTTGCAAAGAGTCGCCACGGTTCTGTACACAGTATTCAACTTCGCACGTTGAGTTGAGTTTAGCTTGAGTTTAGTTTATAGTCACGTGCACTGAGCTACAGTGAAAAGCTTTTTGTTGTGTGCTAACCAGTCAGCGGATAGACAATACATGATTACAATCAAACCATTCACAGTATACAGATACAGGATAAAAGGAATAACGGGAATTACGTTTAGTGCAAGATAAAGCTAGTAAAGTCTGATCAAATATAGTCCGAGGGTCTCCAATGAGGCTGATAGTAGCTCAGGACCGCTGTCTAGTTGGTGATAGAATGGTTCAGTTGCCTGATCACAGCTGGAATGAAACTGTCCCTGAATATGGAGGTGTGCGTTTTCACACTTTTATACCTTTCTGTAGAACTAGACGATAGCAACAGAGGGCAATGTGAGAGAGTGCATTAACTGTGACTGTGGTGAAAAGAGCTGTACAACCGAATGGCTGGCAGCAATTCGGGCATTTTCCACATCCAGATCCTTGGGGCACCAACCTGAAGTTGTTGTCACTTCACGGAGCGACGACTGTGTGTGCAGCATGTCCAGTCCAACAATCCCACACACTGCGGAAGGGCCTGGTGTGACCGTGATGCCAGCGGGAACAATGTGTGGTGGTAGTTCCCCCTGGTGACCGGATCTGGATCTTCATGCACACTTCATCACCCATGCACGGGAGCTGCATTATTACACAGAGAAGCTTCTTCTCGCCTGCCCCACCATCACCAAAACTCAGCCATCAATTGAGAAGAGGATATTTGATCTGTTGGTGCGGTAATTGCACAGCTAGATAGTTACTCCTACAGTTGTTTGTTTCAGCAAACCATTGCCCTTTCCGTACTTTAGACCCCGAGCACCAGTAGGAATGTTCTCAGTAGGAATTGTTCTGGCCTTTTCCTACCTCCAGTTATCCCCGCTCTACGTTCAGTCTGAAGGTGGTTTCTGGCCCAAAATATCACCCATCCTTTTTCTCCAGAGATGCTGCCTGACCCGCTGAGTTACTCCAGCACCTGGTGTCGATCTCTGAGCTGCAGTAGTTAGGCATGCTCCGTACCCCTCTCCAGCAGCCCCCACCCCTACATTCACTCAAACTCCTGCCGCCCTGAGATGCACTCAGCCAATGAACCACAGGGCCAACTATGCCAGCATGTAAGCTGCTTTTGAACCTTCTCCCTTCATTCCACATCTACATCTGCTCCCGTTCCCCCTCACATTCTGATCCAGCCTCTCCCTAATTACATCTGTACCACTTGCCTCCATCACTCTAGCTGGGAGTACCCCCCCTATCCTCACTGCTCCTTGAGTAAAGTTATCATGTTCAAGAAGGAACTGAAGATGCTGGAAAATCGAAGGTAGACAAAAATGCTGGAGAAACTCAGCGGGTGCGGCAGCATCTATGGAGCAAAAGAAATAGGCAACGTTTCAGGCCGAAACCCTTCTTCAGACTGAAGAAGGGTTTTGGCCCGAAATGTTGGCTCTATCATTCGCTCCATAGATGCTGCCGCACCCGCTAATTTTCTCCAGCATTTTGGTCTACCTTCGATTTTCCAGCATCTTGAGTAAACCTTGTCTACCTTGAGTAAAGTTACTTCTTTTTGAACTCCCCATTGGGTTCCTTGCTGACTGCCTTACAGGTTGTATGGGCAGGTACTGCAGATTTTAGTTGACAAAGATAGACACAAAATGCTGGAGTAACACAACAGGTCAGACAGCATCTCTAGATAGAAGGAATAGGTGACATTCAGTGTCAGAACCCTTCTTCAGCATCCAGCCTCTAGTGTCTGAAGAAGGATTCTGACCCAGAATATCACCCATTCCTTTTCTCCAGGGAGGCTGCCTGAATTGCATTGTGTGTCTATCCTCTGCCTTTACAGACTGTTCTTTGACCCCATGCCAGGCCATCCTTCCCCCCCCCCCCCCCCCCCCCCCCCCCCCCCCCCCCCCCCCCCCCCCCCCCCACCTCCCTGTACATTGCAAGCAACACTGGAATCAGAATGAATCTGGAAGGATTTGAGAAGGGGACTGACCTCCCCACTATTGAAGGGATCTACAGGAGTCACTGCCTCAAGAAGACAGTCAGCATCATCAAGAACCAACACCACCCTGACCAAGGTCGATTTCACTCCTGCCATCGAGAAGAAAGTACAGGAGTCTGAAAAATATGACCACTTGATTCAGGAACAACTTCTTCCCAACAACCACCAGGCTATTGAACACTACACTACACCAACTAAACTTCGAACTACCAACTGTCTTGTTTGCACTAGGGACTTGGGGCTTTATCTAGTATAGCACTCAGCATTTTTTTTAATTTAACAAACTTTTTATTTGTTTGTTTTATTATGTTTTATTATGTTACCTATTGAGCACTGCGTGTACAGACTAGTTGTGCTGCTGCTATTAAGAATGAAATTGTTCCGTCTCAGTACATCTGACAATAAAACACTCTTGACTCTTCACGGTGTCAGTTTCAATTGAACAAAAACCCTCAGTCATTTGATAAAAACTGGTTTGACAATATCTCCTGCTGAGTTCAAGTGAATACAATCGACACACCAACAGCGAGAGTGACCCTGAAGCCACTTTCATCGACACCCATACACATTGTTCATGTCTTGATCTCTCCAGCCAGAAAATATCTATATTTAAAGATATAGTTGGAAATGGTTCTGACTAGAGTCGTGAGTCTAAACTGAGTAGAGCAGGGGACTGAGCACAGCCTTGAGCTGCCCCCTGTGCTGATGGTTATCATGGAGGAATTCATCCTGGTCTGTTTATGAGGAAGACAAGGATCCAGTTGGAAAAGTGATGAGCTGAGATGCAGTTCCCTGAGCTTGGTAACAAGTATGGACCAGATGATGGCGTTGAACGCTGAGCTGTAGCTGATGAACAATAGAAGATAGACACAAAAAAACTCAGCGGGACAGGCTGCATCACTGGAGAGAAGGAATGCGTGACGTTTATGGTCGAGACTCTTCTTCAGACTGATAATAGCCTGTCGTAGGTGTTCACAGATGCTAGTTCACAGTCTGAGCAGCAGTTCAAATGGAAATCAAATTTATCTGCGATTCACTTAATCCATGGACTTTCAGTTTCCCATGGATAATGCTGATGAGCTACCAAGTGCTGGATCATGCATTTTTCACAATAAACATTTATCTCAAACTAGAAATTTTGATTACGATTTCATGATTGTACCAGCTATCATTAGACTTGGATTCATAAAGTCATGCATCACGGAACCAGGCCCTTCAGCCCAAATTGTCCGTGCTGACCAAGGTGCTCCATCTAAGCTATTCCCATTTGCCTGCATTTGGCCCATACAACACTAAACCTTTTCTATCCATGTACCTGTCCACGTGTCTTTCAGGGGAACACGGATAGGTAACGTTTCAGATCAGGACCCTTCTCCAGACAGTGGCACAAACCTGAAACATCACCGGACCATGTTCTCCAGAGACGCTGCCTGACCCGCTCAGTTACTCCAGCAGTTTGTGCCTTTTTTCTGCAACATAACATCTACAGTTCCTTGCTTCTATAGGTGTCTTTTAAATGTTGTTGTAGCTGCCTCAACTGTTGTAGCTACCTCCTGGCAGCTCCTTCCATGTACCCACCCCCCTCTTTGTGAAGAACTGACTCCATCAAGAAGTAATAAATTAACCGGAGAAGAGAACTAGTTAGCACCATTTGGTTACACGCTCCAATACCTGCAGCACTTCACTGCCATAGAATATCAGGCTTGAGTGCAATCTCTGGGCCCCGTGCCCAGTGAGACCTGTGCTTTGATGAAGGTTCCTCATGTGGAAAATGCATTTAATTTAACAAGGCGAAAAATCAGGCCAAGGGCAGACAGCAATTGTATGTGTGGTTATCAGGCTATTTGATCAGTTTCACAGGAAAGTGAAGGGAAAATATCCAATTATTCAGCTCGTAACAACAGCACTTCAATGGCAGAGCAGCGGGTCTGGGAATGGTGGCGGAGGGGAGGTGTTGCAGGAATAAGCCTGAATTATCAGAGATCAAGAACGTGGTCGGGACTCTGGCACTGATCTATATCGGTGTTAATGGTTGCTCATGGCTTAGCACGGCTGGGTAAATGGCAGTTGTGGTGTAAGGAGCAAGTGCTGTGGAGAACCTTCTAGCGCTGGGTCCGTAGTGCTGATAAATTCATAAGTGATAGGAGCAGTATTAGGCCATTCGGCCCATCTAGTCTACTCCGCCATTCAATCATAGCTGATCTATCCTTCCCTCTTAACTCCATCCTCCTTCCTTCTCCCCATAACCCTTAACACCCATACTAATCCATACACACCCGTACAGGTCGGTTGGGGGCGCTGCGAGTCAGCTGCCCAGCCAGCAGCGTGTTCGTTATTTCTACTTTTTTTGTTTTTTTTATTGTGTCCAAATGTTTGTTTTAGTGTCTCTTGGTATGTCTTGTGTTGGGGGTAGTGGGGGGGAAAGGGGGAAACCGTTCTTCAGTCACTTCATCGACGGAGAGGCCATTTTTTCATGTCGCTTCTCCGCCTTCCTCGTGCGCCTAACAGCTTGGATTGGATTGAGTCGGGCCCAGAGCTTCAGCAGCGGGCGCTGCAAGGACTTTTCCATCGCGTAGTGGGGGCAAACCTTTTCCGGGGTTCGCCAGAACGGAGTGCTCCAATCGCTGGCATCATGGGGTTGTGGTCTGCGGAGCTTCTAGCCGCGGGTGTGGCGTGGACTTACCATCCGGAGTCTGGGATCCCCTTGCCGGGGATCACCGGAGAAGAGCTCCGATCGCCGGCCTGCGGCCTATAACATCCTGAAGCCGGGGTCTCCAGTAGGAAAGTGGCCGGTTCGTGCGCTCCCAGTGTGTTCGACGTCGGAGTTTTTAATCATCCCGGCGAGAGGGCCTGTACATCCGGTCGCCCGTAGTGGCGACTATGGAGGGTTTATGACCCCGACCACGGATGAACGGGGGAGGAGGACTGGCTGAACCTTCCACCAAAGTGAGAAATGCTGCGGTGAACTCTATTGTGTATTGTGTTCTTTTGTTAAGTATATCGCTGCATGGCATGTTCATTTCACTGTGACTTAGTTGGTGCATGTGACAAATACATTTGACTTTGACTTTAATCAATAGTGCTGTGCATCATAGCTACTCAATCACATCCAAGTACCATTTAACTGAGGGCTTCAGCCCTTACACCCTTTCCAGTTCATGAGTTCCAGACTGTGTGGAGTTTGCATGTCTCCCTGTGACTGCTTGGGTTTCCGGGTCCTCCCATCTCCTCACACATCCCAAAGTTGTGTTGGTTTGTAAGTTAATTGACCTCTATAAATTTCCACTAGCGTGTAGCCAGTGGATGGGAGAGGGGGAAAACATAGAACTAGTGTGAACGGCTGATCAATGGTCTGTGTGGACTCGATGGGCCGAAGGGCCTGTTTCTAAGCTGCATCTTTTATTTAACCATATCAATCAAAAATGTTAATTTATAATCCCTCCACCAATTATTTTGAACAATGCCCCATATTTTTGACCTTTCTGCTAATGAAAATAGGTCCATCATAGATACACTATTCCTCCATCATTTTTTCTACCTTAATCATCCTCCCTTCAGCCTCCCGTATTTCACAGAAGACAACTCCACCACAAAACTGCAGCTCCCCTGCGCTGGCAAGCACCTGGTTAATCCTCTTTCTACACCACCAGCACATTTCTTATTGGTGATAATGTCACACAATGACAGGTACATTGTTCCGTTTACCACTGACTAAGCACAGTAGCTGTTACTGTAACATTTTGGCAGCAACTCAAAGAATGCTCTGAGCTTTATGAAGCCAATAACCTTCATTCCAGGTCATCTCTTTTACCACCAAAGTTTTCTGAAGGATTTCATGGATAATTAGATGATAAGGCAAGAAGATGAACATAATTGAAGGTTTGTTCATCCATGCTAGCACATCCAGACACACTGATTGCCCATCAACCTTACATCTTATATTATTTGCAGTTCCAAAATTATGCACACTGAAATTCCATTCCATTTGCTGTTCAATATATATGCAAAGATAACCGTAATTCTCCCACACTTGGTTTCACATGTACAACTTTTGCTTCCTTACATTAAATAACATTTGACATTATTTATTATTCATGATGATGATGATGATGATGATGATGATGATGATGATGATGATGATGATTATTATTAATATTATTGTTATTGTTATTGTTTTATTATTATTATTATGTATTAAAAAGAAAGTTAGATATAGTTCTTGGGGATATGGGGAGAAGGCAGGAACGGGTACTGATTTTGGATGATCAGCCATGATCATATTGAATGGTGGCTCGAAGGGCCGAATGGCCTACTCCTGCACCCATTTTCTATGTTTCTATTATACATACATTCTCAAAACAATCGTGGAATGGAAGCTGTAACTCACACGCGCACAATCCTGGGGACAGAGCTAAGCACCCCGGTCACTTGCAAATGGAACCAAGCTGTTAGAAGAATGAAGAAATGTGAAGCCTAGACCTGGGATGAACGCCGACCAACCATCACTAGTACATTAGTTCTATCCGACACACTAGGGACAATTTACAGAAGCCAATTGACCTGCAAACCCCCATGTCTTTGGAATGTGGGAGGAAACCGGAGAACCAGAGGAATCCCACAATGGGAGGACGTACAAAGTCGTATAGACAGCACTCTTGGTCGGGATCGAACCAGGGTCTCTGGTGCTGTAAGACAGCAACTTGTGGACCGCTGCATCACTGCGTCACCCTGTGACAAGTGAGTGAGAGGGACCAGGAGCAAGTCAGAGATGGGCTGGATATCTATGGCGGGTGGAAGATCAGCAATCTAACCTGGAAGCAAATTACTTAAGTTTTGAAGTTTTGATTACTTAAGAAAAGTGTTCTGCAAAAGGTGGAAGGTGTAAGTAAACACAAAGTAACATTCACGAGTTAATCACCCTACTGACAACCTCTCAACATTATTCTAAACCAGCACTTGACGTGACATGACGTGTCAACGCTTGTCTGTTACAAACTCATGCTGTTTCTGTTGGGTTTCACTTTCTTCCTGTGCCAAATGATTGTTAGTACATGGTTTTCCAAAGTTTGTCCCTCCTCAACTATTCTCTGGGGGGTGTGAAGTCAATAAACAATTACTGTAATAACAAGGAACTGTAGATGTTGGCTTATAGCAAAGATAGACACAAAGCACTTGAGTAACTCAGTTGATCAGACAGCAATTCTGGAGAACATGGACAGGTGATGTTTTGGGTAGCTGCCCTTCTTCAGACAGGGTCCAGGTAGGTGAGGGAGTGTTTATTGAAGATGTGGATCTGGCGGAGAATGTTGAGGTCCATTGCCGGTCTGAGTGAGCGAGGCCTGGAGCTGCAGGAGAGTCAGTGAGGGTCTGCTGGTACCTGCTCATGGCAGCCAGTGTAGGGAATGCAAGGAGATCTGTTATGAGAAGAGGTGGATGGATTGACGGTACCTGAAATCTGGGTTGGGTCCAATCTGGGAGGAGGTCTGGAACCGGAGCTGGAAGCCACGCAACGAACTGGGATGACCGAGCTGTCTGAAGGAGGGTCCCGACTGGAAACATCACCCATGAATGTTCTCCCGAGCTGCGTAACCCGCTAAGTTACACCAGCATTTTGGCCCCAACAAAGACTTACTATAGGTCTCATCAACTTGCTGAAGGTGCCTTATAAGTTGCAGTTTGGTTCTGCAAAGGAAAATTTACATTTGATACATTAAATCAATGTCTGCATCTGCAGAGGGTGTATGTGCTGAAAATGTATCTGCGGAAGGTGCATCTGCAGATGTATCTGCAGAAGATGTATCAACATAAGCTATATCTGCTCAAGATGTATCCGCAAAAGGTATATCTGCTCAAGATGTATCTTTTAGTTTAGTTTAGAGATACAGCGTAGAAACAGGCCCTTCGGCCCACTGAGTCCGCGCTGTCACCGATCCCCGTACACTAATATAATTCTACACACACTAGGGGCAATTTATAATTATACCAGGCCAATTAGCCTACAAACCTGTACGTCTTTGGAGTGTGGGAGGAAACCGGAGATCCCAAAGAAAATCCACGCAGGTCACAGGGAGAATGCTTAAACTCAGTACAGACAGCATCTGTCTCCAGAATCAAATCCGGGTTTCTGGCAGTGTAAGGCAGCAGCTCTACCACTGAGCCACCAAGCCGCCCATCTGCGGAAGGTGTATCTGCTGGAGAAATATCTCTCCCGTCAGTATGTGTTTGCATTGCTCTCAGCGAAGAGATGAAATAACTTGAAATACCTTTTAGGCCATCAATGAAATTCTAAGAAACTTTGGAAAGTTGTAGCAGATCTAATGTTGCCTGGTTTCACTAAAGCTCCTTCTGTGGCTGATTATGGTTTCAGGGTCTGCCTCTGCTGTTGACCCCCTTGCTCTGGAGCACACACGTTGTAATTTATCACCTTCAATGATCTTGTGTTGGTAGGAATTCCAGGCCGTGCATTTTAATAGGAGCTGTGGAGTTTCCCGGCAATCCTGTAGTCCTCTCCTGCACCGCAAAAGATGAAAAACATACAAATTGGGTTCATTAATAGAGCTAAACGTGTGTTTTGTGTCATGTGATTTTTACCAGGTATTACATGTTTCAGAAGGGGCTTTGAAAGAGTGCACATCTGTGCACGGTTCGGCTTGGGTGAACGTTAGATTTACTGTTCACTTCACACCCAGATATAATCTCGGAAGTTTCATCGTGTGCAGGAATTAGTGATCATTATATAATCCAAGCAAAATTGCGCTTAAAGCATAAAGTCCCTTCAAAACCACCGCAAAAAATTTCCCTCTGGAAAAAAGTGAACAGCGAGGAATTTAAAGGCTTAGCTAAAAAACTGACAAAAGATTTCTTCAACCTGCAACCAGATAAAAGATCCGTAGAAGACAACTGGGTGTGGCTGAAAAACTCTTTAAATAATATTGTCACAAATCATGTTCCTCAAAAACTAATCAAGGGCCGTATGCGTCCTCCTTGGTTTTCGGCAAAACTGAAACGTCTCTGCAGTAAGAAAGAGAAGTTTTATATCCGTGCCAAAAAAGGGGTACAAAATTGGACTGGGACAATTTCACTAGTGTGCGAAAGCAAGTCGATCGTGCAATTAGGAGTGCTCATAGACAACATGTTTCCTCTATTCTTGGGGGAGAACAACCCAAGGCTTTTTGGAGATATGTGAAATCCAGACGGACAGACAACACTGGTGTCCAGATGCTAAAAGTGAACAACTGCCTGATCACTGAGGACCAGGCGAAAGCAGAAGCTCTTGCGAACCAATTCCAACACGTTTTCACCCGGGAAGATGTGGAGCCTTCATCATTTCCAGTCCTTCTGCCCAGCCCATATGCTGATATGCCTGCTATTAAAATTGAGGTTGAAGGTGTCAAGAGGTTATTGCTCAACATTAATACCACAAAAGCAATTGGACCAGATCAGATACAAAATCAAGCCCTCAGGATCGCAACTGAAGAACTGGCTCCAGTTTTACAGTTCATTTTTCAACAATCGCTTGACTCGGGCGATGTACCGCTGGATTGGAGGAAGGCCAACATCACTCCTCTCTTTAAGAAGGGTTCAACCATCAGCCCTGCAAATTATCGTCCTGTTTCACTAACAAGTACTTGCTGTAAATTGCTGGAGCATCTCATTGATAGTAATCTGATGCGTCACGTGAGCAAACATAATATTCTTGCCGACAACCAACATGCGTTTAGGAGGCATAGATCATGCGAGTCTCAGCTTATCCTGACAACAAATGACCTGGCCAAGCACCTTGACAGTGACGTCATCATTTAGTTGTACTGAACTTTTCTAAAGCATTTGATGTCATCCCACACCAGAGACTGCTTCGGAAGCTTGACTTCTACGGTATTCGTTCAAACACGAAACAATGGATTTCCAGTTTCCTGACAAAACGTCTTCAGCGTGTGTAAACGGAAAGAGCTCCAGCTGGCACCCAGTGTTGAGTGGGACACCTCAGGGCACTGTACGCGGCCCACACCTTGACATCAATGACATCCATGAAAAAGTCGCAAGTACGACGAGACTATTCGCTGATGATTGTTTGCTGTACCGTCCAATTAAGTCAGCTGATGATGAAGATACTCTCCAAAAAGATCTCGATACAATGGTTGTGTGGTCACAACAATGGGGCATGCAGTTCAACCCTTCCAAATGTGAAACCATGCGTGTCACCAGAAAGAGGAATCCAGGCGTCACATCTTACAATATACTTGGTGTCACCCTTGAAGAATCCAAACAAACCAAGTATCTTGGCATCAAATTGCAGAATGATCTACGTTGGAACGGTCAGACTCATCATGCAACAGTGAAAGCAACAGGTGTCCTAAACTTCCTGAGGCGCAACTTCCATCATTGTTCAGCTTCTGTCAAGGAGAAGCTGTATTTCACCCTCGTAAGACCTCATCTGGACTACGCAGTTGGAGCTTGGGACCCATACACAGATAAAAACATTTCATCCATCGAACGTGTCCAAAGACAGGCCGCTCGATTTGTTACTAACACCTACGAGAGGGAAGCGAGTGTCACCAAACTTCTGAATTCTCTGGGGTGGAAACCTCTCCAAGACAGACGTGAAGCTCACAGTTTGGCCTGTTTTTACAAAATGTTAAATGGTCAGCTAGACATAGATCACAAGACCTACACCAACCCCAAACCAATTAGGAGCAGACGAGGGCATTCGATCCAATTTGTGGTCCCAGCCAGATGTGTACAGCAATTTGTTCTTCCCACGCACTATTAAAGCATGGAATAATCTCCACCAAACCACGGTTGCCCAGCCAGATGCAACTAAATTTAAAGTGGCACTTTCTTCCCAATAACCCTCTCTGGCTAAATCCCTCCCTTCACCACCTCCAGTTTAAATTCCAGTTGGAATATTTTGGAGGACTAACCAAGAACCAAGAACGTCACGATGCCGTGCTCAGTGCCTTGCCAGGCAGCGCAGACCATACGTGCGCTGGTATGGCAAGTAAACACAAACAGGTTAAAGTAAAGACAAACAGGTTAAAGACAAGTACCCAATGCAGAGCTCAATCTTGTACGAGAGGTTTGTGTTCATTTCAGCGTTCTGTAAAAAAGTGAGATTACTGTGACCCCTGCTGTTTATTGGTTGATGCATCAAAAGGCAACTGGCTGCTTTGGTGTCCAAGGCAGTTGTGAATAATATCATCATTTTTTCTTTTATTTCTTAAATAATTGAATTATTTAGAATAGACAGTCTATTCTAATACATTTTATAAATGAACTTACCTTGAACTAATATTAAACACATTATTTCAAGTCAATGGATTAAATAATGTAGAACTCTTGCAAATGTATAAATTTGCAAGAGTTCTACTGAGATTCTCCCCCCCACCGGAAGGCTCGAGGCCCCCGACTGTGAGAGAACATAAAAGGGAAGATATTGAACTTTTTTTCGCCTTCCATCACAGTGAGGAATGTGGTGGATGTTTATGTTAAAATGTATTTTGTGTGTTCTGTTGCTTTTTATTTGTATGACTGACTTGGCAAATGAAATTCCTTGTATGTTGCAAAACATACTTGCTAATAAAGTATTATTGTATTGTATTGTATTGTATTGTATTGTATTATATTGGGAGCAACCTTTGTCATAGATATGCTAAAATATATTTTCAAAGGTTTCAAAGGTTTCTTTGTGTTAACAAAGTCTTTCTGTTTAAGTCCTCATTGAGAAAGAAAAGCATGCCAGTGTTCCTGCCAGCCTGAAGAAAGGTCCTGATCCCAAACATTGTCTGTCCATATTCACCATAGATGCTGCCTGACCGGCTGAGTTCATCCAGCACTCTGTATTCCTTGAGATTCCAGCATCTGCAGTCCATTGCATCTGCTGAGTTTTCTTGCCTGATAAGATGATCTCCTGTACATCATCTCATTGCAAGAGGGAGTGAAAAAGTCTCCTCCTATCCATCCCACCTTTTCAATGTTTAAAGTTCACATCAGACCAAGTATTGGTGCCACCTCCACAGCATGTGGGGACAGTGGGTTTCAAGATGGGGGCATGGAGCCGGAGGGAAGAGACTGGGATCACCACAGAAGGTGTGAATTCAATTGTGTAGGAAGGAACTGCAAATGGTGTTTAAAATGAAGATAGACGCAAAAAGGTGGAGTAACTCAGCGAGACAGGCAGTATCTCTGGAGAGAAGGAATGGGTGAGGCTTCGGGTTGAGACCCTTCTCTGAAGCGGGACAGGCAACATTTCTGGAGATGGGTCGAGTCTAAGGGCCTCGACCCGAAACATCGCCCATTCCTTTTCTCCAGGAATGCTGTCTGTCCTGCTGAGTTAGTGCAGCATTTTGTGTCTGCGTATCTTTGGAGGAAAAAAGTTGTGTGGATCCAAAATTTGCCTGCGTTGCTGCCAAGAAATGTGGTAAGAATCTGCAGTCAAACTGCAATACAATGCTTGTCACTCATCAAATATTCACATATGTATCCAGCCATGGTTTGTTACATCATTGTTAATGTATGTATTCTTGTGAATTTTCTGCTAAGCAGATGACTTCATCTGCATAACTAGGAATGCTTTGAAAAGCAGCTTTGTTTCCATGGACCTGAGATTGAAGATAACAACTGGTTGCAGTCTCTGCAAGTACCTTTGGATGGTGACATGATGGGACTCCTGCTTTAATTGAAATTTGACACTGCGATTGTAAATGTTAATTTTGATCCAGCATTTGACCATTCTGGTGATAGAGGAAGGTAAAGGCTAGCACTTGGGGTTATCCACTTGCGATTTATAGGTGGCATTGGTTGATCTGAAGCTGGATTTTCCATTTAGTTCCAGCCAACCCATCTTTCAAGATACCATCAAAGCCGCAAAAGTTATTATGGTTTTAAGGTATGAAAGATATCGGGAACAAAGAATATTCAAATATCAAAGATATTTACACTGGAACAGAGATTTGTTTACATCAAATTCTAAAATAGTTGGTAAGGTAGTCTTGGCGGTCAA
Source organism: Okamejei kenojei (assembly GCA_035221665.1). Lineage (NCBI taxonomy): Eukaryota > Metazoa > Chordata > Chondrichthyes > Rajiformes > Rajidae > Okamejei > Okamejei kenojei. The sequence goes on from CM069151.1 coordinate 15,132,798, forward strand.
CTTTAATTTATTAAACACTGACGTTGTAGAAACTATTGTTTTACAGAGGGGGAGAAAAACTCGAAACAGGTTCACGACAGAGGGCAGTGAAGGGAGTGTGAAGAGTGACTGGAAGTCCCAGCAGAAAGACAGAGCTTGGTTGGAGTGTCACGTTTTTGACAACTGGAGGATAAAGTGCTAATGAAAAGAAAATGCCTCAGGTCGATGAAGGCTTTGCCCTAGTAATGGCAGGAAATTAGGGCAAAACAGCCCAAAGGTCAGATCCTGAGATAGATAAGAGCGCACGTATGTTTGGAGGAGCCTGTAGGCAAAGTGCAGAGTAAAGTCTGAGAGGCATTTGCAAACAGGGCTTCAAAACCTAATACTTTTAGACTTTTTAGACTATTTTTACAGAGATACCGCACGGAAACAGGCCCGTCAGCCCACCAAGTCGACACCGACCAGCTATTACCCCATAACTGACCTACGCACATGAGGGACAATTAACCTACAAACCTGCACATCTTTGGAGTGTGGGATGAAACCATAGCACCCGGAGTAAACTCTCATGGTCACAGTAACTGCAGTCAGGATTGAACCCGGGTCTCTGGCGCTGTAAGTCAATAACTCTACCGTTGTGCCACCATACCGCCCTAAAACGTATTAAATGTTTGATGTAAATGCGCATCAGTTGAAAGAAGGACCAGGCAGGTTATGACCAATTATATTTTGGTTCAATTGTTGTTGGAAGAATGTGGATGTAAGGTCCACTGAGTCTACGTCTTCTTCTTGCAAATGAAACATAAACCAAAGGAATAGTTAGATCTCAAGCCGGGTGTTGAGCAGCCAGGTTATTGTCTCTGCGTCAATGTCTGCCAGGCCCTGAGCTCCATTTGGAGGGTGGTAGAGCGGGAACCCAGAGATGACATGGCTGGCTGTCTGTTGTTCTGCTCCGCATTCACAGGCTGGGCTCTGGCGGAGCCCCCATCTCCACACGCTGGCATTGAAACGCCCAACTCCAGTGCAAAGTCTGTTGAGCTTCACCCATGCTCCTCTGGGGAGGTCAGACCCTGGACAGCTTTTATCTGGTGAAGAGATGTAGCTGTGTAATGGAGATGAGGTTGCCTTCCATTTCTGTGGCCCACAGGGTTTACCCACAGGGTGAATATTAAATAAATCTAGCAAATTGCAACTGAGTTTCAAAGGTGCACATGGATTCATGCAGCCTGAACAAATTGCCAGGGAGAAGAATGAATCAGGGGCGAGGCTGAAGTGTTTGTGAGGAGGCCAAAAACAACAGCTGTGGTTTTCCCAAATCTGTGACTCAGCCATGATGTTCTGCCAGAGAACTAAAGGCTGGATTGCATGAATGAATCCTGAAATTAGTGGGAGGTGATGATAATTTTATTTCGGAGTCACGTGAGTGACTTCGTGAAGACCCCGCCAGCACGCATGCGCGACATATCGTCGCTTGCATTTGCTGTCGACAAGCTGGGGGGGGGGGGGGGAGTGCGCTCTCTCCACAGCTCCTTCAAGAAGAACGCTGAGGGTAAGTATACTACCCTTAAGCTGGTTGGAGGTAGGAGGTGTGCTTCTACCTACAGAATATGGAAGGAAAAGGGAAGGGGAGGCTTCCCAAGAGCCGCGGGACGCCAACAGGCCAGCGGCCACTTTCTCCGGAGCTGCTTGAAACACCGGCAGCACCCGTACGGCCGGGGGAAAAGGTGCGGATGTTGGGCGAGTCAGTGACACCAGCGCCCAACTTATCTCCGGAATGGACGTCCATACTGGAGCAGGGTATGGCAGACCCTGACTTCATGCTCCCATCCCCCAGGAAGAGGGGGAGCAAGCAGGTACATGGCAAAGTGCCTCGCATACCGGCGGCGGCATCACCCTGTGTTTTTCAGGTCCCACGGGGGCAGAGCCGGGGAAAGACCACGGCGCAGACGAGCCCCGCAGCCGCTGCAGGCCTCGTAAAGCAGCCGGGGATATCTGCCGTAGTGCAAGCCGGCAGAGCTACTGCTGCGTCGAGCAGCCCTGCAGGAGCAGGAGCTGCCGACATAACACCGGGTCAGGCTGCGGTCGTGGACGCCGGTGGCAGCTGCCGACCATGCGCCTCCACAGGGCCATATGGTCAGAAGTGGAGGTAAGCCTGCACGGACTTCAGGGAGCCAGGTACCGGGGGCCGGCGCCGGCTCATCTCCACTGCCTTCCTACCAGGCAGGGGGACCGCCACAGTCCGCTCGAAGGCCGACTAGCGGTATGTCCGTGCGGGAGTCGTAATGGCCTGCAGGCGCGGCTGTCCACAACGACCTACCACCAGGCCCTAGTCTGCACCTTATGGAGGTGTGGTCCGCTGGTGGAAGCCCCAGAGGAATTGCAGAGCCTGGGGAAGTCGGCTTGTCCGCCGCGTGTAGCGGGGACGGTCGCATGGCAAGGATGGAGCTTTTGGTGGAGCAACTAGTCCAGCGGGATCTGGACCGGGTGGAACGGGGGTCTCGGGCATCCACAAGCCACTCAAGGAGACCACCCAGCATCTCGTCTTCTTCAGCCAGCAGTGCCCGATGTCAGCAGGACGCTGCCTTCGATGAAGAACCAGAGATGTACGCCTCCAGAGAATCCTCAAACTCCTGTCGATGAGCAGTACGGCATATGCCAAGACCCTCGATCGGGATAACGTGACCAGTGAGCAGCAGGATGCCCCGGCACATCTCTGCAATACACAGTTTGAGATAAACTGTCTTCGTAAGTGCTCCATCCGGCCCACTCTCAACCCAAAATTTGCAGGGTTGTGCCGTACCTCCACCACTCCACCCCCTCATCAGCTGTTCAGGGAAGATCTGCCGAAACAGGTCAAAGAGATGGACGAGGAGGCCAAGACCGTCGGCCTTATGAAACCGTCACCGGCCAAAGTGCACCCATTCCATCAACAACAACCGTACCCTACCTGGAAACATCGCCAGCTGGATAGGACACCAAGGACCTATCCGCCACCAGTCCCCCAACAGCAGAGGCCATTTTTAGGGCAAGGTTTGCAGAGGCCCGCATGGAAGATGCGGCCACAGCCACGACAAGCAACACAGCGTCCCCCCAAAACACCATATACCAAGACCCGCCGTTGACCATGGAGGTAAGGGGGTCTGGTTCATCTAAGAAAGTAGCAATTATAACCTCACAAGTAGGGGGACGGTTGCGGGCATTTCGGGGTGCATGGGATGCAATAACCACAGACACGTTTACTTCTCCCTACACAGCATGAACTTCAGCGCACATTTGCGCTCTCTCAAAAAGAGATAACGGAGGGACATGCAGAAATTCTACGGCTAGCAGCCAAAGGGGTGATAGGGAAAATGACACATGAACCCTTTGAGTTTATGTCCAACATCTTTACAAAAACCAAAAAAGATGGTGGATGTCGGATTATCATAGACCTAACCCATTTGAACACTTTTTGTACAATATACCCATTTCAAAATGGAAACATTTGAAACAGCTAAGCAGCTGCTTTACCAGGGGTACTTTATGGCTTGCATCGATTTACAAGATGCATACTATACAGTCCCCATCACAGAATCTCACAGCAAGTTCCTAAAATTTGTCTGGAGGGGACAGTTATGGCAATACAAAGCCTTACCACAGCCCCCAGACTATTTACCAAAATAGTCAAACCAATATTGGCAATCCTCAGGCAACAGAATTATATCATCATGGCATACTTGGACGGTATACTTATAGTGGGACAGACCCTCCAATTGGCAAAGCTGGCAGTCACAGCGACCAAATCTTTTTTCAAGACATTAGGGTTCGTAACCCATCCAGACAAATCCAAACTAACCCCATCTCAAGTCATGGACTTTCTGGGCTTCACCATTGACACAAACCGAATGATGATCAATATCCCGACCAACAAAGCTTCAGACATAAAAGAAGCATGCAACTGCCTTGCTTGCGCCAGGGTACCGACTATCAGACAAACGGCCAAGGTAATTGGGAAATTGGTAGCTACATTCCCAGCTGCGCAATTCGGACCATTGTATTACCAAAACTTACAAAGAGCAAAGATCTCAGCATTAAAAGCAAATGCTGGGCACTTTGACAGACCGATACGGCTGCCAATTAAGGCTAAAGCTGAGCTACAATGGTGGATTGACAATATTAGTGACTGTCACAAACCCATTATTGTTAGCAGATAGGACCCTCACGAGTCTACCCTTCTCCAGACACAAGGGATACACTGTCTGGAGATGTTAGGGGCTTTCCATGGGCTGCGGGCATACTGCACAAACTTACAGCATTTACATGTCCGCCTCCAAATAGATAACACCACAGTGGTGGCTTATATACATCATATGGGTGGTATCAGGTCATTATCTTGTGACGAATTGGCAAACACTATCTGGCACTGGTTCATTGAGAGAAATATTTGGATAACAGCGAGCTATCTACCAGGGAAGCTCAACACAGTGGCGGACACCAGGTCACGAGTGTTCAATGATAAAATCGAGTGGATGTTGAACCCCCAAATATTTGCTGAAATTATAGCTAACTTTGGCACACCAGATATAGACCTTTTTGCGTCCAGGTTGAACCATCAGATACCAATGTATGTGTCTTGGGAACCAAATCCTGGGGCAGTAGCTATGGATGCTTTTTCTCTCCGTTGGGGGAAATGGTTTTGCTACACATTTCCCCCATTCTGCATCAGTCGGGTATTGCAGAAAATTCAACTGGATTCTGCTACAGGCATTTTGATCATACCCGACTGGCCTACACAGCCATGGTACCCGGTGGTCCTCCAAATATTAAAACATCCGTGGGTTCAAATTGACAAAAACCCCAAATTGATTACCAACCCCATTACGAGGGAAAGTCACCTGTGCCATGGTCACTTAAATCTGTTGGCTTGCAGGTTCTAAAGAGGCCGCTTATCAAGGCCGGCCTATCGCCCAGGACCATGGACCTCATCTCAGCGTCGTGCAGAGCATCAACCAGGAGGCAGTACCTCACCCAGGTCAGGAAATGGAAGGCCTTCTGCTCCCGTACCAATACGACCTACAACTCTGCCACGATCCCTGATGTCCTGGAATTCCTAGCGGGCCTTCATGACGATGAGGGCCTCAGCTACAGTGCCATCAACAGTGCCAGGAGTGCGCTATCCTCATACCTGGACATAGGTGTGGGCTCACACCACCTGGTGTCCAAATTCATGAGGGGAGTGTTCAACACCAACCCTCCACGACCCAGATACAACATCACCTGGGACGTAGGGATAGTACTGACCCTACTGAGGAGCTGGTCCCCTATGACAGGGTTACCACTCGATAAGCTCACCCTCAAAGTGGTGATGCTGATTGCACTGACGACAGCTCAACGAGTCCAGGCCTTACAGAAGCTGCGGCTGGATAGAATGGTCTCCACCCCTGCTAAGGTAACTTTCTTTGTAGAGGACCTGCTGAAGCAGCACAGACCTGGGTCTTTTGGGCTGCAGTTGGAATTCCGGGCGTACCCCACTGATGCCACCCTCTGCATAGCCACCCATCTCCGCCACTACATCAGAACAACATGAACCATCCGGAAGATGGAGCAGGGGCTCCTCATCAGCCACAAGCAACCACATCACCGGGTGACTGTGCAGACCATCGCCAGGTGGCTCAGGGCGGTGTTGGGTGCAGCATGCGAGGAATTTGATTTGCATACAGTCATACCAATAAAAAGCAACAAGACACACAAAATACATTTTAACAAAACATTGCGGCGTACATGATGCCAAGTTAAAATAATCTCATCTGCCTGCACATGATCCATATTGTTCAATTCCTTGCACTTCCATGTGCCTATCTAAAAACCTCTTAAATGTCACTATTGTATCGGCTTCCACCACCAACCCTGGAAATACGTTCCAGGTACTCGCCACCCTCTGTGTAAAAGAACTTTTACCGCACATCTCCTTTAAACTTTCCTCCTCTTGCCTTATAACTATGCCCTCTTGTGTTGGACATTTCCACCTGGGGGATAAAGGTTCTGTCTACCCTATCTATCCCCCTCAATATTTTATAAACTGTCTCCCCTCCACCTCTAGCATTCCAGAGTAAACAATCCAACTTTATCCAACCGCTCCTTGGCTGAAACCCTCTAATCCAGGCAGTATTCTGGAAAACCTCCTCTGCACCCTCGCCAAAGCCTTCACATTCCTTCCTGTAATGGGATGACCAGAACTGCATGCAATACTCAAAATGCAGCCTAACCAAAGTTTAGCTTAGTTTAGAGATAAAGTATTTTAGAGTTGCAATAAGAATAACAATATATGAATATGAATAACAAGATTAATTCCAGTATCCAATAACAAAAATAACTAAAGCATTTACTTCTATACGCCTTCCCTTCTGCCGTTGTTTTCTTTCTATAATTTCACTTTATTTTTACTCAATCTCTTGTTTTGTTATTGATGGGGCTGAACAATATACAAGCACTCTATTCCCTTCCCCCATCTCCCTGATTAATTTACTGTCAATTTGAGAATAGAGGCAAGTTTCAAAGAAAATTACTGTAATTAATCAAAAAATGACTCTGAAAGAAACATGGATAAGAACTAAGGATGTGGAGGAGTTGGTCAAAGTGGTCACAAGAATGAAGATCACGCCTTAAACTCTTGTTCTTGGTACCCCTACCCTGGGTAAAAAACCACCCTCTCTATCCCCCCAGTCCTGCAAGAACTATCATTCAAGTTCTGCAGTGAATGGACAACCTGCAGAATTTCTTCTCAGCCGCATATCAACATCACACTCCATTGCAGGTGCAGAAATGGTGCAGAAATATCGATATACAGAGGTCTGAGCTTGGTGCAGCTGAACTCGGAATGGAAGGAGGAAGAAGCTCTCTGTTGTAGATGATGAGGGAGGCAGACATTAGCTGCAGGATGATGTTGATAAGTTGGTATAATGGGCGGAGCAATGGCAGGTGGAATTTAACCCTGAAAATGGAATGAGTTGCATTTGGGGAGGTCAATAAGGCTAGGATATACGCAATGAATGGTAGGGTCCCAGCAAGTGTTGAGGAGTAGAGGAACATTGGTGCAGATGTTCAAAGATCCTCGCAGGCAAAAGCACGGGTCGATAAAGTATTTGAGAAGGCAAGCACTATTCTTACCTTCATTAGCCAGGGCGTAGAATGTAAGAGTGGGGAGGTTATTGTAAAACAATGAAACCACAGTTGTACAACATTCTGTCCAACAATGAAACCACAGTGTTTTGGCCACAACTGGAATACTGTAAGCAGGTCTGGTTGCCCCAGCAGTTCTGAGAGGATGCGATGGAATTGGAGAGAATACAAAAGTGATTCTTCACCATGTACTTAGGATGTTGCAATTCAGACATGAGATGAGATTAGATGGGCCGGATTTGTTTTCCTTGGAGTGGAGAAGGGGCCTAATTGAGGTATGAGGAGCATAGATAACATGGATAATGAGAAACCTCTCACCATAGCAGAAGTGTCTGTGGTCAGAGAGCAACAGGTTTAGGGTGAGTAACATAGAAACATAGAAAATAGGTGCAGGAGGAGGCCATTCGGCCCTTCAAGCCAGCACCGCCATTCATTGTGATCATGGCTGATTGTCGCCAATCAGTACCCCGTTCCTGCCTTCTCCCCATATCCCTTGACTCCACTAGACCCTAAAGCTCTATCTAACTCTCTCTTAAATCCATCCAGTGACTTGGCCTCCACTGCCCTCTGTGGCAGGGAATTCCATAAATTCACAACTCTCTGGGTGAAAAAGTTTTTTCTCACCTCAGTCTTAAATGACCTCCCCTTTATTCTAAGACTGTGGCCCCTGGTTCTGGACTCACCCAACATTGGGAACATTTTTCCTGCATCTAGCTTGTCCAAACCTTTTATAATTTTTTATGTTTCTATAAGATCCCCCTCATCCTTCTAAACTCCAGTGAATACAAGCCTAGTCTTTTCAATCTTTCCTCATATGACAGTCCCGACATCCCAGTGATCAATCTCGTGAAACTACGTTGCACTGCCTCAATCATAAGGATGTCTTTCCTCAAATTAGGAGACCAAAACTGTACTCAATACTCCAGATGTGGTCTCACCAGAGCCCTATACAACTGCAGAAGAACCTCTTTACTCCTATACTGAAATAGTAAGATTAAACGAGAACTTACCAGTTCGAAGTTTGATCGTTATTTTATGAGGAGTAACGATGAGGGATTACGTGAAGAAGCCCCGCCTGGCGCTTGATCAGCATACTTCAAAGCAGCGGCATGAAAAACACAGAACATAATAGCCGGAGTAAGATAGTAAGGCTCAACATAGATTTAGAACTACCAGATGATCATTTATTTTATGAGGGTCGGGAGTGGAGGGCACGTAATCCCTCATCGTTACTCCTCATAAAATAACGATCAAACTTCGAACTGGTAAGTTCTCGTTTAATCTTACTATTTTACTTCGGAGTCACGTGAGTGACTACGTGAAGATTTTGAAGCTTTCTGTGTTTTTTTATGTCGTAGACTCATTCCATACGACACTCTGGCTCACACAACACAGTAATGAGCAAAATAACACATTTTTTCCTCCAAACATTGCCTCAAGTTATGTGATAAATTATTTCACATTATAAAAGAATAAAAGTAATGCCCTTTCCATTGAAAGGCAAGTTTATCACAAAATATCAATTGATATATATAATTTGATGGTATGAACAAAGCAACAATTATAGAGAACCCAACACTCCATGTCCAATCGTGACACAATGACTGATTCCATTTAATTTAATATTTACTTTACACCCTCTTGTGGCCTTGTATCTTTGCTCGAGCGGCTCATCCTGTGCCATTCCTGTGAATGTATCTACCACCTTAACAGAGTGATTTTCCACATTTCAGTGTCTAGTTCCACTGAGTGTTATTCAATGTTTAACCATCTAGAATACATTTCTCTAGAACCATCAGTTTTACTGAAACCTAATGTGTTTTTTTTGTGTGTAATAAGTAGTGCTGTCTCATTACCACAGAGACTCTTACTTACTTCAACATATTTCATCAATGTTCACACACACACACAATTTAAGGCCGACAGGATATGCTTATAGGTTTACCTTGGTTTCAGCTCTTCTTGGTCTGCTTTGTTTGGTAAATTCATAAACATATATGATAATGTAATCTGTATCCACATACAATTATAACATAATATTTGCAATGTTTGCACTCTTATCTTGATACTAAAGTCATCAGCATTATTACTTTCAATGTTAACTTATTTGAATCACTGATAGAATTGGAGTCCATTGCCTAAGGCAATTCAGGACTATATTGATCTCCAGACTTATGTATTGCATTTTGGACAGATATATATATATATATATATATTGGTTAGTATATTGTCTGTAAATAGGACGATAAACACTCTGAGCCCTATTATTGGCTCTATCAATTAGATACTCAGAAAAAATGCAATCCACAAGGAACTCACATATATCTAATATGACAAATAACTTTACTGTATACACAGACTTCCAATTTCTTATAAAATATTGTTTTTGTTTTTTTTAACTTATTTCTGCAAATTACAGGTATAACACTTCTTTATACATAATTATTTTATTGTTATGTTGTTATATTAGTTAAACATTCATAGACTTCTTTGACCATCAAACTATTGTAATGGTCTGATCAACCTGCAGATAGTCAATTCATATTTTCATATCATGGATGCCTTTGTACAACAATAAATTACTGTAACTATGAATCATCACAAGTGTTTCAACATCACTCAATATTTATGAAAACCATGAAGGATCCGTTTTGGACCACCAAAATGCCTCTGGCAGTGTCTTGCTATATTTTCATCAGACACTGTCCTATCAGACAAAAATGAGGAACATAAAAGAACATTTTTCCTCATGTAATTGAGAGAAAAGCATCCACCTTTCCTGTTCTTGGTTTACCATGAGAACATTTGAAAGATCGGTTATTTAATCTGTATACAACCAGATTAATCGTAAGTAATCCATATTAAAGATAATGTATTTTCCCCCCTTAATGTGTTGTCTGTGATAACATTGTCTCTTTCTTAGAGATAAAACAGCTGGACTAAAAACATTTTAGAATATGCCACATCTGTTTACTCAGATAATCACATGATTATTATTTTACTTATCTTATGTGATTTAATATATGCCACAGCCGTGGTATTGTTCACCTTGATATGACATGGACACTTCCATAATAGAACAATCGATATTTAATCCATAATTCCTTATAATTCAATAATTAATACAAATGTTTTGGAGAATTTCTTAGGACAATTCATTTGCATTTACCTGGTATTATTGTCCGTAGTCCCAACAAAGAGACGTATCAATTATCTTTATAAGAATAGATAATATTTTTATCTTACCCAAATATTCACAGAAGCTGTCCATCATCTGTTAATACTTGCTTCAGCTTGCAACAGCTGCTAAGCTTATAGTTGAAGCAACTTGTGAACCTTTTTTTTTTTTAAATCCATTACTTTAATAATGATAATGTATCATTTGGTATTTGCATAAGCCTCTCACAAAAGCATACATTATTCTTATAAGCTTCTGTATTCCTTCTTTTGGAGCTTTATTTACTCTTACCTAGGCTCCTTTCCTAATGGAGGGACAAAGTATGTCAACAAAGCAATAAGACATTTGTATCATGGAACAATTTTCCCCCTCTTATGGTGCTGAATTACTCCTAAATCCAGAATAGTAATTTATGAATATTTATGAATGCCTAAAACATAGGCTTTATGTGATGGGTCAAGTCCTTGCCTTTCAACAGGCTTGTAATTGCAGCACTAATTTGCAGCTGACTCTAATTTAAATGTGATCGAGATAAACCATGACGATGTCCTCATTAGTGCAAGTACTGATCTTTTATCAGTGCAATTGTTCTTCCAGTATTCTGTTTAACAGCCTTAAACTGGATTTAATCCTTTAGACAATGTTTTAACTTGCACCGCTTGACCCATTTTAATTAATTTCAAGCACCTGTAATATTTGATTAACACTTTGTTAATAACAACTGTATTTCAATGTTGAAGATGTTCCATTTTAATAAAATGTTCTTACACTGTGAAAGTGTATATAAAATGATGTTTTGTATGGTTTATACCATCACATCTGTACACTGAGGTAATTTATAATATATATATGTATGTACCCCTTCTTTATTGGAGTTACTTTTGGGTGCAAACCTAAAATCAAATTTTTACGTTTTCTTATACAGGTGAACCAATCATTTCTACAATTTTTGTAGTCCTTAGTTATATTAAATTAATGATCATAATACACCTGTAATCCCCACAATCGGAGATTTCATGAATTTATTTGTAACAGTTGTTTGCACCTCTTCAACGTACTTCAAGCTTTCTTTTCCCAATTATATGGGTTTGGATAAGGCTATGTTTGATTATGTTTATTTATCATACTTCTGCCTTAGTTTTGATCCATTATCAAATCTTTATATTGGATCATAATTTTTTTCCCCCAAAGTTTAAAGACCAATAGTCTGTTCTTTTGTAATCAATACTTTGAATAATCATAAGGCAGGTTTTATTCCACAATAATCAGGAGTTTAACATAACCTGATTTGTATTGATCTGCAAATCTAGAGTGCAGATTTGGTCCCTAATATTATATATTTCTTGCCATTGACCTCCACAAACTGATGGCAATTAATTTTACTTTAAATGTATTGGTTATTTGCACAATATTTTATTTGTTTTCCATTGAATGGAAATGCCATGCACCAGTTTGAAATACTTTTAAAATTGTATTTCCTTATATCTCATCTAATTGAGACATGGATATCATAAACCGGATTCACCGTTGATATAAACTTAAAAGTTTTTATCATATTCTGCTGTTTCACCATAACAGCTTTGGTGAGGCCAATTAATTATTATTATTATTTTTTTTTTTTTCCCCTTATTTGCTTTTCATGGCCTCACTCATACATTCAGGTATCAAACCTAGTACACTTCTATATATATATATATTTTTTTTTTTGTGCTGAAGTGTACTTAAATAAAACATAAAAAGTTTTATTACTATTCTGCTGTTTTAATCATAACAGCTTTAGTGAGAGACCAATTAATTTTGGTTTCCATGGTTATTTTCCATGGCCTCACTTCTTATTCAGGTGTTGTACTTACACCTGTATATATATATATATATATATATATATATATATATATATATATATATATATATATATATATTTTTTTTTTTTTTTACTGGTGCTGTGGTGGGTACTTCATGACCAGCCACCACTATCAGTGCATTTTTAGGGTCAGTTTTCCATTTTATTTTTACTGCCCTTGTTACTCCTGAGTTTTTCCTCAAGGAGACTACCTTCAAATATATCTGAGGTAGATATTCCCACCATATTTCAATATATATATTAATATATGAAACCCCTTTAGGGTAGGTTAGGGAATGGTTTTGGGCCGTTTAACCCTTTTTGGCTTGAATTCTTTATTTACTTTATTTTAATTTTTTTTTAATCCTTTTTTTTTTCCCCATTATTTTTTCAAGCCATAAAGCTTTTTTAGTCTGAAGGCCTTTTATTGAATTTATAAAATCCCCCCCCCCCCCCCCGTGCCAAAGGTTTGTGGAGCGACTAAAAATCTTTCTAACGTAATTTTGACGGCCACCGGTATCGGAACCGGTTCTGTAATCTCCCGTTCCGATCGCTCCCCTTAGGACGTTCTTTTTAAAACTCCGCTGTTTTTCAACTTATTTTTTACTTTAAAATTAGTTTTAAATTCTGGTATTCAATACCAGCCACGGAGTTTTTTAGACCCTGAAAATGTTTTTCCACTGCACTTATCTGCGGGCCCGTACCTACCGCTGTCGAGGAGCTGCCTCTGCAGCTCTTGCTCTGCCGTCAGCGTCGACGTTAATGCCGTTCCAGCGCCAGGCGGGGCTTCTTCACGTAGTCACTCACGTGACTCCGAAGTAAAATTGGAGATTTTATCAACTTCTTCTGTAACAAGTTTTTGCACCTCTTCAAATGTACATGAAGCCTTCTCTCCCCAATCATATGGGTTCACACAAGGCTGTTTAATGACCAATAGTCTTTCCTTTGTAATCAATGTCTTTGATTTATCCTGAGGCAGGTTTACTCCATGGTCACTTTCCATGGCCTCACTCTTTCATTCAGGTATCGTACTTAGTACACCTGTATGTATATTTGTGCTGTGGTGGGTACTTCATGACCAGCCACCACTATCAATGCACCTTTAGGGTCAGTTTTTTTTTTTCCATTTTCTTTTACTGCCCTGGTGCTCCTGAGTTTTTCCTCAAGGAGACTACCTCCAAAACAATCCGAGGTAGATATTCCCACATTGTTAAATCCCACCATATATATTAATATATGGAAACCCCTCAGGGTCTGTTTTTGGGAATATTCTGGGCCTTTTTAAACCCTTTGGTTGAATTTTTTATTTTTGGAGTCTTTCTCCATTATTTTTAAGCCATTAAGCTTTTTTGTCTGGAGGCCTTTTTATTAGAACTTTTAATTCATGGCCTCTCTGACTTTTTTTTAAAATGTTCCTCCCCACTGGAGTTTTACTCATAGCCCAAAGTATGTGGAGCAACTAAAGTCTCCCTAACGGTAATTTTAACGGGCACCGGTATCGGAACCGGCTTCGCACTAATCTGCCATCCCGATCGCTGAGTATCCCCCTGGGACGCTTTTTAAACTCCGTTTTGTTTTTTTTTTGTTTTTTTGCTTTTAAATTCCATTTCTTTTTAACTCCTAGTGGCTCTATACACCAGCCACGGAGTTTGGATATGCCCTGTAAGTAATGCAGCTGTAATTACCTGCGCTAATTATCTTGCTCTGCCGTCAGCGTCGACGTAATGCCGATCAAGCGCCAGGGGGGGCTTCTTCACATAGTCACTCACGTGACTCCGAAGTAAAATCCTCTTGTTATGAAGGCCAACATTCCATTAGCCTTCTTCACTGCCTGCTATATCTGTAAGCCAACTTTCAGTGTACAAGGATGCCCAGGTCTCGCTGCAACGCCCCCTTACCTAACCTAACCCCATTGAGATAATAATCTGCCCCATTTTCAGCCGGTATTGCCTGTTTTGTTTCCTTCTGTTGTCCTATGAAAGTTTCCCAATCCTCTGACTTCCGGCTACTCTTTGCTGTGTTATACATCTTTTCTTTTAGTTTTATTCTATCCCTAACTTCTCTTGTCAGCCACGGTTGCCTCCTACTCCCCTTAGAATCTTTCTTCCTTTTTGGAATGAAATGATCCTGCGTCTTCCGGATGATGCCCAGAAATTCCTGCCATTGCTGTTCCACCGTCATTCCTGCTAGGATCCCTTTCCAGTCTACCTTGGCCAGCTCCCCTCTCATGCCTTCATCGTCCCCTTTGTTCAACTGCATCACTGACACTTCTGATTTAACTTTCTCCTTCTCAAATTGCAGATTAAAACTAATCATATTATGATCGCTCCCTCCAAGCGGTTCCTTTACCTCGAATTCTCTTATCATATCTGGTTCATTGGACAATACTAAATCCAGAATTGCCTTTTCTCTGGTCGGCTCCATTACAAGCTGCTCTAAGAATCCATCTCGGAGGCATTCTACAAACTCTCTTTCTTGGGGTCCTGAACCAACCTGATTTTCGCAGTCTACCTGCATATTGAAATCCCCCATCACCACAGTGGCATTACCTTTGTTACATGCCAGTTTTAACTCCTACTGCAACTTACAACCTACATCCGGGCTATTATTTGGGGGTCTGTAGATAACACCAATTATTGTCTTCATGCCTTTACAATTCCTCAACTCAACCCACAGTGACTCTACCTCGTCAGTCCCTATGTCTTCCCTCGTAAGGGACTGACTTCCATGCCTCACCAGCAGAGCTACCCCCCTCCTCTGCCCACCTGCCTGTCCTTTCTATATGATGTATAACTCTGAATATTAAGCTCCCAGGCTCGATCCTCCTGCAGCCACGTCTCAGTAATCCCCACAATGTCATATCTACCAACCTCTAACTGAGCCTCAAGCTCATCTACTTTACTTCTTATACTTCGCGCATTCATATACAATATTTTTAATTCCTTACGCATCTCACCTTTCAAATCGATCCCTATTACACTTGGCCATACTCTCCTATCCCTTTGTGAGCTTCCTTTCCCGTTAATTCTGGGGTCATTAACCATCCGTTTACTCTCTTTCCCTTTAATTCCGTCCTCGACTATCCCATTTGACTCCCCACCCCCCTTATTCAGTTTAAAACCACCCGTGTAGCAGTGGCCCACCTGCCTGCCAGAATGCTGGTCCCCCACCTGTTAAGATGCAATCCGCCCCTATTGTACAGTTCCCCCTTACTCCAAAACAGATCCCAGTGGTCTAAGAATCTAATCCCTGCCCCCTGCACCAGTTCCTCAGCCACACATTCAGGTCCCGTATCTCCCTGTTCCTGCTCTTGCCAGCACGAGGAACTGGAAGCAAGCCAGAGATAACAACCCTGGAGGTCCTGCTTTTCAGCATTTTTTCAAGCTCTCTAAAGTCTCGCTGCAGAATATTTATCCCCTTCTTTCCGACATCGTTTGTGCCGACATGCACCGCCATTTCCGGCTGTTCACCTTCGCCCTTGAGGATTTTCTGCACTCTGTCCATGATATCCTGGATCCTGGCACACCATCCTCGAATCCCGTCTGTGCCGCAGAAACCCCTGTCCGTACAGCTCACAATGGAGTAATATGAGGTTTGGAGGAGAATCTTTCAACCAGAGGTTTGTTGAGGATACAACTGCCTGTGGTCATCGTGAAGGTTCTCACAGCATTGAGGAGCAATTTAGATGCACACAAATCATCAAAGAACAAAAGGTTGCAGGCTGGCTACTGGAAAATTGGATTGATACTTGATGGCTAACTGGGAAACGATGGGCCAAATATCGTACATGACATTATGACTCTCTTACTTTAAGGGCAGCTGAAGCAAAGCAAATCTCACTACACATGTTATGAAGGCAAGAGTTTCAGATTACATGATAATGTCCATGTGCTGATAAGTGGCAGAATGAGCAATGAGGACAAGGAATGTTGTTGGAGAGATTGAAGGGATATTGAATTCCAAGAATTATGTTGAGAGTGTGGATGAATGATCTGGAAAAGCCATGTTGACTAATTCATCAGTGAGCTAGTTAGCCCGGAGAAAGATGAGGAAGATTGTGAGATTGAATATCCTCCTGACGTGAGTGGTGAAATTGTGCAGGGGATTTCAAACGGAACATGACTGGAGATGACTGGAGATCAATGAGCCCAGAGGTGGATGTAGATCAGCAGCATCTGGCAACACCCCAGAATGAACACGAGAAACACAAGTATGATGATCAAAGAGAATTCAAAGCCCAGGAGAGCCAAGAGTCAGGAGTGTTCAATTGCCGTATGTACAGTAACATCGTGGATGATGCCGGGCTTGGCAGTGACCAAACAGGCGCTCGCAGAAGGGCGAACTTGCATGATTTATTTTATTTATAGTGGAAAGAAAGTCCAGGGCCATCAGGGCACATGTACGGTGGTGCTGGTGACCTCCCGGTAGCTCAGTCCTGGTCTTCGAAGCAGGAGGTGTGGCGATCACCTGCAGTTCACCCTTGCCTCGAGTGGAGACACTGGCTTTATTGTGGAGGCTCAGTATTTGCCTTGGTCTCAAGATTATCCTGGCGGCTCAGTCTTTACCTCTGTGTGAGGGCGCAGTCTGGGCAGGAAGAGGCACTGGTGTCTCAGGCTTACCCCGGCCACAGTCTTTACCTCAGGTAGAGGCACTGGCTGACTGTGGCTAGCACAGTTTATGGATTACCACCCATAGATGTGGAGGCAACTGGAGTAGAGGAGGGTTGTGGGGAAAAAGGATTTCTCCTTATGGGACATTGGACTGTCATGGAATTAAAAGGAAATGCATTCTGTGGCACAACCTGAATATAGTTGGCCTTGGTCTGATCAGAAGGATGCGGGGGCAGAATGGAGAGAGGCTACATAGGTCCTCCAGTCAAATGGGATTTTGTGGCTGTTACAGAGTGAAGACACAGATATGGAATGGGTCTGTGGGACTTGCCCAGCTGATGAGGATGTACCACGCACAGAATGGGGTCTGTGAATGGGAACGGAGGGGGAAGCACTGTGCCAATATCACATATCACAGCAGAAATGGCCAGTTCTGATACCAACAGAGAGTGCAAACTCCCTGGTTAGCTTGTGTTCAGAAGGCTGGAACACACACCCGGATGGAAGATGAGGTGTTCCTCGAGCTTGCATTGGACCTCGTGGTCAAGGGAGCAGGAGCCAGCATGGGGAGGTCAGGGAGGGATTGAAGAGTAACGAGGCAGACCACAAGAAGCTGAGAATCGCCCTGGGAACCGAAAGTTGCTGCTTGATCGTGATCACACAATCTGCGTCTGGTTTCCCCACTGTAGACATGGTCACTGAATGCTGAGCTCTAGGCTGGAACAAGCACAGGTGAATCACTGCTTCACTTGGACAAACTCTTTAGGTCCCTGGCTGATGGGGAAGAGTTGAGAGGACCAGGGATGTCCCACGCTCCCAGACACATTCCTTTGTCCTCTCACTCCCTGCCTCAGCTTCTCTGCAACACACTAATAATCGATTTGTTCTCTTTCCCAATTGTGAAAAAGGGTCTTTAGCTTGAAACATATCACTGAATGAATGAATGAATTAATTAATTGATTAATTAATTGGTTAATTAATTAATTAATTATACTTAATAGCCACGTGTACCTAGGTACGGTGAAAGGCTTTGTTTTGCACTGTTTTCCTCTCTCCACAGATGCTGCCTGGCCTGCTAAGTGCTTCAATCAGTTTTGGTTCCTACTGAAGAAGAATGGTTTGGGTGAAATTATATTTAGCAATTGTCTGTTGAAAAGTTTGTATATTTCCTTTCTAGTCTATTCAAGTTGAGTTTAATGTCAGATACTCAAGCACAGTAAGGTACAGATACAATTAAATTTTGATGACAGTAGCATCTCAGGCACATTGACTCAGATAACGCACCAAACTTAAATTAGACATAACTATACACGAATTACACAAATTCTGCAGGACAATGAAAAGTCAAAGACAAGACATTAGTGCAAACAAGTCCAAGGTAGTGCGTGGGGCGGTCACTAGCATTCCGTTGCTGAGGTAGGATTGGGGTTGTGCAGGTCGGTTCAAGAACCAGGTGGTTGTAGGAAAGTAGCTTTTCATGAACCTGGTGGAGTGGGACTTGAGGCATCTGTACCTCCTGCCCGACGGTGGAAATGAGAAGAGGGCAGAGCCCAGATGGTGGGGATCCTTGATGATAGATGCCACCTTCTTCAGTTCAGTTTCAGTTTAGTTTATTGGCACGCCTACTGAGGTACAGTGAAAAGCTTTTTGTTTGCCAGTTGAGGCAGTGGCTGGTGTAGATGCTTTCCAACGGTGGGGAAGGCTGAGCACATGATGGACTGGGCTGAGTCCACCACTCTCTGCAGCCTCTTGTGTCTCTGTGCATTAGAACCGCAACACCAGGCCATCTTTCAACCAGTCGGGATACATTCTACTGTCTGTAGATGTTTGTTTGAGTGATGGAGTGGTGATGTATTGGATCTTTTTAAACTTCTAAGGAAGTAGAGACACTGGTGCTCCTTCCTTGTATTTACATCTAAATGCAGGGCCCAGGACAGGCCACCTGACATATTCATGCTCCACCAACACCTCCACTGCCCACCCACCAATGGAAGCTGCCATGTGGTCCCCAGACCTGTCTTTACTGAAGCCACTCACCGGGGGTTCTATCTCTCTCCTGTACTCTGGCTCATCACCACCCATCTTCCGGCCAAATGCTGTGGTGTTGGCTGTGATTGTGAAGCACTGATGGGAGCTGAGATACTTTACAAAGTTGCTGTCTTTTAAATAAATTAACATTTGATTTTCGCAAACTCTTGACCTCAGGCTGTATTTGCACAGTGATGTGTTTGTGGAGAGGTCGTTCAACACCATTCTGGTCTGGAAACCCCACCTGATGCCTTTGTCTCTCCTTGAAACTCAATGTTTTTGCTAAAACAGCACAGATTAGAACATAGAAGAGTACAGCACGAGAACAGGCCCTTCAGCCCACGATGTCCTTTCTGAACATGATGCCAAATTAAACTTATCTCCTCTGCCTGCACATGATCCATATCCCTCCATCCCCTACATCTACATGAGCCTATCTATAAGCCTCTTACACACCACTATTGTATCTGCCTCCACCACCACCCCAGGAGCACATTCCAGGCCCCCACCACTCTCTGTGTAAAACAGCTTTGCCCCTCTCACTTTAAAGCCACAGCCTCCAGTATTTGACATTTCCACCCTGCGAAAAAAAGTCCTCATTGTCTACCCTATCTATGCCTCTCATCATTTTAATTACTTCAACCAGCCTCTGATACTCCATAGAAAAAAAGTAAGTTTGTCCAACCTCTCCTTGTACCTAATACCCTGTAATTGTGATAGATTCTGGACAGGTTCTGTCCCTCACCTTGTTTGTGTGGATAATTTGCGCGCAGGGTATTTACCAGCTGAGCCGCTGAGGAAAGTGACTATTCCAATTCCATGAAAGGCACAGTGATTGGGATAATCTCAACACCATGTCTAAATTTATGTTCATAAATTATAGGAGCAGAATTAGGACTTGCGGCCAATCAAGTCTACTCTGCCATTCAATCATGGCTGATCTATATCTTCCCCTCTCAACCCCATTCTCCTGCCTTCTCCCCTGATACCCTTAAGGGCCTGTCCCACTTACGTGTCCTTGGTACACAAATTACACGACCTCATGGTCGCGTTGAGCCGCGATGGTCCTGCGAAGGTCGGCGCGATTTCATGCGTCCGCACAGCCATCTGGAGCACGTGACTTCATTTGAAGATGGACACAAAGCTGGAGTAACTCAGCGGGACCGGCAGCATCTCTGGAGAGAAGGAATGGGTGACGTTTCGTGTCGAGACTCTTCTTCAGTCTGAAAGAAGGGTCTTGACCTGAAACGTCACCCAATCCTTTTCTCCAGAGATGCTGCCGGTCTCGCTGAGTTACTCCTGCATTTTGTGTCCATCTTCAATTTTCTTGGCCCCGCTCTGGGAGTAGAAGTGGGGGCGGATCCGGACCGCAACTGCCGTGAGCCCCGGGACGAGTTTGGCGATCGTTTGCCTGCTTCTGGAGGTGAGACGTTGCGTCGCGCCAGGGTCTTGGGCCTGTCCCATTTTGGCCGTCAGTTACGCGACAGGCCATTGGCGCAGGAAGATTTTGTTCATTACAAAGATTTTGGAGCCCCCAGCGATGTCGCGCACAACTACACACCCCTCCGCGCTTCTCAGTGGGACCAGCCCCGCGCGGCCATATGATGCCCATGCGCCTCAACGCGACCACGAGGTCGCATATTTTGCGTGCCAAGGACACGTAAGTGGAACAGGCCCTTTACTAATCAAAAATCAGTCAATGTCCACCTTAAAAATATATTCATTGACTTGGCCTCCACAGCTGTCTGTGGCAATTAATTCCACGTTGGTTTTACACTCTGCACAAGCTTCTCAGAACACTGTGCAATTCCACAGCTTGCAGGCTACGTTGCTTACATTTCCAATCTGCAATCCAAGATCGCATTGTAACAAATAATTTTACTTCGGAGTCACGTGAGTGACTACGTGAAGAAGACCCGCCAGGCGCATGCCCGTCATTACGTCCGTGCATGTCGCACTGAACGGGCCGGAGGGCGCAGCTCCACCAGCGGGTAAGTAGGAACTTCTATGGTAAGTGTTTTTACAAACTTTCCTTAGAAGTATTTCCACTCCGTAAAGCTGGCTCGAGCAGTCAGTAGGAGTGGGCAGTTGGAGCTGTCATTTCGGAAGATCCGTTTTAGCGAGCACAAGAGCCACGCTCCGGGTGTCTCGGAAATGGCACTGAGTTGCTATTCCGGAGGGGACTGGTGAGTCAATGGAACAATCCCTTCCCAGCAGTATCAATTATGTACTATCTCACCAGCTCCAGCAAGATATGATGCAAGCGACTGCAAACAAATATGAGACACCTGTTTAATGTGCATTACTGAAAGTGCCTATGGTGACCCAGGTTCTGGGCACCCATGAGTCCTTCTTTGACGGGACAGGAGGTTCGGTGTTAACATGTCCTCCAACTGATGGCTGCAGCAATTACTGCATTTGGCACTATGGTCCAAGGGACAATCATTCCTCAAACTCGCACAGATATGTTGGGTATTTTATGCAATGCATTTTTCAGGAAATTGCATCAGGGAATATCGCCATCAGGCCAACACTAAACCAAAAATTTGCTACTCTATGTAGGGCGACTGCTGTACAAACGCCTGAAATATGGTTTGGAACGGACCTTGTCATGAACATTCGTGAAATTCATGATGAGGCCAAAGCAATTGGCTTCATGTAGTCAAGCATTTTGAGGCCACCTATTCGCAACCCTGGGTTAATACTGCAAGTCAGATCCAGGGGCTGAGTTCAGCAGGGGCAGGCCAGTGGGGCAACGAGGGTACCCACTGAGGGACCGGCTACAATCCCAATATGAGTAGACAACACCTTTACAGGTCAACTGTAGAGGTACAGGGACTTTTCTTAACGATAAAGTTCTGGTGGCTAATCTCCTTTTGGAGGTTGATTACAAATGTTTTCTAATGAATGATGCTGTATAATGTATGCTATGTTTATACTAAATACTGTCTCAAATCTCCCATTGAGTTTATCTCAGGGATGGATCCACCTCAACAGCACAAGCCTAATAAAATGTGGGTGTTTTCTGCACCAGAGCCTGAACATATAGATAATGGTCATTGATAAAGCCATTAATTATCCTCCACAATTGTTTCTAATATTTCACCAGATCTCAAAAAGATGGGTGTTGTAGAGTAATTTTCGTCCTCAATTACTTAAATTCGTTGCTGCTTAACACCTGCTATCACAGGGCTGTTATGTGGTAACTATTTGTTTGCAACTTGTGTATTATTCACTGCCAATTCATGCTCATTATCGCAGGTACTTGAAATTTAATTGGATGGCACAGTTGTGGCAAAACAAAGCATTGTCTCCTGGATTAAGTTCAGCACCCAGGCTATTTATTAAATTGTTAAAACCTGTGCTGGGGCTATTCAGCCCATCATCACGTTGTAATGGGTTATTTAGCTGATATCTTAATTATCAGCAACACTAATGAGTCAGTTGAAGAATCGGTGCTTGAGTCATTAGGGGTTGCTCCATCCAACTAAGTTCAAGTTACAGCCAACCCAAAATATTAAGTATTTGGGGTTTCTTATTAATTCCGTTGCTATAACAGTAACATTACCAACAGCCAAGTTTGTTGATGATGATGATGTCTGTACTTGCCTCCCACAAATCTTTATCCCTCCATCCAAGAAGACGCTAAGGTCATTGGTAAATGGGGATCAGGTTCCTGCAGTACATTCGGGCCTTTGCATTATCAACATTTGCAGAGAGCACGTGAACTAGCACTAAAATCGAATGCAGGCCATTTTCATCGGTTAGCCGGTGCATTGTTAATGTTAATCTAGCTACCAATAACATTTTGGGTACTAGACCCTTCTCTAAATCTTCCAGACTGATGTCAGTGCTCTCCGATGGGGGGGGGGGGGGGGGGGGGGGGGGGGGGGCTATGGACACCGAGTCTAGCTGTGGGGGTCACTGGCATGAACAAGAAGGGTTGATTCGCCTCACACATGGGATAAATTCTTTCGCATTCTTGGGGGCATTTTATGGGTAAAGGCATATTGCTCCTCAATGAAGGATTTCCACATTCAACTTCAGATTGATAACACCACAGCAGTGCAATATATTAATCATATGGGAGGAGCACGATCATTATCATGTGTTAACTGGGTACCGTCATGTGCTATTGGGGTATGTCAAGGCATATCTGCGTTTCAGCCATTTATTCACCCACCTATAGCTAATGTGGTGGCCGACCATAGGTGTTTGGGTTGCCAGCCATTGATCTGTTCCATCCAGATTACATCACCAGTTGCCTAAATATGTTTCATGGGAGCCAGATCCAGGTGCAGTTGCCGTGGATGCAGTCTCGTTACATTGGGGGCAATTTCTCGATTTTCTCATCCTGAACTGTCTCACAATAGAGCGAGTCTCCGCCACAGGTGTTTTGGTGGTCCCAGATTGCCCAACACAACCATGGTTCCCCTTCATGTTTTCAATGATGGTTCAGTCATTCATGATGATTCCCAGCTGCAGTAATTTCTTGGTGCATCCGGTTACAGGAGAAAGTCACCCTTTACATGACCGTATTAATTGTTGGTCTGCAGGTTCTGACCAGACAATTCCAAGGACTTGGATTGTTGAACGTCACCTTGATTCATGGTGGTTCTCACTGCAGCTTGGCGAAAAAGCACTCAAAACACACTATATGGTTCACATAAAGAAATGGGAACTGTTTCTGTGTACAATCCAATATGTCTTATCATAATGCAAGCATATGTGATGTGTTGGAGTTCCTTGCTAAGTTGCATTTTGATGAGCACCTGCGTTATAGTGACATTACCAGCGCTCGGAGTGCGTTGTCCTCTTATTGGATGCAGTCTTCAGAACAACATCCTCTAGGGTCTCATCCGTTAGTATCCCGATTTATGAGGAATTTTAATAAAAATCCTCCGAAACCTCGCTATACAGAAATCTGGGGCATCACTCCTGTTCTCACAATGCTTCAGCAATGGGCTCCAATTACTTCATTATATATGCAGAGATTAACTCTTGCTGTGGTTATGCTAATAGCGCTGGTTTCAGCACAACATGTACAAACATTACAATTATTATGGATACCTTGTATGCATTTGTCTGTCAATGACATTAACTTCTATGTTTATGATTTAATCAAACAAAGCAGGCCCGGTCTGGCTGGAATCAAGGTGACGTTTAAAGCCTATCTTGTTGACCAAATGTTATATGTAGTTACGCCATATAACTTAAGCCAATATATTAAGATAACAAGGAGTCTCAGAGGTTCTGAGACAGGACTGATCATTAGTCACAAAAAGACATATACAAGAGTGTCAGCACAAACTATTTCTACATGCTTGAAACAGGTTTTCAATTATGCTGGAGTCGACATTCCTGTCTTTAACTTTCACTCCACCAGGCGGATCAACCTCCGCAGCGAAGGCTCAGGACGTGCCGCTAGACCAAATCTTCGAGGCCGCAGGATGGTCTAGAGAAGCAACATTTTCTCAATTTTCTGTCAAACCTGTACAGACCGTGCCACGGTTTGGGCATGCTGTTTTGGGTCACATTTAATTCATTTGCTTTGTTTTCTATCATTGTTTGTAATTTTCCCTGAGACAGAGGGGTTATTCCTGGCTTTAGTATTATTAACAATAGTTATTGAATAATTCGAAGCAATGTTCAATATATTATTTATTCCCTACTGTGTCAACCGAAGCAGATTGTCGGATGGTGTGCATCGACGGCATGAAAATACAGAGCTTTGAAATCTTCACGTAGTCACTCACGTGACTCCAAAGTAAAATAGTAAGATTAAACGAGAACTTACAAGTTCGAAGTTTGATCCTTATTTTATGAGGAGTGACGTTGAGGGATTATGTGCCCTCCGCTCCCACCCTCATAATCTAAGAGATCATCTGGTAGTTCTAGTCTTCTACGAGCCTTACTATGTTACTTCGGCTATTGGTTTTCTGTGTTTTCACGCCGCTGCTTTGAAGCATGACGCGCATGCACCTGGCGGGTCTTTTTCACGTAATCCCTCAACGTAAATTCTCATAAAATAAGGATCAAACTTCGAACTGGTAAGTTCTCATTTAATCTTACTATTTCTAACGAGTTCCAAGAAAGCCTGAAGAAAGCTGATAGCATTTGAAAGGGACAGGTATAGATTTCACACCATTACAGTCTGGGATAATTGAGCTCATATTTTATCATTATCTCTCTCTCTCTCTACGATTCCAGAAGATAATTAAGAATTCAAACTAATAACAAGGGAACTTTATGAGACAGAATCAGAGCTTAAGGTGCAGGGCAGCGTTCTTCATTGTGGTTTTCTGCACAAAAGCAGACTGTTCCAAATTAAGCAATGTTTAGTTTAGTTTATTGGCACAGTACCGAGGTTCAGTGAAAAGCTTGTTTTACAGTGAAAAGCTTGCATGCTATCAGTGGAAACATTACATGATTACAATCAAGTCACCCACAATGTACAGATACATGAGAAAGGGAATAATGTTTAGTGCGAGATAAAGTCTAGTAAAGTCTGATTAAAGATAGTCCGAGGATCACCAATGAGGTAGATGGTAGATACTTTTGCATATGGACTCATTTGGCTGTTTCTATGCATCCTGTACTTAATCAGGGATTGTGTTTATTATGTATGGCAATATTCTTACTGATCTGCATGCAAACCAAAAATAATTTCACTGTACCTTGGTCATTTGTAAAGAGGAGATATCACTAAAGCCCCTGTCCCACTTTCACGACCTAATTTACGACCTCTGCCGAGTTTGCCCTTGACTCATGCTCGCAAAATGGTCGCCACGAGGTCGTAGGAGGTAGTAGGACGCTCTTCCTCATGCTCGTGAGTGGTCTCCGCGTACTCGTGGCCTCAAGTTGGTCGTGGGTTTATTCCAGCCTGATAAAAAATGTCCACGAGTAAAAAAAAGGTCAGCATGGAAACAATTAATGCTTTTTACTCGTTGGTAGGTCGTAGGTAGGTCCGCCTCTAGTGGCCAAGTGACCATCTGTAACTTCGTCTTCAGTTACTGCTACTAAACTAAACCTGCTCTCTGGGCATTTGGCTTCTAATCATGGTCTAATTCTTCCTTTCCTGGTCGTCCTACTCCTTTGCGTCAGTTGTTGTGATCTTTGTCCTGCTGAGACCTCCAAGGGCAGCAAAATGTCTCCTATTCCTTTTCTCCAGAAATACTATCTGTTCCGCTGAATTATTCTAACATTTTGTGTCTATCTTCTGTGCTAACCAGCATCTGCAGTTCCCTCCTACACATGGTGTAAATGGTGTTTTCTAAACTCGTGGTCAAGGGCAAACTCGAGTCAAGGGCAAACACGGTAGAGCTCGCAAATTAGGTCGTGAAAGTGGGATGCGGGCTTTAGTTATATCTCCTCTTTAAAAATGACCAAGGTACAGTGAAATGATTTTTGTTTTGCATGCAGATCAGTAAGAATATTGCCATACGGACAGAGTGCAGAAAATCCTCAAGGGCGAAGGTGAACAGACGGAAGTTGTAGTGCATGTGGGTACAAATGATGTCGGAAAGAAGGGGATGAATATTCTGAAGCATGACTTTAGAGAGCTCGGAAAAGTGCTGAAAAGCAGGACCTCCAGGGTGGTTATCTCTGGTTTGCTTCCAGTTCCTCGTGCTGGCAAGAGCAGGAACAGGGGGATACAGGACCTGAATGTGTGTCTGAGGAACTGGTGCAGGGGGCAGGGATTTAGAATCTTAGACCACTGGGATCTGTTTTGGAGTAAGGGGGAACTGTACAAAAGGGACGGATTGCACCTTATGGCACGAGGGGGTCCGGCATTCTGGCAGGCAGGTTTGCCGCTGCTACACAGGTGGGTTTTGAACTAATATGGGGGGGGCGGGGGGGGGGGGTGATGGGAGGGGGGGGGGGGGGGGGGGGGGTTGAGGGGGTGTGTCAAATGGGATAGTCATGGACGGAGTTAAAGGGAAAGGGAGTAAAGGGATAATTAATGACCCCAGAATTAACGAGTAAGAAAGCTCACAAAGGGATAGGAGAGTATGGCCAAGTGTAATAGGGATCGATGTGAAAGGTGAGATGCGTAAGGAATTAAAACTATTGTATTTGAATGCGCAAAGTATAAGAAGTAAAGTAGTTGAGCTTGAGGCTCAGTTAGAGGTTGGTAGATATGACATGGTGGGGATTACTGAGACGTGGCTGCAGGAGGATCGGGCCTGGGAACTTAATATTCAGGGTTATACATCCTATAAAAAGGACAGGCAGATGGGCAGAGGAGGCAGGTAGCTCTGCTGGTGAGGGATGGAATTCAGTCCCTTGCGATGAAAGACATAGGGACTGACAAGGTAGAGTCACTGTGGGTTGAGTTGAGGAATTACAAAGGCAAGAAGACACTAATTGGTGTTATTTACAGACCCCAAAATAGTAGCCCAGATGTAGGATGTAAGTCGCAGCAGGAATTAAAACTGGCATGTAACAAAGGTAATGCCACTGTGGTGATGGGGGATTTCAATATGCAGGTAGACTGGGAAAATCAGGTTGGTTCAGGACCCCAAGAAAGCGAGTTTGTAGAGTCCCTCCGAGATGGATTCTTAGAGCAGCTTGTAATGCAGCCAACCAGAGAAAAAGCAATACTGGATTTAGTGTTGTCCAATGAACCAGATTTGAATTCGAGGTAAAGGAACCGCTTGGAGGTAGCGATCATAATATGATTAGTTTTAATCTGCAATTTGAGAAGGAGAAGGTTAAATCGGAACTGTCAGTGATGCAGTTGAACAAAGGGGACTATGAAGGTATGAGAGAGGAGCTGGCCAAGGTAGACTGGAAAGGGATCCTAGCAGGAATTACAGTGAACACAATGGCAGATGCTGCCTGACCTACTAAGTGCTTCCACCACTTTTTGTTTTCATTACAGATTTCGAGCTACTGCAGTTTTTTAGTTTTTTGAAGTGAGTTGCTAAGTTTTATATGCAAAGGGTAAAGGGAACAAAGGTAATGCAATGATTCCAAAGCTAAGGGAGAACATTGGCACCTTTACCTTCAGAATATGTTAAAGTTAGAGAGAACTTATTAACATCATCCCATTGCTCATGTTACAGGGAGGGACCCACGGAACAGGGGATTTTCACAAAATAGGATCCATGAAAATATAACAGAAAACAGAAGGATCTCGACACGAAACGTCACCCATCCCTTCTCTCCAGAGATGCATCCTGTCCCATTGAGTTACAGTATTAGGTGTCTATCTACAGAAATTTGTCATTTCCATAACAACTTTCACAACCATGCAGCTGAAGGAAGCTTTGTTTTGTGATTTGTAGTGCGGGAAATATAGGCACCAAAGTTCATAAGTTACAAGAGCAGAATTAGGACATTCGGCCCATCAAGTCTACTCCGCCATTCAATCATGGCTGATCTATCTTTCCCTCTCAACCCCATTCTCCTGCCACCTGCAAAGTGCACCCAATGAATGTGAGAATATAGAAACAAAGAACTGCAGATGCTGGTTAATTCACAAAAGGACACAAAATGCTGGAGTACCTCGGCGGACCAGGCAGCATCTCTGGAGAACATGGGTAGGTGACGTTGCAGGTCGGGACCCTTCTTCAGACCTTCTTCAGTCGGGAAGCGAGAATAATCTGATTTCCAACTGGTATTCAAGCAAATCTGGACAGAGCACAGCATCTCCACGGGCCAGGGAATTGGTAACTTGCTGGAAACTGGATGGGAAGTTATAAAGACACAAGAGACAGTGGATGCTGGAGGAACTCAGTGGGTCAGGCAGCATCTGTTGAGGGAATGAACAGACTACATTTCCGGTCGGGACCCTTCTTTAGAAGTTGTAAACATTCTCCAACCACTGCCTTTGGGACACCCAGACAGTGTGGATGCAAACGCTACAGTTAAAGGTAATGTGAAGGTCATGTAGAGGATTAGAATTAGCTGAGATATTACTGTATTGTTCATAACAACATTGCACATGAACTGCATTCAGGAGTGGCAGTGCTGGAAACACAATAATAAGATTCAAATCAGCGTGTTCCTTAGCACACTTAAACATGCTTGGTAAGCTGCTGTTTGCAATTTAAATCAATTTACACTGTGTATATATTCTGTCAAAACCAATTAATTGTCTGCATCTGTTTTGGGTCTTCACAACATAAATGCAAGCAGTAGGAAGGACAATATTAATGAACCTGAGGTTAATTTGGTTTCTATTTCCACTGAAGGTACCGAGGCTGATAGATCTTTGCTTAAGAATCATTGTTATTCAAACCTGAATCACTTGTTTTTAATAGCACAACTATGCAATCTAAACATTCCATTTAACTTGTCAGGTTTGTTTCTTTCATAGATGAGTTGAACGACTTGTCCAGTCAAGGACTCTATTCATTATGTGCAGCGGAGGTAAGTGAATCTGACGGGAGTCCCCACCCACTGTAACGACACATCAGAAACCTAGGGGCAGGTTTCAGCAAGATTTCCAGCTATTCAAAGCAATGGCCCTCTGCACACATGAATGCCCAGCCAAGCCCTCTGGTCTGAAGGAGGGTCTCGACCCGAAACGTCACCCATTCTTTCTCTCCAGAGATGCTACCTGTCCCGCTGAGTTACTCCAGCATTTTGGGTCTATCCCCAATAACTGCTACAGCAGGTAAGGAAACTGCTCTTCAGACATGCCCCTTTCCCCATATTCCGAGAACAAAGGTGAATCTCCAAAATTTCAATCACGTCTAAACTCATGAGGGGAATAGAAAGCATGAGTGCACAGAATGTTTTTTCGTGGAAAGGGGTAGTCAAACATACAAGGTGAAATTTTACCATGTGATAATCTGTTTAGAACATTGCTACACAAACCCTTTGCCAAGACCCCTGTTCTGAGAGCCAATTTTGGCATGGACTTCCAATGATGGCAGAGGAGGTTGAACAAGCATATCTTTACTAGGGATGGAGGATAGAATAGTGGCTGAGGGAGCCCTGGAACCAAGGCTTCCACCAGCAATCCAGCAGGTGTGCTGAGTAGAGTAACATTTACGTGAGTGGCTGTAAATGCTCTCCCGTGACGGAGATGAAACCTGGGCAAAAGTTCAACCTGGTCTTACACAACATCATCGTGATGGGTTTGTTTTGGTTTCATACAGTTTCCAGCATTGGGAATGTTGGCCCAAATGCAGTGACTTCATTTCACCACAATTATGTACTGGAATGTTTTACTCATCATGCATTGGCTGTTGAATAACAGAGAAGGGACAGGGCCAAATCTTATTAGCATGCCTGTCAAAACTACAACCGTTTCTTTGAATTATGGCATGGAGTTGACAAACATAAAAACGCTGGCGTAGATCCTGCAGAATACAAGCAACTGTTGTGGAAGTGGGAAGATGAACATTGCCAGAGAATATGGGCATGTTGGGGAAATGTCAACACCTCCAAAGGCATTGGATAGGAAAGGAAAGTTGGAGAATGAACAGCCAATTACAAGAATGAATGGATCGAGGATGGATTTACTGAGCTAGGGAAAGATGCTGTTATAGATATGTGCAGGATATTGGGTGGACTCCTCTGTGAGACTCTATGGAATCATGTAAGGAGATAGTCAACCCTTTCCAAATGATTTATGAAGATAACCCAGAAGACTAGTACCTACATTCAGGTATTTTGTGCAGCGTGTGTGTCTGGATATTTTCACCAAAGATGTTTTACTTCACATCACCTGAAACTTGAAGTCAGTGTACAGAATGACTGGATAGTTGACGTTTCAGGTCGCGACCCTTCTTCAGACTTAAAGTAGTGGGTGCGGGCCATTCTGACCCTTCCCAGGTCACACATCCTACTTTAAGACTGAAGAAGGGTCCCAGCCCCAATGTCACAGGGGTGGCACATCTGCTGCCTCACTAGGTAGAAACCTGGGGTCGATCCTGACGACGGGTGCTGTCTGTACAAAGTTTGTACATTCTCCCTGTGACTGCGTGGGTTTTCCCTGGGTGCTCCAGTTTCCTCCCACACTCCAAAGACATACAGATTTGTAGGTTAATTGGCTTTGGGAAAAATAGTAAATTCACAAGTTCACAAGTTATAGGAGTAGAATCAATCCAGTCAGCCCATCGAGTCTACTCCGCCATTCAATCAAGGCTGATTTCTGTCTCCTAATCCCATTTCCTGCCTTCTCCCCATTACCCTTGACACCCATTCTAACCAAGAATTTGTCTATCTCTGCCTTAAAAGTATCCACTGACTTGGCCTCCACATACCTCTGTTCCACAAATTATCTACCCTCTGACTGAAGAAGCTCTTCCCACCCACAATTGTTCATTGTTGGCTGTGGGATAGGTGATAATGAGTTAATACAGAAAGTGGATCTCAACAGGACGACTAGGATGGGGGAGGGACGGAGAGAGGGGTTGCAAGGGTTACTTGAAGTTAAAGAAATCAATGCTTGTATATTCAGAACCTCCTCATCTGTCAAATAAAATGGAGCATTTAACTCAGAGATAAGTGGC
The DNA here is from genome assembly GCA_035221665.1 of Okamejei kenojei. Taxonomy (NCBI): domain Eukaryota; kingdom Metazoa; phylum Chordata; class Chondrichthyes; order Rajiformes; family Rajidae; genus Okamejei; species Okamejei kenojei. The sequence goes on from CM069151.1 coordinate 15,164,061, forward strand.
TTATGGGTACGTTACATACAGTTCAAATATGTAATCTAATATAAATGTAATCAGCAATAACATTTTAATTTGTTATCTGAAAGCTAAAAAAAAAGGTTCCTCCTCACCTCCTTTCTAAAAGAGCGCCCTTTAATTCTGATGTGGAGGATAGTGTTAGTGTGGGGGTGTCCGCTGATTGTCACGGACTTGGTGGGCTCTAAAGTCTAAAGTCGCTAACGTCACCACACTTGTCCAAAGATACTGCCCAAATCACTGAGTTACTCCAGCACTTGGTGTCTATCTTCGATATAAAGCAGCATCTGCTGTTCTTTGTTTCTACAGAAAGACCAAAGCTGGCATACTCTGTTGATTCTGCCAACATCTGACAATGAAAGCAAAATAATTATATTTGAGACTGCAATCAGAATTCTCAGAAAAGAGTTCTTCAACTTTGCTTTTTCTATCTCAAATGAAGACACATGTTATTTGTTTCAAAGGATGCAGCTGTATGTGAGGCACAATTTGGTGAGGCTGGTGGGAGCGCTCGAGAGTCACAGGGCAGTAGACATACTGTAGCAAGCGTGGTTCCCTTCCCAACCGGGCATCAACACATGAGGTAATAAGCAGCTTCCATTATTTCCACCAAGGTTTTGATTAATGTGTGGGAAGGAACTGCAGATGCTGGTTTAAACCAAAGATAGACACAAAATGCTGGAGCAACTCAGCGGGATAGGCAACATCTCTGAAGACCCGTTTCGGGTCGAGTCTGAAGAAGGGTCTTGACCCGAAACATCATCCATTTCTTCTCTCCAGAGATGCTGCCTGCCCCGCTGAGTTACTCCAGCATTTTGTGTCTGACTAAGGTTTTGATTAAACTGCAGGAGAGAACAAGTAAAATATTACCCCACTGGGAAGTCGTGGAGTGTTCTGCCATTGGAATGCCTGGCTTCTCTCACCATTTAGACACTGCGGTAGAACAGCTGAGCACGATGGGTGTGGGTCGGATAGATCTTCAATGGCCCTCAGGGGCCAGAGACAACTGTTGAATGTCTGGCAACCATGACTACTATGACCAGTTCTGACTATGACATCCGCTGGGAAAAGATGTGGATGCAATAGCAGGAAATAAAAGAGTAAACAAGTAAATGCAGATGCTGGAAATTAAAATTAAAAGCAGAGGAAGTGAAATACTCAGCAGGTCAGGTGACAGCTGTGGAGAGAGAAACAGACATGATCTCAGGTCGGAGACCCTATGTCAAATTTGGGAAAAGGATGAACTAACTTGGTTTTGTTCTCTCTCTCTCTCACTCTGACCTCAGCTCTAAGGGATATGGAATGCCGGATGATCAGCCATGATCAACCATGATCACATTGAATGGCGGTGCTGGCTCAAAGGGTCGAATGGTCCTCTCCTGCACCTATTGTCTATGCATCTATGTCTATGTATCAAGCTCTTCCAAATGACACATTGACTGTTTTCTCCCTTTCCACAGATGCTGCCCGACCTGCTGAGGCTGGTTTTCTGTGGAATGTAAGCCCCCTGCCTAAAGCTGAAGTTGATTGCACTTCATCTGGAGTGGACTATTTCATCAAAGAAGAACAAGAACACCGTGGTGAGGATTTATCAGCCCTTCACTTTGACCTTTAGTTTAGTTTAGTTTAGCTTAGCTTGATTTAGTTTAGAGATACAACATGGAAACAGGCCCTTCGGCCCACCGAGTCTGTGCTGACCAGTGATCACCTGTTCACACTAATTCTATGTTATCTCACTTTCTCATCCACTCAGTACACACGAAGGACAATTTTCAGGTGCCAATTAACCGGCAAACTTGTATGTCTTTGGAAGAAGGGAGGAGACCGGAGCACCTGGTGAAAACCCACAAGGTCACAGGGAGAAGGTACAAATTCCATACAGACAGCACCCGAGGTCAGGATCAAACCTGGGTCTCTGGTGCTGCAGTAAGGCAGTAACTCTACCACTATCCCACTGTGCTGCCCTTGTTGGCAATAGTGACAGCGTTGATCACAAATGCACCCCTCAAGTACATATCAGCAGAAAGTAGCAAGTCTAAATAAAATAATGTGAAGAGTTCAATAATAAGTTAGGCAGTACGGTGAAATGGGTTTTCTCCTGATTTATTAGCACTGGGCAAGAGCCAAACCACATTTATATTACTTAAAATAAGTCAGCAATCAGTTGGTGAAATGTGTTGGGTCAGGTTACACTACATGGTGTGATAGAACATGCCATAACTGGAAAACGAAACTCATTTTGCACATTGCAACAACATATAGCAAATGGAATGGGTAATGTAGACCCAGTAACCTTTGCTAAGTAATTAGATGGTAGTTAGCAAGTAGTCAGTATTTTGGCATGCTACATGAGAACTGCATACAATACCCATGCCAATAGTTCAAGAGTGCTTTATTTGTCACATATGCAACTGCACAGTGAAATTATTTTTGCATATATTGCACCTGCGGGCGCCGCCATTATTGGTGCCATTATTCAAAGTCCAAAGTCCGGTCGGTCCATCTTTGTGGCCTGGGGGATTTCCTGCAGCCGACCTTGAAGGCGCTGGAGGCATTACCCTAGTTCACCCTCCCACCGTTCTTTGCTCCTCACATCTGATGTCTCCGGAGGAGAGGGGATAGAGCTGCTTCCCCCCAAGCTCGTGACGCCAGTTCAATCCTGACCACTGGTGTGAAGCTTGCACACTCTCTCCATGCCCACGTGGGAGTGCCCTGCAACCCAGGCATGTGGGTTGACGGACTAATTGACTTCTGTAGATTACCCTAGTGCGTAGTTAATGATACAATCTGGGGTGAGTTGATGGGAATGTGCGGAGAATAATATGGGATCAGCGTACAATTAGTATAAACTAGACTAAGTGCAGACCTGTTGGGTCTGCTCCCCCAACGCAATATTCCACCACTCACGCATAGCCCCCAACTGCGCAGAGGCGGCTCATTTCCCATCATCCCCAGCACACCCGCCCCCTCCTCTTCACCCTCCCTCTTCTTTTCCCTGTCCTCCTTCCCTCTCCCAATCCCTCCCTCACCTCTCCCTCCTTTCCCCTACCCTCAGTCACTCCTTCCCTCCCTTCATAAAAAGCAGCATCTGCAGTTCCTTCCTCCACAGACCATTCGTTGTTAGCTGTAGTTTAGATACCGTTGTCTTGAAGATTGGACCAGTTTGCATCGTGTGTGTGTGTGAGTTACTCAAACTCCGCGCAAACTGCTCAGCCACCCTGCAACCCAACTCTCCCTCCCTTCCTCTGCCCACTCCGGCTCAGCCACTGCTCAGCCCGTCCCCGTCCTGTCCGACCGGCCACTGCTGCCACTCGGCCCGTCCCTGCCCTGCCGGTCTGCCCGCTGCTGCCGCTCGGCCCGACCCCTCCCTGCCCACCCGCCTACCTGCCTGCCTGCTTGCTGCGCTGCCGGGCCGCTGGGGAGGATGGAGTCAGTGTTCGTCACCGTGGGCACCATGTGTTTCAATGAGCTAGTGGAGAAGATCTCCTCCGAGATGGCCATGAGGGTGAGTTACAGCAGAACAGGCGGCGGCCACAGGGGAGGAGATGGACGGTCGCAGCCATTCACCCGGGAGGACGGGTAGACGGGACCCCCATCGCCATAGAGGGTGGGCGGGCGACAGGGGTGAGCGAGGGGGAGAGAGAGAGAGAGATGGATCCAGGGTCTCCACTGAAACCCCTGTCAACCCCCCCCGGTCCCCCAGGGCCGCCACCAGTGGTGGGGGTGACGGTAGACAAGTTGCTGTGAGGAGGGGAGAGAGGTGTTCGTGAGTGAGGCGGGAGAGGCAGCGGTGCAGGAAGGGGCGTCGCCATCCTGGCCATGGCAGTGACTGACAGGAGAGGAGACCAATCTGCGTGGCGCTGTCTGACAGGAATAGAGACAAATCTGCGCATGTGAGGTTTTTAAGATTTTTAAACCTTAATAACTTTAAAAATATATCATCGAGCAGAACAAAACTTGTTGCAGCACGTAAGGTGGCGAAAAATCATAGCGCCATCGTGTACCATTTTTGCGCAAATAGAAAAACCACGCAAACCGGAAGAGCACAAGGTCAGAGTTTTAGTTATGTATTGATAGATAGATTTGGTTAATGGCTAGCATGGACTTGATTGGCTGAAGGGCCTGTTTACGCAATGTAAGACCCTGACACTATGAACCAGATGCTAAATTACCATGGCACATTCTTGTCACCTGTATTAACAAAATAGTAGGGACCTGGTGTGATATGTTTAATTGCTCAGTAAAAAGCAAGTGGTTTGTTTGGAATGCATACTTGTTCCAATATTGTGGAATGTCTTTATAAGAACTTGTTTATTATAAATGGTGATAAAAAAAATGCAGGGAATGCTTCAAGTGCCTCACTGAAGGAATCCTAGCCTGATGGAGATGTGTCTTTTTTAAATAAGAAGTTAAGCTGAGATCAGTTAGATACTCAACCTTCCACGCTCCATTTGAGGGAGGGAGATGGTAAGAACATTGTTTTGTCCTCCAGCCCCTCAAAGTAGTTTAATGGGGAGTCACCGCAGTTTGTAATATTGTTGTGGTTTGTGATTTAGTTTTAATTATAGAGATACAGCACAGAAACAGGCCCTTCGGCCCACTGAGTCCACACCGACCAGCGATCCCCGCTCATTAACATTACCCGACACACATTAGGGACAATTTTACATTTATACCAAGCCAATTAACCCACAAACTTGTACGTCCAAAGAGTGTGGGAGGAAACCGAAGATCTCAGAGAAAACCCAAGCAGGTCACGGGGAGAACGCACAAACTCCTTACAGACAGAATCCGTAGTCGGGTTCGAATCCGGGTCTCTGGCGCTGTAAGTCAGCAACTCTACCGCTGCTCCACCATGCCGCCCTATTGTGATATTGTTGCGGCTTGTGTGTTGGTGCTGGAATTTAACATCTCATCACCAACACACCATCCCATCACTCACCCTCATCACCATTGCCACTGCTCCCCCCCCACCATCCTCAGTCATTCACTGGTAATGTTGCATGCACTGACAATTGTTAACCCTTGTTCATTTACAGTTAATGTAAACTGAGGCGCACTGTGATCCTATTGAAAGCCGAAAATATTTCCAAAGACTGAAGCAGGACCATTCAGAACTTCCAGGGCTGTCTACTTCTTAACAAGATCACATTGCCATCGCCCAATTCTTCCTCACCATTCTCCCAATTCTTGTGTACTGCCCAGGTGAGGTCTGCTGTATGATTTTACCGGGTTCTATGCAAAGCAAAGCATTTCAATGTTCCCCGGTACATGTGACAATAAAGTATGACTGAATTATTGAATTGAACCCTTTCCTCTAATCCAGTCCTTTCAGTGTTTCTGCCTTTCCCTGATTTACTTCCTTCTATCCCTCTTATTCCCGACTTACCTCATTTTCCTTCCCCCATACCCATTCCTGCTAATCACCCACACTGTGATTCAACTGCCCTTCATCTTTTTTTTCTTGACCCATTGATCAAGGCTGCTCTTTCACCATTCTGAAGCTGAGACAACCATGTTATCAGGATATGCACCCTTGCCCGAAGGCACATTCAGTTACTTTTGTCATTGAGATTCAATCATATTTTTGGTGGCTTTCTGTCAATCATATAATTGTTTTCTGTTAATTATATGAACAAAAGATCATTGTGGCATATCTTGGAGTGTAATCAACACAAGATTATGTTTTAGGGTTGCCAGCTCCATGACAAGATGGCAAGTGAAAGTCCAACAAGAAGCTGTATTGTCTGGGCCAAAGGATAGATTCTTCCAAATCATCCATGCCCATTGACAGCTCAGTGTCAAGAGGCACAGAAATATACATAAGGCTAATTAGTCGCATTTTTTGCTTCATTTCCATCATTAACAATAACGAGTTGCCCAAGGCACTCGTGTGGTGGAGACTGAATGGAACTGAAAGTCACGCACATTATCAAACAACAATGCGACCGTCATTTAAGAGTCTTCAGCGTCATTTCTAGCTGTGGGCTGCCGCACACTGCTTATGGATATGAGCGAGCTTTAAAGAGTGTAGCGATTCTTCACAATGTCATGTGCATAACCTTGAAAATAGCCCCGGAGAAATGCACTGGTGAAAATGTCAAGCGGCGAGTCTATTCAACCCAACGGACCTCAAATCTGCCTTCATTTAACCAAACTAAAAGGAATGAAAGCATACGATGATGTCTGACATCAAACATTTGAACGTTTGTGTCAACAAACATACAGACAAGGAAGAAACACATGTGTGTGAGGAGGAGTGGAACTCTTCCTGATTTTTCTGAATTTTAACTAACGCTTAGCCATTCACAGTAACAACTAGATTTAGTTTTAGCGATATAGTGCAGAAACAGGTCGTTCGGCCCACAGAGTCCATGCCGACCAATGATCCCCGCACACCAACACTATCCTACACACACTTGGGGCAATTTGCTATTTTTACCGAAGCCAATTAAACTTCAAACCTGTATGTCTTTGGCGTGTGGGAGGAAACCTGAGCACCCGGAGCAAACCCATGCAGGTCACAGGGAGAATGTACAAACTCCATACAGTCAGCTCCTGGAGTCAGGATCGAACCCTCATGATCGGGTCTCTGGAACTGTAAGGCAGCAGCTCTACCGCTGCACCACTGTGCCACCCTCTGCATCCACAGCAACTCTGTGTAGGAAGGAACTGTAGATGCCAGTTTACACCAAAGATAGATACAAAATGCTGGAGAAACTCAGCATCTCTGGAGAAAAGGAATAGGTGAAGCTTCGGGTCGAGACCCTTCTCAGACTCAGACTCCACAGCAACTTTACTTCATTCTTAGCTGTTCTTGCTTTCCTGATATCACTGAGTCCACACCACTGGTATTGTTGGCATTTGTACCAAATAGTCTGATATCCCTTCATGTAGAAACAAGGAGCTGCAGATGCTGGTTGATACACAAAAGAACCAAAAGTGCTGGAGTAACTCAGCTGGTCAGGCAGCATCTCTTCACATCCTCCACACATAGATATCTCTTGAGTACAAGTTTGTATTACATAATGAAATGCAGAATTCTTGCAACATCCCATAAAATAGTTGCAGGAGGATGTCAATATTTTGGAAAGGGTACAGAAGGGTTTGTGGGCTTGGGTTATAGGGTTGGATGACTGGGATTTTATTTCATTGGATCATAGGAAGCTGCAGGGTGACCTTACTTTGGTGTACAAGATCACGAAGGGCGTGGATAAAGTGAACGCTCACAGTCTTCTTCCCAGGATACTAAAATTTGTGGGCATAGTTGAGAGGGAAAAGATTTGACGGATCTTGGAGACAATTTCTTCATCAGTGGGTGGTCCATATCTGGAACGAGCTGCCTGAGGAAGCTATAGAGGCAGGTACAATTCTAACCTTTGAAACACACTTGGAGAGGTAGGAAAGGTTTAGAGGGCTATGGGCCAAATACAGGTAGCTGGACAAGCCCAATATGCCACCTTGGTTGGTGTGGACAAGTTAGGCCAAAGGACCTGCTTCCTTGCTCTACAGTATATAGTTCATCGTAAAGTAGAGAACAAATATTGGACACGGTAGGGAGAGGTGACGGATGGATATTACTGACAGCTTTGTGATCAATACCAATCCTAAAATCTTAGGTCCCGGGTGTCCGCGATGCAATCTAAATTTTCAGGAGAAAGATGTGAGCTTGGTTTTATTTGTCTACTATTTTAGTCCGAGGTTGGGCAATAACCAGCGGACATTCCAGAGGTGCTCTCGTTTCATGGATGCTGTTTTTAATTGTCCTGATATTGTTTGGGCTAAATTACACATTATTGCACACTGTAACAAAATGAAGCTGTTTTTAGAGTGGATTCTCTCTTTTATTTAAAGGTAACTAACGACTTGCAGCCATGTACAGAGACTAATCTCCAAATGCATTGCATCTGAAGCAAAAAAACTTTGAAAACCTGATTCTTTAAACCAAACACAGCTGCAATGAATTAGTTTATTTGGCACAAAGAGTGATTCTTCATCTCTGAAATCTGTTCTGATCGATGGTGTCATGTAAATTCTGCGTGGAGTGGACTGGTCTTTTGCAAAGGTGCTTATTTTGCTGGAATGAGCCTTCTCTCCACATACTTCCTTCCTGACATTCGCTTGGTGTGTTGCATAACTAATGGCAAGTAAATCATGGGAAACAAACTCTGCGTCCTGTTGTCTGGAACTGCTCAGAAGATTTAATGGTGGGAAGTTCAAAGTTCACTGGAAAGGAAAATCGGGCAGTGCAATGTGTGGTCGGTGGAATGCTGTTTATTTTACATCACCATTCACTGTAAAATTTCATCATGTTCATCAAGTATTTATCGCTTTTTTTTAATGCTACGCAAAATAGTTTGACATCCATTTACATAATTAAATCATGGATGGACATTGACAACATAAATATCACTGATGTTGAGAAGGTTTCATGGCTGCAGTGGATGGCCTGGATAGAATTAAAGGCAGCTGTAGACCACAAACATTGCCAGCTTTAGAGGTAAACTTTACAAGTTAATTCACTTTGCAGTCACTCGCTCTCATCAGGGATGTGTTTGTGACTAGTGGTAGATGATATCTAGCACAGATGCTGAGTTGTATGCATGACTATGGCAGCAGTAGCAGGGGCAGCTAGAAACTCAATACTGTCAAGCAGAGTTGACTAAGTTTAAAGTATGGTACTTTATTTGTCACATGTACCGAGGTACAGTGAAATTCATTTAGTTTATAAAGTTCAGTACAAGTGCCACTATATATAAGCACAGATACATATTAGATAAGCATCTCCGGTACAGTACAAGTGTATAGCAATAGTACACTATATAGAGTCGCCAGTTTGGGGATATTTGCAAGACCCAGTTGTTGTAAGTGCAAGGATTTGACCTGACCATGAAGGCCTGTTGTCATGGCAGCATTGCATGTTTGACCTGGCCAAGCGTAGCTGTTAGTCCTTTACCTAACATACTGGGTTAATAACAAGGGACTTGTTAATTTAGTGCATTTGTATTTACAATACATTGTTCAATAAGGAACCACAAAAAGGTTACAACACAAGATCAGAGACTCTGGTATCGGGATACATGTTAGCATGGACATCTAGCATCGAAGCCTTCGTCATCAAGAACCAACTAAGATGGGCCGGACATGTTGTTCGGATGGAAGACGAGCGTCTACCAAAGCAAAGCTTCAACTCCCAGCTTAAAGAAGGCAAACGTAGAAGAGGCGGTCAAAAGAAGAGATTCAAAGACGCCTTAAAAGCCAGCATGAAGAAATGCGAAATCGACGTCGACAATTGGGAAACCAATGCCAAGGACTGGAAACTCTGGCAAACCATCATCCAAAAAGGAACAGCAACCTTCGAAGCCAAGAGATGCGCAGAATTAAAAGAAAAGAAAAGAAAACGGAAAAAGAGGCAGTAACAACCAAAGCCAATCTGCCATCTGGAATTAATGGCCCTGAATGCCAAAAAACTTTCAAAGCCAGGATTGGACTCATAAACCACCTGAGAGTCAATATAAACAACAGAACGTAGACCATCATCCTCATCCTTGAGACGAGCATGGACAGGGGTTTGGCTAGGTAACAGAACAGTGTCCAAAAACATTTTCAGATTATTTAGCTGAAAAAAGTGAAATAACAATTTCTGGAGGAAATCAATGGATGAGAATGCCTTGGACTGTGGTGGCAAGGAGATGGTTGATATTTTTGTGTGAGGTGGGTGAGATGAAAAGGAGCACTGGGTGTATGGGTTACCTGAAATTAGAAAGTTGGGACCATGATCAGATCAGCCACAAACTGAGTGACTGTGGTGCAGGCTTCATGGGGTGATATTGTCTACTTCTGAACCCAGGATTACTCCATCGACCCTCATGTATCAGACTGCATTGTCTTGGTCTTAGTCACCACAAGCCTTTCTTCTCGTTTTTCTTGTCCCCATCAACACAGTAAACAATGAACTCAACTTCCAGCGATCATATCAAAGACTGACAGTGTTGTGCAACAACTGACTATTTATCAAACGTTGCAATTCACTTTTCGTATCATTACTCAACACGTGATAATATTTTCATAAATATTAATGGCAGCAATTGAAAATTTCCTGTTTATCTGCATTTGCTCCCCTCGCCACTGATTAGGTAATGGAGAATTTGCATTAATTTCAGTCTCCATTCGCCCGTGATTTTGTTTTTTCCTTGCTTCATGTCCCCCCATGCTACAGCCACAAAGTTGCTGAAATGTGAGGTGGGTTCATGTACCCAACATACCGAATACTGGGCCTTTGCCCTGAGGCATTGGGATAAATCAGTTAACTAATTAAATACATCTATTTTAATGTAAGAAGAGCTCGTCTCAACTTGTAGAAACAACCTTACTGAAAACATTATTTAAAAATCTGACTGGTTCATGGAGCAAAATACAAAGTGCTGGAGGAACTCAGTGGGTCAGAGAACATCTGTGGAGGAAATGGGTAGACGATGTTTTAGGCAAGGACCATTCTTCAGATAGAAGTAGATTCCCTGCTTCACTATTCCACTTCACAAAGGGAAATTGCTGTTCTCAGCGGTGTGGCCAATACGTGAATGTGATTGACCTTTAGCCTGCTCCTCCAAACAGGAGCTGTTGAGATGGACTTCCAGTGATGTCCACATACCCTGATTGAATAAGTACTCAGACGATTCATTATTCTCAGGCAAGATCATTTGGTTGCAATTATGTCTGGCCAAATCACAAAATGAATTCCAATGTGGATTTGTACTAATGAAGTTAATTATCATTCTTTCACATCGCAACAATGATTATATTTTTAACAGGGCAATGGGAAATTTGAAAAGGATGTCATTACAAATCTTTCCCCTATGGATTAACACAGCTAATTATTTTTCCTTTTACATTGTTTTATACTTTTATACTTTATATAAAAACATAAAGAAAACTCTACAAAAGGTGAAGTACAATAAAGCATTGAATGTGTGATAGGGTCTTGCGGAACATCACCCTATTGATGTGTCGGAAGGAACTGCAGATGCTGGTTTAAACCGAAGATAGACACAAAATGCTGGGGTAACTCAGCGGGTCAGACAGCATCTCTGGAGAGAAGGAATGTGTCTATTACCCTATTGATTACATCGGTGGTGATCTTCAGCTGTTGAGCAACAACTTGCACTTGTATAGAATGGTTCGAGACTCAAGAAGTTCTAAAATGCACACTGCCAAGTAATTACTCTTGATGTACCATTACTTTTACAAAATAAATTGCAGGCAATTTTTGCATATCAAAGCCCTGCAAACAGCTTTGAAATAAATGACCAGATCAATTTCCAGAAGGCAAATGTTGGCTAGGATACAGGGAAATTTCATCTGCTCATCTTCAAGGCTTTAGATCTTTAACCTGAGATGGCAGATCGGGTCTTGGTTTAAATTTTCAGCTGAAAGAAATGACTTCAGCTATGCATAATTAGCCTCACGCTGGTTTGAAGATGCTCGTCTAGAATACACATTCAAGGCTTTGGGTTGGAATTTTATTCCATTGGCAGAAGACCTGGTGCAGGTACCTGGACAGATCCACAGAAAAAAATAAAGTATAAAGATAATGTTTCAGCTACAGTTAGGGCGCACTATGTACATTCAAGTGTTTACATGTACAGTAAGAGATTTTGGGTCTTTTTCCCCTCCATGGTGTTAATGTTCTGGCTCTATTTCTATCTGCTTGTTAAATGTTTTATCTTGGAAATGAACGGAATAGGCTTGGATTTGTATCAGAACTTTGGCAAATTTACCACAAAAAAACATGACGAGTAAGAAGTAAGCTCTCCTTGACCCTCAGGAGTGGGGTGGGAGATTGCAACCTTCACGTGGTCCGCCCTGTTTTGACGAATGCAATCAACCTGGCGTGCACAATCAAATAATATCAATTAGAACAAGTTGTCCTACAACTTCAGGCTGTGCACGCCATACGTAAGAAGAAGAAGACCCTCAGGAATTAATTTGGCCACATTTAAACTTCCAAAATCATCCTGTTCATAAGTTCATGTTATATTGACCGCTTCTACAGGAGCAGAATTAGGCCATTCAGCCCATCAAGTCTACTCCGCCATTTAATCATGGCTGATCTATCTTTCCCTTTCGTACCCACTCATCCCCATTCTCCTGCCTTCTCCCCATTACCTATGAGCAATGAAAATGCCTTATTCCTTTGGGGGGAATCTCCTTGAAGTTAAGCCCAATAGGAAGTTATTTGATAGGCTAGGACTATTTTTCTAGCAGCGAAGGAAGCTAAGTGGTGACCCTATAGAAGATTATAAAATTATGAGCAGCATAGACACGGTGGGGAGTTCCCCATGAGTACCGTTCTAACACTAGCGGGCATAGATTTAAGATGGAAGGGAATAGGTTTAAAGGGGATTTGAGGGCAAGGGTGGTGGGAATATGGAAAGAGTTGCCAAGATGGTCAAGATAAGTACAATTATAATGATTACAAGACATTTGAACAATGCATGGATAGTGAAGATTTAGAGGGAATTGCCCAAGCACAAGCAAATGGGGTTGACATAGATAGGGCATTATGGTTGGCATGGATGAGTTGGGCCAAAGAGCCTGTTTCTGTGCTGTATGTTTCAGCGACTCCATAGAAGTGTCACGCAGGCCATCGTGAAATATGTAATCTGTCCCTCAGCATAATTATCTGGCAAATTCTTCTTAAAGTTATTTCTAATAATCAATTTAACGTAATTCCACATTTGGAAGAAAAATAGATAAATGACGAGCGAAACCTGCGATTAAAATATTATTTCACTAAATTTCTCTCATTGATTTCATAACCTGTGGTTGTTTTTGAAGTTGAACAGAACAGCGGGGCCATTTGCAGCTTCTCCTTGTTGCTTATGACCGCTTTATATTTGTTCACATTTTGCCAAATATGCTTGGGATCTCAGTTGTGCAGGAGTGTATTCATTCTTCCCAGAGGTACAATCCTGCAAAAACAAGACTCAATGAACACTTGATTTATTGTTCAACCAAGAATTAAAGTTTTCTTAAAGCATTCCATGCACCATCTCAAATATTTCAATGGCATTTGTGTATTGTTGAAGTGTAGCGACTTGTATACATGAAGGCCAATGTAACTTTCAATGTATCATGTAGTATGTCTTTCAATACAGATTAAATATTGCGTTATATATTTATAACTGTAGGCATAAAATCACGCTTGATGATGTTACTGAATAACTCTTTGCATGTTGGACAGAACTACAGATGTTGGTTGAAACCAAACATGGACACTAAAAGCTGGAGTAGCTCAGTGGGTCAGACAACATCTCTGGAGAAAAGGAAAGGGTGACATTTCGGGTTGAGACCCATCTTCAGACTGTCAGGGGGAAGAAAATGAGAGATAGATGGTGATGTAGAGAGATATAGAACAAATGAATGCAAAACATATGCAAAAAATGAAACAGAAAACAGATAACAATGATACAGGAAACAGGTCATGGTTAGCAATTTGATAGGTGTTAGTTGTTAGTTAGGTTAGCTTTTGTTAGATTCACCTAACAAACAGCTAACAATGACCTGTGCAGGTGTAGGCCGAATTGTCTATTGTCTAAAATGGCAGTAATGGCCATTCTTTCATTCATTATTGCGTCTGGGGAATTTTATTCCAAAGACATTGGATGTTTTGTCACTTGTAGTTACATACGCTTGCCCCTGTATTCTGATCTTAGCTGTGAAGCCAATGTACCATTTTCATACATCTAGTTTTCCGTCTCCCCTGACACACAGTCTGAAGAAGGGTTTCAACCAGAAACGTTGCCTATTTCTTTTCTCCACAGATGTTGCCTGACCCACTGAATTAGTCTGGCAATTTGTATCTTTCTTCGGTGTAAACCAGTATCTGCAGTTCCTTCCGTAACATTTGCCTTCTCAGCTCCTCCCCACACACACGTGTTTGTGACATAAGTTATGATTAGATTCACATTTATCTGTCTCCGCCACATACTTGTCAACTCATTCACCTTGAAACCCCTTAGATTCCTCCTCACATCTCAATCAGTCTTATTTTATTGATAAACTTAGATATATTACATAGACTTCCCTCATCAGAATCATTATCAGTATGTATATGGGTTCCAAGCACTGATTGACAGAGGAATAAATATTATCAGAGAGCAATCCTCTGTTTTTCCAAGCAGTACAGAGTTATTTTCATCCTAGACAACAACCAGGGGATGAGTTAATTTCAGAGTTACAAAAGGAAAGGTTTGGCGGGATATGGGCTAAACACGGGCAAATGCTACTAGCTTAGGTGGGGCAACTTAGTGGGCATGAATGAGTTGGGCCGAAGGGCCTGTTTCTGTGCTGTACGACTCGACAATTCCAATTGCCACTTCTAACAGAGCAGATGTCTCTGTGAAACAAAAAATGCAGGAGTAATGCAGCGGATCAGGCAGCATCCCTGGAGAACATTGATAGGTGACGTTTCACAGAGTGCTGGAGTAATGCAGCGGGTCAGGCAGCCACTGTGGCAAAAGGGACAGGCAACATTTTGGGCGGGCACTTTCCTCCGCGGTGGTCCAGGGTTTTGTCTGCACAGTATGTACAGAGAATCAGCACACACACACACACACATCAGTGCCAATCACTGAAGGGAGTCAAATGAAACGATTCCACATCACCTGCTCCTGGTGCTGGAAATATGTATTTCCGTGTAGCAAAGACCAAGACCTTGGTTTGAGGCCGAAGGCTAAACAAAAGTTAACTGCCATGGGCAGGACAGGCTGCAACTTTTAACGAGCTTTAGTCTGGAGCAGCGGAACACATTAAACTAAGGAGTGAAATAGTCCATATGCCAAGTGAATGAAGTGTAAACTGAAGCAGAAAGAATCTGGAGTGTCAGTGTTGCTCTGTGCGCCAGCTGCACTTCATTTCCAAGGAAAGGGTTCCCTTTCAAAGCAGCTGCAGACTTAAACAGAACGTTTTTAATATGCTCCAACTAAATCAGAATTTAAGCACAGCGTGTGGCATGAATAACCATTCTCATGTGTAGACAAAGCTTTTCATAGCTCACTCAACCCACAGATAGTAATCTCCAGTATTTCTCCAGACTGTCAGAGGAAAGTAATCTGTCAGAAAATTAACCTTCTACACATCGACACATTCATATTTACTAGCATAGACACAAAGTGCTGGAGTAACTCAACGGGTCAGGCTGCATCTCTGCAGAAAAAGGATGGGTGACATTTCGGGCAAATTGAGGAAGGGTCAGTCTCAGACTAAGAAAGGGTCCCGACCCTAAACATCACCCATCCGTTTTCTCCAGGGATGCTGCCTGACCTGCTGAGTTACTCCAGCACTTTGTGTCTATCTTCAGCATATGCCATCATCTGCAGTTCCTTTCTACACATATATACTGGGGCTCCTGGATAGTGGTTTAGTTTAGTTTAGTTTAGAGATACAGCATGGAAACTGGCCCCTTCAGCCCACCAAGTCTATACCAACCAGTGATCCCCGCAGACTAACCTACATGCAATACAAACAATTTCTACATTATAACCAAGCCAATTAACTTACAAACCTTTACATCTTTGGAGTGCAGGAGGAAACCAAAGATCTTTGAGAAACCCCAAGCAGGTCACAGGGTAGAGTGACATTTAATATTACAGATGAATTGCTACATACTCCGTACAGACAGCACTTGTAGTGAGGATTGAACCCGGGTCCCTGGCGTTGTAAGGCAGCAACTCTACCGCTCAGCCACCTTGCCGCCCCCAGTAAATTAATTAAGTTAGTAAACTAGTTCCCACTGGGTACATTTTTTGGTACATTTCTCTAACTGTGCCGTTGGTTTATTGTATCCCACCAAGTCAGGTGGACAATCTCATAGAGGTAACTTATTTTCTGGGCTCTGTGCACTGAAGCTGTACGGGCGATAAGGCAGGAAGTGCCGATCAATCACTTCAGATTTCCTCATACATGGTAGCCACTCAGCTGTATAAGCTGTCAGAAATACAGTCAAGCCACCCAAATATACTTCCCACTCACAACTTAAATAAACACCCAAAACAAAATAAGTGGTGTGGTTTGGGGGAAAGATCAGAAATGCCACAAAATACCACGGAATGGCATCTCTGAAGGAATCGACACTCGATTCTCACATTTTTAGAATTTTTAATATTACAGATGAATTTCTTATTGAACAGTCGGATTGTGGAGGCAACATCTCGTTTCTTTGAAAGTAAAATTCCTCAAACACCGTGGTAATTTTGTTCAGAAAAAAGAGGAACTGTTTTGGGGTAATACACATTTTCCAGTAGCAATTACAAAATGATCAGTTTCGGGGATCAATAGCATTATCAGTCACTCAATGGCCCTCTGAGTTAAAGTGATACCTTTACACTTTATATCAGTGCGTTTGTTATCAAGTTTGATTTAAAATATCAAGTTGACATTGCTCGTGATCCCTCGAAAAAGGGATCATCTTCAATCCAAAACCGACCCAACAAGTCATCAATCTTTGTTCTACTGAGATGCTGCCTGACCCACTGAGTTACTTCCCAGCACTTCCTGTTCTATTTGTAAACCAGCCACCGCAGTTCCATATCTCCACATCTTCATCCATTGTTGACCCTGGCAAGCAGTAGGCCCCAAAGCTTCCAGTCCTGATCTAGGACTTCATCCACTGTTCACCCTGGCAGCGACTTTCTTTTTGAAGAAATGTCAATTAATGATGTTTAGGGTGGTTGAGAGAGTAGAATAAAAGAGTAAGATTAAATGAGAAGTTTGAAGTTTGATCTGTATTTTATGAGGAGTTACAATGAAGGATTACGTGAAGACCCCGTCCAGCACGCATGCGCGACATTCTTCAAAGCAGCGGTGTGGATTCACAGAAAAAACACAACGATTGAAATAAATATAGTAAAGAAAAAATAAGAACTTAATTACCAGTTGATCTGTATAATAGAGGGTGGGAGCGGAGGGCACGTAATCCCTCATCGTAACTCCTCATAAAATACAGATCAAACTTCAAACTGGTAAAGTTCTCATTTAATCTTACTATTTTATTTTGGAGTCACGTGAGTGACTACGTGAAGACTTCAAAGCTCTGTGATTTCGAACCGTGTACCAGCTCATGCTTCACTCACTGTCTGAAGACCTTTGAGGGAGGAAGTATGTTATCACAAACAACAATAACCTTTTTGTGAACAAAAAAGGTTTATTAATAACAACAAAAAACAGAGAGCTCCCCCGGGCTTAAATTAAATATTATCTGCAGACTCTAAAATTCTGTCTGCAAATGGAGCAGGTTCCGCCAGCGGCTTATTATAAAACCTTTGGAAAGTACTTTCCGAGGACCATCTTGCTCTGGCCAGAATATGGTCCATAGGCACGTCCATTCCCCTAGCCGCCGACGTGGATGCAGCCCTGGTGGAGTGAGATTTGTAACATTAGTGTTGATTCCCACGGATTTAAGCACCTGCTTGAGCCACCTTGAAATGGGTAGGCTCGTCACCTGACCATGGGGCTTCTTGTGGCTTATCCATAAGGCTTTTTGTCTCCCTCTTAAGTTGTATGTTATGTCTATGTAAATGGTGAGATGGGTCTTGGCACACAGCCGTGGGTCAGATGAATATGCCCGGAACTCCATAACTGGAGGCGTGGTTCCTGGTCTAATTTCTTTGACCAGACCCTGAATATGGAATGTGATACAGACCAATTACTCTGTCATGCTGTCCAGGGAGGTGGAGGGACTGTACCCTTTGTGCTGACACTAGTGCCATGAGCAAGACTGATTTCAGGGTAAGTTGTTCCAGCGTGAGTGACCTGGGTGGCGACCATCCCCTAAGGTACGTCAGTACAATGCTGACATCCCAGATCTGAGTGTACCTTGGTCTGGGGGAATTAGTGTTAAAAATGCCCCTCATGAGTTTGACCACCAGTGGATGGGACCCCAAAGCCAGTTGTCCTGCTGCTGGAACCAAATAAGCTGACAACGCACTCCTGGCTGTATTGATGGTGCTGTAGCTGAGTCCATCCCATTGTAATCCAACCAGGAACTCCACAACACTGGTAGCTGTTGCTGTTGAGTAGGTAGTTCCTGTTTTGGAGCAATACTGTTCCCATTTCCTTATGTTGGTCAGGTATTGTCTCCTGGTGGACTCCCGGTGGGATGCGGTCATCATGTTGATGGCGTCCTCAGACAGTCCCAGGCCCAGTAGAGGTCTTTTTAGAATCTGCAAGCCAGGAGATTGACTCTGTCATGGCACGGGTGACTAATGCCTGACACTGGGTGGATGTATAATTCTGGACTGCTGGGGAATTCCAACGGTGTTTCGACAGCCATGTCGAGGGCCACTGGGAACCATGGCTGTGTAGGCCAGTCAGTGTTATCAAGATTCCTGAAGCGGAATCCAATTGAATCTTGTGTAATACCCGACTGAGGAGGCAGAAGGGAGGAAAAGCATAGAAGAACATTTTCCCCCAATGCAGTGTGAATGCATCAACTGCTGCTGCCTCAGGGTCTGGTTCCCAAGCGACATACGTTGGTACCTGGTGATTCAGCCTAGATGCAAATAGATCGATATCTGGTGTGCCATATTGCTTTGTAATTTCAGCAAATACTTTGGGATTTAACATCCATTCGATGTTATCGTTAAATTTGCGTGACCTGGTGTCTGCCACTGTATTTGCTTACCTGGTAGGTAAGTTGCTGATAACCAAATATGTCTTTCGACACACCATTGCCAGATTAGGTTGACCAAATTGTCACATGATATCGACTTTACACCACCCATGTGGTTGATATAAGCCACCACCGTGGTATTATCTAATTGTAACCGGACATGTGCGTGATGCGTACTAGATGAATATGCTTTTAAACCATAAAACGCACCCAACATTTCTAAGTAGTTAATACCCCATGTCTATAGGCAAGATGATTCAAAATGAGTCCATCTGCCCCCTGTGCTGGATTGCATGTTAGTTGCTCCCAAGCCCAAAGCACTGGCATCCGTTTGAATGGTTAATACTGGGTTGGTGATTATTATGGGACTGGAGCTAAGCCTAATGTTCCTTGTGCACCATTGTAACTCTGGAATGGATTCAGCAGTTAAATTTATAACTCGGTCAAAGTGACATGAGTTTTTCTTTAGCGCGTGCACTTTTGCTCTTTGTAAATTTTGATAGTGCAGAGGCCCAAATTGTACAGCTGGAAAGGCTGCTACCATTTTCCCAATGACACTAGCTACCTGCCGTATGGTTGGCTGATGATTAACCATTAGTTCGTTGCATGATTGTGCCAACTGCATATGCTGAACTGGCGGCATGTTTTCATGAACGAAGTCAATTTTATAGCCATGAATGCTGCTGAGTATATATTTGTCATTAGTGATAGACTCCCATGCATCCAAAAACAAGTTGCAATCTCCCCCCTGTTAGTATAGAGCCCCTACTGCTCATATGCTGAGAGGAACCAGACCCACCTACCTCCATGGTTACTGGTGCTTCTTCTGCCTCTTTGCTGGACGATGAGGTGTCTGCTGGGCTGTAGAGGACTGCTGTTGATGTTGATGTAGCTGTTGATGTTGATGTTGGGGGTGGCGCATTTTCCATGGGGTCCGCTCTGGGCCCTGGCCTAAAAAAGGCTTACGGGGAATGGTTGCGGACCCCGAGCTTTCACTAGTCCTATATGGTAGTCGGCGACTGGTGGACGCCGTGGGGTACTGCCGCCTGGGTTTGTTAGGTCTGCTCGGTCCGAAACCTGCCCTCACGAGACCAAAGGTCTTGGACTCTTCCTCCAGGTCTTTCACCTTTTTTGGAAGGTCCTTTCCAAAGAGCAGAATTGGAGGTTCTGAACCCGGTGTTTTGCAAAGTCCTGGAAACTTAGGGTTGAGGGCAGGGTTGATGATTTCCTTCTGTAAATTGTTAATCTCGACTTGAGTGGTGCACAGCAGAGCTATTGTATCTTGCTGATTTGTGGTAATGTCCACTCCATCTATGGACCGAGCATATGAAGTTATTCCTGCTGTCAGGAGTTTTAGGGTTTTCTGGAGCTTCAATTCCAGGTTCCTGATATTCTGCCCCAAATGTCTCCAAATTGAGCTGGTACATTCAATGATGTACAATTTTCTGGGGCTGTATATAGTTCAAGAGCCTCATTGACCACCCGTTCTTGTAGGGGTTTTTAGGACAGGTGGTCAATGCTGGCTGCAAGTTTCGGCTCTAAAGGCCGACCCGCTCGTGGAATGGCCACGTAGCGGTTGACCACACCCAGCAGCTCTTCCTGATCCTGTGCACCCTGCGTACTCCGGACATCTTCATCCAGAGAACCCTCTTCTTGACCAGCCAAGACCTGGTCGCCAATGCTGCCTTCAATAGAAGGTGAAGCAATGGCCAGTGCCGTAAAGGGCACTGCGGGAGTGCCTGAGCTCCCTTGGCGAGTCTGCTGCTGCTCTCTCAGATCTCGCTGGAGCAATTGCTCCATAAGCCGTTCCATTCGGCTTAGACGGCTGCCTGTGCCGCTCTCGAGCGGTGAGGCATCTTCATCCGAATCGTCGGATACTACCGCCCGGTTCTGGCTGCAGGTACCTCCAGCCCGCTGCTCAGGCTGCACTAGCGGTGCTGGGCTCGGCTCGGTAGTCAATCCTGCCGCCTCTCGCCCCCCCTCCAAAGAACGCTCCTCAACGGGAGACGAACGGGGGCGAGCTACAGATTTCTTTCCTCTGGTCTTGCTCATTCTTTCTGGAACACAAAGCAGACCACAGAGAAACTACACAAGGCCACGATAAAACACTTACCTGTCGGCCCGACTTTCAAATTGTAGCGGGAGTGCCTTGAACTCCCGTTCGTCGCGGGTGCACTGCATGAACGCTAATGTCACGCATGCGTGCTGGACGGGGTCTTCACGTAGTCACTCACGTGACTCCGAAATAAAATGTAGTGGTTTTAGTGCTTTGTGCAGAGGAAGAATGCACTGTCTTCTCTCTATCAATTTAGATTCGCTGGTGTACCTTTTTAGAACAATATGCACTAGACTGGATATTTTTATTTAAGTAGACTTAATTTAATTTAGTAGACTTTATTTAACTTAGACACATTGAACAATGAAATAACAAATACTTTCTCTGTGACTCCACTAGGTCTTCTTGGTTATCACAAATTGAAGTGGGATCTTGACCAGTCGGCAGATGGGCTGAGGAATGTTTAATGACATTTAATACAGATAAATGTGAGGTGTTGCATTCCAGGAAGTCAAACCAGGACAGGATCTACACAGTCAATGCAGGGCTCGGGGAAGTGTTGTAGAGCAGAGGGATCTAGAAGTGGAGGTACATAGTCCCTTGAAAGTGGCATCACAGGTGGAAAGGTGTCAAAAAGCCTTTCTTGAGGTGTGTAAGATCATGAGAATAGATAGGGTGGATACCCAGAGTCAGGGAATCAAGAACCATGAGACATACATTTAAGATGAGAGGGACAAGGTTTAGTAGCAACCTGAGGGGGAACATTTTCACACAGAGGGTGGTGGGTAAAAGGAACGAGCTGCCAGAGGAGGCAGTTGAGGCAGATACTATAACAACATTTAAAAGACACTTGGACAGTTACATGGACAGGGAAGGTTTAGAAAGATATGGGCTAAATGCAGGCAGGTGGGATCAGCATAGATGGGACATATTGACAAGTTGGGCTGAAGGGCCTGTTTCCATGTTGTACGACTCTATAACCAAGTGACTCTTGTTACATCCAGCCTCAAAAGGAAATACCGTAGACTTCTCTAAATTGATTTTGGGTCCTGGAGCTAAAGATAGGCTTTCAGTATTCACCAGTTAGTCCACTCACCAGGCTGCAAGGAAACCTCTGTGATGAGAGCCGTCAATTGCTCCGTACTTTACCTCTCTGATCATCGGTTTTAGAGCAACTGGCAGAAGTTCTTTTAACATAAACCATAAAACAGTCCAGACACAAAATGCTGGAGTAACCCAGTGGGTCAGGCAGCAATTCTGGAGAAAAGGAATAAGTAAAATTTCGGGTCGAGACGCTTCTTCAGATTGAGAGTCTGAAGAAGGGTCATGACCCCAAATGACACCTATCCACGTGCTCCTGAGATTCTGCATTACCTGCTGAGTTACTCCAGCATTTTGTGTCCATCTTCAGTGTAAACCAACAGCTGCAGCTCCTTCCTACACATAGAACAGGACAGCACAGGAACAGGCCCCATAGTCCACAACATCCGTGCCAATCATGCTGCCAAGGTTTAACTTATCTTTGCCTTTTAAACACTGCTATTGTATCTTCACTTCACCACCACCCTTAGGAGCAGGTTCCAGGCCCACACCACCCTCCATTTAAAATTACAGGACCAGGTTGTTTGTTCATATTGTTTAAGAAGGAACTGCAGATGCTGGAAAATCGAAGGTAGACAAAAATACTGGAGAAACTCAGGTGGTGAGGCAGCATCTATGGGTGTTGATATTATCTGGAGGACACGCTTCATAAGGTGCATTGAATCGCTTCCATTTGCCGAACAATAGATTTCTTTGGAAAGATAAACTACTTATTCAAAACTGAATTTGCATACAGTATGAAAAGAAAATTTCTCTGGTATATCCCATGACAAGCAACTGTTGATTGAAAAGGAGCAAATCAGACAGCAGACTAGATCTGCTGCAGAAAACGTTACCAATGACACAATGTCAACAGGGCATAAACAATCTGCCAAATGATTAGAACTAATTAAATGCAAGCTTGTGAAAACTAACATTTAAGTAGCAAACTTTAACTCACCCATTTTGACAGTTGTTTTAAGGCTTTCTGTTTTGACACAATCATGGCATGCATGGCTCAGTGGTTTGAGGTGAGAACAGTGTTTGTAATTCAATTCGGTAATTCACCAAAGGTGCATTCTTTGAATTACAAGCACTTGCATGGTTCAGCTGCACATGCCATTGATTTACTCTCTGTCTCAGCCGAAGGTCCCTCCTGCCTTACAGTTTGCCATTAGCTGGCAGGTATCGACAGACAGGTTCCGCCTATGTGAAACTTGCCGAAGATTTCCTCAGTGATAGTTTAGTTTAGTTGATTTATTTTATTTCATTTTAGTTTAGTTTAGTTTAGTTTAGTTTAGTTTAGTTTAGAGATGCAGAGCGGAAACAGGCCCGTCGGCCCACCAAGTCCGTGCCGACCAGCGATCCCTGTACACTAGCACTAACATTAGGGACAATTTACAATGTTTACCAAAGCCAATTAACCTACAAACCTTATCGTCTTTGGAGCGTGGGAGGAAACCAGACCACCCGAATATAATCCACATGGTCACAGGGAGAATGTACCATCTCTATACAGACAGCACCAGCGGGCAGGATTGAACCAGGGTCTCTGGCGCTGTAAGGCAGCAACTCCATCTACCGCTATGCCACTGTGAATGTGAATGTTAGATTAATGTTAGAATTTAAACTCCTTTCCTAAACAGGTATTATTTCTTCCTAAAGCCGCTCTTCATCATAATAAATTCCTTATTCAAGAAATTAACATTACAACAGCTAGTAGTCAAATCCCCATCGATTACCAGGTGATGAGCTGCAAAGGTGCACTGGGCTTTCATTCCTGTTCGTTATGACCTATGGATAAAAAATGTAAGCTATATTCTGGAAATATCATTAAAAAAGGCAGCGTTGGACTCTATTTTTTGGGTCAAGACCTCTCATCTGGACTTTCCCCTGGATCTCTGTCTGAAGAAGGGTCTCAATCCAAAACGTTACCTATTCCTTTTCTCCAGGCATGCTGCCTGACCTGCTGAGTTACTCCAGCTTTACACGTCCATCCTCATCTGGACTACTTGACTCCTGGACTCCATGATTCCATTTAATGGCAGCACAGAGCATTGGGAAGAGGAAGATCCACAGGGCCAGGCAAAGGATAGGATAAACATAGAGAGTGGGGCCATGTCTAAAACTGATGTTTATGAAAGGGGCTTTGAGGCCGAGGGCTGGTATTGATGGTTGGTATTACAAGTTGAGGTGTCGGTAACAAAACAGCAGGGGCTCAAATATTTTCATATTCTCTTAATATTCTTAATATTATTTTAAGATATTCTCATATTATATTAGTCTGGAGTTTGCATTATATTACCATTCTTCAGATCTAATAGCCAAGTCAACTGTCATTGGTAATCATTTGAAGATTACAATATGGGACAAAATTAGTTTATTTTATCAGAAGAAAATAAGAAAATAAGAAGAGAAGAAGAGTTTATTAATGAAATGTAACATTGATTGGCAAATTAGATGTGCCAATGTTAATAGGATTCTTTGAGAAAATAATCAAATAGATCAATATGTTTGTTGATTCAGGTCATAGACTCATACAGGAAACAGGCGATTCGGCCCAACATGCCACTCTGACCAAGCTGCCCATCTACACCAGCCCCACTTGCCTGAGTTTGGCCCATATCCTTCTAAACCATTCCTATCCACGTATCTGTCCTTCTCTCCAGCGATGCTGTCTATCCCGCTGAGTCACTCCAGCATTTTGTGTCTATCTTCGGTTTAAAAGCAGCATCTGCATTTCTTTCCTACACAAGAACCTATCACACAACACATACATATATATATATATTATATATATATATATATATATATATATATATATATATATAAATTACAGCTCTACAACAAATTGAATAAAACTAAAAATCTGAAACATCCAACTGTTTTATTTTTCTAGAATCTGATCTTTTTTTAATTTCAGGTTAATGAAGCAACTGGAGCATAATCTTTTGTTTAAACTGGGGGAAGAATGTGTTACTGTTTTAGGCCGTGTGTCCCTCTGGATTCATGGGTTCACAAGGTGACACGCAGTCAATACAGCTAACCAGTCAAGAATAAGGTCAACTTCTTACAAACTAAAAGAAATTCCTCCCAGGAGAGCTAGAAAAGTGAAAGGCTTGGCTGCAGGCAATTAAAACTCAGCTGAAGTGTCAAAGGAACAAAATAGAGTGGCAGAAATAGGGAGGGGGTTTTATTCAACTGAAGTACACAGAAGGAGTTGCCCAAGTGTTAGAAGTGCTGGCAGAAAATATTTCCTGGCAGACTTCATACAATGTGCAAGGTTTCATTCGGTGGGAATCTATTCATGTCACTCTTCTGCTAATGACCAAATCGACCGGATTTCTAAAGCCCTTTCAAGGTCAGTGAAAAAGTTAGTTGTGTAGGAAGGAACTGCAGATGCTGGTTTACACCAAAGATGGACACAAAATGCCGGAGTAACTCAGCGGGACAGGCAGCATCTCTGGATGGAAGGAATGGGTGACGTTTTCAGGTCGAGGCCTTTCTTCAGACTGAGAGTCAGGGGAGAGGGAGACACAGAGATGAGGAAGGGCATTGTGCGTAAAAACGAGACATCAAAAGAGATTAAGATCAAGAAAAATGTAGACTAGATCGTTGTTAGCTAGGTAGAAGGTGACAACAAAGCAAACAGAGACAAAATGTAATTAGGGATAGTCAGACTGCTTGGAGAACTGGGAAGGGGGAGGGATGGAGAGAGAGGGAAAGCAAGACTTAAGGGCCTGTCCCACTTAGCGATTTGTTCAGTGACTGCCGGCATAATTGACTGAAGTATCAGGTCACCGAAAAATTTGTGGCGTGATGCGGCGTGACACGGCGTGCTGCGGCGGTGATGTGGCGTGATGCGGCGTGACACGGCGTGATGCGGTGGTGACGTGGCGTGATGATGTATGACGCGCGGTATTTTTTCAAGCATCGCAACATTTTTTGTCGCCGCTGGATTTTGATTTGTTCAAAATCTTTTGGTCGCCGAAAAAAATCGGCAAGTGGGACAGGCCCTTTACTTTAAGTTAGACATATCAATATTCATATCGCTGGGGTGTAAACTGCCCAAGCAAAATATATTAATTGCTTGGTTATGAGTGCTTTTCTGACTTCCTGGTAGATAACCCCTTTCTATTTGATGATTATACATTTATTTTTCTTGTGAGGAGTTAAGATATGTTTTTAATACATCCTAAAAGGCACTCATCTGTAAAAATATTCCAAGAGGGGAACTAGTCACGAATGGGAAATTATAGGCCCATTAACCAGACTCAGGTTAAAGGAAAGTTTCTGAGGGGCATCGCTGAGAGAGATTTATGACCACTTGGGTAGAATAGTGATTATTAGAGACTTTCACTCTGGCTTCTGGGAGAGGTCAAACTTTAATGACAGAGTTGAATATTTTAAGAGGTGGGATTGCTGGATGAAGTTTGGCTGTTCAGCATAATTATGTTTAGAGAATCAAAATATGTTTGACAAAGCACCACATAATAGGCAGTTTTATAAGATGGAGTGCAATGGAAAAGGCAATGGGCTCTGTGTGAAGATGAGTTATTAATGGGGTCCAAAGAGGATGAGTAATGTTTCTTCATTAAAAACCTTAAAAAATCTTCAGGAATAAACCAAAGCTGAGGAAAGGACATGATTCAGTGACAGCATGAATGAAATAATCAGGAAACATTTCTTTCAGTGGCTGTTACATTGTAGATAGACACAAAAAGCTGGAGTAACTCAACAGGACGGGCAGCTTCTCTGGAGAGAAGGAACAGGTAACACTTCGGTTTGAGATCTTCTTCAGACTAAATTATAGAAACATGAAACATAGAAAACATAGAAACATAGAAATTAGGTGCAGGAGTAGGCTTCAGCCCTTCAGCTGCACCGCCATTCAATGATGATCTGGAGATCATCCAACTCAGTATCCGTTACCTGCCTTCTCTCCATACCTCTGATCCCTTAGCCACAAGGGCCACAACCAAAACTCACTCGTAAATATTAACCAATTGAACTGGGCCTAATCTACCCTCTGTGGCACGGAGAGTTCCAGAGTGACTCACCACTCTCTGTGTGAAAAAAGTCTTTCTCATCTCGGTCTTAAAGGATTTCCCCTTAGTCTTAGCTGTGACCTTTGTCTGGAGATTCCCAACATCGGGAACAATCTTCTGCATCTAGCCTGTCCAACCCCTTAAGAATTTTGTAAGTTTCTATAAGATCCCCTCTCAATCTCCTAATTCCAGAGAGTATTAAACCGAAGGAGTCTTATCCAATTTTTCTTCATAAAGTCAGTCTGACATCCCAGGAATCAGTCTGGTGAAACCTTCTCTGCACTCCCTCTATGCAATAATGTCCTTCCTCAGATATGGGAGACCAAAATGTACGCAATATCCAGGTGTGGTCTCACCAAGGACCCTGTACAACTGACAGTAGAACTCCCTGCTCCTGTACTCATATTATTTTGCTATGAAAGCTAACATACCATTCGCTTTTTTTTCACTGCCGCTGAGCCCCTGCATGCCTACTTTCCTGATGACTACTTTCAATGACTGGTGTAACCATGACGACCCAGGTCTCGCTGCATCTCCCCTTTTCCTAATCGGCCACCATTTAAAATAATAGTCTGCTTCCCTGTTTTTGCCACCAAGTGGATAACCTCACATTTATCCACATTATACTGCATCTGCCAAACATTTGCCCACTCCCCCACCTATCCAGTCACCTTGCAGTCTCCTAGCATCCTCCTCACAGCGAGACACTCACTGCCCCCCAGCTTAGTGTCATGCGCAAAACTTGGAGATAATGCCTTCAATTCCCTCATCCAGGATCAGTAATTTATATTGTAAAAGAGCTGGGGTCCCAGCACTGAGCCCACGGAGTACCCCACTAGTTACTGCCTACCATTGTGAAAAGCACCTGTTTACTCTACTCCTTTGCTTCCTGTTTGCAGCCAGTTCTCTATCCCACATCAATACTGAACCACTAATACCGTATGCTTTAAGTTTGTATACTAATCTCTTATGTGGGACCTTGTCGAAAGCCTTCTGGAATCCTCCAGATATACCACATCCACTGGTTCTCCCTTATCCACGCTATAGTTACAATCCTCGAAAAATTCCACAAGATTCGTCAGGACATGATTTACCTTTTTGTAAATCCATGCTGACTTTGTCCAATGATTTCACCACTTTCCAAATGTTGTGCTGCTATCTTCCCATCTTTAATAACTGAAACTCTAGCATTTTCCCCCCACTACCGATGTTAGACTAACTGGTCTGTAATTCCCGGTAGTTTTTCTCTCTCCCTCCCTTCTTAAAAAGAGGGGTTACATTTGCTACCCCGCCAATCCACAGTAAACTACGATTCTCCAGAAAATCTAAAGAGTTTTGAAAGATTAAAAAAAACCACTTAATGCATCCACTATATTCCTTGAGCTACTTCCTTAAGTACTCTGGGATGCAGCCTATCTGGCCCTGGGGATTTATCGGCCTTTAATCTATTCAATTTACCCAACACCTCCACTTCCCGACTGACCTGGATTTCTCTGAGATCACTCAATTCCCCTTTGACCCACAGTCCCCTGCTATTTCAGGCAGATTACTTTATGTCTTCCTTAGTGAAGACGGAACCAAAAGTAGTTATTCAATTGGTAGTTCGCCATATCCTTGTTCCCCATGATCAACTCACCTGTTTCTGACTGCAAGGGACCTACATTTGTTTTAACTAACCTCTTTCTCTTCACATATCTATAAAAACTTTTGCAGTCAGTTTTTATGTTCCCCTGCCAGTTTTTTCTTTCATAATCATTTTCCTTTCCTAATTAAGCCCTTTGTCTCCTCTGCTGGTCTCTGAATTTTTTCTCCCAGTCCTCTGTATGCTGCTTTTTTCTGGCTACTTTCTGTACGCATCATCCTTTTGCTTTGATACTATCCCTGATTTCCCTTGTTATCCACGGATGCACTACCTTCCCCGATTTATTCTTTTGCCAAACTGGGATGAAAATTTTTTGTAGTTCATCCATGCAGTCCCGTCTTAAATGTCTTTCCATTGTATATCCTTACCGTACAACCCTTTTAGAATTAATTGCCAGTCAATCTTGGCCAATTCACGTCTCAACCCTCAAAGTTACCTTCTTTAAGTTCAGAACCATTGTTTCTGAATTAACAATGTCCTCTCTCAATCCTAATGAAGAACTCAACCTATTATGGTCACTCTTGCCCAAGGGGGCACGTACAACAAACGCTAATTACCCTTCCTCATTACTCAAAACCCAGTCTAAAAATAGACCTGCTCTCTCGTTGGTTCCTCTACATGTTGATTTAGATAACTATTCCCGCATACATTCCAAAAAAATCCTCTTCTCAGCACCCCTGCCAAATTTGATTAACCCATCTATATGTAGATTGAGTCACCCATTATAACTGTTTTGCCTTTGTCGCAACGCATTTCTAATTTCCTCTTTGATACCATCCCCCAACTTCTCTGCTACTGTTAGGTGGCCTGTACACAACACGCGTTTTTTCTGCCCCTTAGTGTTTTGTGCTCTACCCATACCGATTCCACATCCTCCAAGCTAATGTCCTTCCTTTCCATTGCGTTAATCTCCTCTCTAACCAGCAACGCAACCCCACCTCCTTTTCCTTTCTCTCTATCCCTCCTGAATATTGAATATCCCTGGATGTTCAGCTCCCAGCCTACGTCACCCTGGAGCCATGTCTCCGTGTTATCCCAACTATATCATAATCATTAATATCTATCCTGCACGTTCAACTCGTCCACTTATTACGAATACTCCTTGCATTGAGACACAAAGCCTTCAGGCTTGTCTTTACAACGCACTTACCCCTTATACAATTTTGCTGAAAAGTGGCCTTTTTGATTTTTGCCCTGGTTTTGTCTGCCTGCCACTTTTACTTTTCACCTTGCTACCTAATGCTTCTACCCTCATTTTACACCCTCCTGCCTCTCTGCTCTTGTACCCATCCCCCTGCCAACATTAGTTTAAAATCCTCCCCGACAGCATAGCAAACACTACCCCCCAAGAACATTGGTTCCATTCACATTCCAGGTGCAAACCGTCCTGTTTGTACCGGTCCCACCTCCCCCAGAACTGGTCCCAGTGCCTAAAAATTTGAATCCCTCCCCTTGCACCACTTTTTCAAGCCACGTATTCATTTGCATTATCCTCCTATTTTCTACTCTGACTGGGCCCGTGGTACTGGTAGTAATCCGGAGATTACTACTTTGAGGTCCTACTTTTAAGTTTATCTCCTAGCTCCCTAAATTCACCTTGTAGGGACCTCATCCCTTTTTTACCTATATCATTGGTGCCAACATGCACCACGACAACTGGCTGTTCACCCTCCCCCTCCAGAATGTTCTGCACTCCGCCGTTTCAGTGACATCCCTGACCTTTGCACCAGGGAGGCAACATACCATCCTGGAGTCTCGTTTGCGGCCGCAGAAACGCCTATATTCCCCTGACAATTGAATCCCCTATTACTATTGGCCCTTCCCTCTTTTTTCACCCCCTCATGTGCTGCAGAGCCACCCATAGTTGCCATGAACCTGGCTGCTGCTGCATTCCCCTGATGAGCCATCTCCCTCAACAGTATCCAAAATGGTATACCTGTTTAGGAGGGAGATGACCGCAGGGGACTCCTGCACTACCTGCCTACTGCTTTGCTGGCTATTGGCCACCCGTTCCCTTCTTGTCCTCTTTACCTTTTGCCTGCGTTGTGACCAACTCACTGTACGTGCTATCCACGACTTTCCTTCTCGCATCGTGGATGCTCCAGTATGAATCCAGCCGCAGTTCCAATCGTTCAATGCGGTCTGCCAGGAGCTGCAGCTGGACACACTTCCTGCAAACGTAGTCACCCAGGGACACCGACCATCTCCCTGATCTCCCACATGTTGCAGGCTGAACAAACCACGGGCCGCAATCTCTACTGCCATACCTTACTCCCAAATTACACTGTATTAAATATTAAAAAAACACAAAAAACTTATCCTTTAAACTTTACTACTAAATACTGAATCCTTAACTCCCAGAATCCCTCACTCCCAGTAGGCAGAAATGTAAAATTGTAAACCGGGGTTGCACCCCAATCAGCTGCTTCCTCGGGTCCTCTTCCACCAATCAGCGGCTTCCACAAAAAAAACCCACTTCTCCAAATGGAATGTTATGGGATTTCACACCACAAACAGCTTACAATGCTTTGGGTTACACAAAATGCTGGAGAAAACTCAGCGGGTGCAGCAGTCACCTAAGGAGCGAAGGAGATAGGCGACGTTTCGGTCGAGACCCTTCCTTCAGACTGGTCAGGGATCAGGAAACGAGAGATATAGACGGTGATGTGAGAGATAAAGAACAATGAATGAAAGATATGCAAAAAAATATCGATGATAAAGGGAACAAGCCATTGTAAGCTCGGGTTGTGGTGTGAAAATAAGAAGCTAGTGCGACTAGGGTGGGGGAGGAGATAGAGATAGAGGGAATGCCAGGGCCCGAGGCTGAGGGAGAGGTGGGAGGGGGGAGGAGACAGCAGGGTTAACAGAATTGAGAAAATTCAATGTTCAAGCCCAAAGGATGCAAACTCCCCAAGTGGAATATGAGGTGCTGTTCCTCCAACTTGCGGTGTTGCTCACTCTGCCATGGAGGAGGCCCAGTGACCGAGAGGTCGGATACGGAATGGGAGGGGGAGTTGAGTGCTGAGCGACGGGAGGGTCGGTTTGTTTTTGCGGACCGAGCGGAGGGTATGTTCGGCGAAGCGATCGCCAAGCCTCCGCTTGGTCTCACCGATATAGATCATCTGGCATCTGAGCAGCGGGATGCAGTAGATGAGGTTGGAGGATGTGCAGGTGAACCTCTGTCGGACCTGGAAGGACTGCTTGGGTCCCTGAAAGGAGTGGAGGGGGGAGGTGAAGGGACAAGTGTTGCATTTCTTGCGGTTGCAAGGGAAAGTGCCCGGGGAAGGAGTAGAGCGGGAGGGGAGGGAAGAATTGACAAGGGAGTCGCGGAGGGA
Organism: Okamejei kenojei; assembly: GCA_035221665.1. Lineage (NCBI taxonomy): Eukaryota > Metazoa > Chordata > Chondrichthyes > Rajiformes > Rajidae > Okamejei > Okamejei kenojei. Next base: position 15,195,904 of record CM069151.1, read on the forward strand.
GCGGTCTTTGCGGAAGCATCTACTGCATCCGCTGCTCCAGATGCCAGATGATCTATATCGGTGAGACCAAGCGGAGGCTTGGCGATCGTTTCGCCGAACACCTCCGCTCGGTCCGCAAAAACCAACCCGACCTCCCGGTCGCTCAGCACTTCAACTCCCCCTCCCATTCCGTATCCGACCTCTCGGTCCTGGGCCTCCTCCATGGCCAGAGTGAGCAACACCGCAAGTTGGAGGAACAGCACCTCATATTCCGCTTGGGGAGTTTGCATCCTTTGGGCTTGAACATTGAATTTTCTCAATTCTGTTAACCCCTGCTGTCTCCTCCCCCTCCCACCTCTCCCTCAGCCCTCGGGCCCTGGCATTCCCTCTATCTCTATCTCCCTCCCCCACCCTAGTCGCACTAGCTTCTTATTTTCACACCACAAACAGCTTACAATGGCTTGTTCCCTTTATCAACGATACTTTTTGGCATATCTTTCATTCATTGTTCTTTATCTCTCACATCACCGTCTATATCTCTCGTTTCCCTGATCCCTGACCAGTCTGAAGAAGGGTCTCGACCCGAAACGTCGCTTATCTCCTTCGCTCCTTAGATGCTGCTGCACCCGCTGAGTTTCTCCAGCTTTTTTGTGTACCCCTGCTTTAAAAGTATGACTGATCTTGAGAAGAATTTAAGTTTTCAAGCTGGGGAGTGTTAAATACATTTACAAACCTTCCAGGGTTTTTCACATTTTACCACAAGCGTGGCTGGGAATGTGACTCTTCTTCTTCTTGCGTATGGTGTGCACAGCCTGAAGTTGTAGGACAACTTCTTCTATTTGATCTTATTTGATTGTGCATGCTGGGGTTGATTGCATTCGTCGAAACAGGGTGGACCGGGGGGGAGGTGTCTCTGTGGAGGGTCCCTGAAGTTCCGGTTCCCAGAGACCGAGCTATCAATGCTGTTAATGGGGGCCGGGAAGTGTGGTATGTGAGGGGAGGGGCGTGAGGGGAAGGGTAGGTATGTGGGGGTGGGGGAGGAAGGTGTGTAAGGGGAAGGGAGGTGTTGTGAGGGAAGGGGAGGTGTGTGAGGGGAGGGTTGTGTGAGGGGGGGGAAGTGTGTGAGGGTGGGGGGAGTGGAGGTGCGTGGGGGGAGGGAAGTGTGTGAGGGGAGGGGAGGTGTGTTTGAGGGGGGAGGTGTGTGAGGGGAGGGGGGTGTGTGAGGGAGGGGGGTGTGAGGGGGTGGAGGTGTGTAAGGGGGGGAGGTGTGTGAGGGGGGGAAGTGTGTGGGGGAGGGGAGGTGTCAGGAGGTGTGTGGGGGGGGAAGGTGTGTGGGGGGGGGGTTAAGGGAGGTGTGTGAGAGGAGGGGAGGGTGGGTGGTCTGGTTTGGGAGGGGTGGTGTGGGAGGGGAGGGGTGGTTGTGGTGTGTAAGAGGAGGGAGGTGAGTGAGGGGCAATGTGGGATCATGCATTCCATTGGGCAGAAGGAGCCCACGGACTGCACACAGTGCCATGCTGCCTACGTATACTTTTCCAACTCCCTTTCCTGAACTGTTACACTATCAGCTGCCCATCTCAGTCACAAACTTTAATTATCTGCACAGTTTTTAAATTGTCATTTTACCTTAGGAATTCACACTATATTATGTGTGAATTCTTTCGAGTATAAATAAAACCAAATTTAAAGAACGAAAGCCAACAGGTACAACACCTGATACAACAAAATGCTGGAGTACCTGCGGGAAGTGAAGGGAATGGGTTTGTACAACAATCTATTACATTCATGGTTGACATAACCTGAAGAATGGTCTTGACCCAAAAAGTCACCTATTCATTTTCTCCAGAGATGCTACCTGACCCACTGAGTTACTCCAGCACTTTGTGTCTGTCTTAGGTTGATACACATATCCAACAGGGTCTCGACCTGAAACTTCACCGTTCCTTCTCTCCAGAGATGCTGCCTGGCCTGCAGAGTTACTCCAGCATTTTGTGTCTATAATTAGGCAGAGAAACCATGTTCCCTTGGCTCCATCTAATGATGACAATGGGAATTGCAGCAACAAAGATTGAAGACAGTAAAACACAGAGTGCCGGAGCAACTCAGCTGGTCAGGCAGCATCTCTGGAGGACCTTCAGACTGATTGGAGTGGGGATCAGAATGATCACAACATGAAGATTTTTAAAACTCAGTAGCTTAGCAAACCGACTGTTACTACATTCACTGACAGTACTAAAAATACATAATATCCCATTGTTAAGATTAACAGCATGAATGCCGAAATAAGATGACTTTATAGTTCTTGTTGGATTGTATCTCCAGTAAATACAGTTCTCCTGATGTGCATTACTGTAACATGGGACAGCCCACTCCACCAGTTGGAGAAGGCATCCACGCCACATATGTGACTGAGGTAAAGGGCGGAGGCAGGCGGTTTAAACACGCGTGATCATCTGCCGGTAGGAAATTAGATCGTTGGATTGAGTGAAACAATTTCTTGCAGGGTGCACCCAATTCCTGTGACATGTGGTTACATGAATCCCTTGATGTAGGGACAAGGCACCCCAAGGGAAACCACAGCCCCCTGATAAATGGACCTGCTAATCTTCACAGGCAGCATGATCCATGCTCCTTTAACTGCTTTCTAACACTTTCTTCAGGCATCTCCTCCTGACATTCAGCAGTCTGTGACATTAGTAAAGTATCGTGTGTGTGTGTGAAGGAACTACAGATGCTACTTTACACTGAAGATAAGTACAATACGCTGGAGCAACTCAGTGGCACAAGCAGCATCTCTGGATGGAAGGAATGGGTGATGTTTCGGGTCAAAAGAAGAGTCTCGAACGGAAAAGATCGTCCAATCCTTTTATCCAGTAAACTATCATGCCCCGATCATGGATCAAATTCTGCAAGGAAGTATTACTGTTCCGACATTTAATCACAACCTAAACAGAATAACTTCTTGTGTTTAAACCATGCCCGGAGTGGTGTACAGGCAGATACGATGGTGTCATGTAAGAGACTATAGGATAGACACATGGATATGGAGGGTATGGAGGGATATGGATTATATACAGGCAAATCGCTGATGGTCTTGGCATCATGTTTGACACAGACATTGTGGGCCGAAGGGCCTGTTCCTGCATTGTACTGTTCTATGTTTGGCGCGGCGGGGGGCAACGTGAGTGATGAGGGTGTTTTGTCTACAGGTAAGTGCTGAGTTTGGCCCTGCCTCCCACTTTTCCAACAATAAGGGGTGGCACAGCGGAACAGCGGTGACAAGGTGCTGCCTTAAAGCGGCAGAAACCCGGGTTTGACCCTAACTATGGGTGCTATCTGCACATAGTCTGTACGCTCCCACTGTGACCATGTGGGTTTTCGCTGGGTGCTCTGGTTTCCTCCCACTCTCCAAAGACATAATTGACAAAGGTAAATTGGCTTCGGTAAGAAATTGTAAATTGCCCCCGGCGTGCGGGAGTGTTCGTGTACGGGGAGATCACTGGTCGTGCAGAGTCGGTGGGATGATGGGCCTGTATCTCTAAAGTTTAAAGCGCAAAGACTACTGAATGTATAGCCACTGAGAATGTATGAAGAGTTCTTGCACAATTTTTGTTCGGTATATATATTTTTATTCTGAATAAAGTTAATTTTTGGAATTAAATGACATTAGGATGGTTACCACAGAGTTTTGGTATAAGGAGTGGCCAATTCAATTGAGCACCAGGAGCAAATCTGGGACCAATCCATCCCAATTTTCATCCATTGGGGTCAATGTAGTAATGATGCATCCTGGCAATTCCAACATCTCCTCACATGAATGAACCTACCATCTTCATCTTGGACACCCTGTGCGTAGAGGAGAGGGTAGGGCTGAAGATGTCCTGTTTGGGTTGCTCCTAGGCCTGGCCAAGCTGGCCATTCGTGAGTCATGGCGCCAGGCAGAAGAGGGCTCTGCCCAATACATTACTGGTTATATGTCCGCGCCCGGGTGGTTTTAGAAAGGGACTACGCGCTGCCCACGGGCGCCCTGAGGGATTTCTGGGACCGCTGGACCGGGGGGGGGGGGGGGGGGGAGTGGTGGTGGTGGAATGTATACGCAGTAAGGATGAGGAAGTAGTAATTTGAGAATATTTGTTTTGCTCTTATTGTGGTGGTGGGTTTGTTTTGAATAATTTAGTATTGTACGTATTATTGTAAATAGGTGAATAAATTATTTTTGGTTAAAAAAAAAAAGTTTTTACCAGCGTTAAACATTACATTGATACAATTCTAACTTATATTGTGATTGAGCATATTTATAACGAGAAAGGTTATATCTGAGTGCCCACCTAAACAATTCACAAACATCCCTTTGAACAGTCTGTGTGGAGTTCCCAAACTCTTTGCACAGAATATTGTAAAGCAGCCCATCTAAATATCACCGACTGACGTTCGGTTGTTTGCATCAATACAAACACTGGATCACAAATTGAATGAAAGAATTCTACTTCTCGTGGAATGGTTCGGCTGCTGTAAATCTGAGCTCTCGGCTGCTTCCTGTTCTTCCTGCTTAATTTCTCTCCAACACTTCATTTGAGCAATCAGTGAGTTGAGCAACATTTTGTCTTGATAGGTAGCCATAGCATGCGTGTGTGGCACTTTTAATTAAGTGAGTTAACATGTTTATGAGCTGTTTACTGTCATGAAGGGGTGTTGGTTTTCATTCACAGAACGACATGATAATTCTGCTGTCAAGAGAAGCGGAGGATGAAGGAACCGTTATTTCAGTCAACTGTGGAGGAAAAACACATTGTTTCCCTTATGAAGAATGATAATGGAACCATTTTCAATTTCTGGAGTGCTCTTCATTGTGTGAGACACCTCAAAATGTTTCTTCGTGCATAGGAAGAACAGTTACACTTCAGCAAGCTTAGGACTTAGTTAGGGTTTTAATGAGACGACATGAAAAATAACTGAAGGTTAAATACTGAGAAGAGGTGTGAGTCTCTGGAATTCTCTGCCACAGAAGGTAGTTGAGGCCAGTTCATTGGCTATATTTAAGAGGGAGTTAGATGTGGCCCTTGTGGCTAAAGGGATCAGAGGGTATGGAGAGAAGGCAGGTACAGGATACTGAGTTGGATGATCAGCCATGATCATATTGAATGGCAGTGCAGGCTCGAAGGGCCGAATGGCCTACTCCTGCACCTATTTTCTATGTTTCTATGTTTCTAAGAGAGTCATAGACATACAGCACAGAAATAGGCCCTTCAGCCCTACTTTCCTATGCCACCCAAGATGAGCTAGTCCCATTTGCCCATGTTTGACCCATATCCCTCTAAACCTTTCATATCCATACACCTTTCCAAGTGAAATGTACGTGTCTCAATGACCTCCTCTGGCATATCATTCCACATACCCACCCATCCTCTGTGTAAAATAGATGCCCCTTGGGTTTGTATTAAATCTTTCCTTCTCACTTACAGAGAGGGTCCGGATTTAATTTGGTCTTCCTGCTATCTGTGAACAATAAACGTTCCAATATGATGCTTACCCCATCTGATGTAATCAAAGCTTAAATTCAATTTCTCATCCACATACATGTATTGCAGCAGTCTCAGAAATGTTTTGACAGGACCACCCAGCTTTCCACATCTGCTGTTCAGGGTAGCCCACTTGAACCATCGACCCTCTGTGATTCCTCCAGCTCTCTTGCTCTACGACCATGTTTCTGCACATTTTCCATTCAATTGTCCTAAATACCATCTATCTCTCATTTTCCCTATCCCCTGACTCTCAGCTTGAAGGAGAGTCTCGATCCGAAACTTCACCTCTTGCTTTTTCTCCAGAGATGCTCCCTGACCCACTGAGGTCCCTAAAGAATGAGGACATCTCGGACGTTCTAGTATAGAACCACCTCATCTTGTGTACAGGCGCGGTGTAGACGGAGGAATTTGGAGTTGAGGATAGCATCTTTGCAGGAAGCAGGGTGGGAAGAAGTATAGTCGAGATGGTTGTGGAAGTCAGTTGGTTTGTAATAGACATCAGTCAATAGTCTATTTCCTGTGCTGGAGACAGTGAGAACAAGAAAGAGGAGGGAGGTGTCGGAGATGGTCCAAGTAAATTTGAGTGCAGGATGAAAATTGGTGGTGTAGTTCATGAGATCTACATGGGTACAGGAGGTAGCAGCGATGCAGTCATCAATGTAATGGAGATAGAGCTCGGGGATAGGGCCAGTGTACGCCTGGAATAGTTCAACCTACCCTACAAAGAGGCAGACACAGCTTGGGCCCATGCGGGTGGCCTCGGACTTGGAGGCAGTGGGAGGAGTCCAAGGAGAAGTTGAGGGTGAGGACCTGCTCCGTTAGGCAGAGTAGATTGTTAGTAGAGGAAATTGAACGGTTCTGCGGTTGAGGAAGAAATGGAGGGCTTTAAGGCCTTCCTGGTGGGGGATGGAGGTGTGGAGTGACTGAAAGTCTATAGTAAAGATGAGGGAGTGGGCGCTCATGTGGGGATCCTCAAGTAGCTGACAGTATCTTCAGGAGATTTCAACATTTCTCCACAAGATCCAAGTCATTTATGTTGTAGGATAGAGTCTAACCTTTAGATAAATGTTATTCACATTGACATGAATTTTGAATTGTTGTCCTGCGTAAGTGCAGCAAGATGTAGTTGTTGCCGATACCTCACCATCAGAAAGCGAACAATGCTGGTTGTAATTTTATAATAAATGCCTTTGCTGACTTTCTTAAAATAAGCAAGAGGCTGATTTTCTCACTTAATTCCATGATGAAGTAATCAAATCTCCCAGTCCCTGCTAAACTGCTGCAACGGTTCACTAGTTGCCCTGACCCTCATGTTTCAAAACCGCTCCATCAGAAATGACAATTGTTTACAGTCGGCCTTCACCTTACGAGATTCCACCAATGAAGAAACTACAACTCAAATGTCATCCAGCAAATTACCCCCCTACTTCCTGCACTCCAGAAATGGACTCATTCTGTGAGTAGCACCATAATTATTACCTTCTTGTCTCTCTGATTACAACGATGGTTTCACTGCTGCTCGAGAAAATAATATGCAACGTGACAGTTATGAATACTAGTATTAGTTTACTAGTTTTACTAGTATTATTAGTTGATTGGATTACTAGTTTAGTAGTTGAAAACTATTAATGTGTAACGTACGTCTATATTTCAGCCATCACGTTGATTGCCAGGGACCTACTCAATCCCAGAAAGATTTGTGCTTTAATTTCTGGATAGTGTTTTGCAGGAATTGGAACAGACATTCAAACGTTCTAACGGAAGGTCATCGACCTGAGATGTTAACCTTGTTTTCCTTCTGCATGGCTTGACCAGCTGATTATTTCCAGCATCTTCCGTTTTAATTCATTATTAAATGAATGCATCCATTATGCATTGCTTGCCATGCTTTGAATATAGACTCCATGAAGCAAATGGGAGAGCATTTGGGAACCTGGAACAGGGGCAACAGTTGATTTTGACTCACCTGGATAAGTGAATATCACTAACATTGATAAAATTACGCAAAATTATGATAGTAATAAAATTTTGCAGAGGAAAACAATCATTTATAAATACCAAACTGTGTAGTTGCACACTTTCTACCTTGGGCCAAATTAATGTATGTTAAGCTTTGTTTCAAACTAGTTTTACTTTCAACGGAAAAAATCTGCAAAAATCTGATGAAGATTTGATCCTGACTACGATTGCTGTCTGTGTGGAGTTTGCACATTGTCCCTGGGTGACCACATGGGCATTCCGCCGGGTGCTCAGATGTCCCACTTTCCAAAGACGTGCGAGGTTGTAGGTTAATTGGTCCTCTGTAAATTGCCCCTAGTCTGTACAATGCAAAACTGGTTTAACGTAGGTTAATGGGTGATTGTTGGTCGCCACGGACTTGGAGGGCCGGAGAGCCAGTTTCCACGGTGATGGCTGAAATATAGTTGCATGCTGTATCTCTAAACTAAACTAAACTAAACTAAACTAAATTTGATCATCCACACTCAATATACCTTTGTTTTTTATACTACCAGGTGCTGAGTTTTAATTGGAAAATATTCTTAAGCAGAAATCCCAGTTTACTTTATGTAGATGACTATTTTTTAGAACTAGTAACCCTTTGTTGAAAATCAGCTGCATATTTGTAAAATATCTGTACCTCCAGAATTAAATGTCTGCTTTGTGAGGGTCTGCATTATAGTTTGGTCATCGAGTTTAGTTTAGTTTAGAGATACAGCACTGAAACAGGCCCTTCACCCCACCGAGTCTGCATCGACCAGTGATCCCCGCACGTTAACACTAACCTGCACACATACTAGGAACAATTTACATTTATACCAAGCCAATTAATCTACAAACCTGCACGTCTTTGGAGTGTGGGAGAAAACCAGAGTACGTGTATGCACCCCACTTACACCTATACCACACACCCACCAACATCTGTGAAGAAATAACTCAATCAAAACCGCAACAGTTAATCGTTTAATTTTTGAAATCCTTTTCATGGCAAGGGAACAGAAACACCTTTTTCAACGTTGGTTTTCCCCTCCTGAAACTTTACACTTTGTTGACAGCTTACTTGCCCAAACAAATGTGGAAAAAGCTAAACTACTCTCAGCACGGGTTCCTGCTAACTTTATGCAGACTTTGCCTGCTGAAGGTCACTTGGACGAGTAAGTATGAACAATGCAATTAGCTCATGAATGTGAGATCATGATAATTCAGCTTAATGTTAATACATATCAGTAGGTGGTGTGTATCTACTGCAACACAGTGGCAGCATATGATGCTCGGGGCACCAAGAATACCACCAAGTTGCTAACAGGGTGATCTCTGGACCTTCCGAAACGCAGCCCCACCAAAGATGTGAGATTGTTATAATGAAAGAACAGAGCCGGTCTCTCCGTAAAGGCAGCCGTTTATCAGAGTTTGTCAGATGCGCTCAGTCCTGCATCATTGGAGCAGCTTATTTCAAGTCTCAGAAATAAATTGCTTTGTCCTTTCAGACATTCAATTTGTCAAAGGGGAGATGACTTGAATTTTGATTAGTGCTAGACCATATTATTTAATATAAAATGGGAGAGAAGACTTTTGAAAATTAGTACAATTAAACTTGCTATTAAAATGTGGCACAATTTAATGATACATAAGCAGAAATTCAGTCTGGAGCTTTGACTTTTTTTGTAAACTGTCAGCGGACTCACCACTCTTCTCAGATTCAGCATATTGCCTCAATTTACATCTACCCCTGGTAGATCAGCTGCCACTAACAAACCTACACGACCCTCTCTCAATAAAAAAACCTTTCATTTAGATCTATTCTACATTTTCCTTGACCTTCGTCCCCTTTGATCTCTCGTTTTCACATCTCACCTTTCCATATCTCATTTCCATCTCCCTGACTCTCACTCTGAAGAAGGGTCTTGACCTGAAACGTCACCCAGTCCTTCTATCCATAGATGCTGCTGTCCCAATGAGTTACTCCAGCATTTTGTGTCTATCTTCGGTGTAAACCAGCATCTGCAATTCCTTCCTACAAAGTTTGTGTCATTGAGTCATAGAGTGATACAGTGTGGAAACAGGCCCTTCGGCCCAATACGTCCACACTGGCCAACAATGTCCCAGCTGCACTAATCCCACTTGCCTGCACTTGGTCCATATCCCTTCAAACCTGTTCTATCCATGTACCTGTCTAACTGTTTCTTAAACAATGGGATAGTCCTAGCCTCAACTACCTCCTCTGCAAGCTTGTCCCATACACCCACCACCCTTTGTGTGAAAAAGATACCCCTCAGATTCCTGTTAAATCTTTTCCCCTTCACCTTGAACCTATGGTCCTCGATTCCCCTGCTCTGGGCAAAAGATTCTGTGCATCTACCCAATCTATTACTCGCATGATCTTATACACCTCTATGAGATCACCCCTTATCCTCCTGCGCTCCATGGAATAGAGACCCAGCCTACTTAACCTCTCCCTATAGCTCACACCCTCTAGTCCTGGCGACATCCTCGTAAATCTTTTCGGAACCCTTTCAAGCTCGACAATATCTTTCCTATAACATGGTGCCCAGAACTGAACAAAATTTCTAGTTGAGGTCTCACCAACGTTTTATACAACTGCAACATGACCTCCCGACTTCTATAGTCAATACTCTGACTGATGAAGTCCAAAGTGCCAAAAGCCTTTTTGACCACCTTATCTACCTGCGACTCAACCTTCAAGGAACCATGCACCTGTACTCCTAGAACCCTCTGCTCTACAATACTACCCAGAGGCTTACCATTTACTGTGGTCCTGCCCTTGTTCAACATCCCAAAATTCAACACCTCACACTTCTCTGTATTAAATTTCATCAACCATTCCATTCGTCAATCGATCCAGATCCTGCTGCAATCATTCACAACCATCGTCACTATCTGCAAAACCACTACCTTTTGTATCATCAGAAAATCTTGCCCTGTGTGTTCTCATATAAATCATTGATGTAGATGACAAACATTAATGGGCCCAGTCGAACGCCTTACTGAAGTCCATGTACGCAACTTATGCAGCTCTGCCCTCATCAACCTTTTTGGTCACATATTTTTAAAAAATCAATCAGATTTTTGAGAGACGACCTCCCACATACAAAAACATGCTGACTATGCCTAATCAGCCCTTGCCCATCCAAATGCAAATGTAAATCCAAATCCTATCCCTCAGAATACTCTCCAGTAATTTACCAACTACAAATGTTATTCTCACCGGCCTATTGTTCCCAGAATTTTCCCTGCAGCCCTTCTTGAAAAGAGGTACAATATTTGCCACCCTCCTGTATTTAAGGACGACTAGTAAATTTCAACCAAGGCTCCCGCAATTTCCTCTCTAGTTTCCCACAATGTCCTCGGATATATCAGATCAGGCACTGGAGATTTGTCTACCTTAAAACACGACAGTACCTTCAGTACCTCTTCGACAGTAACCCTGACTGCTCTCTAGATACTTCCAGTCATTGCACCAATTTACTCTGTCCTACTGTCTTTTTCCTCGGTAAATACAGAGGAGAAATACTCATTTAGGACCTTGCCCATCTCCTGTGGTTCCACACAGAGGTGACCGCTTTGATTCCTGAGAGGTCCCATTCTCTCTCTAGTTAAGCCTTTCCCCATAATGAATTTATAAAATATTTTGGGATTGTCCTTAACGCTACCTGCCAGAGCTATCTCCTGGCCCCTTTTTGCCCTGATTTCCTATTTTAGTTTACTCCTCAGCTCCCGAAATGCCTCCAGTATTGCACAGCTGCCTATACCTGTCCCAAACATCCTTCTTGTTTTTTACTAACGTCTCAATTTCCCTCGTCAGCCAAGCTTCCTTACGTTTTCCTGCTTTGTCCTTCACTCTAACGGGGATGTGCACATCCTGAGCTTTCTTCAGTACGCTTTTAAAAACATCCCACGTGGCCGATGTTCCTTTCCCATCTAATAACCTGCTCCAGTTAAATTGAGCGATACCTTCTCTCATACCCTCGAAGTTGGCCTTCCCCAGTTGAGCATTTTAACATGTGGACCCTCTCCATCCCTATCCATAACTATCTTAAACCTAATCGATCTGTGGTCACTGGTCCCAAAAGGCTCCTCCACACACACTTTATTAACTTGCCCTTCCCAATTTCCCAAAACGAGATCCAGCGTTGTCCTTTTGTGTATTACCAGCATCTGCATTCTACATCTTATAATTCAGCATGCACTTGGCTGAAGAAGGCAACTGACATGTTTAAGAGGCAAATGGCTTTGCTCAGCTGGAGCACCTGAGGCAATTGAAACAAGTTGCAGTCGATGAACCGGTCTGGTCAGTCCCCAGGGGACGGCTAATTCACAGAAACTTGAGAAAATGTGCTCCACTTTATGAACCCTTGCAGGCAAGCTACAAGTCTGAGACTCCGTGAGATTGTTCCCTGCTCTAGTGTTTGCACATACCACCGAAGGATGAAGAGGATTGTGTTAAAAGCTGTGTGTGGCATTAGATTGCAGGTCCCTATTCTGTACCACGACATGCATTTGGTTCGTCGACCTGGGTTCAGAGAAAGAAAGAAAAATACTAAATAGGTTGCAAATTCCCCTCGGTGTAGTGCAACCAACTTGCCACATTCACCAGTCTGGGAAAGATTACAGCTGAGCCTATATAGTGTGCAAAGGAAAGTGTTGATGAAACCCACGCCACATTTGATATATGTAATGAAAGTCACCCCAACATAGCATCAATGTTGACTTAGCTTTATTTGAGGCAGGTGTTATGAACAGAACAAACTTTGATCATATTCAGTTAGTTATTCATCACAATGGTTTATAGCCACACTGTCGGTGACAGTGGGCGGTAGCAGGAGAGGTGTGGACAGTGCAGATTTGTACAGTGACGGACCGCAGCGTTCAACTGAGACAGGTCTGAAGCCACTGTCCAAGTTGGAAATAACATGTTGGCAATAACATTTCAATGGGCCGACTTGGAACACTGGATTAGTTTTTATTAAAATAGTTGTCTATGTACATACTGTATTTGTACTGCAGGCAGGAAACCAGTTGCTTTGGATTTATTATAATCTCTGAATGCAGAGACTTGAAACAAAACAATTCACATTTCAACTTTCCATCAGATGCACCACAGCTATTTTTAAAATCCTATCGATAGGACTAAGATTTGCAGCAAAACAGCAGGAAAACGATTGTAAATACACAGCAGTTTTGAATTAACTGAATTGTAAAGTTGTTTCTTTTACGTGCCCCCAGACTGATAAAAACACCCCTTACACTTTCCATTTCAAAAAAGTCAATAAATCATGAATCATAGCCTGAAAAGGGAAATTCCTCCGTACAAAAATAAGAATTGGATTTTCAATTAAATATTGATATTATAATACTGATTTTTTTAAAACAGGATCATGAACCAGATTAGGAAAATGGGATACATGTCATTGCTATATAGGAAAATTATAGTGGCAATTGAAAATTGCAAGAATCATGTGGGTTTTTAGCAATGGTGCCCGGGAGTGCCTACTGAAGGGAGGAGCAGGAGGATGTCAAAAACCACAAAGTGCTGGAGGAACTCAGGCAGCAACTACGGAGGGGATGGGCAGGTGCCGTTTAGGGTCAGGAGCTTTCTAACCCAATCCGAAATGTCACCCAACCATGTTCTCCAAAGATGCTGCCTGACCCGCTGACTTACTCCAGCATTTATTTTGTTTTTGGAATCGACATCTGTACAGTATATATCTAAATATAGTATCCATATTTTTCTGCTGGAAGATGGATGCTATTTCTTTTCAAGCAATCTTCAGCCAACAACCTTTACCTGGCACCCCTTTCAAACCAGTCCTAAAATAGCGCCATGGTTGGCCAAATTTCCGGTAAGACAGTCCCAGAAAGATTTCTCACTGAATCGTATCAAACTGAAGGAAAAAAAGCATCAGTGGCTGACTAGACAGATGGAAACATTTGAGAATCAGAAATGGATAGTTAAGTCAATAGATAAAAGAGATGATAAGAATAAAATAATAAGAAATATAAAAGTAAGAACTTTTCCCAGAACATTTAAAAGACACTTGGATGGATACATAGATAGGAAACGTTTAGAGGTATATGGGCTGTGAAGGGAAAATGGTTCCAGTTTAGATGGGACATATTGGCAGCATGTATGAGTTGGGCTGAAGGATTTATTAAGGTGCTGTATGACTTTATCTATATGAAAAGACATTAGCTAAAATAAATATTTCCACTGGACAAGTGTGACATTTGTTTTCCATCTGACTTATTTCGATACTCTCACCTGCTCAGGTGGCATGTTTACAATTAGAGTATTTGCATCAAATGATGGATATGGTGGGGTGGAAGATTGCAACCTTCACGTGGTCCGCCCTGTTTCAACTAATGCAATCAACTCGACGTGCACAAACGGAAGATCAAATAGAACAAGTTGTCCAACAACTTTAGGCTGTGCATGCCACACGAAAGAAGAAGAAGATGGATATGGTGTTAATCATATGAACTTAATATCGCATTCTGACCCACTGACACTGACAGCTTCGGCGAGGCAGGGGCGTACGAACCATGGCTAGTGACTCCCCAGGGTCTGCAATATTCAACTGTACACGGTGCACCTTCCAAGGTGACATGGATGAAGAGAAGGCGCCCATCCCCAGAGCCTGCTTGCCACTGATGTAGAGGAACCAGCCTGGGCAAATAATAGGAAGGAGGATTGAGGCAGGTTCTTGTGAAGACGGTGTGGGATCAGGCTGAAGATTGATGGGGAGTGGTTGGGCAGAAGACAAGGTGCAGGGTATCTGAAGATCACCCGTACGATAAAACATGCACTTACACTGACAAAGATGGTGCATGGTATATGTGGCAATAATAAACCAAACTCTGAACCTAAAAATCGGTCGTGAGTCAAACCGAAAAGTTTTAGAATAAATGCCACAGTGAACAAGGGACAACGCAATTACTTTGATGCTTCTTGATAACAATATTTCCCTCCCATTTGAACGGACATGGACCTGCTGTTAACATTTAGAAACATAGAAAAATAGGTGCAGGAGTAGGCCAATCGGCCCTTCGAGCCAGCTCCACCATTTAATTTAATTATGGCTGATCATCCAAAATCTGTACCCTGTTCCTGTTTTTTTCCCACATCCCTTGATTCTTTTATCTCTAAGTGCTAAATCTCTCTCTTGAAAACTTCCAGTGAATAGGCCTCCATTGGCAGAGAATTCCAAAGATTCACAACTCTCTGGGTGAAGATGTTTTTCCTCATCTCAGTCATAAATGGTCTACCCCTTATTCTTAAACTGTGACCCCCTGGTTCTGGACTCGCCCAACATCGGGAACATTTTTCCTGCATCTACCCTGTCCAAAGCTGGACAGACCCCTGCTGCATGGAACAGAAAAGTTTAAAATTGTATAGCCATAGAATAAAATGAAGAAAGTAATGTATTGCAACTTCACAATCACATTGAGGGTACACAAAAAGCTGGAGAAACTCAGCGGGTGCAGCAGCATCTAATCACATTCATGTTTTCAGCCTGACTGTTCCAACAGAGGAAGGTGGAACTGAATCTCCGATGACCATCAGCACATATCCCGACCTCCGGTGTGATGGAGAAAGGGTCACTGCTGAAGCTGCTGAGTAAGCTGGACCCTAACACTGACCTGAGCATTCCACAACCTTTGACACGGGGTTATGGTGATCAACCCCTTACAAGAAGTTACAACAACAACTTTCCTTTCTGCTGGCATTGCTTCTAATGCCCACTGGCTTTTGTTTGACCAGGGGTCCTTGAAGCCACAGTTAGTTGAGTATCGGTTTGTTATCAGAAACGGTAACTCTCACCTCATCTCTCGAATCTAACGATTTTGCTAAAGGTGGGACAAAGACTGTAATGAGATCTGTATCTGAGTGTCCCTGGTGAAACTAATTATTGGTGAGTAGGCAGGATGCTTGGTAGCGCTGTCAACATCAGATTGCAGGTGGATGAGATGGGTTGAGTGGGTAGCAATTGTCCGGATTGCAATTTTCCTCTTTTGTGTTTCACTCTGCAGTAAAAAGCCCATCAGATAGATGTTAGTTGCGTATATATCGCAGATCCAGATGTTGCAAGAAAGACCAGTTACTTTTCCATGAATTCCAATCCCAGAAGGCAGAACTCCAGAAGGGAGAGGACTGGGTGCGGCAGAAGGACACAAAGTGCTGGAATAACTCAGCGGATCAGGCAGCACCTCTGGAGAACATGGATTGGTAGGTAACGTTTCGGATTGGGACCCTTCTTCCTGAGTGCAGCAGAACAGACTCTGACTTCCATGAAGTAGATGAATTCAGATGTTGGTAACATCGGTTTGTGCACTGCCTTGAGTACTGAAAAACAGCGAGAGAGGAAGAGAGAGATTAATTTACCGTTAGGAGAGTGACATCAAAAGTCTGTTTCAGCAGGAACTCTACCGGTTTCCTTCATAAAAACAGACATCTTGCATAGGACATTTTTGTTCGTGGTCATTTAAAGCCCACTTTCCTACTTAAAAATGTGCATAGAATTTAATGTCAGCTCTATGTTAATGCCAATCCCAATCTGACTGTCACAATTCTCTAAATTTTAAACTTTAAACTTCCTTAACACAGACACTGTGAGATTGTGTATTTTGAGGATGAATTCTTGTTCATTTACTGTCTGATACGACTAATGTCTCCATAGCGGCCTAACCCACTGAGTTACTTTAGCACTTGGCTTCTTCTCCATCTGAATGATTGGAATACCATGAACAAGTACTAACACATACACTTCATATAATAGTCTGATCTCAAAGACCTTCACAACAAGTTTAAACTAAAATAGAATAATCTTCCAGTACTTTTATTCACACAGAACATGGAACACTCTGAGCTATTGCAGACAGACCTTGAGGGTGTTGGCAACTTCTCAGTTGGCAGTTTGTAGGTTAAATTTGCTTCTGTAAATTGTAAATTGTCCCCAGTGTGTAGGATGGTGCTAGTGTAAGGGGAGATCGCTGGTCGGCGCAGACTAGGTGGGCCGAAGGGCCTGTCTCCACGCTGTATCTCTAACCCCTAAAGCAAAGCTGCAAGGCCCTAAAGGTTTACCATGGTAACCGGAATGGTGCAGGGATGTACCTGAGTAATTCCCATCTATTCCCATTCACCAATTGCATGCAGGGATTGCCATGGAACAAGGGCCATTTCAGGGATCATCACGATGAAACTGCCCGGACTCAGGGAGAGGTTGGCAAACCTGGATTATTTTCCCTGGAATGCTGGTGGTTGAGGGGAGGCCTGAAAGATGTTTATAACATTATGAGAGGCATAGATAGGGTAGATAGTCAGAACCTTTTTCCCAAGGATGGAAATGTCAAAGACTAGAGGGCACAGCTTTAAGGTGAAATGGGCCAAAGTTTAAAGGAGATGCATGAGGCAGGTTTTTTATACACGGTGGGTGCCTGGGGTGGTTACTGCCAAGGGTGGTGATCGAGGCAAATACAATAGTGGCATTTAGAAGACATGCATATGCATATGGATATGCAAAGAATGAAGGGATATGGATTACATGCAGCCGGATATGAGTTCAGCTTGGCATTATGCTCAGCACAGATATTGTGGGCCGAATGGCCTGTACTGTTCCATGTCCTATGACATTGTGTATCTAACACAGCTATCCAAGGATATGTCCAAGGATAGACACAAAATGCTGAAATAACTCAGCGGGGCAGGCAGCATCTTTTGAGAAAAGGAATGGATGACGTTTCGGGTCGAGACCCTTCTTCAGACGCTGAAGAAGGGTCTCGACATGAAACGTTACCTATTCCCTTTCTCAAGAGATGTTGCCTGACCTGCTGAGTTACTTCAGCATTTTGTGTCTATCTGCAGTGTAAGCCAGCATCTGCAGTTCCTTCCTACACAACGTTCTCGTCCAGCCTGCCCCAGTAGCAGTGGACTCGGCTGCAACCTGCAGCTTCTGATCAACATTGCTCTCTACTCTGGCTATGATTAATTGAAGTGTTCTCCCAAAGGTGAAGCAAAATGGCTTAGGAGCAATGGAAAACTGTGCTGTAGGGCACTGCGCGATTTACGCACACATCAATAATAAGCCAGCTGATGCAACTGCTCTTTGCCCTGAGACACAGTGCCATCAAACATTCCAGACAATTGTCACCCTGCTCTTCAAGCAGTTATCCTTCCAGCTCCAATCTAAGTTCAGCAGGTAATTGTAATTGTAAATGCAATTAATTTATTAGCCAAGTATGTAAAAAATATATAAGGAATTTGATTTGTCATACCGTCATACCAAAAAAGCAACAACACACAACTACATAAAAATTTACATAAACATCCACCACAGCGCATTGTGATAGAAGGCAATAACGTATTATCCTATTCCCTCCTTTTCTCCCGTGGTCCCCAGCAAAGGGGCCGCAATGCGGACGGAGATACCGGAAAAATCGCATCTCCGTCGTGGAAAGAGATTTTAAAAAAGGTTTCCCCCACCCCCCACATAATCCAAAGTTAAAGTCACACTAAAACATACATTCAACAACAGACTAAAAACAACAAAAGAAGAAAAGGCACAGACTGTTGACGAGGCTGCCATCATATGGCGCCACCCAGTGGTAATAAGTAATTGCCGGAGTAAAATGGGTTGGAGTTGATGCCGGGAACAGGGTATTAAGTTACGTGATGATATTGATAGTTGTTGGCCACTGTGTACTGTAGCCAGTGTCACTGACCATGTGGAACAATTATGTGCCTCAGAGATTATATAGCACCATAAAAGCTGTCAATAACTGCAATTACTTTGGGAGCACTTTGCAAATAATGAGGTGGAAGCTCTTCCGTAAATTTGTTTTTGCTATTTAGTGAAAAAGCCAATAACGTATCAGACTTTGTAAATTAAGCATCAATATACTGATTGATACATTACAAATTAGCTCCGAGCATTGATCTCAACAGGAGGTGAGTCAACTGAGCTTCTCATCCTTTTAAGCACCATTCCACTGGTGAGGAAGTGGTGCAGTGCTTTGTGAATGAAGTTGCACAATCCTACAACAACTGAAGTGTTTGTTTGGTGAAATCCACTGACTGCAGAAAAGCCCCATACAGTATATATAAGCTTTGCTAATTGTGTAGGAACATTACATTTTCTGAAATTACTGAGGGGTGGCGCAGCAGTAGAGTTGCTGCCTTACAGCGCCAGAGACCGAGGTTCGATCCTGACAACAGGTGCTTGTCTGCACAGAGTTTGCTGCTTCACCCTGTGACCGCGCGGGTTTCCTCAGAGTGCTTCCATTTCCTCATACTCCAAAAACATGCAGGTTTGTAGGTAAATTGGATTGGTGTAATTGGCCCCTCGTGTGTGTAGGATGGTACTACTGTGCAGGCATGGCTGGTCTGCCTGGACTCTGTGGGCTGAAGGGGCTTTTTCTACACTGTATCTCTAAACTAAACTAAACTACTGAGCATTGCTATAACATTGTTGCCAGTGTAAAGCTGCCCTCCCACAATCAGAATCAAGCCTCTCTGCAATTCATATTGTAGCTTGCAGCCCAACCTATAATTAGAGACATGTTGCCCTTTCCTATTCTTTTTTTTAAGGATTACTTGCTTGTCCTCGCCTGACATGGGAAGTCAGCGTGACTTGAAGGGGCAGTCTGCTGCACCAGATGGAATCTCTGCTGTTGCATTTTTGAAAATTAATTTACTCACCAAGGCCCTGAAATGAAATACACTCAGAGCAAAGTCATTAAAGTAAAAAGATTCTGCATTAATTTAGTATCTTTCACGATATCCCAAGGTACTTTAAAGCCCGGCAACTAGTTTTGAAATGTAGTCACAGTTATGATACGGCAATTACAGCCAGCCTGTGCACGTTTGCTCCCACAGGCAGTGATTTGGTAATGACTGTATTATTTGTCTTGTTCATTTTGAATATTGGGCAGGATACCATGACTCCTCAAGAGTCAGGAGTCAAGAGTGTTTTATTGTCATATGTCCCAGATAGAACAATGAAAATCATACTTGTAGCAGCAGAACAGAATATATAAACATAGTACACTGTAAACAATATAATAAATGAGAAAAATAAAGTTCACTGTTTGTGTGTATGCACACGCATACATACACATGGTTGAGGTGTTTAATAGCCTAATGACTGTCGGGAAGAAGCTGGTCCTGAATCTGGACGTTACAGTTTTCAGGCTCCTGCACCTTCTTCCCGATGGCAGGCTGCTCTTCATCTAAATCACTTGCAGAAGTAGACCATGAGGAAAGCACTGCTCCATTTCTCATTTACTGGCGTTTGAGGGAGTGCAATTTGAAAGCCCCGAAGGTGAGGGAAAAGATTATCAAAAAGACGTCACGTTCTGGGGCCAGACAATGTTGGAATCACATGTTGCTGGGAATATTTGGGAATCATTAGCACATATATCTGTGCATACGGAGCCTTGAATTTATAATTCTTATCTTTTGGTCACGCATCTCCTTCTCCAACTGTGAACTCCCCCCACCCTACATGACTAGCAACATCCTCGTGTTCATCTCTTTTGTAACCATGACCACCTCTCCATTGTAGCCATAGTTTCAGTTGTCAACCCCAAAAGCACTAGAATTATTTAAATAAAGCATTACGTCTCTCTCTCCCCCCCCCTGTCTCTATCTTCCTTCCTCTTAATGTGATCTTTGAACCTTGCCTCTGTAACCTTTTTTTTTGGTCACCATCTTAATATTCTACGTGCTTCTATGTGTCGAATATTGTGTGATAGCATTTCTCTGAGGACGAGAGGGATACCTTACTACATCAAGCTGCTATAAATGCCAAATGCTGTTGCTGATATCTTGACCTGCATTTTGAATCAATGCCAAATGCTGTTGCTGATATCTTGACCTGCATTTTGAATCAAGAACTACAGGAACATAATGTATTTTGTGTGGGAATGAACAGTAGATGCTGGTTTATACTGAAGGTAGACACAAAATGCTGGAGTAACACAGCATCTATGGGAAAAGGAATAAGTGATGTTTCGGACTTCTTCAAACTTTTAAAATAGAGTCTGAACAAGGGTTCCAACCCAAAACATCACCTATTCCTTTTCTCCAGCGATGCTGCCTGACCCGCTGAGTTACTGAAGCATTTTGTGTCTATAATGCATTCTGTAACTGTTATGAATATTAGACTGGAAATCATGTTCAGAGCATTAATATTTTTAAAGTGTAGAATTTATTGAAGATTATTTTTGTGAATGAATGAAGCCAGCGACTCAGTCACCACAAATTGAATACATTCTATTGAATGGACGAAGAAAATATTAATTGATTTGCTGTGTTATCATTGCACTCTGACCTCTTGTGATTCAATTCAATTCAACTTTAATGTCATTGCACAGATACAAGTATGGGTACAACGAAATGCAGTTTAGCGTCAGTTCGTAGTAATAGCAATATATAAATAAATACAGAATGCAGACAATGTGGACAGAGAGACTGGAGAAATCTATCGGCGGGACTCCGAGTTCAGCAGTGTGATGGTGTTGTTGTAGAAGCTGTTCCTCATCCTACTAGTGCGGGACCTGAGGCTCCTGTACAGCCTCCCTGATGGTAGGAGGGCAAACAGTCCATGGTTAGGGTGGGAGGGGTCCTTGATGATCTTCCTGGCCAATCTCAGACACTGTTTTCAGTGGAGGGCATCCATGGCAGGGAGCGGGGCACCGATGATGTACTGGGCGGTTTTCACCACCCGTTGTAGTGCCTTCCTGTCTGCTACGGTGCAACTGCTGTACCATACCGTAAAGCAGGTGGTCAGGATGATTTCGATGGTACAGCGGTAAACGTTGGTCAGGATCTGGGGGGACAGGTGGGCTTTTTTGAGCCTCCTCAGGAAGTAAAGGCGCTGCTGCGCCTTTTTGATTAGCTTGGAGGTGTTGAGGGACCAGGACAGATCCTCCGAGATGTGTACCCTGAGGAATTTGTAGTTGGAGACCCGCTCCACCTCAGTCCCGTTTATATGGATGGGGGGGTGTCTGCCCCCTCTGTTCTTTCTAAAGTCAACAATGATTTCCTTCGTCTTCTGGGAGTTGAGGACGAAGTTATTATCAGCACACCAGGTTGTCAGGTGCTGGACCTCCTCCCTGTAGGCTGACTCGTCGTTGTCACTGATCAGTCCTACCAGCGTGATGTCATCGGCAAATTTTATGATGGCGTTGGAGCTAAACTTAGGGATGCAGTCATGGGTGAAGAGGGAGTAGAGGAGAGGGCTGAGCACTCAGCCCTGTGGCACGCCAGTGTTCAGTGTTATAGTGGAGGAGGTGAGGTTGTTGACCCTAACAGACTATGGTCTGTTAGTGAGCAAATCCAGTGTCCAATTGCAGAGAGAGGTGGAGATTTCAAGACCGCTGAGTTTGGTGATTAAGCTAGCGGGTATGACAGTGTTAAAGGCGGAGCTGAAGTCAATGAACAGCAACCTGATGTAGGTGTTATTACTGTCCAGGTGGGTCAGGGCAGAGTGTAGGGTTGCCGATATGGCATCCTTTGTAGACCTGTTGGTCCGGTAGGCAAACTGATGGGGGTCCAGTGTGGGGGGGAGGCTGGCTTTGAGGAGAACCAAGATCAGCCACTCAAAGCACTTGGCGATGACAGGGGTGAGTGCCACTGGCCGGAAGTCTTTGAGACTCCCTGTCGCTGATTGTTTGGGCACTGGCACAATGGTAGATGTCTTGAGGCAAGTGGGGACGACACCCTGGGCCAGTGACAGATTGAAAATGTCAGTGAGGACCAGGGATAGTTGTCCAGCACATGCCCTGAGCACCCGCCCGGGGATGCCATCGGGGCCGGCAGCTTTGTGCTCATTCACCTTGCTCAGTACATCTTGTACAGCAGAGGTGGAGAGACTGAGGGGTTGTTCATTCGGAGGTGGAGCAACTTTGATGGCTGGAGTTTTGTTGTCCCGGTCAAAGCGAGCATAGAAATGGTTTAGCTCGTCAGGAAGGGAAGCATTGTCTGGGGGGGCGGGGTGTTGACTTTATGGTAATCGACAATGGATTTGATTCCTTGCCACATGCGCCTAGGGTCAGAGTTGTTTCGGAAATGCTCCTCGATCCGCCGTTTGTGATTGAGTTTAGCATTCCTAATTCCCTTTTTCAGATTGGCCCTGGATGAGCTGTATCCCTCAGCGTCGCCAGATTTAAAAGCGGCGTCGCGAGCCTTCAGCGGGAGTCTGACCTCCCTGCTCATCCACGGCTTCTGGTTAGGGAAGGTCTTTATCTCTTTGTGGGTAGTGACGTTGTCAGTGCAGAATTTTATATAGTCCAGAAAGGTTCTATTTAAATAGATCCTGCCAGTTCTATTTAAAAAGCCCTTGGCTAAATCCTCAATTCTTTATTAACAATAGAAATGAACGCTGGACTCGGTGAAATAATGAAAGTGGAATATTAAACCACACACATAATACAAGTGGGAAACAAGCAGTGGAATCCGGAAAACTGCCGTGGAAAGTGATACAGCTTATTCCTTTTTTCTTCATGTGTCATGAATGTTTAATTCTGTTTCCAAAAGTATTTAAATATGCATGGCTTCATAACATGCAGTGTATAATATGCACATATCATGTGTACTTTTATTTGAATAGTTCAACATCTCTCAGCTCGAATGTGCATCAGGAACTGAACATGGATGTCAATTCGCTGCCTGTCGCCCAATGCAATTTTGTAGAGGAAGTATAAATGTAGGGGAGTTTGGCCTGCTGGTATACAGCCTCATGCAATGGCTTGGCTTGTTATCAACTCAGATGCCCAGAGCAGTGAACCTGCATCACAGCACGAGGAATGTGTATGGACTGATGGCTGTGGGGGTGTGGTCTGGACATTACTACCACTGGCTGGAGTAAAGTGCTGAAGTTTTTGCTTGGAGCAACCACTGTGCTGCGTTCACACTTTTGTGGACCCAGTTACTAGACTTGCACACTGGCTGAACGCTATCGCCTCCTGGCGCAGAGGATTACTTTTCATTGGGCCACAGTTCTGGAGCTGCGTCATCCACTAAAGGGCCGGGTCTGCCTAGGACAGAAGGTGAACTGCAGTCCTCAATGTCTTCAATGTCCTTTTTTGGAGCAGTCCGTTTTTGTAGAACATGATCAATCGTTTTTACAAAAATCTTTTACAAAATCTCACTTTTCATCCAAACTTTAGTTTAGTTTAGTTTAGAGATACAGGCCCTTCGGCCCACCTAGTCTACGCCAACCAGCGATCACCCCTGAACACCTGCACCATCCTACACACTTGGAAAATTTACAATCATTACCGGGCCAATTAACCCACATGCCTGTACGTCTTTGGAATGTGGGAGGAAACCAGAGCACCTGGAGAAAACCCACGCGGTCACAGGGAGAATGTACAAACTCTGTACAGACAGAACCTGTAAGTCAGGATCAAACCGGGCCCCTGACGATGTAAGGCATCAACACTACCACTGTGCCACCCTGCTGCCCCTGTAGATAGAGAAGTCTCTTATTTATCCACAAATGTCTGCCTTTTTCATAAATTAATAAGCCAGAGGAGGTAGCTGATGGCAGGTACTAAAACAACATTTAACTTGGACAGGTACATGGACCAGAGGGGTTTGGGGATCTATTGGCCAAATGGTAGTATGTGGGACTAGCGTAGATGGGCATCTTTGTCGGGCCTGGTCGCATGCTGTATGACTCTATCACTCTGAGCCTGAATATATTTAATCGTCTCCAACCACTGGTCTACCAGCTGATCTGGGAAACCCCCGTAGAACAATCATGGGTAGTAGAGTCTCAGCACAAAGCTCATCCAATTGCTGAGGTCATAGCACATTAATGTGTACTTTAAAACTGCGGCATTTCAAGATGCAGTCCAATAAAGCCACAGTCTTCAACATCACAATACAATACAATACGGTTTTATTCATTACATTGCACACAAAGTGCAAGTGAAATGAATTTGCACGCGATTCCATATAGTCATACGGGGACACACCATGGAAACATGCCCTTGAGCCACTGAATCCTACTTTTACACTGAACTTACCAAACATATTTTATTCTCCCCACACTCCCATCAACACTGCCCGAGTTCTACCCTTACCTACGCACCAGGGCTACGTTACAGGGAGAAATCAGGAGTATCCTGAGAAAACTACTGCATATTTTGGGAAGAACGTGCAAACTCTACACAAGTTGCACACTGGAGCTGTGAGGTAGCATTTCTACCCGCCACGCTATCTTGCCACGCAGTTTGGTGACAGAAAAGTTTAACCATGGTTGAGGTCAAAGGATAATCTGTGCATGAGCAGAGAACTGGGCAGCAATGAGACATGCCCTGTGATCCAATGACCATAACTAGGAGCCTTCACCCTAGGGTGCTGGGTATGTGCACAGTCATATCACAGGTCCAGGGCTGCACTAGGGACGCTAGGGACAATTTACAATTTTTATTGAAGCCAATTAACCTACAAACCTGTACGTCTTTGGAATGTGGGAGGAAACCGGAGCACCCAGGGAAAATCCATGCAGTCACGGGGAGAATGTACGAACTATGTCCAGACAACAACCATAGTCAGGATCAAACCCAGGTGTCTGGCGCTGTAAGCCAGCAACTCTGCCGCTGTGCCACTGTGCAGCCCTATCTTTAATCGGACTTTATTGGACTTTATCCTGCACTAAACGTTATTCCCTTCATCATGTATCTGTACACTGTGGATGGCGCGATTATAATGATGTAGTCTTTCCGCTGGCTAGTTAGCACACAACAAACGTTTTTCACTGTACCTCGGTACACGTGACAATAAACTAAACTTTATCTTTGCAAGGAGTTTTCCCCTTACTTATTAACAAGGTTCATCTAATTTTGCAAAATAAAGTGAACCTGCGAAAGGGCAGCTCATGTTCGTGGGTAATATAATTACAAATGGCAAAAACTTTAATTCATTTTGTGTCTTTCCTGTCATCTAGATGTCCCAATTAGTTACGTCCAACGAGGCAGCTTCGGACGTGTACACAGGAACACCAGGGCAGCCTGCAAATGGTATAGATCCAGCAACAGCAAGGAGATGCTGACAGCAGCTGAAAGACAAGCAGTGGGAACATGTCGACTTCCCTGTCTTTAGTTGACTGGTGATGTGAGAGGGTATACATGTGGGGGTATACAGTTTACAGGAGGACAGTGCATTTGAAGATTGGCATCTCCAACAGTGGTGCAGTCTCTCTGTCTGACATCCATATGTCAGCCCAGGTAATGGTCTAAGTCTCCACAACATGAATCAAACTCACAACCCAGTAGAACGCTCCCATCTGAGCTACTGTATATCCGATACCACAAATTAAAGCTCAGCCTCTGTTTCTGGATGGGATTTGCTGTATTTAATTAAACCTCTGTTTAGATCTCCAGACAGATCTGAATTAATTTAATTAACACAACCCATTTATCTCTGAACATTTTATTAATGGCAATCTTACGAGGGATTCAGGGTATTATTTAATTAACAATGAGATTCATATCTGAACTGCACCTGAAATGCCGTTGAGATATGAGCACAAACATGCTTATTGTGGTGGCTAAAATCACTCTCTATACCACATAGGTAGAATTGTTTAAATTAAATGGCTTCTGCTACAACCACACAAAGGAGCATTTCAAATGGAAGCAATTTTACATCTGTGAGCCGTGATGCATTTGTGAAGCCTTTCATTTCATTCGCAATTTCTCACAACAGCCATGAGAGGGCAGTGTGGTGAAAGAATCCACATCGCACTTTGAAGACACGGTCAGGGAAGGCTCAGGGCTAGCACCCACCTCTTCCCCAGTCTTCCCCACACCCAGCTGAATGGAGATGGATAAATATTTGGGAGATCAATGAAATAATGGTTTTGGGGAACGAGCACAGGATGAGTTGGGGGTCAGTGTTGATCAGCTGTGTTGACATTGAATGGGGGGGCAGACGAGGGGTCTACCCCTCCCCCTTCTCCTGCTGCTACTTTCTTGTGTCCTTGTGTTTCAGAAAGCTATTAGTCGCTTGTTTTTTTCAGAAAAGATCTTTGATGCAAACATGTTGAGGAACTGGAAGTTCTGAACTGGCATGTTAATGTAGAGAGGACGTTGTTATCTAGGGGCAGCACTGTGGCACAGCAGTAGTGCTGCTGTCTTACAGCACCAGAGACCCTGGTTCGATCCTGACCTCGGCCATTGTTTGTGCAGAGGTTGCACATTCTCCCTGCATTGGTTTTCTCCGGGTGCTCCTGTTTCCTCCCACATTCCAACGATGTGCGAGTTTGTAGGTTAATTGGCTTTGGTAAAATTGTCCCTAGTGTGTAGGATAGAATTGTCTACAGGGTGATCGCTGGTCAGCACAGTCTCGGTGGGCCTGTTTCCATGCTGTATCTCTAAAGTCTAACGTTTATAGTCTAAAGTAAAGTGTAAAGTCTACATTATAGGGATCTTTGGGTATAGATAAGCCCTGACTGCATCGCTTTGGACTCCAAAGACATACGGGTATGTAGGTTAATTGGCTTGGTAAATGTTAAAGAAAATTGTCCCTAGGGGGTATAGGATCGTGTTAATGTGCGGGGATAGCTGGTCGGCGTGGACCATGTGGGCCAAAAGGAACTGTTTTCGTGCTGTACCTCTAAAACTAAAAAACGAATAAAAGACTGCCTACACTTCCATAACATAAAGTAGTCAACCTGTAATTTGGGAATCACAAAAATGGGGGTGTGAGGAGAACATTAATCTTGAGACTCTCACAGAATATGGAATAATTAAAAGATTGGATGGGTGGGAAGAGGTCAAATAGACCATATCTGGTGAAAGGGTTACACAAAATGCTGGAGAAACTCAGCGGGTGCAGCAGCATCTAAGGAGCGAAGGAGATAGGCGACGTTTCGGGTCGAGACCCTTCTTCAGACTGGCGTCTTTCAGAACTTCTTATCTGGTGAAAAGTTCACTTTGAATGATATTAGCAATTACTGATGCCAATTAGCCACTAATCGTACTGGTGTTAACAAACACTTCATTTTAAATGGATTTCAATATTCAGTATTGAGCTGAAAATCAGTGTTGCTGCTCACTGGGACTTTCCATCGTGCGTATAATCTCATTAATAAATAATACTGGCATCATGGAATTACAATAAAATTCTCATAATCACCTACAAAGTAAGAATGCTGTGGAATTCCAGTGAAGAAAACATAGAAAACATCGAACATGGAAAACATAGAACCAGGCAAGTCCAACAGATTGTCTTGTCAGATTTGTCCCAATATTTCAGATGTGCTCAAGTTCTTGTCTGATAACAGTTCCTCGTCTAACCAGATGGGGGCACTTGGAACAGGACTGCACTTGATCAGATAAAGGTTGGACTGTTGGAAGATTCCTCAATCAGTCAGAGTTTTAAATGGCTGAGGTCAAGGTGAAGAATTTGAATATCACAAATTAAACTGAAGAAGGGTCTCGAAGCCCAGGCACTTTGTTATCCTGTGGGTGACTGATGGCCTGATTAAATCAACAATAATGCACATTTTGTTTGTTTTACGTTGAAACAAGAAACTGCTTTATGGATTTAAGAGAGAGTTGGATAGAGCTCTAGGGGCTAGTGGAATCAAGGGATATGGGGAGAAGGCAGGCACGGGTTATTGATAGTGGATGATCAGCCATGATCACAATGAATGGCGGTGCTGGCTCGAAGGGCTGAATGGCCTCCTCCTGCACCTATTTTGTATGTTTCTATGTTTCTATGTTTCTATGACATTCCTTCTATCCAGAGATGCTGCCTGTCCCGCTGAGTTACTCCAGAATTTTGTGTCTATCTTCAAATTATAATTAAACAAGTTCAAGATAAGTTCAGGAATTGTGTTAGCTGCTACATGAAAATTGAACTATTTATCACATCCAAATGTTAATATTTTGTGTACCAGCAAAATGGTTCTACAAATGTTAATTGGTATTGGTTTATTATTGTCACGTGGACCAAGGTACAGTCAGATTAAATGTGTTTGCTTGCTGTCCAAGCATGTCATACCATGCTTGTGTACAATCACATCATATGTAGGTACAACAGGTCATGAAAAAGAGGAAGGAAACAGAATGCAGAATTTACTGCTGTAGGGAGAGTGCAGTTATAAAGTACACGGGCTACAACAAAGTATACTGGGAGATCAGGAATACATCCCGAGCAGGTGAGAGTCCATTCAAGAGTCTAATAACAGCTTGCTCCTGAATCTGGTAGTTCGTGCTTTCAAACTTTCATAGATCTACTGCCTGATGTAAGAGAGAAGAGGGGATGAACGGGTATGAATGGTCCCCGATTATATGGGCTGCTTTGAAATGTGGATGAAGTCGACGGGGGGGGGGGGGGGAGTGATGGACGGGGCTGCGAGTACAACTCTCGGCAAGTGTTAATAGGTCGTGCAGTTACATCTGATGACCACGATGTGCTGCCTCTCAGCCTTACATCGCACAAAACACCGATTCAGTGTGGACTGCAAAAACGTTCTCTCCAAAACAACACAACTACAAAATCTGACCCAGCAAGCGCATAATGAAATGGCTGGAAGACGCACCCTCACCTGAACCACAGTCCCCATTCATTCACAGGGTGTTCTGGTGAATTAATTAAGTGCAAGGACACAGTGTACAGGACCAGTTCAGACAGTAGACTGCACACATCAGGTTTGGTCAGCTTCCAGTGTTCAGAGCCAGCATGCTTTGGGAGCACAGCAATGAGGTTGGGATTTGAACTAGAATCAAAGTGCACGGAACACTGAGATGGAATGTCGCCCACTGCCAGCTGCAACATATCAGCTGATTTGTCAAAGCCCATGGATGATGGGTGTGAATGTACCGCAGACATTTCAGGGCGGAAAAGTTTAGCACCACTTACTGGGTGCAATGGATGACAACAGGAATAGTAACAGAATATTGAGTTTAGTTTATTGTCACATGTACCAGGCTTTTCTTGCATGCTAGCCAGTCAGCGAAAAGACAATAGATGATTACAATCGAGCCATCCACAGAGTGCAGACACAGAATAAAGGGAATAACATGAATAATGTTTAGTGCAAGATAAAGCCAGTAAAGTCTGATCAAAGAGCTCAAATGAAGGAGATAGTAATTCAGGACCACTCGCTAGTTGACCATAGGATGGTTCAGTTGCCTGATAACAGTTGGGAAGAAACTATCCCTGAATCTGGTGGTGTGCGTTTTCACACTTCTATACCCTTTACCGATGGGAGAGGGAGTGGCTGGGGTGCAACTTGTCCTTGATTATGCTGCTGGCCCTTCTGAGGCAGTGTGAAGTGTAGGTGGAGTCGATGTGAAGTGTAGGTGGAGTCGATGTGAAGTGTAGGTGGAGTTTGGTTTGTGTGATGGTCTGGGCTGAAAATATTTCAAAGAGTAACAAATAACTATTTTAGGAAGGGGCAATTGCTTGGATTTACTGGCAATTGTCTTAAATTCTAAACAAAACAAAGCTACCCTGTCAGCTACTGCCAAGTTTGGGATTTCCATGAGCTGGAGGCCAGAGTGTTAGTGCAGACCTTGTCCTTGGGTGCCACCATTGGCATCAGATCTCAGGACTTGGGCCAAGGTGCTCCATTTTACTGAGGTTCTTCAGACTGAAGAAGGGTCCCGACCCGAAATAGTATCTATCTATTCCCTCCACAGATGCTGCCTGATCCGCTAAGTTCCTGCAGCAACTAGAGTCAGTGAGTCATATACAGTGCAGAAACAGGCCCTTTGGTCCTACTTGCTCATGCCAACCAAGATGTTTCATTTACACTAGTCCCACTTGCCTGTGTTTGGCCCATATCCCTCTAAACCTTTCCTATCCACGTACCTGTCCAAATGTCATTTAAATGTTATAGTACCTGCCTCAACTACTTCTTCTGACAGCTAGTTCTATATACCCACCTTCCTCTTTGTGAAAAAGTTGCCCCTCAGGTATAATTCCTATTAAATCTTTCCCTTCTCATCTTAAACCTATTTCCTCTAGTTCTTGATTTGTCTACCTTGGGTAATAGACTCTGTGCATTTACCCTATCTATTCCCCTCATGATTTTATACACCTCTATAAGATCAACCCTTATCCTCCTGTGCTCCAAGGAATAAAGTCCCACACCGCCCAAATTCTCCCTATGGCTCAAACCCTCAAGTCCTGACAACATCTTGACCTTGTTTTGATGTATTGAGTTATTTAAAAGTTTTAAGTGCTGCTCTCAACGTAACACATCTTGGCTTGATTAGTAATTAATGATTTGATGGTTATCAACACGAGCAAGGGTTTGAGTTTAGCTGTACTTAAACAGGGAAACAACAACAACTTGAACTTCAGTAATGTATTTAAATAGTAAATGCATCTAAAGGTGCACCAGATCAAATGTTAACCCTGGCCATGGTAGAACTGGAGAAGTGGGCACTATTACGACTTCCAAAAGACATTTGGACATATGTAAGGGGAGGAAGGGTAGAGAAGGCTATGGGCCAAATGCAGGTAAATGAGAACAGTCCAGAATGCCAACATGGCCAGCGTGGACAAGTTGGGCCGAAAGGTCTGTTTCCGTGCTGTATAGCTTTATCTCTAAGAGAAGACTAAACGTTTTTAGGGATAGGTTCATTATTCCATAGAAACTAACCCATGTAGCATTCATGGCCTCATATTCATATTCAGCACATGAAAAATGTTGACCCATCATGTTGTGCGTTCAACATATTTAGATATGTCCAATAACTCTGATAGTATTGTGAGACATGAGGGATAATTTCTTTGAAAATAAACCATAACTGAAAATGAGGAACTTGGTGAAAGTTACATAAAAGGATGCCATTTTTCTTCCTGCTGCTCCCTGCACTATCAGTACTGACGGCCACAGAGTGCTGGATTAACTCAGCAGGTCAGGCAGCATCTCTGAAGGGCATGGAATAAGCCAAGTTTCAGGTTGGGACCCTTCTTCAATACTGATGGTCAGATGAGTAGCACAAATGCCACTAATGTGTCTGGAGAAGAGTTGTGACTATTGCAGCCCACACAGGGACTTCCAAATGCACGCAATACACTCTGAATGCCATTTCCATCTAACCTTTGTAGTGCTAGAGAAGCAGGCTGCCAGTGTGACTTAATGGGTACGGTTTCCGTGCTTGCTAACCAATGTAAAGATGTCTCCTTTAAGATAGGTCCTTACCTAGCTACCCTTCAGCAAACACCAGCCTCCTCACCCCCACTTCCACCCAATCCTAGAATGACTGGCACCATCACCCCAATCTCGATATCTACCTGACTTGTCAACATCTCTTCACCCCTCCACCTTACAATCTCCTGACTCCACCAGGAACCTTACACTTCCTTCTGTCCAGAGATGCTGCCTGTCCTGCTTAGTTACGTCGGCATTTTGTGTCTAACCTCACCCATGTCACCAGCCTCCATTCCAAGCCCTCATGCCCGTGACATTGACCTTCCAAACACTGAGCACCAACACTCCTGACTTTCTCCAATCACTCTCCTTACGTCCACGTCTACCCTGTGGCCATTAAACAGACGACAAACTACCAAACCAATCCCGCTCCACCAACATCCAAAACAAGCTCATCTTCCTACACACCACAGACCTCAGAAACCCTTTGATCCACTGCCCCCCCCCCCCCCCCCCCCCCCCCCCCCCCCCCCATCGACTCTGCCGACTCACTGAGATGGATCTTTGGAAGCAGTGATTCGTCTCAAAAGTCTTGTTAAATTCTATTATGGTATTTATTCCAGATGTCTTTGTTGGCTAAATGAAAAATAACATTATGTTGACACTTGACTCTGTGTGGACAGGGCAAACAATCACTTGTCATAAACTCACCAGATATTTAGTGTCTTGCCTTAAATAACTACGTGCCAGATCACTGCAGTCTCTCCTATTAATCTGCAGTAAAGGTGCTGAGGGAGTTTAACACATTTCCTATTCCCAGCAAATTGTATCACAAGCAAACGAGAAAACAATTACACTTGACTTGAAATAGCAGCCATAGGAAACTTCTCCTCAGTTCAAGTTAAGATTTTTTAATCAGTATGTCTAGAACTATTAACACCTACCAAAGAAATAGATGTGTTTGAACGGCACTGATTTAATAAAATGCTCCTCGTGGTCCAAAAGGAGTCATCTGATCTCATCCCCTGGCGTAGGTGCAATGGTTAAACTGGCAGAGTGCCCTGCATAATGAGAACATTGGTGAACCACCTGATTCATTTTCCCCTACTCTGCTTAACACAATTAACTAAGCCAGATGGCAGGGCAAGATCTTTGATGCTGAAATTCTTAAATCGCTGACATGCCAATTATTGATTCTTGAAAGCACAGCTGTACCTGTCTGGTAACATGATGTGAATGAATCCTGAAGATCCTCTTGGATGCCTTGATGAGTTGGAGGTCACCTAACGGTGGACATCAAAAGAAAGATAAAGCTGTTTAAAGCATACCAGTCATGCAACATGGTCATTCACAAGTGGGAACAATTTGCTCAAAATATGAAATGATCCTGAAGAAACATCTAAAAGGTATCTCCAACCTTAAAGTCATTCATATTACAGGTGCTCAATATGAGTTTGAGTTTAGTTTATTGTCAATTGTACTGTGGTACAGTGAAAAGCTTTTGTTACGTTCTAACCAGTCAGCGGAAAGACAACACATGATTACAATCGAGCCATTCACAGTGTTCAGATACATGATGAAGGGAATAACGTGAATAACATTTAGTGCAAGATAAAGTGAGGTAAAGTCCGATCAAAGATAGTCCGAGAGTTCCCAATGAAGTCGATAGTAGCTCAAGACTGCTCTCTAGTTGTTGGTAGGATGGTTCAGTTGCCTGATAACAGCTGGGAAGAAACAGTCCCTGAATCTGGATCTGATTCAAGATGAATATTAGCTGAGAAATGAAGATCACCAACTTGATATGTCTGGAGTGCATTATCTTGTCATTAAAAGAGGCATCAATGTACTCATGTGTTCAGATCCACCTCTCCGACAAAATGCATGTGCTATTATTAACTTACGTATCACTATCTTGACAGCTAAAACATGTGTTGAAATGCATGTATGATCACTATGTTGAACTATGTCCCATGTATGAAAAGTGTTGAAGTGTAAGATATGTGTTGAGATACCTATCACTGTGTTCAGGAATACATCGCTGTCTGTCCTGAGATATGTTGGGTGTATGTTGTTACACTGCACAACACTGTGCTGCGATGTACATGATTCACATACTCCATATAGTGCCCTGAAGTTTGACTTTATGTTCTGTGTTCACAAACAAGGGGACAAGTGCTGCCCAAGAATGTTTTGAATTCACAAGCACTCGTTGGCAGAGAAATATTTGAATTAAAGAGAAAGAATAAAATAGTTCAATTTCCCAATCGTTTGTTAAAACAGCTGTGGAATATAGAAACATAGAAAAATAGGTGCAGGAGTAGGCCATTCGGCCCTTCAAGCCTGCACCACCATTCAATATGATCATGCTGATCATCCTTAATCTCTGGATATGAAGGAAGAATCCTTCAAGAGAGTATTTAATTAGTAGGTTCTTGTTTTAAGCCTGAATGTGTGGAATGCAAATGACAGCAGGGTTGGTGGTTGCTGATCTATGTGACTGAGTAACATGTCCACACAGGGTATGCTTCAGGATGCCTTTAGGTCATGAACATGTGCCCAGGCCCAACGAAACTGGTCAAGTGAGAAGAGAAATCACATCCTCAGGATTTGTGTGCTAATCTACATAAAATTAACAAATCCACTATGAGTCTATTACATATGAATAATGATTTAATACCGAGAAACTAACTTTGATGCGGTTGCATATCAACATTCAGTTGCTTTCTCTGCCCATCAAGTGCCTTCTGTAGCACATTAGACGGCACTGCTATATTCATGGAATCCATACTCAGATCAGGCAGATTTATGTGCAGAAAGGAACTGTAGATGCTGGTTTATACCGAAGATAGACACAAAGCGCTGGCGTAACTCAGCCGGTCAGGCGGCATATCTGAAGAAGAGATGGCTAATTTATGGGATATTTACATTAGTCTGAAGAAGGATCTCGACACAAAATATACTTTGTTTATTTCCCTCCACAGATGCTGCCTGGCCAGATGAGTTCCTCCAGCACTTTATGTTATCCTCATTTCAGGCAAATATCACAAGCATTATCAGATTTAACTCAAATTTTTAGACTGAAAGAAGGAAGATTGTAGATAGGTCAAAGATGTCATGTAAAGAGAGGTGAAGTTAATGTGAGATCAAGTGGACCAGGATTTGGTCGATGTTTTGGAACTTCAGTAATGTTTAGGTACTATATTTGATCAAACTTTATTGGACTTTAAAGACAATAGACAAGAGGTGCAGGAGTAGGCCATTCGGCTCTTCGAGCCAGTGTGATTATGGCTGATCATCCCCAAGCAGTACCACGTTCCTGCCTTCTTCCCATATCCCCTGTCTCCGCTATCTTTAAGAGCCCTATCTAGCTCTCTCTTGAAAGTATCCAGAGAACTGGCCTCCACCGCCCTCTGAGGCAGAGAATTTCACAGACTCACAACTCTCTGTGAGAAAAGTGTTTCCTCATCTCCGTTCCAAATGGCTTACCCCTTATTCTTAAACTGTGGCCCCTGGTTCTGGATTCCCCCAACATATCTTGCACTAAATATTCCCCTGATAGTCTTTTAGCTGAAGATAGACACAAAATGCTGGACTAGCTCAGCAGGTCAGGGCAGCATCTCTGGAGAGAGATGGCACCAGGCTATGAGGATCTCAAATTCTGAGGACAATGAATGGAATTAAAGGAATAGGTGACATTTCCGGATGAGATCCTTCTTCGGACCAGTCGTTTTGTTGACTGGATAGAATGCAATAAAATCATTTTCACTGTGCATGTGACAATTCCAAACTGAACTAAATTAGCCATGGCCTTTGAGAATGTTGTGAGATGCCACCTTCATGATCTGCTGTAAGCTGTGGGGTGAAGGAAAGTCTGCGGTGCTTTAGGAAGCAGTTCGGGATTCATTCTCAGCAGTGATGAGGAAACAGCCAGGACGTTGCATAACTCAGAGGGGCCTGATCTGGTGGTATTCACACCTGCTCTCTTTATCTGACCTTTGGCAGGGAGGGGTGGTTTGGGTGGAAGAAACCATGACAAGCTCTCTTCCCTGTTACCAGCAATTGTAACTAACGCTGTCCAAGTGTTGAAACATTTCAGATTGCCTCACAAGTACAACAGGAGTGCTCACACTGAGGCACATTCATTAACTATATGTTATCAAACCCTTTGCTGTAAACTCTCCACAGTTGCCATGGTGATATCAGAGAGTCCTGCTGTGAAGAGCTATCACTATGGGAAACATGTCTGGTTGGTCCAAAACATAATTGAATACACTTCAGACTCGAGAAGGAGTTACCAATTGCCACCTACACTTTTGACATTAATTTTACTTAAATTATTTTAATACATACAGTAAGATGTTACACAGATGACTGGAACGAACAACACATGTCAGTGCTGGTATGAAGTCTGTACTGTTTTATCATAGTCTGACACTCGTATTGTTCCCATTATGATTTGATAACTCTGCTAATTTCCAGTAATTATTTTATCATCCATTATTGTTTAACGTGACTGCAATTGCACGTTGCATGGACCTTCACCAGCAACAAAAGACATCATTCTTAATTCAGTTTAAGAACTATGAAAATATTTAAAATGCAACATTACTCATGAGTTCTACCATGCCCACTGAGAGAGTTGTGAATCTGTAGATTTTCACCCAGAGAGTTGTGAATCTGTGGAATTCTCTGCCACAGAAGGCAGCGGGGGCGAATTCACTGCGTGTTTTCAAGAGAAAATAAAATATAGCTCTTAGGGCTATCGGAATCAAGGGATATGGGGAGAAAGGAGGAACAGGGTACTGATTTTGGATGATCAGCCATGATCATATTGAATGTCGATGTTGGTTCGCAGAGCCAAACGGCCTACTTCTGCACCTATTTTCTACGTTTCTATGTCTATCTGGAAACATTTACAGGACAGAATCTTCTATCCTTTCATGTACCTTAAAGGTAATGTGCAATCTTACTATAAATCATTTGCCAGTCTCAAAGGGAGTCTGCTAGGCCAGGTAGCTGTGTGCGGAGGTTCATCAGGTGACGCTTGCTGCAACGCTACTGGGCTTATGGAAGACTGGTCCACAACAGTGTGAAAGGGAACTCACTCTATTTGTGTTATTTTGCATTCTTTGCAACGCGTGCATGATCTCTTTATTAAAAAAATGGCTAAGGAAGCATCCTGCCAGATTAATTCGTTATGAAGAACTCAACTGATCACACGAAACAAGTGATAGAATTTGGTGTGAAGGGAAGGTTCAAGTCAATCCTGCAGAAACAAATTCAGATTGCAAACCTGAACTGTTTTTATTGGAATTTTAAATTATCAGCAATTAGAGGCTTTCAGTACCATAAATATATTGTTGGGACTATTTCAAATGAAGTAAAGGATTGTCGTGGAAAATTATATCTGTTTATTGTGTTTCTAACACATACCACACCATAAACAGTCCTCAAGAAGCTACAGTAAAACAGAACTAGTGTAAGTTTCTGACAATATACCACCAGGGGCACCATACGATTGGCAGCCTCGCCAACAGTCTGCCTGTTTTCCTTTCATTTTTTTTTGTTATTTTTAGTGTGTTTTGGAAGTTTGTTTTAATGTTCTCTGGTTTGTTTTATGTGGGGGAGTGGGAGGAGGGTCGGGGGAAACTTTTTTTTTCCAATCTCTTACCTTGCCGGAGATGCGATTACTTTCCAGGTCGCTCTGCGGCCTAGCATCATGGAGCTGGAGGCCTCTCGGGACTGACTTTGAGTCCCACCATGGGGCGTGGACTTACCATTGGAGCCGATCCCTTGCCTGGGATCACTCCAACCACGGCCTGCGGACTTTACCATCGAGAGCTCGCACCCTCGGGAGAAACCGTGGATGTCGGGAACTCCAATGACGCAGAGATTCGACCAGCCCCGATCCGGTGTCCGATTGCTCGGTGCTGAGATTCCCCGATGTGGAGGGCCCAAACGCCGCCAGCAACGGGAATAAGACCGGCCCGTCAATGGAAGGCTCTTGGCCCGTGACCACGGGAGAACAAAGAAGGGAAGAGATTTAACTTTCTTTTTCGCCTTCCATCACAGAGAGGAATGTGGAGTAGTTACTGTGGTGGATGTTTGTGTTAAAATGTATTTTGTGTGTTCTGTTGCTTTTTATTTGTTTGACTGACTTGGTAAATGAAATTCCTCATATGTTGCAAAACATACTTGGGTAATAAAGTATTATTGTATTGTATTAAATATATGTACAATTGCTATGTAAAATCACAATGAATGTGAAAAAAACTTAGAGATGCGAATTATCAGCAACGCAACTCTGTATTATTTTGCATTATTTTCAAAACATTTTTCAAAAAAGGCTTAGGAAGCATCCTGCCAGTTTAATTCTTTGTGAGGAACTCATCCACTCACACGAGAACAATGATGGAAATTAGCTGTGGCAAAATCAAGATTTTTGTGTTCAGTCTGAATTTCATGCTGTCATTTTTAACCTCTTTCACGTGAGGGTTTTGTGCGGCATTTGCACTTGTAGAGGCTGAGAACTTCTCCTTTGTACAGTCTTTGTGAGCTGCATCACTTTCCCAATGAGACATCTCCAGTGTCATATTTTAACCACTCCAGAGCCACTAATAGACCATCACACACTATAATGGCATCTTGCTCCTTGGAGCTTAAATTTGCATCCACCCACCTATTTGGGGAGATCGAATCCATCATACAGCCACAACCAATGGGTTACATTGTGTGAGGATTGTGGAGTATTGTGTGAGGATGTGTTCTGCAGTAGGTGCAGGTGTGTAGTGTTGCAATGGTCTGCAGTCTGTCTGTTCTTATTCCATGCACATCTTTCAGCTGTTTTCTTCCACTTTTCATACTTCAAAGTCACTGGGAGAAATCTTCATTGATAATATTATAAATAGCCCATTTGTTTTAGACACAAGATGCTAGAGTAACTCAGCAGGTCAGGCAGCATCACTGGAGAAAAAGGACGGGTGACGTTTCACGTGGAGGCCCTTCTTGAGACCCCCTTGTGACTTGCGAACAGTCCCGATCCAAAACGTCACCCATCCTTATTCTCCGGAGATGCTGCCCAGCACTTTGTGTCTATCTTTGGTATAAACCAGCATCTGCAGTTCTTTGTTTCTACAACCCGTTTGTTTCAATGAGTTGGATGGACCTATGAGATTTAATGCCAAGATATTCAAAACTATTTTTATTTTTCAAGTTATTTGAATTTTCCAACAAATTCTCTTGGTGGAGATATGGTCAAACCTTGGGGCCGTTGTATGTCAGTGCCACGTGGTAATGGTAAAATCTAACAAGATTATTCCTCGAGTAATGGGGAATAATTGAGTGGTGCGGGAGCAGGACCTGAAGGAGTGGAAATTCATAAATTCATAGGTTCTAGGAGCAGAAATAGGCCATTCGACCTATCAAGTCTACTCCACCATTCAATCATGGCTAATCTAGCATTCCCTCTCAACCCAATTCTCCTGCCTTCTCCCCATAACCTGTGACACCTTTGCTAAACAAAAATCTGTCAATCTCCACCTTAGAAATTGCCATTTTGGCCTCCACCACTGCCTGTGAGTCCTGACCTCCCATCTACCTATAGAGATAGGCAGCTCGGAAAGAGTTCACCGAGCTGGTACCCAGAATGGGTGGGATGCCCCGGAGGAGAGGTCATGGCTATGTCTGCACTGGACCACAGGAAAGTGAGGGGTGAGTTGATTGAAGGTAAGGTTCTTGCGGTCTTGATCTGGTCTCGATCAGGAAAGGCATGTTTTCTCTTGTGGAAGAGTCGGGAAACAGCGGTCTCTCACCTAAAGCAGTGACAAAGCAATTTTTCGTAACGTTCTTCCTCAAAGGGCAGTGGATTCAGTCTTCGGGTGTTTTCAAGGCAGAGGTAGTTAAAAAATGTAAATGATTAAAGGGTGATGTGAGGTGAGGTAGGGGGTTGGTGGTTCGCGAGAACATCGACTTAGGCTACAAGCAGATCAGCATAATCATGTTGAACTGCAAATCAGTCTTAAGTGGCCTATCCTTTCTCCTGGTTTGGACAGTATGTGCAAGGGTCAATACAAGTGCCAGATAATGACTATCTCAAACAAGGGAGATGAACCACTTCTTCGACATTCAATAACATTACAGTTATCAAATAGTAGGCATTATTATCGAACAGCAGCAATAATATTCAGACTACAGGAGACGAAGTGGTACACACACCCCAGTATGCATTGGCAGCGTCGATATAGATATGGTCAAAAGCTTTGAGCTCTTACGAATAAATATCTCCAGAAATGTGTCCTGGATCAACCATGTTGAAGCAAAGGCTAAGAAAGCACACCAATGCCTCTACATCCTTCACTGGCTTAGGAAGCTCGGCATGTTCCCAACAGCCCACACCCACTTCTACCGATGCGTCGTAGAGAGCATTTTAATGGGATGCATCACAGTTTGGTTTGGGAACAACTCCATCCAAGACCACAAGAAATTAGAGTGTTCTGGACCTAGCCCAAACCATGACTCAAACAAACCTCCCTTCCATGGACTCCATCTACACTTCTTGCCTCAGCAAGGCCGCCAGCATTATGAAGGACCAGTCTCGTCCCAGTCACTCCCTCTTCTCCCCCCTCCCATGAGGCAAGGAGTACAGAAGTTGAAAATGCATCCCACCAAGTTCAGGGACAGTTTCTTCCCAGCTGTTATCAGGCAACTGAACCATCCTCTCACCAACGAGAGAGAGTCCTGACCTCCCATCTACCTCATTGGAGACCTTTAAAATATTTTTAAGCAAACTTTATTAAGCTTTATATTGCACTAAACAATATATTTTTATTCCTAATGTACATTGTGGATGGCTTGAATGTAATTATATATAGTTTTTTCACTGACTGGAAAGCACGCAATGAAAAGCTTTTCACTGTACCTTGGTACACAAGAGAATAACAAGTAGAACTCCCACCATCAAAATCCATGGGGTTACAGACACAAGGAACTGCAGATGCTGGTTTGCTAAAAAAGACACAAAGTGCTGTAGTAACTCAGTGGGTCAACAGCATAGGTGACGTTTCTCACCCGAAATGTTAGCTATCCATGTTCTCCAGAGACGTTGCCTGACCTGCTGTGTTACTCCAGCACTTTATGTCTTTTTTTTCCCCATGTGGTTGCAATAATCTTCAGATTTAGCTGAACCAAGTACATTAAATGTTTGGCCTGCACTTAGGCACCAAGTAATTTATGCCTTAACTCTGCAAAGCATTTTCCATCACACATGTCACAAGTAAGAGTGCAACAGAACACCATCCACTTGTTTAAATGAGTACAGCTCCAAAAACAATCAATAAAGTTGACACCATTCAGAACCATGTGGCCCACTTGATTCACATTGCATTCACTTCCTTACATGGTCAATCTCTCCCCAGATACCATCAGTGCAGAGGGTGAAATTTACTATATGTAACGCAGTAGCTCTTTCCCTTTCCTCAACAACATCAACGGTTCAAAGCTGAGAATCCCTTGTTAAACAATGCTCTAAGCATCTGCTTTTGTCGAGGATTGAGGCTCACCAACTCCTTCTCAAAAGCAGGTACGGTGACTGATACACACCAGCTTAGACAGCACAGGCACATGCTGTGAACAATGAATAAAGAATGTTGTTAAATTTTAAGGATTTTATTTATTTCATATTACTCATTGACAGTCAGTCTTCCTCTCAATTGATTTGGTGATGGGTATGCAGGGGATGGAGGGGTATGGATCACGTGCAGGCAGAAGAGATTAGTTTAACTTGCCATCATGTTTGGTACGGACATTATGGGCCAAAGGGCCTGTTCCTGTACTGTGCTTTTCTATGTTCAATATTTTTCCTGTCCCATAATGTAGACGTGCTGATGGGGATGTACTGAAACCTGCTGTGCATATAACAAACACATGTCGAACGGGACGCTGTTGATGGTGAAAAGATGCACTACGGTACTAGAATATTTGTTCTTATTTAGCTTATTTCAGTTTAGTTTAGTTTAGAGATACAGCACGGAAACAGGCCTTCCGGCCCACCAGCGATCCCCGCACACTAACACAATCCTACATACACTAGGGACAATTTACAATTTTACCACACCAATTAACCTACAAACTTGTGCGTCTTTGGAGAGTGGGAGGAAACCGGAGCACCAGGAGAAAACCCACATGGTCAAGGGGCTGTACGTATAGACAGCACCCGTAGTCAGGATCAAACCCGGGCCTCTGGCACTGTAAGGCAACAACTCTACCGCTGAGCCACTGTGCCCCCCAAATGCAATAAGTAATCCACAGAACGTAGGGAGAACTGTTAACCCATGTTCACAAATCCATGATTTAGCTGATCAGCCAACAGATTTAGGATCAAGGCTGTTGTGTTGCTGGCTCGTTGCTGTCTCCGATTGAAAATCTGGAATAAGTTAGATTTGTGCCAGTCAACAAAATGTTCTGAGTGTGATTTAAACCTGCACTGTGTTTCTTTCTACATTTGGCCAAAGTCTGATGCCAATGCCTGACTCCCATTGCCAAGGTAAACGTGCTGTGAATAAGCCTGGTATTGACTCATGACCAATGCCAATACACTGCCCTGTAAACAAGTCCTACACTCTCCTAGGTAGTGACCAGCGAATAGGTCTGACATTGTCCGAGGTACACTGCCCTGTAAACAAGTCCTACACTCTCCTAGGTAGTGACCAGCGAATAGGTCTGACATTGTCCGAGGTACACTGCCCTGTAAACAAGTCCTACACTCTCCTAGGTAGTGACCAGCGAATAGGTCTGACATTGTCCGAGGTACACTGCCCTGTAAACAAGTCCTACACTCTCCTAGATCAAGTGCCCCCAATGCCCAGCAAGCAAGTCATGGATTTGGTATAAACCAACATCTGCAGTTTTTTGTTTCTAGATTTCCCTTAGTCTTTTGATCATTGCCTGACCTGTGTTAAATTACCATTATAAATATAAAGGGATACATCATGCTGCATGTAAGACGCACACTCATTTGGATGCACATAAATAAAAGTGTGTGTGAGGCAGCTACACTATGTCTCAGTCAGAATGCATTGCATGAAATTTAAACTGGCTTCCCAATATACACCTCTCATAGTTCCCTTCAAAGGAAATGAAAATCAACTTTGATGTATT
Source organism: Okamejei kenojei (assembly GCA_035221665.1). Classification (NCBI taxonomy): domain Eukaryota; kingdom Metazoa; phylum Chordata; class Chondrichthyes; order Rajiformes; family Rajidae; genus Okamejei; species Okamejei kenojei. Next base: position 15,238,694 of record CM069151.1, read on the forward strand.
TATAATGTATGATGTATATGATACTGGCAGAGGGCAGCAACAAGGGACAGGGATGGTCTAGTTTAAAGCTCCAGGATGCATAAAAAATATTTATCTTCCATAATCTTCTAACGTTACAAAATCACCTAGGCCAACGGTTTGATACATAGTCATAAAGACCTAGAGTTATGCAGCACGGAAACAGGCCCATTCAGTCCAACTCAACATACTATGATCAAGCAATAGTGTGATTTCACGGAGCAGCCAATGTCCTCCAGAGATGCAGCCTGACCCGCTGAGTTATGCCCCTGACCCACTTAGGAAACCTGACGGAAACCTCTCGAGACCTTGCGCCCCACCCAAGGTTTCCATGAGGTTCCCGGAGGTTTTTGTCACTCCCTAATGGTCGAAAGTGGTTTCCGCGTAGTTGAGCTTCTTCTATGTTCCGGCGATTATTTTAAAAAATTCAAAACCAGCCTCGACTAAAAATAGGTTGCCGTTTTAAAAATCGGTAATTTTTTAGTCGAAGTCAAGTCAAAAGAGTTTATTGTCATGTGTCCCTGACAGGACAATGAAATTCTTTCTTTGCATAGCACAACAGAACATAGTAGGCATTGACTGCAATTATATACTTAAATACACACATTAATTAATAAATTAATAAAGTGCAAATAACAGATGGAGGGGTATTAATGTTCAGAGTTTTGTCCGAGCCAGGTTTAATAGCCTGATGGCTGTGGGGAAGTAGCTATTCCTGAACCGGGTCGTTGCAGTTCTCAGGCTCCTGTACCTTCTACCCAAAGGTAGCAGGGAGATGAGTGTGTGGCCAGGGTGGTGTGGGGTGGGTCCTTGATGATGCTGCCAGCCTTTTTGAGGCAGCGACTGTGGTAGATCCCCTCGATGGAAGGAAGGTCAGAGCTGATGATGGACTGGGCAGTGTTTACTACTTTTTGTAGTCTTTTCCTCTCCAGGGCACTCAAGTTCCCGAACCAAGCCACGATGCAACCGGTCAGCAAGCTCTCTACTGTGCACCTGTAGAAGTTAGAGAGAGTCCTCCTTGACAGACCGACTCTCCGTAATATTCTCAGGAAGTAGAGGCGCTGATGAGCTTTCTTAATAATTGCATCTGTGTTCTCGGACCAGGAAAGATCTTCACAGATGTACACGCCCAGGAATTTGAAGCTCTTGACCCTTTCAACCATCGACCGGTTGATATAAACAGGACTGTGGGTCCCCATCCTACTCCTTCCAAAGTCCACAATCAGTTCCTTGGTTTTGCTGGTGTTGAGGGCCAGGTTATTGTGCTGGCACCATATGGACAGTCGCTCGATCTCTCTTCTGTACTCCGACTCATCCCCATCAGTGATACGTCCCACAACAGTGGTGTCGTCAGCGAAGTTGATGATGGAGTTCGCACTATGACCGGCTACGCAGTCATGAGTATAGAGTGAGTACAGCAGGGGGCTGAGCACGCAGCCTTGAGGTGCTCCCGTGCTGATTGCTATCGAGTCTGACACATTTCCACCAATACGAACAGACTGTGGTCTGTGAATGAGTCGAGGATCCAACTGCAGAGGGATGCGCAGAGACCCAGTTCTGCGAGTTTGGTAACCAGCTTGGAGGGAATGATTGTGTTAAATGCCGAGCTGTACTCAATGAATAACATCCTGACATATGAGTTTTTGTTGTCCAAGTGGTCCTGAGCGGAGTGGAGGGCCAGCGAGATCGTGTCCACCGTTGATCTGTTGCGATGCTAGTTGAAGGTGGTTGCGATGCTAGTTGAAGGTGGTTACCGGAGGTTGCAGGTAGTGGAAGGTAAGACCTCCCTGGTGGAGTAAAACTGGGTGAAAAAAAGGTTAATATTAACATAATATTAACATTCAAGAAAGGCAGAAGGGGAAGCACAATGGTGAAGAGGTGTCTGTGGGTGAAGCCCTTCTTGCAAAGAAGATTGATGCTTGGACATGATGAATGTGCTGCAAGAGGAGGATTTGTCTGCATTTAAAAACTTCTGCTTCCTCTTCACCCTTGTGCTTTCCCTTCTGCCTTTCTTGAAAGGTTGATGAAGCAAAAGGGCTGCTGCTGACAGCAATAGATGTACTTTTAGTAACACCCACCTAACTTGTTCCTTCCCTGCTCACATGGTTCAGAATGATTTAAAAAAAAACCTGGGAGGCTTTTATTGTAAGAAAAAAAAACTTTTCTCTGCTAAAAGAACTCTGCAACTATGATTGAGCACGCCCAGGAGCGACAGAGGTCACATGCTTATGTTAATATTAACCTTTTTTTCACCCAGTTTTATTCCACCAGGGAGGTCTTACCCTCCATTACCTGCAACCTCCAGTAACCACCTTCAACTAGCATCGCAACCGGCTTCGACTAAAAAATTACTGATTTTTAAAAAGGCAACCTATTTTTAGTCAAGGCCAGTTTTGAATTTTTTGAAATAACCGCTGGAACATAGAAGAAGCTCGACTACGCGGAAACCACTTTCGACCATTAGAGAGAGGGACAAAAACCTCCGGTTACCTCACGGAAACTTTGGGTGGGGCGCAAGGTCTCCAGAGGTTTCCGTTCAGGTTTCCTAAGTGGGACAGGGGCATAACTCCAGCACTTTGTGTTCTCTCCAGAGGAGTCATCTGCTATTTTGGGTTTTGCAAATGTTAACCTCTATTTCTAAACTTCACACTGTCTGAGTCAGACCATCAGATTGTGGACATGTAACATCCTTCGCAGAACCCTTCAATCAGTTCCTCGTCAATCTGCCAAGGATTATATTGGTTTATTAGCTTCACATGGACAAGATGCTTAAACTCCCCACTCATCACTCCTGTGTTGGTGCGGTTGGAATGGGAGACTCACTACATGGGGATTAGCACATTTTTGGTCTTTGTCCTAAATACTTGTACCTCTTTAATTGCACTGATTAAAAATAGCCCAGCCAGGGACTGTGCAGGCAAATACCTTCTGAATACAGGGAGCAGAACAGTTGGTTGATGTAAGGGGAGACCAAAGGAGAAAATAAAGGTGCAACCTCCTGTCCTGAATGCACAGAGCACAGAAACAGGTTATTCAGCCCATGCCAACTCTTAATGAACCATCTATTCATATCCAGTATTTGCCACGAGGCCTTCCATGCCCCGGCAATCAAATGTTCTTGCCCAGATAATTGTTAAGCATTCTGACCTCCTCCACTTTCTCAGGCAGTCCATTCCCAATTGCAACCATCATCAGGTTGCATCCTCTGAACCTCCCACGCCTCATTTTAAACCACTGGCCTTTGACATTTGATGTCTCAAAAGGGACATATTTCAGGAAGAAATGTTAAGGGGAAACCTATCTAATTATCCAGCTGATGAACCCCCTCATAATTTTCTATTTCTCATTCAGATCCCTCCTCAATTTCCTCAAACCAAGGACAACAAACCCAGCCTGCCTAATCCCACCTCTTGATTGAAACTTCCAGCCAAGGCAACATTGTGATAAATCTGCTCTGCACCCTCTCCAGTCAATCACATCCTTCTTATCGGGTGATGAGCAGAACTGTGCACAGGACTGCAAATTATTGTAAAGTTGTACTTTCCCAACTGTGTCCCTATTCTTAGCTTTCAGTTACCTACCCAGTGCGTTTCCTCTACCCTCTTCTGCCAGTCCCTACAGGGGTAGAGCAGTCAAATAGTTCTGACATTTGGCACTGAGAATGATGGAACAAATTATGCCTCAGTGGTGCTCAAAGTATTTCTGGTGTCATCCATGGAGTGGGTCACCAGACCAGGATCAAAGATGGGATATGCCATGAGGGCCAAGTCCAGTCAAGGTTAGACAGTAATGGACATTATACTGTCAAAGAATCTCCTGATGTTCTCATTGCCCGTTTACACTGTGTTTGGGGGAGTGTGATTGACTGCAAGGACAATCATAAGAAGCAAGTACCAACCTGCTTCATACATCCCGATCTTGCTGGTCAATGTGCTCGTACTGGGAAGTTGCAAACATCACACGCCATTATTTAGAAGATTATTTAGATTAAGTTCTGGGAATTCTAATCACACATTGCTTGCACACATGTCTCTGGGGTGCCTAAGAAATTGTAGTGTCCTATATTTAGCTTATTTATGGGTACTGGATAGTTGGCATGGCGATAACTGTAGGAAGCCCATTAACTCGGTCCCAGGAGCCAATTTGTGGGCAATCTATGAAAGGAATTATTATGAGAGGGATTTTAAATCTAGAGCTGTTTAAGAAGGAACTGCAGATGCTGGAAAATCGAAGGTAGACAAAAATGCTGGAGAAACTCAGCAGGTGAGGCAGCATCTATGGAGCGAAGGAAATAGGCAACGTTTCAGGTCGAGACCCTTCTTCGGACTGAGGTTTCTCCAGCATTTTTGTCAACCTTCAAGTCTAGAGCTGACAGTTTTATGAGGTACCTTCCATGTGTACAGTGTGCATATGCACAGAGGCTGCTGCCTACCCACAATTATGGCAATGGGTAGATGACATATGAAGAACTTCACTGTCATGATATTGGTCTTGAGCATTCTAGTTGTGTTTAGTTTAGTATAGTTTAGTTTCGAGATACAGCGCAGAAACAGGCTCTTCGTCCCACCGAGTCCGCACCGACCAGCGTAACCCTCACACTTACGCTAGCCTACACAAACTAGGGACAATTTAAAATTAGACCAAGCCAATTAATCTACAAACCTGTGCGTCTTTGGAGTGTGGGAGGAAATCAGAGCACCCGGAGAAAACCCACGTAGCTCCCGGGAGAATGAACAAACTCTGTACAGACACCACCCGTAGTCAGTATCAAACCCTGGTCTCTGTCGCTGTAAGGCAGCAGCTCCACTGGTGCCCCACCATGCCGCCTTACCCAGTAGATTAAAACCTATATTTTTGTTACTTAAAGAGGCCCAAAGCCACACAAAGATATGTAAGGGGAATGTGACTGACGATTTTGGAAGCTTGCGTTTATTCCAAGCGCATTCCCTGCTCCCTTCACTTCCATTTGATTCTGCTTCCTTCCAATGCCATCAGCATCTGCTCAATCCCCAGGTCTCTAACCTACTGCATCCTACCTGCCCCCAGCCCATTGTCCATCCACTGGCCTCTTCACCGCTGCGCTCTCTGACCACATCCCTCTTTCATTTATTTTTCAGATTTATCCCTCTAATCTTTTGCATCTCTTCTCTCTGACCTCTCGTTCCATTTTTTGGCTTCCCACTAAACTTCTCGTCAATTAGCCCTCCATCACCACAGGTTCCTTCGCCTCTCTCCCATCCTGGGTAAGTGAAAGATGAGGCTTACAATATGGTTTATATTTCATTGTTCCATTTTGGTACATATGACAATTAAGCACTCTTGGCTCTTCAGACGAGTCTGAAGAAGAGTCTCGACCTGAAATGTCACCTATTCCGTCTCTCCAGAGATGCTGCCTGCCCGCTGAGTTACTCCAGCATTTTGTGTCTGTCTTCCATGGATATCTTGCATTCCTTCACCCACTGCTCACTCTTTAGAAGATGAGATTTTTTTTTACAGTGGTTACAAAGAGACATTATAAGAAATTGTGGCAACAGCTTTACAGTACTTCATAATTACTCACAGCTCGCTGGGGATCTCGTGTTGTTTTATCATTTGACAAAGCAGCTGCGGGAGCCAGGTCAGCATGACTTATGTCAGGAGATAAGCTGGGAACAAGTGTGAATCTCAGACATGGGTATCAAATCCAACTTCAAACCAAAGGCCAATGTAAGCAATGAAATCTCACTAGTTAGCCACTGACTATCCATATTAATGTACTTCCAGAGAAATTATTATCACCTTCCCATGAAATTGAAATTAAATTTGCAATTAAAACAATTTATCAATAAGTAATAAATAATAAATAAATAAGAAAATAAGAAGAAGGGTTTTGGCCCGAAAAGTTGCCGATTTCCTTCGCTTCATAGATGCTGCTGCACCCGCTGAGTTTCTCCAGCACTTTTGTCTACCTAATAAGAAATTAATACTTGTGATGAAAGGGTTCTGTCAGGAAATGTTAATTCTGTTTCCCTTCCCATAGATGCCACCTCACCCATAACATCTTCCCACCTTTTTCAGCTGTTAGTTCTGATTTCCAGCACATGTATTTTCTTAACCTTTAGTAATATTTCAGAATTGCATTTGTTAGTCTGAAATGAGGCAGTGCCTGCAGGGCTGTGATACTAGTGACCAAAAACAAATAAATGCAGGAGCAGTGCAGGCTAGGTCACATCTATGGAGGGAATGGGTTTTGGGTCAACATTTTGGATTGTGACTCTTCATCTGGACCTGTCGAGAGTAAAGGGCCTGTCCCAGCAGCATGCAACTCCATGCGATGAGCGCGACCTAATGTGGTCGCTTGAGCCGTCCGGCGTCGCGGGGCCGGTCCCACTTCGATCGCCGGAGCCGTGCGGAATTGTGCGGAGTTTGTCCCGACATCGCGCGGGGCTCTGAAAAACTGACCATGTTCAAAAATTCCGCGCGGCAACGGCTTGTCGGCTCGCAGTCGCCTCGACACATTACACACCGCCTCGACGTCGTGCCTCCGTGGCACTCTCTGTAGGTGCCTCTGTGCCCCTCTCTGTGTGTGCCTCTGTGCCCCTCTCTGTGTGTCCCTCTCTGTCCTGGCGAAGTTACCTTTAAGACTTTGCTCCAAGTTCGCCTCACTTCGCGCCGCGTTGCGCCACTCACCCGACCTCCGCGCGGCCCCCGCTGCCGGTTTGATCGCGCTCACCGCATGGAGTCGGGTGCTGGTTGGACAGGCCCTTAAGGATCTCCACCTGAATCATCGACTGCCCATTCCCCCCACAGTTTGTTTCCTGGGCTGCACCATTCCTCCAGCAGTGTGTTTTTTTTTTGCTCCAGATAACAGCATCACCACCCTCCTGTGTCTCCATTGTGATATTTATGGTGTGTCAATTTAACAATATGCCAAAGCAAACTTTGAGATATCTATATATATATTATGATGGTGCTATATTAGCACAGCCAGCATGAACAGGAAACCAGGAGAACAGCAAAGGACACTGTGCACTGCAATGGACTGTCCGCTGGAGTTCCAAAAATGTCACTTGGCCTCACTTTTCTCTTTCCTAACTATTTGAAAGTTATTGATACTGTTACTGTTTTGCACTGCACGATCTCTGTAGATGGCAGAGTCATTTCCTGTCATACCTTTCTCCTCACGTTACTTTCGCAGCAGCATAATTTTCAATGTCAGCATAACAACATGTCAGAAATATACAATTCTTAAATATCTATCAAATGACAAAAACATTTTCTAAAAGCTATTCAATTTTGTTTAAAAGGGTTTAATTTATAAAAATGATGTGAATATTTTTTGATAATTATTATAAATAAAAATAATTTAAATATAAACAAAAGATTTAAAAGCAATTAAAACGATTGATGAAAACTTAGATTAAATAAAACCTATTTATTTTATTCTTGCCCCTACTCTCCCTCACAGACGTTCCTCTCTATTGAAGTGTGGAATTACTAGCCCTGATTCATTTTCATTGTGCTTTCCCAGAGTTGCTTCTACATGGGCCTTGGGAAATTATAGCTCGTACTTGACTTATTTTGGCTTTAAAAATGAAACCTCACTGCTAGTACTTGCAGCATCTTTTCTATTTTTCTTACACTATAAACACGAGTTTGGTTTGAATGTATTTGTTTGAACGGTGAGAGTTAGTGATGTCATGTAAGGGAGTAGCCTTCAGGGAAAATAGAGTGAGATGCAGGAAAGCTGAACTAATGAGTAAACACTGTCAAAAAAACAAAATCACCAAAGCGTGCTAAATTAAAAGCTACTTGTAGTTAATTCAGCTTCTGAATAATTGCCAATAATTTTGCACTTCTTCAAAGAAGGGCCATTGTTCCAAAATATGGCGGCAAACTTGAGGGGTTTACATGAAGTGATCTGGGCTTGAAGACGTCTGCCAAGGGTTCTGGACTTCAGAGGCAGGTCGAACAAGAAAAGCTCAAATAGTACTGAGGAAATTCGTACAAGTAGCTGACGTTCTATTTTTACTTATTTTATTGATTCAGGTGGCATGGTGGAGCAGCAGTAGAGTTGCTGCCTTACAGCGACAGAGACCCGGGTTCAATCCTCACCACGGGTGCTGTCTGTACGGAGTTTGTACATTCTCCCCGTGACCGCGTGGGTTTTCTCCGAGATCTCCGGTTTCCTCCCACACTCCATAAAACATACCGGTTTGTAGGTTAATTGGCTTTGGTATAGTTGTAAATTGTCCCTAGTGTGGGTCAGATAGTGTCAGTGCGCGTGGATCGCTGGTCGGTGCGGACTCGGTTGGCCGAAGTGCCGGTTTCCTCGCTGTATCTCCAAACTAAACTAAAGTAGATTTCCTATTTTAAATTACAACATTAAAAAAATTAACAGAAAGAATTAACACATGCAAAGAAAATTAATCAAATAAAGAACTGCCATTGTAAAAAGGGCATCGCTGATGATATCCAATTAAGCTGCGATAAAAGTTAGGGGAAATGTGGCGTAGGGATCATTTTATGATCTGGGTAAGGTGGAAATGGAATAGTGGCTACTAAAATATTCAGAAATATGGAGCCAAAATAAATATTACACCTCATCCCTTCTGTTAATTCTCTCTCTGAAATAAAAGTTGAATGAACATGTCCCAGAGAGTAGGCGCCTGCTGATTATTTGTAATGCAAGCTGTGGTGAGTTTATTTTTGCTGACTGCATGGCTTGCCTGATACTTCCTCCTGTCACAGATCCTCAGGGTTGAATTACTGCACGCTTCATTATCAGGGAAGCACTGCCTCTGCAGCTGAGCACCAACACACTCTGCATATGTGTCAACTGATCCTTCCCCGGGCTGCACACTCCGTCCGTAGCGCACTTTGTCAAGTCACCTGATGGCAAGTAGAACCAAAGAGAAATAAAGGGGGCTGTCCCACTTGGGCGGCATAATCAGCGAGATCTGGCGAGTTTGCCCTCGACTCGTACTCGCAGCATGGTCGATACGAGGTCATAGGAGGTCCTTGTAACTCTCCTTCATGCTCGACAGTAGTCCCCGCGTACTTGAGGCCTCAGCTAGGTCGTGGCGTAGTTTTCAATTTGTTGGAAAATGCCCGCGAGTAAAAAGAGGTCGCCATGGAAAAAATTGATACTTTTTTTAATCGTAGGTTTAGTCGTAGTAGGTTGTAGTAGGTCGGCATGTTAGTCGTAGGTAATCGAGGGTAGTCGAAGGTAGTCGTAGATAGTCTTCATCATAGTCGAAGGGAGGTCGAAGGAGATTGAAGGAGATCGTCTTCACTCTCCACTATTCAGTGTCCAATTTTCCCGAAGTTAGTCGTAGTTAGTCGAAGCTAGTCTTCAACATGGTCGAAAGAGGTCTTCTACATAGTCGAAGGAGGTCTTCAACATGACATTTTTTCAAACTCTCCTAAACCCTTCTAAACTCGTCAATTAGGTCGCCCAAGTGGGACAGCCCCTTAAGTACCTGCACTCTGGATTCCAATGGCAAATCTATACTGAGTTCCTTCCATGAGTAGTGTGCTTCTAACAGAAGGCTTGTTGGATAGTAACTGGAGCACGGTCTGACAGTGGACCTGAGGTGCTCAACTCTGCACGGCTCAGGTACTTGTGATGATTTGGGGCTTCTGCCCTCGGCAGCAGCAGCTATTCCCTGTCCACAAGGTCAGTCTCCATAGGAGATGCAAGGGTACATGCCCAGAGATTAAGGCAGCAAAGGGAATATGAGGAAGGCACAGAGGGCAGACATGTCCAAGGTTACTACCATACTTTCTTCAGTATGAGCTCAGTTTCTTCCTGGTTATCAGGTGACTGAACCATCCTCTCACCAACTAGAGTGTGCCCCTGATCTCCCATCTATCTCATTAAAGACCCACAACCCATCTTTAATTTGACTATTATGGACATAATCTTGCATTAAACATTATTGCCTTTATCCTGTATCTGTGCACCCTGGACTGCTTGATTGCAATCATGTATAGACTTTTCGCTGACTGACCAGCACGCAACATTTTTCACTGTACCACGGTACACTGGACAATAATAAACTAAACTGAACACCAGCATTAATATCCATGGAATTGTAAACACAAGGAACTGCAGATGCTGGGTTACTAGCAAAGACACAAAGCGCAGGAGTAACCTCAGCACACGCGACAATAGTAAACTAAACTGTGGTAAACGAGGTCAACATGGGCACGGAGACTTAACTAGCTCAACCCAGTAGATAGGCACAAAAAGCTGGAGTAACTCAGCGGGACAGGCAGCATCTCTGGAGAGCATCTCTGGAGAGAGCATTTTGGGTCGAGACTCTTCTTCAAAAGTCACCCATTCCTTCTCTCCAGAGATGCTGCCTGTCCCACTGAGTTACTCAAGATTTTTGTGTCTACCTTTGGTTTAAACCAGCATCTGCAGTTCCTCCTACACACCATCTAAATTGTTTCTGACCCTCCCGGGTATGCTTGGGAGACTGATGTGAGACGCGCAGACACAGGGATAACATTTCCTACGCTTCATTCTGCGGGAGGCTAGGTGAAATCAAATCCACCTCTTCCACACAGAAACAGAAATGCTGGAAAAACTCAGCAGATGAAGCATCATCTGCAGAGAAAGATTTAGGAAGAATACTTCAGGTCAAAGGACTGTTGTCAGATCGAAACCACTAACCCTGTTTCCTTTTCCAGAGATGCTGCTGAACCTGCTGAGTGTTTCCAACACTTTTGGTGGAGAGAGTAGCGGAGTGGGTCAAACTGTTTAACATTTCAAGGTCAGGAGAGGAACGATGCGCTGAACAGTCTCTGCCTGTGCTTTATCGTTATGACGATGCTACTTGTCACTGATCAACCACCACATTTTTAAGAGTTTTGTTTGATAAGATTACAGATGTTCCAAACTACATAATGTTTTAAAATGTATTCACATTACAAAATCCACATTGTAGAACAGCTTCCACTTTATAATAGAAAGTTTCCGTATGAATCTAGTCATAATTTGATCTGACTCAAGAAAGAAATACCAAGGCAACCCGAGGAAGGGTTCTCACCTGAATAGCTGGCCCCTGTGCGGAATAGCTTGTCATAGCTTGCCTTCAGCATGGAACTTGCCTTCGGCCCAGCTTGTCCATGCCGACCAAGAAGCCCTATCTACACTCGTCCCACTTCCCCACTTTTGGCCCATATCTCAATGAACCTTTTCTATCCATGACTATGTCTGATGTTCTGTGTTTTACGTGCTACGTTCTAGGTTTAATATTCTATGTTCCATGTTCTATGTTCCATTTACTATGTTACATGTACTATGTTACATGTACTATGCTCTGCACCAGGGACCATTAACGGGACCGAGGACTGATGCAATAGAGATCTTTACAATTATTCAGGTATTTAGGAGCATCAATACGGAAAAGAACAGAACCAGGTTCAGCACTAAGACCATTAAACATTAGATCATTGACAAATAAACCCACTGGAGAAGTCAAGAGAATCTCATATGTGCTAAGAAATATGATGTTTTAACATAAGACATAGTGAGGCAAATAGCATGTGTAGTTGGGTGGGGCAGTTCTGAGGAACAAAACGGTGGATGAAATAGATGAAATGAATAGAGGGATTGTAAGTGGTAGGAAAGAACTGCTGATGCTGGTTTATACCAATGATAGGCACAAAATGCTGGAGTAACTCAGTGTGTCAGGCAGTATATCAGAATAGGCGACGTTTCAGGTCAGAACTCTTCTTCTTCAGAGATTCTTCTGCCTGACCCATTGAGCTACTCCAGTATATTGTGTCTATCTAAGCCTACATGGTCTGTTCCTTTTTATTAAATTGTATTCACAAAGGGAAATCATGGACTCACAACACAATCATGTGTCTTAGCTCCTTGTATGATCACAGGTGCAGGTTAGTGTTGCTATCTCTGCTGAGACAGGCTTACCAGGCAACCAACAGATAGACACAGTCCACAAGGTTGGCCAAGCTGGTGGAGAGATTTCCTTTTACAAATCTGAGGCGGCCTTGTTTACAGGGTGGTTGTAGATTGCTTTCCTGACATTAATGGCACTTGGTAAGTATCTGTCGCACCTGCTTGTCGTATGATCATGGGATTATATGCCAAGCACCAGTGAGATCTGATGGCTACTGTTTGAATAATGGAGTTTTAATTTCTGACTCGAATGACACTCAGCAGCAAACAATATTTTCTGCAAAATGGTTTACTTTGTCTGGCATGATGTCCAAGTAATGACTACAAATATATAGGCCACGGGTTGGACACACCCAGACAGCTTTCTCTGGAATGATGGAGGTTGAGGGAAGACCTGATAGAGGTATATAAAATTATGAGAGGCATAGATAGGGTAGACAGTCAGAACCTTTTTCCAGGGGTGGAAATGTTAATGACTGGAGGTCATAGCTTTAAAGTGAGAGGGGCAAATTTTAAAGGAGATGTGTGGGGCAAGTTTTTTACATAGAGGGTGGCAGGTGTGTCTAGAACGAGCTGCCAGGAGTTATGAGGCATCTAGAAAAGCACATGGATGTGCAGGGAATCGAGGGATATGGATCACGTGCAGGCAGAAGATATCAGGATCATGTTGGCAAAAATATTATGGGTTGAAAGACCTGTTCCTGTGCTGTATTGTTCTATGTTTTAATATATGTTCATCACTTCATCAAAATAGTAACATTAAAAGAGAACTTACCTGTTCGAAGTTTGATCTTTATTTATGAGGAGTTACGATGAGGGATTACGTGAAGAAACCCCGCCAGGTGCATGTGCGTCATACTTCAAAGCAGCGGCGTGAAAAACACAGAAACCAATAGCCGAAGTAAGATAGTAAGGCTTACAAAAGACTAGAACTACCAGATGATCGTTTAGATTATGAGGGTCGGGAGCGGAGGGCACGTAATCCCTCATCGTAACTCCTCATAAAATAAAGATCAAACTTCGAACAGTTAAGTTCTCGTTTAATCTTACTATTTTACTTCGGAGTCACGTGAGTGACTACGTGAAGATTTTGAAGCTCTGTGTTTTTCATGCCGTAGATTAATTCCATGCGACACACTGCTTCAGTTGACACAGTAGTGAGTAAATGATATTATTGAACATTGCTTGAATTATTCAATAACTATGTTAATAATAATAACAATGAAAGTAATAACCCCTCTATCCCAGGGGAAAAGTACAATAATGATATGAAACGATGTTATGAAACAAAGCAAACTATTTGAACACAACATAGCATGTGCAAACCCTGGCACTGTGACAACAGGTTTATCATAAATCTAGAAAGTTACTTCTTTAGACCATCCTGCGGCCTCTAGAATTTGGTCGAGCGCCATGTCCTGCGCCTTCGCCGCAGACATTGATGCCGCCCTTGTGGAGTTGAGATTTAACACATGAGTGTGAACTCCAACTAAATACTGAACCTATTTTAACCATCTAGAATAATTTGTACTGTCACTTTTTTTTTTTTAAATTTTGTGGGTAATGAGCATTGGTGTCTCACAATCTCGGAGACTCTTAGTTACTTTAATATATTGAGTCAGATGCTTACCACACACAATGTTTGGCCAACAGGGTATGCTTTAAAGATTACCTTGGTTCCAGCCTTCCCTGGCTTGCTTTGCTTGCTTAGATCATGGACATAAAACATAATTTCATTTACAGACAACTGCATACAATCTAAGCGCAACATTTGTAATGTTTGTACTGATTGTGCTGATACTAATGACATGAGCACACCCACTATAATTATTAAGTTCTGAAAAGACAGTGACGTAATTGGAGCCCACTGCCGCAGCAATATGAGAATTATACTGACATCCCAGATTTCTGTATATCTGGGTTTGGTAGGATTTTATTAAAATTCCTCTCATAAATCGGGATATTAACGGATGAACCCGATAGATTGTCATTCTGAATTTGTCCTAAATAGGAGGACAAAGTACTCCGAGCACTATTAATGGCACTATATCTAAGGTGCAACATAGCAAGGAACTCCAATACAACCGATATGTTTGCAGTATGATAAAATATATCTGACTGTATACAAAAGATTTCCCATTTCCTTATATGAGACGTATATTGTTTCTTAGTGCTATCTCTCCAAGCTGCAGTTATAAAATCCATTGTCCTATCCGACAGTCCATCAGAATCTGCAGATTAACAATTAATACGATCATGTAATGGATGACTTCTCCTGTACTGGATGTACCAACAATTACTGCAGCTGGGAATTGTCATGAATGGCTGAGTCATCATTTTGAGCACCAATGGGAACTATGGCTGTGCAGACCAGTTTGGAACCACCAAACGCCTGCGGCGGAGTCTTGCTCTATTTTGGTGACATTGCCTAATCAGGCAAAATGGGGAAACATAGAAGATTATACTTCCCCAATGTAGCGAGAATACAGCCACTGCTACTGCTCCTGGGTCTGGCTCCTGTGACATATTTAGGCAACTGGAGATTTAATTTGGACGCAAACAGATCAATATTTGGTACCCATACCGACTGACAATCTTTTTGAACTTCTGGATTTACCATCCATTCTGTATTGTTATTGAACTTCCGTGATCTGTTGTCTGCCACCATATTGTCTCTCCCACAGCTGTGGTATTGTCTACTTGTAATTGAACATGTAAGTCATTCATTGTAGAACAATAAGCTATCAATGCATAAAATGCCCAATAACTCCAAATAATTGTTACCATGTGTTAGGAGAATTAATCGTCTTGGACAGTCCATCACCACCTCAACTGGTGGCGCTGTCCTTACCTCCCCATCCGAGAGCGCTCCCATCAGTTTGTAATACCATTGAAGGTTGCTGAACCAAAATATATTCTAGTAGCTTGTGCAACATTGAGAATCCACCATTGCAATTCAGCTAAAGCTTTAGTTGGTAACTGCATGGACCTATCAATGACCTGCACGCTTTTTATTTTATTTTTATTTATTTATATATATTTATATATATATATATATATATATATATATATATATATATATATATATATTTATTGCTTTATATTTTTTTAAATTTATTTATTTTTACTTTTTATTTTAAGTGCTTGTCCTCTGGCTCTCAGCAGACTTTGATAATGCAGAGGTCCAAACTCAACAGCAGGAATGCTGCTATCATTTACCAATACATGTAGCTACTTCTCGGACAGAGGGATAAGGTCTCTCAGTGAGACAAGAACAGACATTTGTAATATTCCCAACCTTATCGGTTAACAAGTTACTGACATATCATTACTGAATTAATGACAAACCCCAAAAAATCAATTGTTTGGGATGGCTGTAACTTAAATGTTGTTGGATGGGCAGAACCCTAGCCTTCCAATAGGCTTATGATTGCTGAACCAGTTCTTCAGCTGTCTCCTGAGTGGCATTGACAATTAACATATCTTCTAGATAAGCCATTACAGTGTGATTCTGAGCCCTCAGTAACACCAGTGCTGGTTTCAATAATTATGTGAACAGCCTGAGTGCTGAAGTTACCCATTAAGTAATTCTTTAAATTGCCTCAGCTGACTCATCAAATTAACTTAAAGTACCTGCGATAATGATGCACTGGTACTGAATAATAAGGTTTTTTAAAAAAAATATTTACGTCTATAGTAACCATATAGCAGCCTTGTGATAACAACTGTGTTACAGTGTTGAAGGTGTACTTTATTAAATGCCTATACTGAACATATGAATTAAGTTTGTGAGGTCCATAATGATTCTGCAACCCCCATCTTCTTCTGTCAAGGGATATATTTTCTACCTGATGAGTTTCTGATGCAGCAAACACCAAACCGATCAATACTATGCAGCATCATTCATTATAAAATAATTGTAATCTTACACCCAACCAGAGGTTATACCCCAGAATTCTATGTGTGATGGAATAAAGTTACTCTACCTCCGTAATTGAACCAGAATTGTTTTGGCAAATTTTCACCAATAATTAATCTGGTTATTGTTTGTCCTACATAGTCCTGCATTTTTGGGTATAATGTTGGCCAAATGGCAATTTTCATCATACAATTAGGTTTGAATAGGCACTGCAGAGTAACGCAAGCCTGTCTTATAAGTTTTTGGTCATTTATCGACCCTTGTATGTTTTCCCCAAATGCAGTGATGCCAACTGAATATCAGCGAGAGGACATGCTAGAAACATATTTCCTGCCCTCGCATCTTAACACTCATGGATGCCCAAATTACTGAGTTTACTGTTGGCACCCTGAGCGAGGCACAATAGACAGGTGTTAATATATACACTGTTTCAGTCATAACAGTTTCTTGGAGCAGGTGAGAAACCAAATAATGTTGGCAGCCAGGTCTCATCCATAGCCTCACCAGTCCATACCGATATAGCAAACTTGATGCTACATCGGGAACTCCCGGAGCGTGGCTCTTGTGCTCTGGTGTATACACATAGGTAGGGACGACCAGCTTCAGGATCAGTCTCCTCCTGTCCTGATACTCTCGAGTCTTGCTCTAGGAGACCTCATCCAGACCTAAACAAGGCTCTGGAGAGTCAGATTACCCTTATTTATTTATTTATTTATTTTTTATTTCTTAATAGGCACCATACTCAGTGTATGGAAACTCCTTCGGAGTCTGCCTGGGAATCTGTCGGTCTTTGGACCTTTGACTGATTAAAGTTTAGAGCATTTTAGTCTTGCTCTAGGGAGACCTCATCCAGACCTAAGAAGGCACTGGTTTTTACAGGCACCATACATAGTTTATGGAACTACTTTGGAGGCTGCCTGGGAATCTTTGGGTCTTTGGACCCTTGACTAAGTGTGGAGCATTTTCTCAATGTTTAGTCTCCCCCCACGATCTTGTTCTTTTTTGGAGGAGAGTAACTTTATTTACATTCCCTTGTGTATTTGTGCATAATCATATATGTTCATGTTTAGAATTCTGACAGGCACATTCTATTTGAAGAATATTTATATTACTCTCACCTTTACACAGTTCTCCCATATAAGGGTTGATGTGGCTGTATTGGGTATAATACTTTGTACCCATCTCTCTGCCTCTGCTGGCCCCAGAATCAACCTTTGCATTTACCTGCTTGTTCTCTCAGAGCAGAGCAGAGGTGAAGTTTAATAATGCACATATCATACACATTAACTAAGGAACTGCATCTGGTAATACATACACAGAGCAGACCTTGTATGCTTACCTATCGTTGTGGCCTCAGCCCGAACGTTTTTAGAGCAGCTGGAGGGAATTACCTACGGAATAACGGCCACCGGTATCGGAACCGGCACCGCACTTATCTATTTCCCCGATCGCTGCGATGGGTCCGCAATACTGCGTGGCCCATGCTTGCTCCTCCAGCTAAACAGGCTCCTGCTGACTCACAAGCCAGCCTTCTGGAGCTTAAATCTTGCTGGAAGTTTTAAAAAACTTACCTGCGAGGTTTCTTACTTACCCACTGGTGGAGCTGTGCTCTCCAGCTCCGTTCAGTGCGACATGCGTCGACGTAATGACGCGCATGCGCCTGGCGGGGCTTCTTCACGTAGTCACTCACGTGACTCCGAAGTAAATTAAGAATAGTTTATCTTGACCTCATGACAAGCAGCCTATCACTGAGTGTGATGGCTTCTTCAGTAACATGTTGGATACCATCTGATGAATCTGCTGTCCAAAACAGGTGTGCTGTTGGATGTCACAAAGCGTGCTGTGTTAAGATCTGTGATTGGATGTATCCTGCGCCTTAGTAGATATTTTTACTCAACAGTCTGAACATCAGATGGGGATTAGTTTTCTTGAAAAAAGAATAAGTATGTGGCATTGTAAAGGGATAAAATAAATCTACTTTATAATTGAATCACATCTGGAAGAGCTAATGCGATAGCTGAAACATAAACCTCATTGTTAAATGTCAAACTGGTTTCTCTCTTGCGTTTGATGATGGCGATTCCCTGGTGAACAGATTCCCAGTCAGTCTGAAGAAGGGTCTCGACCCGAAACCTCACCCATTCCTTCTCTCCAGAGATGCTGCCTGTCCCACTGAGTTACTCCAGCATTTTGTGTCTACTTTCGATTTAAACCAGTATCTGCAGTTCTTTCCTACACCCATTGAGAACCTGTCTTATCATTCTGGATGTGGATGGTAATTGTTGAAGTTACATCTTAAACTCGTGGTGTTTTCTTCCAAACAATTTTTCATAGGCTCTGGAGAAGTATAAAATATGATAAAATAGGAACCCTTCATCTATTCATTCATTTATAGACAATAGACAATAGACAATATACAATAGGTGCAGGAGAAGGCCATTCGGCCCTACGGGCCAGCACCACCATTCAATGTGATCATGACTGATCATTCCCAATCAGTACCCCGTTTCCCAATCAGTAACCCCGCAAAAGATCATAAAATATCTTGAAAGATATATCTTCAGAATCAATCAGGCCTATGAAATTCTGGTCGCATCAGGAAGTCAGAGGTCCTGTGGCTGTCTCCAGTCAATACTTGGCATGATCCAAATATATCAGCAAGATTTAAATCAGGTGCAGGATCCATTGGAGCAGCATTCCGATATGAATTGGCAACGTGTTTAGCTCAATGACAAGGTTGCTAAACTTCAACAATAGGGGAAAAGCCACGTCAACTTTCCTTGTCAAATCTCTAAAAATAATGCTTGGTCATGTTGACTTTTGAGTGACATTGAACTAAATGAGGGCAAAACTTGCTCCATTTTATATCACGTGAACTTTAGCAGACACATCTCATTTGTTACTTGTCCTCTTGCCCGATAAGTTCAGTTTTATAAAGACATTGGATAAGAGCCAAACAGTATTAAATTATACATATCAGAGATGTTGATGGGTATTAACAAAAGCAGTTTCAGGTAGCAAATGACCAGTACAGAGTCATGACTAAAATTTCGTTTCTTAGTAATGGCCTCAACCGTCTAAATTAATTTTCCATCAGGTATAGACTTACAGTGATCTCTATGATTTAGTCATCTCACCTCCATGAATACAGCACTTTGTTCAGACGTATTTTCAGGGTGAATTGTTTCAATGAAGGTGTCAGAGACAAAGGTCAGTGCAGTTGGAAACAGGGTAATTATCTAATGAGGCCATCAAACTGAGCCCAATGT
The DNA here is from genome assembly GCA_035221665.1 of Okamejei kenojei. Lineage (NCBI taxonomy): Eukaryota > Metazoa > Chordata > Chondrichthyes > Rajiformes > Rajidae > Okamejei > Okamejei kenojei. The sequence goes on from CM069151.1 coordinate 15,257,811, forward strand.
TTAGATTGGATAGGAACGGAAATAGACACTATTAAGTCCCTCGGACACCCTAGTAATACATTACCGTGAATGTCAATCATTTACGAGATGGAAGGTACGCAGCATGCAAGGTGTGCATTATCACTTCATGCAATCACTGTATAGGGTCGGCAGCAGGGTTGAGGCATAGCTGGTGTCCTGTATACCAGACCAACACCACCCACTGTACACCCATGGGATCAGGCACATTCAACTGCTTTGCCAAGCCTCAGCTACAGGGAGAGGTGGGGCAGCCTCGGACTTTATTCCATGAAATGTCACCTATCCATGTTAACCAGAGACGCTGTCTGACCTGCTGAGTTACTCCAGCAATTTGTATCCTTTTGTGTATTAACCAGCATCTGCAGTTCTTTGTTTCTGCTACGTACAATGATAATACCTTACTCGGTTATAGTGGACAATTGGCAATAACAGACACCATCCCCTCCCCCCCCATTTGGCCCTTCGAGCCTGCACCGCCATTCAATATGATCATGGCTGATCATCCAACTTAGTATCCCATACCTGCCTTCTCTCCATACCCTCTGATCCCCTAAGCCACAAGGGCCACATCTAACTCCCTCTTAAATATAGCCAATGAACAGGCCTCAACTACCCTCTGTGGCAGAGAGTTCCAGAGACTCACCACTCTCTGTGTGAAAACAGTCTTTCTCATCTCGGTCTTAAAGGATTTCTCCCTTATCCTTAAGCTGCGACCCCTTGTCCTGGACTTCCGCCAACATCGGGAACAATCTTCCTGCATCTAGCCTGTCCAACCCCTTAAGAATTTTGTAAGTTTCTATAAGATCCCCTCTCAATCTCCTAAATTCTAGAGAGTATAAACCGAGTCTATCCAGTCTTTCTTCATAAGACAGTCCTGACATTCCTGGAATCAGTCTGGTGAACCTTCTCTGCACTCCCTCTATGGCAATAATGTCCTTCCTCAGATTTGGAGACCAGAACTGTGCGCAATACTCCAGGTGTGGTCTCACCAAGACCCTGTACAACTGAAGTAGAACCAGGTCTCGCTGCATCTCCCCTTTTCCTAATCGGCCACCATTTAAATAATAGTCTGCTTTACTATTTTTGCCACCAAAGTGGATAACCGCACATTTATCCACATTATACTGCATCTGCCAAACATTTGCCCACTCACCCAACCTATCCAAGTCACCTTGCAGTCTCCTAGCATCCTCCTCACAGCTAACACTGCCCCCCAGCTTAGTGTCATCTGCAAACTTGGAGATATTGCCTTCAATTCCCTCATCCAGATCATTAATATATATTGTAAATAGCTGGGGTCCCAGCACTGAGCCCTGCGGTACCCCACTAGTCACTGCCAGCCAGTTCTCTATCCACATCAATACTGAACCCCCAATGCCGTATGCTTTAAGTTTGTATACTAATCTCTTATGTGGGACCTTGTCGAAAGCCTTCTGGAAGTCCAGATATACCACATGCACTGGTTCTCCCTTATCCATGCTACTAGTTACATTCTCGAAAAATTCCACAAGATTCGTCAGACATGATTTACCTTTCGTAAATCCATGCTGACTTTGTCCAATGATTTCACCACTTTCCAAATGTGCTGCTATCCCATCTTTAATAACTGACTCTAGCCGTTTCCCCACTACCAATGCTAGACTAACCTGTCTGTAATTCCCCGTTGAGTACCGAGTTTATCTATTGAGTACTGAGTTTATAAACCTGTCATGCTGCTGCAAGTGAGAATTTCATTGCTCCGTTTTGGTACATATAACAATAAAACATTCTTGACTCTCTCATGACTCTTGAGTGCACACAGACTTTTTCCCAATGCAGTGGAATCAAGAATCAGAGGACATAGGTTTAAGGTGAGAGGGGAAAGATTTAATGGGAACCTGAATGGCAGCTTTTTCACACGGAGGGTGGTGAGTATATGGATTGAGCTGCCAGACTAAGTAGTTGAGGCTGGTGCTAAAAGACATCTGGACAGGTTCATGGATAGGAAAGTTTAGAAGGATATGGGCCAAATCCGGACAGGTGGGATTAGTGTAGATGGGGCATCTTCGTCGGCATGGATGAATTGGGGTGAAGGGCCTGTTTCCGTGCTGAGTGACTCTATGGGGTTGACAGTTGAATGTTGCACATTAGAAGCAGTTTGTCTAACAATTCAGCACTCCCTTATAAAGCACAGAACTGTCAACCTAGATGATGTGTGATCAGAGTTCAGATTTGGATGTGAATGGAGGTTGTTAACAATCGATGCTGCAGACAAGATAATCACCAACGATGTAAACTCGATGACAGACTTTGATGGGTGATGGCCCATCCCTGAGCCAGGCACAGCCACCGATGGTGCATCAGCAGTGAGCCTCCACAGAAACAACTGACAACTGTAAGCTTCATCACAGCTACTCTTTGTCAATGCTGGGATTGGGGCGTACGTCTAAAGCTGATTCTAATGAAACGGAATAGGCATCCTTCCACACTCCACTAATCACCCGATATATATTCAGATTCATCAGCATAAAATCTCATCACAGCAACTTTCTGCAACAATAATTGCCTATTTGATGTTTTACATTAATGTCGAAAGTGTTCACAAGTTTTTGCAGAAGAAATTTCTCTCGTTACTGAGATTGGTATTCCAATGATTAAAATAATTTACTGTGAACATGAAGGTAAGCCGTCAGTGTACGAGCTAGGGAACAAAACAAGCTATCAGTGTCTGCAACAGAATGGGGAACTGGAGATGCTAGAATCTTGCATGGAACACAATGTGCTGGAGGCAGCATCTCTTGAGGGCATGGCTAGGTGACATTGCCTTTCCTTGTCCTCCAGAGATGCTGCCTGACCCGATTAGCTACTCCAGCACTTTGTGTTCCCAGCAACAGAGTGCTGGTTCGGAAGGAGATATCTGAAAGATTACAAAGAGCTAAGGGACTAATTAGACAACTGATTGTGGAATAGGGGTGTGAGAGGCAAGATCAACATTTGATGTCATCCCTGAGTGTCCTTCAGAAGCTTGATTAGTATGGGTGTCAGAGGTTATGGGGAGAAGGCAGGAGAATGGGGTTAGGAGGAGAGAGATAGATCAGCCATGATTGAATGGCAGAGTAGACTTGATGGGCCGAATCGCCTAATTCTACTCCTATCTCTTAATGATCTTATGATCTTAGTGATGAGCTTCCTTTTAGAATCTCCCCAGTTCACACGATATATTTATGCCTGCAATGTGGCTGAGATCCAGGATTTTAACTGAGTCATTGTGAAGATTTGGCGATAAATGTCCAGGTGAAGATGTGTATGATTTGGAGGAAGGATTAAAGAGAGGAACAGATGTAGAGAGTCTCTTACCCAGAGTAGGTGAATCGAGGAGCAGAGGCCATTGGTTTAAGGTGAAAGGGTAAAGAACTTGACATGACAATTAAGGGACAGAAGTTTAGGGGTAACGTGAGGGGGAACTTCTTTACTCAGAGGGTGGTGGCTGTGTGGAATGAGCTTCCAGCAGAGGTGGTGGAGGCAGGATCGATTTTAACATTTAAAAGTAAAGTGGATAGGTATATGGACGTGAAGGGAATGGAGGGGTATGGTCTGAGTGCAGGTAGATGGGACTAGGGGAAAACAAATGGTCGGCACGGACTGGAAGGGCCGAGAGGGCCTGTCTCCGTGCTGTAATTGTTATATGGTTATATGGTTATATTTAATAGGAATAAGATGGGTAACTTTTTCGCACAAAGAGTGGCGGTGGGTGTATGGAACGAGCTGCCAGAGGAGGTAGTTCAGGCTGGGACTATCCCAACGTTTAATTAACAGTTAGACAGGTACATGAATAGAACAGGTTTGGAGGGATTTGGACCAAATGCAGGTAGGTGGGATGAGTATAGCTGGAACAAGTTGGGCCGAAGGGCCTGTTGCCACACTGTATCACTCTATGACTACACTGAAGATAGACACACAATGTTGGAGTAACTCCGCGGGCAGGCAGCATCTCTGCAGAGTAGGAATGGGTGACATACTGAAGAACGTTCTCGACCCGAAACATCACCCATTGGTCTCACCCCGAATCGCAACCCATTCCTTCTTTCCAGAGATGCTGCCTGTCCCACTGAGTTGCTCCTGCATTTTAGGGTCTGTCCTTGATGCAGGATTTGATTGTCTGTGTGTCAAGAAGTGTTTAGATTGTCTCATGTTGGAGACTGTCATGGCCTGACATGGGTGTCCACGATAGTTACTTCATAAATTGATTAATTCCTGAATGTTTTGACCAGGTTTGTTGCCTGCAGACATGAATTGGTTCATTACTTGAGGGACTACCAATCCTACTGGACATGTGCAATCATCAGCAAATATTTCTGTAACTGACAAGATGGATGTGACAGTTTAGCTTACTTCAGTTAAGTTTGGTTTGGTTTGGTTTAGCTTGGTTTAGTTTATTGTCCTATGTACCGAGGTACAGTGAAAAGTTTTATTTGCTGCTTGCTGGCAATGGCTGGGATGAAGGAGCTGATGAGCAAATCTCATGGGGTTTCTGTGGCTGGGGTTATTTGCCTCCGATGACCACGACCAGTTTTATCAACGGTGGCCTGAGTAAACCTCCACACTGCACGATTCTAGATTCTGCAAACTACTGATTTCTCTCATTTGTGGCAATTGATCAATCATCTCTTTTCTATAAGCAACATCCTGCAGATGTTGATAATTTAAAGTAAAACAGAAAATGCTGGAAGATCTGATCACTGACTGGTAATGCCAGCTGCTTCTCTCTGTACATACACCGCCTTAACCCCTGAACAAATCTAGCTTCACCTGTGTTTAAATCACCTCTTTTACAATTCTGCTTTCTTGGTTTGAATGTGAAACCGAACCTTAGCTCTAGTTGTGTTCATGGACACATGTTAACGAAGCTGTCTGCGTTTTGTGACAATCCCCAGATCAGTGGTGTGGGTACTGATTCCTCAGCATCACCTTATGCACAGTTTCATAAGCTCATAATTGATGAGCAGAATTAGGCCATTCTGCCCATCAAGTCTTCGCCATTCAATCATCGATCTTTCCCTCCCAACCTCATTCTCCTGCCTTCTCCCAATAACCCCATACTAATCAACAATCTATCAATCTCTGCCTTTAAAATATCCACTGACTTGGCCTCTACAACCTGTGGCAATGAATTCCACAGATTCACAATCCTCTGACTAAGGAAATTCCTCCTTATTTTCTTTCCAAAGGTACGTCCTTTTATTCTGAGGCTATGGCCTCTGGTCTCAGACTCTCCCACTAGTGGAAACATCCTCTCCGCATCTACTCTATCCAGGTCTTTCACCATTCGGCAAGTTTCCATGAAGTCACCTCTCTTTCTTCTAAACTCCAGCGTGTACAGGTCCAGTGCCGTCAAACGCTCGTCATTTGTTGACCCAATCATCCCATGGAATATTCTCATAAACCTACTCTGGACCTTCTTCCCTTTTAGCCAGTTTCTCTGTTCTCGGTCATTCCAAAAGTATTTTTGCCAACATTGCACTGAACATCAAGAATATGAACTCACTGCGATTTTTACAATCTTTTGATGCAGCCTGAAAAGTATCCAGTTTGAAGACTGTTGCCAAACAATAATGGGATCAGCTTTGTCACAATGTTAGCCTTGAATCAGAGGATCATGGTTTTTGATACCCCCGTCTTCTCAAGGTGTAAAATAACATAGAGGGTTTCCTTTCAACAGCCAAGAGGGAGATTCTTCTGCCCAACGTTCCCTGCCATTTACACTATGAAAAAAGGGCCTGTCCCACTTACACGCCCTTGGCTTGCAAATTACGCGACCTCGTGGTCGCTTGAGGCGTACGGGCACCGTATGGCCGCGCGGGGCCGGTCCCATTTAGAAGCGCGGAGGGGTATGGAGCTGTGCAGGGCCGGTCCCGACATCGCGCGGGGCTCCGGAATTCTTGCAGTGAACAAATTCTTTGCGCGCCAAAGGCCTGTCGTGGAACTGACGGCCAAAGTGGGACAGGCCCAAGACCCTGGCGCGACGCAACGTCTCACCTCCAACAGCAGCAGAAGCAGGTAAACGATCGCCAAACTCGGCCTGGGGCTCACGGCCGTTGCGGTCCAGATCCGCCCCCACTTCTACTCCCAGAGCGGGGCCAAGAAAATTGAAGATGGACAAAAATGCAGGAGTAACTCAGCGGGACCGGCAGCATCTCTGGAGAGAAGCAATGGGTGACGTTTCGGGTCAAGGCCCTTCTTTTCAGACTGAAGAAGAGTCTCGACACGAAACGTCACCCATTCCTTCTCTCCAGAGATGCTGCCCGTCCCGCTGAGTTACTCCAGCTTTGTGTCCATCTTCAAATTACGTCACGCGCTCCAGACGGCTGTGCGTACGCATGTAATCGCGCCCGACCTTCGCTCGACCGTCTCGGCTCAACGCGATCACGAGGTCGCGTAATTTGCGTGGCAAGGCCGTGTAAGTGGGACAGGCCCTAAAGGATCATCTGTTCGTGATCACACTGTTTTTAAGACTGTAATGCCAGACTGCAGGGTGGCACAGTGGCGCAGCGGTAGAGTTGCTGCCTTACAGTGCTTACAGCACCAGAGACGTGGGTTTGATCCTGACTATGGGTGCTGTCTGCACCGAGTTTATACGTTTTCCCGTGACCCATGTGTTTTCTCCTAGATCTACGGTTTCCTCCCACACTCCAAAGACGTACAGATTTGAAGGTTAATTGGCTCGGTATAAATGTAAATTTTCCCTTGTGTGTGTTTGTAGGGTCGTGTTAATGTGCGGAGATCGCTGGTCGGTGTGGACTCGGTGGGCCTGTTTCTGGGCTGTATCTCCAAAACTAAAACTAAAACTTCCTACATTGAAACAGTAAAAACATTCCAAAAACACTAAAAAGATGATAAAGTGATTTGGGACATTCAGACATCATGCAAATCTGTTCCTTTTCTCCGAGGCTTTACATCAGCTCACTCTTCAGCTAACAGTAATCAACAGGGCTGAAAAATGAACTCGTGCAAAATAAATTGTAAACTCATCAGCCTGAAGAAGGGTGCCGACCCAAACGTCGTCTGTCCATTTACCCCCCAAAAAATGCCTGACCCACTGGGTTCCTCCACCAGTTTGTGTTTTACTTAAGGTTCAGCATCTCCACTCTTTTGTGAATAAAAGTTTAGTTGAGTACTGATTTGGTGTAAAATGCTTCTTTAAAATAACTCCTGGAGGAATCTTGTATTAAGGTATTCACTCAAGATACAACTGGCGGATTATATCGATACATATCAGAAATCAAATAATGCAAATATCTAAATGGGGCTGAATTTCTGGTTTCAATATCAATCTCACTTACAGTCGATCGGCATTGACCAAAACCACACGAATAAATCTCTGCATTTCAAAATAATCAAACGAATAATTAAAACTAATGCAAGGGGAGGAAAAGAAATTTAGTTTAGTTTAGTTTAGTTTACTTTATAGACACAGTTTGGAAACTGGCCCTTCGCCCCACCGAGTCTGCGTCGACCAGCGAACCCCATAAAACAAGTACTGTCTTACACACTAGGTAGAGACAATTTATCATCTTTACCGAAGCCAATTAAGCGACAAATCTTTGGAGTGTGGGAGAAAACTGGTGCACCCAGAAAAGACCGACGTGGTCACAGGGAGAACGTACAAACTCTGTACAGACAGCACCCGTAGTCAGGAACGAACCCAGGTCTCTGGCGCTGTGAGGCAGCAACACTACCGCTGTGCCACCATGCGACCTAAAATGCTGTGATGCGATGAGCCTTCTCAATAGTTTGGATGCAAACATTATGTGTTTTAGTCCTTTATGCTGCTGTTTCACAGTTCCACAATCTGGGTTTGGTGCGGATGTCCAGTGCTGTCCGTGGGGAGTTTGCATGTTATCCGTATGACCTTGGCATCCCCTGGGGGTGTAACATTTTCCTCCCCTTCCCTAAGGAGGTAAATTAATTGACTAATGTTGGGGGGGGGGGGGCATGACAAATAGCAAGCCATTGCCGCGACAGGGACCTGAGGAGAGGGCTGGAGGCACACGGAACGGCAAATGCTGCGATTGCTGTGGAAATGTTGGGGAATAAGGTGTTGGATGTGGTTGGTGGGGTGAATGGTAAGGACCCGGGGGGGGGGGGGGGGGGGGGGGGAGGAGGGGGGTGAAGGATATTGTTCCATCTGGAGGTAAGGGGAGCAAGAAACAACAGTGAGAGCAGAAGATGAAATAAAGCTGGAAAAAGTTCAGAGAAGATTTACGGGGATGCATAAAACTTCATAAAAGTTCTGATAACGTATAGCCGTTAGCTGGCTGGAGCTAAGACTTTAAAGTAAATGAGAAGGGAGGTTTCTGTATGAGGTGTCAAGTGAAAGCTATGGAGCAAAGAAGTATTTGTAAAAGCAGGGCTGTAGGTTTGTAACAGGGGGGAACAATGGTGGAAGTCTCTCAGTGAACGTTCAAATCAGGTAAAATGATAAAGGTCAAAGCTAAAAGTGACTTAATCTGAATGCACAAAGTGGCCAATCAATGGCTCAGCTAGACATACAGGTGTTTAATCAATAACTATTATGAGAACATGCTCACACAGTTTGCTCTGAGGCTGAGGCAAAGTAGTGTCTCTTTGCTGGGTCTTTATATTGATTCCTCATCAGTAGTGTTGACAAATAATCAATACAACTGATATTGTTATATTGAGGGCAGGTTGATGGAGACAACTAGATGGATTGGACAATGATCAGTCCAGCTGTTGTCTACACCCATCACGGCAGGGTGGATGCTGGTGTTGGTGCTGGCACCTTGTGTGCCCTTGTTCAAATAATCGTGTATTCCAGCACGTGTAACGGCTGGACCGAGGGAATTGCCATGAGCCCTTGTTCTTGCCCCTCCTACATCACACCTGTCTAAGGGTCAAAATCCTTTTTAACCTTGGCGATGTTGCCAAAGAAATTCTGTTTAGCTCCTGTTAGGCCTCAGGTCATTGATAGCTCTAGGTTGGAAAATAATTATTTGTCTATAGGGACGGGCCATATGCACTGATAAAAGTAATATATTAGTTTAGTGATGGATCGAGTGCAAAGTGGTAAATCCTCACAGGCCGCTAGTCCAGAATTCTATGCATGCTCAGTTACTAATAATGATGGATTTTGGGGGCATTAAGAGAATCAGTGGACTTGTGGCAGCACTGGGTGGTGTGCCACGCACTTTACATACCCTTCAGCTCTTGGGGGGGGGGGTCACATGTCCTGGTGACGCGAGGTAGGGGTCACGGTGTAGTCACGAATGCCCCAGGGTGTATTTAAGGGGTTAATCCCGCACGCACGGGGTTGGTGAGTGAGGAGAAATAGTGTAGCAATAAAGGACAGTAGTTTCGGACAAACTTCGTGTCTGCCTCATTCTTTAACGGACAACTCCGTGTCCGCTACAGACTCTGAGACCGACTAGAACAAGGAGGCTGGAGATTGGCCACAATGTCCAATGAAGCATGTGTAAGAAAGAACTGCAGGTGCTGGTTTAATTCAAAGGTAGACACAAAATGCTGGAGTAACTCAGCGGGACAGGCAGCATCTCTGGAGAAAAGGAATGGATGACGTTTCGGGTCTGAAGAAGGGTCTCGACCCGAGCGTCACCCATTCCTTCTCTCTAGAGATACTGCCTGTCGCACTGAGTTACTCCAGCATTTTGTGTTTATGTCCAATGAAGCAGCAGGTTCAACGGACAAAAATTCTACTCCTGCTTTAATTTCTTACATTCTTAATTCTTATGATCTTTAAGATATCAATGCCCATTCAATATAAACGTCATGATGTGTCTCAATAAGGTGACCGCATGCCCTGAACAGCTCACTCTCTGTCTCTCTTTCCCTTCAGCAAACACATTTATTTCCCAAAGCTGAGACACTACTTCAATCCCCGTCGTGCTCAGTGCCCTTCATATGTACCCCGATGAGAGAGGCTCTGTTAACACCGTCGTCTGTCTGGAACAGAGATTTATGGGCTGCATGGTTGCGCAGCCAGAGACCCGGGTTCGATCCTGACTACTGGTGCTGTCGGTACAGAGGCTGTACGTTCTCCCCAGTGACCACAAGGGTTTTCTCAGAGATCCTTGGTTTCCTCCCACACTCCCAAGACAAACAGGTTTGCAGGTTAATTGGCTTGGTATAAGTGTAAATTGTGCCTAGTGTGTGTAGGACAGTGTTGATGTGCGGGGATTGCTGGTCGGTGCGGACCCGGTGGGCCAAAGGTTCTGTATCTGCGCTGTATCACTAAAAAAAAAGATTTGAGCTCCCTTTCAGTGCTCCTAAGTGTTAGTTTCCTCTGTCTTTAATGTTTGTTGCAGAGAACAGCTTCAGAACATTCTTTCAAAGGGTTCAGAGGCAGCAAACAGCCTTGATACAATCAGCACCTACCATGCCCATATGGTTCATCCCAGGGAGAGGATTGTGCATGCAATCCACAGAGAGACACCCTCTTCCAGTAACAATAACTTTGACTCAAATGCTTTAGGAGTGGCATCATTCAACATTTACTGCATTTCACACGTACACCTTCCACTTTGTTTGATCAATAACATAGTCAAATCTACTAGTTTAGAGCAGTGAAAATAGTTTTCAAAGGAAGTTTTGACTCCTTTCCTAAGCATGAACTTCCCCAGGCCCTGTTTCTAGTTAATTTTGCAGTTCTGCAATCTATCCTCCCAGGAATATCCCAGTAACATAAACCCGCGATTAAATGTCAAGCCATGCCCCCTCTTGCATTACCTGAGTGTGGCTGCTTGCTGTGACTCACTGATCTTCATTCTCCCGTGTGGATGAGGATGGCGGATAAGGCTGCAAATCATTAAATTCAAGGTGCAATCTTCCTCCCAACTTTTCACATCACCTTAAATTCTGAAAGATTACAAAACGTGAGAAATAGACATTAATCTCCCTCCATCTGATTGCACTTAATTGTCTTTATTTGAAATCTCGTCTTTAAAATATCTAGGGAAAATGTATCTTAATAATGAATTACTCGTATGCCCAAAGACCCAGAGTTGTGAATCTGTGGTTTTCACCCAGGGAGTTGTGAATCTGTGGAATTCTCTGCCACAGAAGGCAGTGGAGGTCAATTCACTGGATGTTTTCAAGTTAGATATAGCTCTTCGGGCTAACAGAATGAAAGGATATGGGGAGAAAGCAGGAATGGGGTACTGATTTTAGATGATCAGCCATGATCATATTGAATGGCGGTGCTAGCTCGAAGGGCCGAATGGCCTACTCCTGCACCTATTTATGTTTCTATGTTTCTATGCAGAATTTCCCCAATGTTGTCATATCACAATGATGAAGAGACCTCGAGGCGAGCTGTACATGTAGTGACCACAACATCCCTGGGCTGCATCAGGTGCTGTGCCCGAGGCAGCCAGGCCCCAATATGACCTCCCTCCATGTCAAGCCCTGTGCCAAAGTGACTAATTTTCAACATTGTGCAACAGCCAAACACTGTTAAATTATACATGGGTATTAATAGGCACGTTTCAGGTAGCAAGTGGCCAAGAGGAAGACGGGACTAACATTTAATTTCTCAGGAAGTGGTCTTAGTGCTCTACATTTCCACCAGGAATATATTCAGATTGAAGACCCTAATTTGGTAATTAACCCACAGCAATACGGTACGCTGATCGTGCCAATTAAGGCATCAATTGGGGAGAGGATTCAGAAAATGCGGAGAGGTTTCTGAAATCGGAGGTGCAAGGGGACGTAGGAGTGCTGGTGCACGATTCCCAATAGGTCAATTTGCAAGTTGAATCGATTGTAAGGAAGGCAAATGCAATATAGCATTTATTTTGAAAGGACTAAAATATAAAAACAGAGATATAATGCTGAGCCTTTATAAGGCATTGATCAGACCGTATTTAGGGTACTGTGAGCAGTTTTGAGCCCCATATCTGAGGAAGGATATGCTGGCATTGGAGGACCCAGAGGAAGTTTACGAGAATAATCCCAGGAATGAGTGGGTTAACATGTGATGAGTGTTTGATGGCACTGGGCTTGTACTAGCTGGAGTTTAGAAGGATGAGGGGGAAACTCATTGAAACTCACCGAATAGCGAAAGGCTTAGATAGAGTGGATGTGGAGAGGATGTTTCCACTAGTGGGAGAGTCCTGGACTAGAGGTCATAGCTTCAGAATTAAAGGACGTTCCTTTATGAAGGAGATGAGGAGAAATTTCTTTAGTCAGAAATAATCTGTGAGGAATGATGTCCAGAGAGTTGAAGGGAGAGCAAAAGTTATCTGTGCGTGTACACCAGAGAAAGCAAGACTGGAGATAGACACAAAATGCAGGAGTAACTCAGCAGGACAGGCAGCATCTTTGGATAGAAGGAATGGGTCACATTTCAGGTCGAGGCCCGTTTTCAGACTGAGTCAGGGGAGAGGGAGACACAGATATGGAAAGGTAAAGTGTGTGAAAACAACATATCAAGGGACAAAGTCAAGGAAAATGTAGAATAGATCATTGTTAGCTAGGGGAAGCTGACAACAAGGCATATAAAGATAAAATTTAATCAGGACAGTCAGACTGGTCGGAGAACTAAGGATGGGGGAGGGATGGAGAGAGAGGGAAAGCAAGGGTTACTTGAAGGTAGAGAAGTCAATATTCATTTCGCTGGGTTGTAAGCTGCCCAAGCTGGAATGATGTACCAAGTTTTGCAGGTGAAAGGAGCTGTCTACCTGTACGCCAGTCTACAGGACATAAAAAACAGTCTTCTCATTCATCAATGGAATAGTGTTCAGAGTTAATGAAAGAATGGAAGAATAGTATCCGAGCAAGAATGGAAAAAAAAGACCTCATTACTGGACCAAGATTTCTGCAATGCCTTTTTACACGGCTGAGTGATTAGTGAACAGCAATAATCACAGATGATTAATATTTAAAATGTAGCACCGCCTGTGTGCCAAGCAGATGCCACTGTATTCAATGTTGAAGGTAGGGGGCAGGAATGGGTGGGGCATGAAATATACTTCTGTTACACTTCTTGAGCAATCGTGGTCATCATGAAGCCATGCACACTTTCAGTCTGAAGACCAAACTGTCTGAACTCTGCACCAGCCTTGGGTAATTCCCCATTCCCATCTAATAGTCGCATGAAGGACTGCAGTTTAGTTTAGTTCAGTTTAGTTTAGATATACAGCGCGGAAACAGACCCTTCGGCCCACCGTGCCCACTCCAACCAGCGATCCCCGCACATTAACATTACCCTACGCTACCCTACACATACTAGGGACAATTTTTTACTTTTATACCAAAGCCAATTAACCTACAAACCCGTACGTCTTTGGAGTGTGGGAGGAAACCGAAGAAAACCCATGTGGTCACGGGGAGAACGTACAAACTCCATACGGACAAGCAACCCTAGTCAGGATCGAACCCAGGTCTCTGGCGCTGTAAGGCAGCAACTCTACCGCCACCCCGTGCCGCCCTACGTTTGTGAACTAGAACGTAGAACAGTACAACACAGGAATGGGCCCTCCTGCCCACATGGTTTGTGCCGAATGTGATGTCTAGTTAAACTGATCTCATCTGCCTGTACATTGCTTTTCACATGTATGTGGATAGTCAATTGCACGACTTTATCAACTCTTCATAAAACATCTGCTTGAATTGGCTTTTGGTCGCCTATAGTTAACTTGGAATTTTTTGACGATACTTCTGCTGAATGCATTGGACCATTTTACAAAGCAACAAATTCCGTTTAAACACACCTTGTAGAACACACAAGATAGAACAGTACAGCACAAGAACAGGCCTTCACTTCACAATGAATAAGATGACAAGTTAAACTAATCTTCCCTACCTGTGGGTGATCCACATCTCCGTTCCCTGCATACAATCCAATTTCTTGGCTTTCTACTTTTTTCAGGTACGAATGAAATGTTGTACAAAGTGCTTTGTGGATTGCTATTTAGTTGCTTATTGTTGAAGTTGAGTTTTGAATGCATCACTGTGTACATGCTAAATGAAGCCATTATTGATTTCGCAAAAGATAGACATAAAGTGCTTGAGTAACTCAGCGGGTCAGGCAGTATCTCTGGAGAAAAGGAATAGGTGACGTTTCAGGTGGAGGCCCTTCTTCAAACTGAAGGATCTCGACCCAAAACATCACCTATTCCCCCTTCTCCTGCAATGCTGCCAGTCCCCCTAAGTTACTCCAGCAGTTTGTGTCTATCTTTGGTGTAAACCAGCATCTGCAGTTCCTTCCTACAAATTAATTTGGTGGAGTTGTGGTTTGGAGTCTTACTGAGTGACAAAATACATTTAAGTGATGAATCTTGTGGGTCAGAAGATGGGAATAATGGACAGAGTGTTTTGGAAATGTCAGAGGGACGGGCAGGGAAGAGTTGGTGAGGAATCTGAAAAAGGAAGTTGGTAGATTAGGTGCCTGAAAGTGGGATTGATGGATGGGACTCTGAGAGAGGAGACCCTGTTGAGGATTAAATTATATTAAGCAGTGCTTATATCATGTTATTCTTGTAATATTGAAAAAATGACAGAATTTTGGCCTTTAAGATTTTGGCACACTTGGAACTTTATCATGAAGTCACTCAACGATAGGCTATTTATGTTTCTAAAAAGTAACATTCCCTTTTATATAAAACTATGTCGGGCAGTATTGCAAACTCCTGTGCCTCCAGAGACCAAAGCTGCTGAATTCAATTCACTCCAGTTGCTAAGGTTACCAATACATGTTGTCGCATGGACCTGTCAGCTGCAAGCACTGCAGATATTTTAACAAACATCTCCCAGGTCTGAGCTCTCCGACTGATGCGACAATTAGAAACTAAACTATCAGCTCGAGTCAATTCAGAGTACCACACGCCTTCTTTATCCCCTTCTTTCTGTAGTCATCCATTTTCTGTTTAAAACGAACAGCTTTGGACACTGCAATCAGGCAAATAAACAACCAATGCTGGATTATTAAAATAATGCAATCAAATTTTAAACTGATGTTGTGTACCCAGTAACCCCTGGTTTCCGTTCTAGGCTCCACACCTTGAGGTGACTCCACAGTGAGAGTGTGATGGACCCAAAGTAGAGGTATTTATCTGCCAACAGTCACTCACTCATTCTAATATTTCAGGATAGGGTATTGTGACCTAAAATTAGTTCAGTTTGTATAAACATCATTCTTCATGGTGTTTATAATTGAGTGAGTTCCAAATGTAGTTTCTGATTAAATTATGGAGTCATAGTCACAGAGTTAAACATCATGGAAACAGGCCCTTTGGCCCAACTTGCCCATGCCAACCAAGACACTCCATTTCCACTAGTTCCACCTACCTGTGTTTGGTCCATATCCCTCTAAACCTTTCCTATCCATGTACCTACCCAAATGCCTTTTAAATGTTGTGATAGTATCTGCCACAAGTACCTCCTCTGGCAACTCGTTGCATATACTTACCACCCTTTGTGTGAAAAAGTTGCACCTTAGATGCCTATTAAATCTTTCCCCTCTCACAGATTATCACACCATTTAAAATACATTTGGACAGGCATATGGTAGAAAAGGTTTAGAGGGATATGGACCAAACACTGGTGCCTTGGCCAGCATGGGCGGGTTGGGCTGAAAGGCCTGTGTCTGAGATGCTGTATGACTGAGTCTATAAAGTAAATTGCATGTGATTAGGTGCCTTTTATTGTTTTATTTTAAAAGTAATCATTGTTGCTTTGTTTTAATGAAACATTAAAAGTTGTACATTTCTTCATCAGTCGGTTTCAGTTTTAGTTTTAGTTTTAGAGATACAGTGTGGGAACAGGTCCTTTGGCCCACTGAGTCCACGCCAAACAGCGATCGCCCACACTTTAGTTCCATCCTACATACTAGGGAAATGTTGGCAGAAGCCTATTAACCTAAAAACCTGCACATCTTTTGAATGTGGGAGGAAACTGGAGCGCCCGGAGAAAACCCGTGCGGTCATAGTGAGAACGTACAAACGCCGTACAGATAGTACCCGCAGTCAGGATCAAACGTGGGTCTCTAGCGCTGTGAGGCTGCAACGTGTGAGCAACAGTGCAGTTGATGTTGCACCATGCCCAATTTGACAGTTGTTGGCTGATTCCACACTCTAAATTCCAGAGGAACTTCAAGGAATATACATCCCATATTTATCATTGCCTCGCATTGAAGCTTTGGAAGCAAGCATCATCTGATTTTGCTTCCAATGAGATACAATTTGCATTCTATGGTCCTGATGAGACCCACCTCTGACGAGAGGCTGGGCAGACATAACATGGTCCCCCTTGATCTAGAAGCACTGGTGTGACCACTGCAACATTGCACAAGGAGCCATTTTTAGTCAGAAATGGCATTTCGATTGAGGTACCACCAATGGCCACAAGATAGAAATTCTAGGTATCGGTTCTAGTTGGAGAAAATTGCTTGCAAAAACAAAACAGACGACAGTTTGTTGATCAACAAGGCCACAGAGACCAACTACGTTGAGGCAAGATTCCCACTTGTGTGTGTGGCATGAGAGGGTTCTACTGAAATGTTAACCTGTGGAAAAAACTAAAGTTCACCTTCTCCACCAACTCCAGTCCTTGGTCAGAGAAGTAAATACGAATGGTTTAGGAAATGGTGGCAAAAACATTCTGTAAAAGGTCAGGACAGGTATAATGATCAATACATGAAATAACACGAGAAACAGAGTTGGAGGATTGATACCTAGACATAGATGGAGGAATAGTTTTCGAATTTTGCCGCAAGCAGAAAATCAATTCGCACTGTATATATTTCCTTTCACTATTCAGATAATATTACAAACCACAAGGGAAGAGTTTAGCAGTATCACATCAAAATAAATATGACTGTAAGTTACAACTCTTACATATTCTCCAGATAACAGTCACTGTGTGTGTGGTTGTCAGAGGTGGGCAGTGCATTTTGTGTCACCTGGATGTCAATAACTGTTCAGACAGGTTATGTTTACGCTAGCAATACATCTATGCCGTGGCTGAAGGAACTGGTCAGAGGCTGTGCAAGCAGGTGACTGTCCTCCTGACACCCTACAACCAAGACCATTTAC
The DNA here is from genome assembly GCA_035221665.1 of Okamejei kenojei. Taxonomy (NCBI): domain Eukaryota; kingdom Metazoa; phylum Chordata; class Chondrichthyes; order Rajiformes; family Rajidae; genus Okamejei; species Okamejei kenojei. Next base: position 15,274,877 of record CM069151.1, read on the forward strand.
TAGGTACAAGTCATGAGGGAACACACTTCACTCGACTAGATAACAGAAGATCAAACAATACTGAAAGGGTTCAACACCTCTCAGAACCAGGCAATCAGCCTGAAGGACACCTCATTTGTAACCTCATTCATTTCTTCTCCCACAGAGCCCCATGCCTGCAGTGTGAACTGTGTGAATGTGTACAGAGGCATTGCAGTGGCTCATCCAGGCCACTCTGATAATATGTTTAAGGTGAGAGGGCAAATATTTAATAAGAACCTGAGAGGTAACTTTTTTCACACAAGAAGGGTGGTGGGTATATGGAATGGGCTGCCAAATAAGGTAGTTGAGGCATTTTGTTGAAGAAGGAACTACAGATGCTGGAAAATCGAAGGTAGACAAAATAGCTGGAGAAACTCAGAGGGTGCAGCAGCATCTATTGAGTGAATGAAATAGGCAACGTTTCGGGCCAAAACCCTTCTTCAGACTGATGTAGGGTGGGGGGGGGGGGGGGGGGGGGGGGGGGGAGAAGAAAGGAGAAAGGAAGAGGAGGAGCCCGAGGGCTGAGGGACAGCTGTGAAGGGGAAGGGACAGCAAGAGTTATCGGAAATTGGAGAAGTCAATGTTTATGCCGCTAGGGTGCAGACTGCCCAAGCAGAATAGGTAGTTGAGGCAGGTCCTATAACAACATTTAAAAGACATTTGGACAGGTACATGGATAGGAAAGGTTTAGTCAGATATGGACCAAATGCAGGCAGGTGGGACCAGTGTGGTCTGCATGGATGATTTGGACTGAATGGCCTGTTTCCGTGCTGTATGACTCTGTGAACTCCCCACCCACAACCGCTACCAAGTACGGAGCTAAAGGCAACAGTTCAATGGGAACACCACCACTCACAGGTTGCCCTACAGGTCACGCACCATCCTGATTTGGAAATCTGTCGCCATACTGTAGTCATCTCTGGAACTCTGTATGCAAAGGCATTAAAGGTCTGCCATATTCTTAGAGACAGATAGGGGTGAACACTGAACGCTAGCATTGCCCAGGGTGGCCCCGATCGTGAAAATGCTAAACAGTGGCAAATCCATGCAGCGGCTATCACAGTGCCTGCTGATCCCACTGTGGACCACTGAGGGCGGCATAGACTGTGTTGTGTTGTGCTCAAGTATTTTCACTTGTGTGTCATTATCATTTGTGTTACCTGTTGAGTTCCCTATTTAAGTGCTGCCGTTTGTCTCTGTCGTTGCTCAGTCTTGGATTGTCCCCTGCTGAGCCTTGTACTCTTGTTTATCAGTAAAAAGCTGTTTGAGTAACTTACTTGTCTTCTCTGTGCTTGGATCTTCACATCTCTTGATATGAGGCTTATTCCAGCTGATGAAGTCAGAGGCTGCAATACCAGTTCCATAGTCAGCTGCTGCACTGCCTCCAATAGAGGTTCTGCATTAGGAGCACAGCCAGCTTGCATTTGTAAGCGAGAGTCAAACAAAAAATACTGGACTGCTCAGCAGGTCAGGCAGCATCCATGGGGAAAGAAACAGACAAACTGTTTTCAGAGTTTTTCTTTCTTCTTTCCCAACCTGAAAATAATGAACTTTATTTCTCTCTATACATCTGCTGCCTGACCTGTTGCACATTCCCAGCATTTTCTGTACAATATCAGATTGCTAATATTTGCAGTATTTTTGTGCCGGATGGCATTCTTAGCGAGTGATGGTTTCCAAGACCGCTATGACCTGAGTTAAATTCATTGACCGGTAGTTCTGAGGGCAAGGCACAAATGGAGGGAGTTAGGTTGGTGAATTGCCCCATTTTATGGTGCTGTCCATTTCTCCACACTTCTTTAAATGAGCCTTTCATAACTGCAAAAATAGTTGTTGCAGATAGCATGTGACAGCTAAAGGGTCTATTTTTAAAGCTGAGAGTATCATTTTACTTACAAAAATGACACTGGAAACCAAAATTGGAAGCTTTAGTGATGAAGTATTTCACCATTTACATGGTGTGCTTCCATTTCAAACAACACTTTGCTTGGAACCTTCCTGAATTGATAGTTGTGATGAAAACAAGCCTTCAAACTACTTGCTCCAGCTTCACAATCTGCCTTCAGGAAAAGCTATTTTGGTCTCAAGAATTTATTTTACTTATAACTTGCACATTTCTGTGAAAAATCTCCCAAATTATTACTTAACAGTTTTGAAATTAAAATTAATAATGGTGTGAAAATAGCATCCAGACTGCACTTTGTGGGCAGAAAACATTAACAATCTTGGAAGTTTGCATTCCTCTGCTCAATGGTAAATATGGAGCAAGGGAAAGTTATTTTCTGGATTAATATTCCTGCTTGGCGTAGCGGTAAGGTTTCTGCCTTACAGTGCCAGAGATCCGGGTTTGATCCTGACTGCGGCCGCTGTCTGTACGGAGTTTTACGTTCTCCCTGTGAGCTGCATGGGTATTCTCCGGGATCTCTGGTTTCCTCCCACACTCGAAAGATGCACAGGTTTGCAGCTTAATTGGCTTTGGTAAAATTGTAAATTGCCCCTAGTGTGTGTCGGATAGTGTTAGTGTGGGGGGATCGATGGTCGGCGTGGGCTCGGTGGACCGAAGGACCTGTTTCTGTGCCCTTTCACTAAACAAAACTAAGCATCCTGGAACAAAATGCAGATTGATGAGTTTGCGTTGCATTGCCAGAAGTGGTGTTGAATAAATTGAATACATTTCATTAGCCAAGTATGTATACATACAAGGAGTTTGCCTTGGTGCTTTACTCACAAGGATAAAAACACAATATACAGTAGACAATTAAAAATAAAATATTATAATTTAAACATGTGAAAATAAAATACCAGGGCAAAAAGAGGCTACAGACTTTTGGCTGAGTAGAGCTAATGCTTGTGCTTTTATCTGGCTGTGGTGGCTTTGATAGTCTGGAGTTGCCTTCCAGAGGAAAGTACTTCAAAGAGTTTGTGGCCAGGGTGAGAGAGGTCAGAGATGATCTTGCCCGCTCGCTTCCTGGCCCTTGCAGTGTACAGTTCGTCAGTGGGGGGAAGGTTGCAGCCAACAACCTTCTTGTCTGATCGAACGGTGTTGGGCAATAAGGCATCCAACAAACAGAGACCCATGAAACTGCAGATGTTGCTTGACAAAAAAGGACAGAGTGCTGGAGTAACTCGGTTCAGGCAGCATCTCTGGAGAACATGGACGGGTGATATTTTGGGAGGGGGTTTGAGGGCCCATTGAAAGGAGTAGGGTGAATGGATAATTATGGTGGACACCAGTGTCCTTGCTTATACTGCCGAACATTCTGTATAAAGTGCTTGAAAAACTCAACAGGTCAGGCAGCACCTGTTCAAGGAACAGTCAGGTGATGTTTCAGGCCGGGATCTTTCTCGAGACTGGTTGTAGCAGGGGGTTGCCTAGTCATCTTGCTTATCTGTCGTGTTGCCTTTTTCCTGGCCTTTTCTGACAGACACCTAATATATTGCTGCACTAAACTATATTCTCAGAGATGATTGAGGATTAGACAATAATCATTTGAGGCTGAAAGTACCGAATGTTAATTTAATAGTCAGTCAATGGCCAAAGGCAATCATGAGCACTAGCCTACAGGAGGAATTACAACAGCGCACAGCTACAGATAAAATAGACCGTCATCTGCACGGCAGATTTTATAATAGCATGTCTGCATGAACAATTGACAGAATGTTGTAGCTTGCATTATTTATCACCATGAGCTGACAAGAAAGAATAAATGGTGAATGTACAAATAATGGTTGCAGTCGGAGGTCTATCACAGATGGGTGCACAGTCAGGGGAGAAAGTCCTCAAAGAAGCATTCAGAGTATTGCAAGCATGAAAAGTCTCAGGAACAACCAAACTCTAAATTTGTGTTGGAAGGAATGGCAGATGCTGGTTTGAACCGAAGATAGACCAAAAAAAGCTGGAGTAACTCAGCGGGTCAGACAGCATCTCCGGAGAAAAGTAATAGGTGATGTTTCGGGTCGAACTGAAACGTCACCTATTCCAAAACTCTAAACTTCCCAGTAACACAGATTTCTCAAGATATTTTGATGACTGGTTAGGGTTACATCCAGTCATAGCAATATGAAGTGTGTGGTTGACATAACACTTTACATTGTCAAAGTTTATATTCTGATAGAAACGTTGATCAAATAGTGATATAAACTATCCTATGGATTGTCGACCTATGGATTATTTTATGAAACATCCAACGTGAAGTGTAGTCAGTTTACCCTCCAGTTATCAATGGCCATTTTAAACAGCTGCAGCCTCATCACATATTTGTCAGGTCAATGAATTTGAAAAAATAAATTCTGTTCCACTGCCAACAATCTGTTTTCCTCATCTTAATCCTGACTCTGTGACTCTTGACTTAGACCAGTCTAAGTAATTCAAAGCTTTATAAATTCCACTCAAGGCCTATATTAGGATTACTTGGATAGACGTGTTTCTACCTTTTGCAGTTCCTTCCTACACATTAGGATTACTTGGAATGGGCTATTTCCAGAATCGATGAACAAGATGAATGTCATAAATACTCCAACGTAGCTAATGATCCCAATGCCCCTGGTGTTCTGCTCATAGATACTACCATATATGGGTAATGTGATATGTTCATAAGTGATAGGAGCAGAATTCTGCCATTCGGCCCATCAAGTCTACTCCGCCATTCAATCATAGCTGATCTATCTCTCCCTCTTAACCCCATTCTCCTGCCTTCTCCCCATAATCCCTGACACCCCTTCTAATCAAGTGTTGCTCCTGTAATACACTAATTCAGAACTTTACCATAAAACTGCGCCAAACATTTGGTATACGTTTCAGTTTAACCACTACTCCGGGCTGTGGGTGTTGGTCTGAAGGCGTAGACCCATCAAAGAGAAGATTTTCCATGGGACTTACACTGGGCCTCGAGCTTGGACAATTCTACGCCCTGCATATTTTCACTCTCTGCTTACAGTCCATATTTGTCAGATCTAGTCATCACCTCTCAGGGATCCCCAGAAATCACCAAAAGGACCAAATAGGAAAGGCCAAAAACGGTCTTTGGAAATACGATGCACAGCATTCTGAACCAATCTGAAGAAGGGTCCCAAACCAAAATGTCACCCTTCCTTGGTCTCCTGAGATGTTGCCTGACCCACTGAGTTACTCCAACATTTTGCGTCCATCTTCAGTGTAAACCAGCATCTGCAGTTCCTTTCTACACACCGTGAACCCAATACTTCCAATGCAGAAAGCACATTTATCCAGCACCACGCAGTATACCGCACCTCATCACTCAACCACCAACACTCATCATCAATTAGGTCATGTTCATAACTTCAAATGCTTCACTCTACTTTCCTACATGTGATAGTGGTACTAGTTTAACACTCATGACCTACAGCCTGCTGCGAATATACAACAGCCATATTAATCAAATGCATTAATGTTGCTCCCAGGTTTTATCTCACCTTATAGTCAGAACACAGGAGGCCATTCAGTCGATTAGGTCAATGCTAGTTCTCAAGGAACTATCCAATTATTCCCACTGCCACATCCTTAATTCCCTCTACCCTGCAGTTCATTACCTTTCACCTGGTGAAACTTTGAGGTCCTCCAGTACTTTGTTTTATTTCTCAAGGTTCAAGCATCTGTAGTCTCTTGTGTCTCCATTTGATAATGCACTCACTGACCGAAGGGTGCCTAACAGCGGATAATTCTCCTCCCTCTCACCTGTCGGGCAGGTGGCACCAGCAGATGCTACAGAGCTAGCGAGCTGAACTGTTGCACAGAACATATAGTGAAGGCCATACACAGGCTGCTCCTGCAATCACTGCCGGCTGAGGATGAGTGCATCTTCATATCCACTCTTCTTCCTAATATCCCATTGTTGCTTCATCCCAGGGGATTGTTTATAAGTGGCAATGCGCCCCCTACTTTCCCAATTAATTTCCCACTCCTCTCTATGTTTCCATATGTTTGTGAAAAGGGGTTTTATCGTCACAGTACGGGAACAATGCCATTATTACTTGCAGCAGCACCACAGGTTTGTGAACAGATTACTCGATAGACATAATAAACAAACAAAATAATGTTCAATAAATATAATACCTAATATAATGCAAAAAGAAAATAGAGCCCAAAGCAGCTAGTGTAACAAAGACAGTTTGTAGTTCAGAGTTTGGTTGGAGTTCATAATGTTCAATAGTCTGACGGCTGTTGGGAAGGAGCTATTACTGAACTGGTTGTTACAATTTTCAGACTTCTTCCTGATGGCAAGAGTGAAATGAGAGTGTGGCCAGGTTGATCTGGGTCTCTGATGTCGGCTTCCTTTTTGAGACCTCCCCTTTGATGGTGGCGAGGTCTGTCCCAGTAATGGGCCAGGCACTGTTCACCACTTTTTTTTAATCTTCCCCCGTTATGTACTATGTTTACATATTCACATATTCTGTTGTGCTGCAGCAAGTAAGAATTTCATTTTCCTATCCAGGACATATGATAATAAAACACTCTGGACTCCTGACTCTTTTTCTGAAGAAGTGTCTCGACCCGAAATGTCACCCATTCTTTCTATCCAGAGATGCTGCCTGTCCCACTGAGTTACTCCAGTATTTTGTGCCTGCCACTTTTTGTAATCTCCTTTGTCGCTATGTGTTCAAGCTGCCGAACCAGGAATGCAATGAAACCAGTCAGCATGCTCTCTAATGTACACTTGTAGAAGTTCAAAAGCGTATTTGTCTTTCTTTGCAATTCAGATATGTAAGGTAAAACATTGCCTAAATATCTGAATGGCACTTGTGTTGCCTGGGGAACTCAGTTGGCCACAGAGCCTCCGTGTATCTTGGATTTATGTATAAACGGAGCCTAAATATGATAATACACCACCACAAAATGTCTATAACCTAAATAAAATAAGTTGCTAAATAATTTGCAGGATATGGGTCAATTGCTGCTTGTTCTCCAGCAACTGTACAATGTACATTGTTAATTGGTGCAAAGTTTTCCATGGGGCTCGATGTCCGATTTAGTCACAAGCTGCCCTGATATTGAGATCACTCCAGCCCGTTTGGCATCACCTTTTTTCTCCAAACTTGGGCCTAGGCAATGATGAGGTGTGGAGCTCAGAAGTGAAGACCAGACGGAGCACTGGTGGCAGGTCATTCAGATGTGCCACTGTGTCGCTATGTTAATAACACCTTCTGTCACTTCCTCAATGATAGCGGTCTGCCCAGTTTCACTCTGCGGTGGGCATGCCATGCTGATTACCAGAGAGGTTAGATCAAAGCAAGTCTCTAGGTTCCATACCCACCAAACCCCAGTGTAGAAATGTATCTTGCTTGTCTGCAAATAAATGTGTGGTGGAGACATTGGTATGCATTGAACTATATATCTTCAACCCAACTTTCAGCTGCCAGGTATAATGTAAATCCGCTACTCAATCACACCTTCAGTGTGAAGGCCAAGTAAGCAGTTCCATCCCCATGCTTCTCACTACTTGTAGGAACAATTCACCATGGGCAAAGTTCACCTTATAACTCGGCCATCAACTCCTTTGAGCCAGAGATACAAGCAAGAATTATCAGCTAGTTTCTTATGCTGTAAGATAGATATCCATGGCACATATTCATCATAATTCCTGGCAATATTAATAATTCCATAATAACAATTACTCCATCTACACTGTGCACTCTGCCTCAGTAAGGTCTTCAGCATAATCAAGGACCAGTCTCACTCCGGTCACTCTCTCGCCTCCCCTTTCCCAGCTGGCAACAGGTAGAGAAGTTTGGAAACGCATAGCTCCAGGTTCAGGAACAATTTGTTCCCATTGTTAGAAGGCAACTTAACAATCCTCTCAACAGCTAGAGTGCAGTCCTGACCTCCTATCTACCTCGTTGGAAACCTAACTTTCCAAATGTGGTTGAGGTCTTTTGGTTTACTTCTGGTGTGATAATCCAACAATATGAACATACACTGTAGGAGTTCTGACAGTCATCTTTTGGGTAATAACAAGAAACTGCAGATGCTGGTTTATACCAAAGAAAGATACAAAGCACTGGAGTAACCTAGTACGTCAGTGGATTTATTTTACCCCCTCACCCCGCCCAACAATCAGTCTGAAGAAGTATCCTGATCCGACACGCCACCTATCCATGTTCTCAATAGATTCTGCCTGGCCTGCTGAGTGACTCCAGCATTTTATTTATTTATTTAGTAATCTTTTAGGTTTAGGTTTATTATTGTCTTCAGCACAGAGGTGCAGTCCAAATCTGTTTTGCGTACGATCTAATCATATATGATAATATTATACATACAGGCAAGTCAAACCCGAGTATGTAGATCGAGTGAAGGGGAAGTACTTGAAGACGAGGATGAGAGATGTATAAGAGACTGGCACTTGACATAAGTAGAGTTGTTAAAGCCTCCTCATCCAAACTGAAATACCGGATTCATTGATCTTTGTGCAATCAGATTCACAGTAGGGGATAGTTACTGACCAGAATGCAACCTAAAAATAACCAATGAATGGGGGCAGGATCTTGAATCTGACGTATACGTTCTTACTGAACAATCATACACAATTGAAAAACATTTATTTAGAAAGGCCATCTTTATAGAGAGTATGATCGAGCCATTGTTAAAGGACATGAATATATATGAAGCATAAAAATAAGGTACAAGTGAAAGAGTAGAACTAGTTTTGGGTTGTTTTATTTTGAATTATTTCCTGTTCCCAAAGGTTTTATTTTGTGTATCAGAACGTTATGGAACTACAGCTAATTCCAGGTTTGCTGAATCGATGCCAACTAATTAATAGAGTATGGTCGGAACCTTTGTTGCTTTCCTCACTCAAGGATTGGAACGCTGGAAATGCAAGCTTCTTTATGATTTGGGAACAACATTCATATCTTTTACTTGTATTTTTGTGTATGTATTACCATGTATTTTTACAATCCTTCCACACCTCATAGAACATAGAACAGTACAACACAGGAACAGGCCCTTCAGTCCCCAATGTTAGTGCTGAACATGATGCCAAGTTAAACTGATCTCATCTGCCTGGACATGATCCATATCCCCCTATTCTCTGCACTGCCACCTGCCTCTCTAAAAGCCTCTTAAATGCCACAATGGTATCTGCCTCCACCACTGTCCCTGGCAACATATTCCAGTCTCCCACCACTCTCTGTGTAAAAACATTCCCCACATATCTCCATTAAACGTTCCCCCTCTCAACTTATAACTCTGCCCACTGGTGTTGGACATTTCCACCCTGGGAAAAAGGTTCCAAATGTCTACCCTATATACGCCTTTGATAATTTTATATGCAAAATGTCCATCCTACATCAGACCAGCCTGAGGTTCTTTCTTGCCTGGGGACAAACTATCTTCCTTCCCAATACCCCTCCTACATTGATCTCACATTACAAAATTCCACGCCATTCCACCACATTAAGGGAGGCACGGTGGCACAGCGGTAGAGTAGATGCCTTACAGCTCCAGAGACCTGGGTTCGATCCTGACTAGGGGTGCTTGTCTGTACAGAGTTTGTACGTTCTCCCCATGACCTGCATGGGTTTTCTCCGGGATCTCCGGTTTCCTCCCACGCTCCGAAGACGTACAGGCTGGAAGGTTCATTGGCTTGGTAAAATTGTAAATTTTCCCCCCTCGTGTGTGTAGGATAGTGATAGCGTGCGGGGATCGCTAGTCAGCACTGACTCGGTGGGCCGAAGGGCCAATTTTCCAACTGTATCTCGAAACTAAACTAAACTAAAAATAAGCGGAACTGTGCTGGAGTCTGTTTAGGATGTTATCTATGCCAGTCCCTCGGTGTGATGTGTGGAATATTCACTGCTCCAGTCCTGCTCACCTTTTTTCCTCACTGCTCTCTCCAGTACAACGGGAGGTGTGTCAGTAGGTAGTTTCCTACTCTCACCCTGAAGTAGAAAACATCCTCTTGTGAACCTCCAGCTTTGACCCAAGGGCCACAGCTGATTTTACCTTGTGATCAATTTTGATGAAACACATTCATAAAATTAAAGCCCGTCTGTCACGCACTGCTGAGTCTCCCCAGCTGTTACTGTAAACACCAGACTGCATCTCTGTTTCTCAAATCATCTGACCTAGCCTCCTCTCCCGAAAAAAACATTTATAGTTTAGTTTATTGTCACGTGTACCGAGGTACAATTAAAAAGTTGTTGTTGCATGCTAACCAGTCAGTGGAAAGACAATACATGATTACAATCGAGCAATCTAGTGTGTACAGATACATAATAAGGGAATAACATTTAGTGCAAGGTAAAACCAGTAAAGTCCAATCAAGATAGCCAAGAGTCACTGTGAGGTAGGTAGTAGTTCAGGGTGGCTCGCTAGTTGTGGTAGGGTGATTCAGTTGCCTGATAAAAGCTGGGAAGAAACTGTCCCTAAATCTGGAAGTGTGCATTTTCACACATCTACACCTTTTGCCCGATGGGAGAGGGGAGAAGAAGCAGTTGCTAGGGTGCGACACATCATTGAATATGCTGCTGGCCTTGCCAAGGCAGCATAAGGTGTCAATGCAAGGGAGGTTGGTGTGTGTGATGGTCTGGGCAGCATCCACATTTTGCCGCAGTTTCTTGTGGTTTTGGATGGAGCTGTTGCTAAACCAAGCTGTGATGCATCCTGACACGCTCCACATTCACATTTCTTGGGCTAGATAGTTAATTATTGACCACCCAACCACTGCAGAGCCCAACATCAGAACCTGCCCAGTTGCCACATGAAGGTTCTTTGCTGTTCAATTTGTCACACGATGGGGTTCCCTTGGGCAACACATGGACCTGTGCAGGAAGAATCAGTTTGGTGCTGAAATAGCAGACAGTGGATGGGTGATGGTAAAATCCTCTGCTTGTTTCTATCACTAGGCCCCCAGCACTGGGGGTTGGGAAAGTATGTTTTCAAATGTATAAATCCTTTATAAATGTATAGGGGACAAATCATTCTCCACAATAATCCATAACACTGGTGCTCTGCATGGATGATTTCTCAGCCCCCTTATTTATACACCTTATACACCCAAGACCATGCAGCCAACTACAGAGCCAAGCCAATTTACAAATTTTCGGATGACACCACCATAGTGGGGCGGATATCAAATAATGATAAGGAAGGAGATTGAGAACCTCATAACCTGGTGCCAAGACAACAACATCAGCTTGGCAGAGGAGATAGTGATTGACTTCAAGAAGCGAAGCACTACACATGTCCGGGTATATTTTCACACTTCTACACCTTTTGCCCGATGGGGGAGGGGAGAAGATGGAGTTGCTAGGGTGCGACTCATTGTTGAATATGCTGTTGGCCTTGCTGAGGCAGCATGCGGTGTCAATGCAAGGGAGGTTGGTTTGTGTGATGGTCTGGGCAGCATCCGCATTTCGCTGCAGTTTCTTGTGGTTTTGGATGGAGCTGTTCCTAAACCCAGCTGTGATGCATCCTGACACGCTGCACATTCACATTTCTCCACATTCACATAAATTGGATAGGTACGTGGACGGGAAAGGAATGGAGTGTTATGGTCTGAGTGCAGGTCGATGGGACTAGGTGAGAGTAAGTGTTTGGCACGGACTAGAAGGGCCGAGATGGCCTGTTTCCGTGCTGTCATTGTTATATGGTTATATGGTTATATACTGACGGTGCCAATGTAGAGATGGATAAAAGCTTCATGTTCCTAGGAATAAATATCACTACCACTTGGCCTGGACTACCCATATTGAAGCAATGGCCAAGCATGCACACCGATGCCCCTGCTTCTTTAGAAGGCTTCGGAAGCTTGGCATGTCCCCTACAACTTTTACCAACTTCTACAGATGTGCTGTAGAAACCCAGAAATGTAACTGGACCAGCCATTTAACCACTTTGGCTACAAGAGCAAGTTACAGATTGGGTCCTGCACCAAGTAACTCACCTCTTTCCTCCTCAAACCCTTTCCATCATGGACAAGGCATGTCAGATGTGTGATTAGATAACTGCTCTAAAAATAGACTTGGCATCACCCTGGACAATTAGTTAGTTGGTCACACAATAAATATGCATTCCTTCCACTGCAGATGCATCATTTATGTAGTGTGTAGCATATAGAATATACATGTTGCTACCACTGAGGCTTCTTTGACAGGGCATTCCAAGCCTACGTCTTCAGTCTCTGAGAAGGAGAAGGCGATGTGTGCTTGGCATCACCGTCTCTGAGATCCTCTGCAGGGCACAAGGCATCCTGATCAAAGTGACTACACCACTCTCAATGTCAAATTGAGCAGCAGCGCCATTCTCAGAAGCATTACCTCAACGTCCTTGCAGGCTGCCTCTGTTGACAGGATCCACAAGCAACGCCATGCTGCTCAATACAGGATTGCAAGAAGTTGATCATTTTGTACAAGCAAGATGTGAAACTTCAATTTTTGATAAAAAGCAACTTCAGTATTGTACCTGGAGGTGGCGTTAGGCTGCATTTCTGAGCTTCCCAAGCTGCAAACCTTCACAGAGGCATTCACACCCTGATGGGCACCGTCTTTGCAAACTCTGTCTTGAGTAGTGTTGGTTTTGTCGGTTGTCTTTCTCCAGCTTTTCCAATATTCCGGAGCACGGAACAACTTTGGCTTCCTCTTTTTACATTATTTCTTCTGGAATTTTTCGCCTCAGTCACCATACTTTTCATTCACACCTTTCAGCACATTCCTCTCTGGGGATTGCCTCAGGCATGATTTCAGTTTGGATGCACCTACCTGGGGATTGTTCGGCTGGCCATTGTGAACCCAATGACAGAAGACATATGTGTACAAGCCTTAACACAATGCTCAGTCTGTGTCTTCAGTGCTATTAAATGTTGCATATACTGAAAATGAGCAGCACCATTCATACTGCAGATCAATGTGATTAAAAATCTCACCAGGAATGCAGTTTGGATGCTACCTTCCCATTGACAGTATCTGGGAGTGCTTGATGCCAGCATAACAGCACTGGGCAATGAATTTCTACAGCTAGAAGTCCACGCTAGCTAACAGCCCAGAAATGTTCACAAAGCTCTTCAACACAAAAGCAATGCCCCTTTGTCTGCACAATGCTGCTGTTTTGATGGCCACTAACCAGATGAATTTCTAATCCACAGATCTTTCCTCCTGCAATCCATTTTTCCCCTATATTAGTTGACAAGTATTGACATTGTAAGATGATATTAAGTGATGGCATTGTAATCAGTTACAAAGGGTTTATGAATCGGTGCATGCCTGAGGATGAATTCAATGATTCCCACACTCCAGATGCAGTGTAGACAAAGTGTGGGCCAGGGTTCAGCGTTTGCTCTGGTTCCTGGTAGAAGCTTTCAGGTATTCTGCCGTGATCAGATGTTTTCAACTCACGATCAGCAACCGTGCTGACTTTCCGCACAACAATGGAAGCATGGGGTGGCACAGTTGCGCAGCAGTAGAGTTGCCTTACAGCGCCAGATACCCAGGCTCAATCCTGACTATGGATGCTGTCTTTTCATGAGTTTGTACCTTCTCCCTGTGACCTCGTGGGTTATCTCGACATGCTCTTGTTTCCTCCCACACTGCATAATGTACAGGCTTGTAGGTTAATTTGCTTCAGTAAAATTGTAAATTGTCCCTAGTGTGTAGGATAGTGTTAGTGTACAGGGTGATTGTTGGTCGGGGTAGACTAGGTGGGCCGAAGGGCCTGTTTCTGCGCTGCATCTCTAAAACAAAGACCACTGTACAGGATAAATATTAATTAGACAGCAAGCACCAAGCATGTGCTTCTCTGTGAATCTGTTGCCACTTGATCAGCTGGATCACACCTGCCGCATCTCCATAAGGCTGTACAAACAGATCAAGGCCAAGATGTGATTCCATTTCAGTGAGGATCAGGTGACAGCGATCACTTTCATCCAAATAATGAAATATGGTAAATACAAGGGCAGGTTTTATTATTCATCATTTCTAGATCAGATTGCAAGGGGTCCTGAGGTTCTTTAGTCCATCTGGTGGGTAAAGCCATGTTCTTGTGAGTATTTACATATAGGATAAATGTAATATAACAAAGTGCTGCAAGATCTCCAGGCATGACAGTTAGATTGTCATTACTTCGATATCGACTCTGTTTCCTTACAACTCTCAATACATTTATCAGGAAAGAAGCAAATACAAATCTGTAAATCTGTAAATCAAATTGGTTGGATTGAAAAAAGAGGACAAAGTGCTGGAGGAACTCAGTGGGTCAGACAACATCTCTGAAGAATGTGACTAGGTGACGTTTCGGGTCGGGACCCTTCTCAGATAGAAGCTTGGTTTAACTTCTCAGCTTTATGGGTGTACCTCGGACACTCTAGCTCTCTCATACTGTTGTAGTAGAATCAAGTCACTGGAGTAGGGCAGGAACACACCGTCTTCTGGGAGAGCCAAAGTTGCTCCCACCGCACAACGACAAATATGGCAGTTTGGTTACATGTAACTCGTTAGAATTTAATGTCCTTTCGCTATTCAACAGAACATTCATCCATCACTCCTCTTCCATTCGGGAGGTGCACACTCTGGCATTACAAAACAATATCACCAATTAGAGTGAGAGAGTTTACAGCACAGAAACAGGTCCTTTGAACAACTCTTAGTCTATCGGAAGGAATTTGAGGGAAATGGGCAAAATGCAGGCAAATGGGACTAGCCCAATAAGCCAACTTGGTCGGCACGAACCTTGGAAGGCCTGATTCAGTGTTGTACAGCTCTATGTCTCTGTAAGACTCAATGACTCTCTATGACTAGTCTATGCTGCCCAAGGGTCTTCCTGAGGTGGTCCCATTTCCCTGCATTTGCCACATATCATTCTAAACCTGTCTTATCCATGTACCTCTCCAAATGTCTGATAAACATAGTAATTAAACTCATCTCTACCACCTCCTATGGCAATATTCTATTTATCCATTAACACAAGTTAGTAATAAATGTATAGATAGGAACTGCAGATACTGGTTTACACCAAAGATAGATACAAAATGCTAGAGTAACTCAGCGGGTCAGACAGCATCTCTGGAGAAAAGGAATAGACAACATTTTGGGTCGAGACCCTACTTCAGACCCCTCTGCCTGAAGAAGGGTTCTCAACTCGAAACATGACCTATTCTTTTTCTCCAGGGGGCTGCCTGACCCACTGAGATACTCCAGCATTTTGTTCTATCTTAATATTAAGTATAATTCAACATTGGAAACAAGTGTTTTACACCTAAATAAAGGTTTAAAACATGTTGTTTGTTCACTGAAAACAAAATTACTTTCGAAACCACTTATTTTATGCACCTAGATGATGATTTGCAAATCGTGAAATGGTGCATTCGAAGCCCAGCATTCTTACTCTGATGGGAAATTTGTGCAAAGTTAAAGCAAGTACCCAGCTTTTAATTACAATATCTACCTATAACCACAACACACTATTTGATCACATAGTCATGGTCAACTTGCTTTTATGAACTAGAGATTGGAAGCAGAGCACGGATGTTCTCAGCTCTTTGCATTTTTCTTAATGCTACAAATGTTTATCTAGCTCACACTTGGAACTATAAATAGCTTTGGAATAACACTGTAATTAGACAGAGCGTTCATCAATCAAACCTCTTCCAGTGCAAAGGTACACTCTCCAGCATTACAACACATTATCACCAATTCTTCAGCTCATTTTATCTTTGACTGTTGGGAACACCAGAGATGTTACATTCAGCCCTCACTTTAAGTTCCATTGCTAAGTCTCTGACTCTAATCCGTTCCTGTCCGCACTTCACTTGCTGCGACTACGGTTGCCAGCGATGAATTATCGCTGGTGCTGGTGAAAATAAAACTGTATTGTGCTGGGTTTTGGGTGATTCCAGGCTGTGCCAGCCCCACGGCTGTGCCAGCTCCATGACTGAACTACACAGATCCACACAAATACAGGGTCTTGTGAGCTTTGCAGCCACAAACTTTCCATGAGCTACGATGGGCGCAGATGGCAGGAACAACCCACCCACCCCTCTTGGCAGTAGAGCCCCATCTGATGTCAGGATCCTATGACACCTGGCATGTTTCTGAATCAGTGATGCTCATGGTTTTCAACCTCAAACCTTTATCTTGCACAGAAGATCAGAAAAAGATCAGATCCATGCACAGGTCTACTTCCCTATTGGGCTTTGAGGCTGAGAATGATAGTGTTCATTGGGCATGAGGTTTGAGAATGTGCCATTTTGCCTAATTAAATCCTGTGCACATGGCCAAGTGCAAGCGTCCAAATACATCTGGGAGAAGCTTCCAGAAATCCCAGAGCCAAGTAGTGAAAGAGTGGACTTGCCATGATGGGACTCAAACCCACTTTTTTTCTTCAACACTCAAGGAAACCGTTACCCTCAGCACAGAAAGCACATTAAATGTCCAAAGCAAAACAAAAGCATCTCAGTAGGAAAATAGTAATAGCTTTTGTTGTGGCTATGATCATATCTAAAGGGTGAATTAATTTCAATGCTCACCAACTATTATCAGAAGGTGCAAGATTTGGACCTACTGATAATTAAATCATAGAAATATATTTCCAAGTCAGGATAGTGCATGACATGAATAAAACATTTCCAAAGGTTGGGGGTATATTTAGGTGACAATTGCAAGCATCTGATGACCATAACATCGTACACAGTAGAACAGAAGTCTACTAATGAAATGAGTTGCAATACATTTTTTAGGTGTCACACCCAATGCACAAACTGTGCATCTCTTGGTAAAAGTTAACATTTACATCAGTGGATGGTATTGAGTTCCTTGAGAGTTGTTAAAGTTGCATTGAACTGGGCATTCCTGAGGTGTGTCCAACAGATGGTGAGTGATTTAGTGTGGGCGTGTTTAAAAAAGACCGCGCTTCAAAAATACATTACTTTTAAAGGACATTTTTCTTTTTTAAGGGAGCACGAGAATGCTATTTGGACACAGGCCTGAGGAAGAAAGTTAATTTGAAACTTAGTTCTGGGATGCAGTCGCAGACTTAAATATTAAAATACTGCAGAATTTGCCAATTCAGAGCGACGGAGGGATATAACGATGAGTTGAATATCAAGATGTGATTTACATCGGATGAGCCCCAGTCTTCACATTTGTTCAACAGCTATGAATTTCTTGCATCCTGTATGCATGAGACCCCAGAGGAAGTGGTAAAACTGACAAACTGTCAATGTGTGGTTATTTAAGATAATGGTGTTTAAAGCAATGTAGTAGTGAACAGATTAGTTAGGTGAAAGGTACAGATCTGTGTTGCTGAAGGCTGAGTTGCCTGCCCTGTTGTGTCAGGACTGGAAAGGAAACTTGAAGGGACAGATACAGTTGTCATGGTCCATTTGTAAAGCAATGACATAAACAAGACCAAAAAGCAGATTCCACTGAAGGAATACAGGCAGCTAGGGTTCAACGTCAAAACCGCAAAGTTAATAACCTCTGAATCACAACGAAGTGCTGCAAGATCTCCAGGCATGACAGTTAGATTGTCATTACTTTGATATCGACTCTGTTTCCTTACAACTCTCAATACATTTATCAGGAAAGAAGCAAATGCAAATCTGTAAAGCTGTAAATCAAATTGGTTGGATTGAAAAAAGAGGACAAAGTGCTGGAGGAACTCAGTGGGTCAGACAACATCTCTGAAGAATGTGACTAGGTGACGTTTCGGGTTGGGACCCTTCTCAGATAGAAGCTTGGTTTAACTTCTCAGCTTTATGGGTGTACCTCGGACACTCTAGCTCTCTCATACTGTTGTAGTAGAATCAAGTCACTGGAGTAGGGCAGGAACACACCGTCTTCTGGGAGAGCCAAAGCTTCTCCCACCGCACAACGACAAATATGGCAGTTTGGTTACATGTAACTCGTTAGAATTTAATGTCCTTTCGCTATTCAACAGAACATTCATCCATCACTCCTCTTCCATTCGGGAGGTGCACACTCTGGCATTACAAAACAATATCACCAATTAGAGTGAGAGAGTTTACAGCACAGAAACAGGTCCTTTGAACAACTCTTAGTCTATCGGAAGGAATTTGAGGGAAATGGGCCAAATGCAGGCAAATGGGACTAGCCCAATAAGCCAACTTGGTCGGCACGAACAAGGTAGGCCAAAGGCATGATTCAGTGTTGTACAGCTCTATGTCTCTGTAAGACTCAATGACTCTCTATGACTAGTCTATGCTGCCCAAGGGTCTTCCTGAGGTGGTCCCATTTCCCTGCATTTGCCACATATCATTCTAAACCTGTCTTATCCATGTACCTCTCCAAATGTCTGATAAACATAGTAATTAAACTAATCTCTACCACCACCTATGGCAATATTCTATTTATCCATTAACACAAGTTAGTAATAAATGTATAGATAGGAACTGCAGTTGCTGGTTTACACCGAAGATAGACACAAAATGCTAGAGTAACTCAGCGGGTCAGACAGCATCTCTGGAGAAAAGGAATAGACAACATTTTGGGCCAAGACCCTTCTTCAGACCCCTCTGTCTGAAGAAGGGTTCTCAACCCGAAACATGACCTATTCTTTTTCTCCAGGGAGGCTGCCTGACCCACTGAGATACTCCAGCATTTTGTGTCTATCTTAATATTAAGTACAATTCAGCATTGGAAACAAGTGTTTTACACCTAAATAAAGGTTTAAAACATGTTGTTTGGTCACTGAAAACAAAATTACTTTCGAAACCACTTATTTTATGCACCTAGATGATGATTTGCAAATCGTGAAATGGTTCATTCGGAGCCCAGCATTCTTACTCTGATGGGAAATTTGTGCAAAGTTAAAGCAAGTACCCAGCTTTTAATTACAATATCTACCTATAACCACAACACACTATTTGATCACATAGTCATGGTCAACTTGCTTTTATGAACTAGAGATTGGAGGCAGAGCACGGATGTTCTCAGCTCTTTGCATTTTTCTTAATGCTACAAATGTTTATCTAGCTCACACTTGGAACTATAAATAGCTTTGGAATAACACTGTAATTAGACAGAGCGTTCATCAATCAAACCTCTTCCAGTGCAAAGGTACAACACATTATCACCAATTCTTCAGCTCATTTTATCTTTGACTGTTGGGAACACCAGAGATGTTACATTCAGCCCTCACTTTAAGTTCCATTGCTAAGTCTCTGACTCTAATCCGTTCCTGTCCGCACTTCACTTGCTGCGACTACGCTTGCCAGCGATGAACTATCGCTGGTGCTGGTGAAAATAAAACTGTATTGCGCTGGGTGTTGGGTGATTCCAGGCTGTGCCAGCCCCCCGGCTGTGCCAGCTCCATGACTGAACTACACAGATCCACACAAATACAGGGTCTTGTGAGCTTTGCAGCCACAAACTTTCCATGAGCTACGATGGGCGCAGATGGCAGGAACAACCCACCCACCCCCTTGGCAGTAGAGCCATATCTGATGTCAGGATCTTATGACACCTGGCATGTTCCTGAATCAGTGATGCTCATGGTTTTCAACCTCAAACCTTTATCTTGCACAGAAGATCAGAAAAAAATCAGATCCATGCCCAGGTCTACTTCCCTATTGGGCTTTGAGGCTGAGAATGATTGTGTTCCATTGGGCATGAGGTTTGAGAATGTGCCATTTTGCCTAATTAAATCCTGTGCACATGGCCAAGTGCAAGCGTCCAAATACATCTGGGAGAAGCTTCCAGAAATCCCAGAGCCAAGTAGTGAAAGAGTGGACTTGCCATGATGGGACTCATACCCACTTTCTATCTTCAACACTCAAGGAAACCGTTACTCTCAGCACGGGGCAAACTGGATTCTACCTTGTAATCTGTACAATGGCACAGCAAGTAGCAACTTTTAGACTTTAGAAATACAGCACAGAAACAGGCTCTCCAGCCCACCGAGTCCACATCGACCAGCAATCACCTGGTACACTAACATAACCCTACATACTAGGGACAATTTATCATTTTACAAAGCAATGGGAAAATTATACGCGCTTAATTTTACCGAAGCTAATTAACCTACAAACTTGATTTTGTTCTTCTACTTGGAGTGGTTTGGAGAATATCAAAAATTGTGACAGTGGTGGAAACCATGGTATTGAAACCAATGAAACCAATGGCAGAAATCATTCCTGACAGGAGAAAAGATGAGAATGGTGTCTTCTTGTGCACTAATAACCTGAGAAGCTTTAAACAACAGTTGTAACCATGGCAATTCTTTCATTATATGAAGAGAATATGTATAATTTTCCCATTGCTTTGTCTTTTGTGAATATACAGTTTTATTGCTGAGAATAAACATTATTCGCCCTGGAAAGCACATTAAATGTCCAAAGCAAAGCAAAAGCATCTCAGTAGGAAAATAGTAATTGATTTTGTTGTGGCTATGATCATATCTAAAGGGTGAATTCATTTCAATGCTCACCAACTATTATTAACAGGGTGTCAGATAACAGAATAATATACAAATCAGTTCCTTGGCAAGCCCTACACTTAGTGCCACAAAAGACTAAATAATTTAGTCCTTCTTCAGTGTCACAAGCAAGGGCAATATTTATTAATCACCCCTGTCCAAGACAAAGCGATGAGCTGCCTTCTAGAACCACTGCAAGGTGCTGCTGGATCAGAAGGTGCAAGATTTGGACCTACTGATAATTAAATCATAGAAATATATTTCCAAGTCAGGATAGTGCATGACATGAATAAAACATTGCCAAAGGTTGGGGGTATATTTAGGTGACAATTGCAAGCATCTGATGACCATAACATCGTACACAGTAGAACAGAAATCTACTAATGAAATGGGTTGCAATATATTTTTTAGGTGTCACACCCAATGCATAAACTGTGCTACTCTTGGTAAAAGTTAACATTTACATCAGTGGATGGTATTGAGTTCCTTGAGAGTTGTTAAAGTTGCATTGAACTGGGCATTCCTGAGGTGTGTCCAACAGATGTTGAGTGATTTAGTGCGGGCGTGCTTAAAAAAGACCGCGCTTCAAAAATACATGACTTTTAAAGGACATTTTTCTTTTTTAAGGGAGCACGAGAATGATATTTGGACACAGGCCTGAGGAAGAAAGTTAATTCGAAACTTGGTTCTGGGATGCAGTCGCAGACTTAAATATTAAAATACTGCAGAATTTGCCAATTCAGAGCGATAGAGGGATATAACGATGAGTTGAATATCAAGGTGTGATTTACATCGGATGAGCCCCAGTCTTCACATTTGTTCAACAGCTATGAATTTCTTGCATCCTGTATGCATGAGACCCCAGAGGAAGTGGTAAAACTGACAAACTGTCAATACGTGGTTAAGATAGTGGTGTTTAAAGCAATGTAGTAGTGAACAGATTAGTTAGGTGAAAGGTACAGATCTGTGTTGCTGAAGGCTGAGTTGCCTGCCCTGTTGTGTCAGGACTGGAAAGGAAACTTGAAGGGACAGATCCAGTTGTCATGGCCCATTTGTAAAGCAATGACATAAACAAGACCAAAAAGCAGATTCTACTGAAGGAATACAGGCAGCTAGGGTTCAACGTCAAAACCGCAAAGTTAATAACCTCTGAATCACTAGCTGATCCTCATCTGGCACAAGGCCAATCAGGTCACAAAGTAGAATACATGGCTGAAAGATTGGCATGGGATAAATGGATCTCAATTGATGACTACTGGCATCAGACTAGGGATTGGAGGAGTATTCTGATGGGATCAGTGCCCTCAAAATCAATTATGGAAACCCACAAACAAGGCTTTAAAACAAAATAGTGGGTTATTGGCGTGGATGTGTGGGGGTTTCAGGTGAGGGGACATTGAGAATGATAAAGATTCCAAAAATGCAGGGTAGCAAATTGCAGTGATACTCATGCTGTCAGTAAAGAATGGAACTTAAAATGCCTATAAATATCTCCAATTCGAGTCCGAAAAATGGTAAAAGAAGATAAAATCAAAGTCTCTTTATTTAAATGTAGGCAACATTGGAACAGGATGGACAAATTAATCACACAAGCAGCACTGAATGGGTACGATCTCATTGTTATTAACGGATGTGAAGTAACCAAGGTCGAGAATTAAATGTTCGAGTAATTTTAAATTTAGAAGAGATTAACAAAATGGAATGAGAGAAAGAGTAGGCCGGGTAATAAAGAGAGGATAAGGGTGGCAGAAGGAGAGGAAGTCAGTTTGTAAATCAGGCAGTGGAGTTAGTTTAAGCAGAGTTAAGAAACTGCCAGGGACAGAAAACATTGCCAGGAGCTGGTCATCGGCTCCCAAGTCGTTGGTAATGTGGCCATCATGTAAATCAGGAAATTTGACATTCACCTAATAACAGCAATACAAGAATCAAGAGGGATTCCAATCCACATCTCAACTGGCAATTCAA
This sequence comes from Okamejei kenojei, assembly GCA_035221665.1. NCBI lineage: Eukaryota > Metazoa > Chordata > Chondrichthyes > Rajiformes > Rajidae > Okamejei > Okamejei kenojei. Next base: position 15,297,246 of record CM069151.1, read on the forward strand.
CAGTAATAGAGTGCAGAACAGATTCATGAAGTGCCTAAGAAAGGGGTTTCTAGATCAGTCATTCTTTGGAACGTCAAATGTTGAAGGGAGACTTAATAGATAGGTCAAATGATGAGAGGCATAGACAGGGTAGACAGTCAGAACGTTTTTCCCAGAGTGGAAATGTCCAACTCTAGAGGGCATGACTATAAATTAAAGGGGAAAAGTTTCATGGAGATGTGCACGGCAAGTTTTTTTAAACAGAGGATGGTGGGAATACATTTGCAGGGGTGGGGGTGGAGGCAGATACGATAGTGTTGGTTAAGAGGCTTTTAGATAGGCACATGGAAGTGCAGGGAATAGAGAGATGTGGATCATGTACAGGCTGATGAGATCGGTTCAACTTGCCATCATTTTTGGCACAGTCATTGTATGCCTGTTCTGTACTGTTCTATATTCTAGTGCATTGAGGAACCAAACAGACAAGAGATAGCATTGAGGAACCAAACAGACAGCATTGAGGAACCAAAGAAACTATTTTATTTCGGAGTCACGTGAGTGAATACGTGAAGACCCCGTCCAGCACGCATGCACGACATTAGCGTTCATGCAGTGCACCCGCGACGAACGGGAGTTCAAGGCGCTCCCGCTACAAATTGAAAAGTAGGGCCGACAGGTACGTTTTACCATGGCCGTGTGTATTTTCTCTGTGGTCTGCTTTATGTTCCAGGAGAATGAGCAAGACCAGAGGGAAGAAATCTTCAGCTCGCCCCCGTTTGTCTTCCATTGAGGAATGTTCTTTGGAGGGGGGGGCAAGAGGCGGCAGGATTGACTACCGAGCCGAGCCCAGCACCGCTAGTGCAGCCTGAGCAGCGGGCTGGAGGTACCTGCAGCCAGAACCAGGCGGTAGTATCCGACAATTTGGATGAAGATGCCTCACCGCTCGAGAGCGGCACAGGCAGCCGCCTAAGCCGAATGGAACGGCTTATGGAGCAATTGCTCCAGCGAGATCTGCTGAGAGAGCAGCAGCAGACTCGCCAAGGGAGCTCAGGCACTCCCGCAGTGCCCTTTACGGCACTGACCTTTGCTTCACCTTCTTTGGTAGCATTGGCGACCAGGTCTGGGCTGGTCAAGAAGAGGGGTCGCTGGCTGAAGATGTCCGGAGTACGCAGGGTGTACAGGATCAGGAAGAGCTGCTGGGTGTGGTCAACCGCTACATGGCCATTCCACGAGCGGGTCGGCCTTTACAGCCGAAACCATGGAAAATGCGCCACCCCCAACAACATCAACATCAACATCAACATCACCAGCAGCCCTCTACAGCCCAGCAGAGACCTCATCATCCAGCGAAGAGGCAGAAGAAGCACCAGTAACCATGGAGGTAGGTGGGTCTGGTTCCTCTCAGCATATGAGCAGTAGGGGCTCTATACTAACAGGGGGAAGATTGCACTTGTTTTTTGGATGCTTGGGAATCCATCACTAATGACAAGTATATACTCAGCAGCATTCATGGCTATAAAATTGACTTTGTTCATGAAAACATTCCACCAGTTCAGCATATACCCCAAAGGGTATTCACCCTCTCAGTCAAAGAGAAACAATAGGGTCAAGCTGAACTGATGAAGCTACTAGCAAAATGTGTCATTGAAAGAACAAAACATGAACCTTTGGAATTTGTGTCTAATATTTTCACTAAAACTAAAAAAGATGGTGGATGTCACATCATCATTGACTTAATTACTTTAAACAAGTCTGCTAAGTATATACATTTCAAGATGGAAACTTTTGAAACAGCCAGACTATTGATTTCTAGAGGTTACTTTCTAGCAAACATTGATTTAAAAGATGTCTACTACTCAGTACCCATACACAAGGAACATCATAAATACTTAAAGTTTATCTGGCTGAAACAGTTATGGCAATTTAAAGCCTTACCAAATGGACTAACCTCCGCTCCAAGGTTGTTCACTAAAATCTTAAAACCCGCTTTGGCATTATTTTGGAAACAAAAGCATATAGTCATGGCGTACTTAGAACATTTTAATAGTAGGGAAAACCTTGGAGACAGCTATTTTGGCAGTAGCAGCCACCAAACGTTTGTTTGAAACTTTGGGGTTTGTCATACATCCAGATAAATCCAATTGTACACCGTCCACTACCATGGACTAACTTGGATTTACGATTGATACTGTTCGCATGATTGTAACTCTGCCGAAGGGGAAAGCATCAGAATTGGCATTATCTTGCAGTGAACTAATGGATAAACATCAGTCAACCATACGGCAGGTAGCCAGAGTTATTGGTAAAATGGTAGCAGCTTTTCCAGCTGTACAATTTGGGCCCTTGCACTATCAAAATTTGCAAAGAGCAAATGTGCATGCACTAAAGCAAAACTCAGGTCACTTTGACCGAGTTATAAATTTAACTGCTGAATCCATTCCAGAGTTACAATGGTGGACAAGGAACGTTAGGCTCAGTTCCAGTCCCATAATAATCACCAACCCAGTATTAACCATTCAAACGGATGCCAGTGCTTTGGGCTGGGGAGCAACTAACATGCAATCCAGCACAGGGGGCAGATGGACTAATTCTGAATCATCTTGCCTACAGTCACGGGGTATCAACTACTTAGAAATGTTGGGTGTGTTTTATGGTTTAAAAGCATATTCATCTAATACGCGTCATGCACATGTCCGGTTGCAATTAGATAATACCACGGTGGTGGCTTATATCAACCACATTGGTGGTGTAAAGTCGATATCGTGTGACAATTTGGTCAACCTAATCTGGCAATGGTGTGTCGAAAGACATATTTGGTTATCAGCAACTTACCTACCAGGTAAGCAAAATACAGTGGCAGACATCAGGTCACGCAAATTTAATGATAACATCGAATGGATGTTAAATCCCAAAATATTTGCTGAAATTACAAAGCAATATGGCACACCAGATATCGATCTATTTGCATCCAGGCTGAATCACCAGGTACCAATGCATGCCGCTTGGGAACCAGACCCTGAGGCAGCCGCAGTTGATGCATTCACGCTGCATTGGGGGAAAATGTTCTTTTCATGCTTTTCCTCCCTTCTGCCTCATCAGTCGGGTATTACGCAAGATTCAATTGGATTCCGCTTCAGGAATCTTGATAATACCCGACTGGCCTACACAGCCATGGTTCCCAGTGGCCCTCGACATGGCTGTCGAAACACCGTTGGAATTCCCCAGAAGTCCTGAATTATTCATCCACCCAGTGTCAGGCATTAGTCACCCGTGCCATGACAGATTCAATCTCCTGGCTTGCAGATTCTAAAAATACCTCTACTGGGCCTGGGACTGTCCGAGGACGCCATCAACATGATGATCGCATCCCACCGGGAGTCCACCAGGAGACAATACCTGACCAACATAAGAAAATGGGAACGGTATTGCTCCAAAACAGGAACTACCTACTCAACAGCTACAGCCACCAGTGTTGTGGAGTTCCTGGTTGGATTACATCGGGAAGGACTCAGCTACAGCGCCATCAATACAGCCAGGAGTGCGTTGTCAGCTTATTTGGTTCCAGCAGCAGGACAACAGGCTTTAGGGTCCCATCCACTAGTGGTCAAAATCATGAGGGGCATTTTTAACACTAATTCCCCCAGACCAAGGTACACTCAGTTCTGGGATGTCAGCATTGTGCTGATGTACCTTAGAGGATGGCTACCACCCAGGTCACTCACGCTGGAACAACTTACTCTGAAATCAGTCATGCTCATGGCACTAGTGTCAGCTCAAAGGGTACAGTCCCTCCACCTTCTGAGGCTGGACAGCATGACAGAGTCATTGGACTGATTCACTTTCCATATTCAGGGACTGGTCAAACAAACTAGACCAGGTACCATGCCTCCAGTCATGGAGTTCCGGGCATATTCATCTGACCCACGGCTGTGTGCCAAGACCCATCTCGCAAATTACATAGACACAACATACAACTTAAGAGGGAGAGATAAAGCCTTATGGATAAGCCACAAGAAGCCTCATGGTCAGGTGACGAGCCAAACCATTTCAAGGTGGCTCAAGCAGGTGCTTAAGTCCGTGGGAGTCAATACTAATGTTTAAAAATCTCACTCCACCAGGGCTGCATCTACATCGGCGGCTAGGCGAATGGACATGCCTATGGACCATATTCTGGCCAGAGCAGGATGGTCCTCGGAAAGAACTTTCCAAAGGTTTTATAATAAGCCGCTGGCAGAACCTGCTACATTTGCGGACAGAATTTTGGAGTCTGCAGATAATATTTAATTTAAGCCCAGGGGAGCTCTCTGTTTTTTGTTGTCATTAATAAGCCTTTTTTGTTCACAAACAGGTTATTGTTGATTGTGATAACATACTTCCTCCCTCTAAGGTCTTCAGACAGTGAGTGAAGCATGAGCTGGTACACGGTTCGGAATCACAGAGCTTTGAAGTCTTCACGTAGTCACGTGACTCCGAAATAAAATAATGAGATTAAATGAGAACTTACCAGTTCGAAGTTTGATCTGTATTTTATGAGGAGTTACGATGAGGGATTACGTGCCCTCCGCTCCCACCCTCTATTATACAGATCAACTGGTAACTAAGTTCTTATTTTTTCTTTACTATATTTATTTCAATTGTTGTGTTTTTTTCTGTGAATCCACACCGCTGCTTTGAAGAATGTCGCGCATGCGTGCTGGACGGGGTCTTCACGTAATCCCTCATCGTAACTCCTCATAAAATACAGATTAAACTTCGAACTGGTAAATTCTCATTTAATCTCACTATTTTAAATCCATTATTGTGCAATAAGAAAGGATTAATAATATCACCGTTAAGGGACCTTTATGTGAGAATGATCATTGATAACCGTTTACAGATCATTCTCACATAAAAGCCCTTAATTGTGATATTAATAAACCTTCTTCATAAATAATTGCAAAAATAGCATAATAGATTTTATGTTAAGATTTAGTTTAATCCAAATCATAGTGGACTACAATGATGAGGCATGAACTGGGATATTACATTCAGTGGTAATACCAAAGACAAGCAAAGGTTAACATTAAAAGAATCAATACATTGTTTCCAACAGTTCAGTGTCCTTTTTAGGTACAAAACCCATGAAGAAAAGCTTGAAGAAGTCTGCCCATGGCTGATAAGAGAAATTGGATCAAACAAAATGATATCATGTTGCCAGAAAGAGCAGTGAATCTGATCGGATGATTTCAGATTTCAGTAAATGCGGCCGTAAATATTGATAATGATGTTAAAATAGAATGCGGGAGTAATCCTGTAAAAAGCATAGAAACAGAAGATAAAAGATTATAAACACACATAAACGGGAAATACCTGCTAAAGCCAATGTATGTCCTTCAGCCTGAGGCAGGGTAAGTAGAGTGGGGAATAAGGAAAGATGTTGCATGTCTTTCTTCATGGAAGAGAACAATGCAAAGCCCCGGAAATAGCAGAGAACTGGCCAGGTGAATGAAAAGCTGAAAGAAGTCAGCGTGAGGGAACGGAATTGCTTGAGATAAATTAACGTGACTTACTGTCAATAGGTCTCTAGGACTTGGCGAACTGCACCCAAACATACAGAGGGAATGGGCTATAGGGAAGAGGGTGCACTGGCTCCTATTTAAGAAAGCAGGGAGAATGAAATTAGATAATAGAAATGTCAGCACAACCTCGGTAGTGAGGATAATGCTGGGACCCATGATAAAGGAAATAGTATCTGAGCACTCTGTAAATAATAATAAGATGGGGGATGATTCGACATAGGCCCACCACAGGTAATCAAGGCTAACAATCTGGCGGAGACTTTGGAAGTAGAAGCTGGCAGATTAGATGTAAGAGAACTAACAGATGTGTATAATTGAACTTCCAGAAGGCCTTCAATATATACTACACACAGTAAACAGGGACTGAGGGTTGGTTCATCGGTAGACCACAGGCAGCAGGAATAAACACATTACGTTAGGTTGGGAAGCTGCACTTGGTGCCGAGATTGAATTGGAGATGCTTGAATGAACGGACCAAGTACAATATATCCAAGTTGCCTAACGATACCAAGCTTGTGAGGTGGATACAGAGAGACCTCAGGTGGATGTGGGCAGATTAAATAAATGAATGAACTACTATGTTAGATGGAATATTTATTAGGAATGAACATGTTTTAAATGGTAAGTCATTGAAAGATGTTGGTGTTCAGATCAACCTTGCTGTACTTCCACACAAAACACAGGAAGTTAACATGCAGGTAGAGTAAGGAATTAAGACGGCCAATAGTGAGTTGACCTTCATTGCGGGAGGATTTGAGTAGAAGATGTCTTTTGCAACTGAACACTATGTGCAGGTTGGGTCTCACAACAGAAGTAAAGGTTTTCTTGCAATACAAGCTGTGCAACAAAGGTTCCTGAAATGGAGTTAGACAGTAGATAATAGATAATAGGTGCAGCCCTTCGAGCCAGCACCGCCATTCATTGTGATCATGGTTGATCATCCACATTCAATACCCCATTCCTGCCTTCTCACCATATCCCCTGACTCTGCTATCTTTATAGAGTCATGGAGTCATACAGTGTGGAAACAGCCCCTTCTGCCCAACTTGCCTACACCTGCCAACATGACCCAGCCAACACTAGTCCCACCTTCCTGCTTTTTACCTATATCACTCTATACCTGTCCTACCTATGTACCTGTCTAACTGTTTCTTAAACATTGCGATAGTCTCTGCCTCTGAGAATTATTCAAAGAAAAAATACTGAGCGTATATGTCCCAAAATCTATCGTTTATGATGAGATGGCCCACTGGGCAAGAATAATATTTTCTAAATTCTGAATCACAAATGATGAGATGCATCTACTGAACTCTGAATCGGATCACAAGTAATTAGTCATCAAAGGACTTCTCAGTCTGGAAGGAAGAGGTCTAGAGGCAATCTAGAAATGCAATCTAGAAGAAACTACTGAAACATTAATATGAATTGCTGCAAGGAAATTAGTGCACCACAGATAAAATTCATGGGTGAAGTGTTTCCGAATCAAGTTGCTGACAAAACCAAATGTGGCCAAATTTATATGTGCCCTATACTGAGGTCACAGAAAAACGTTTAAGAGCAAAGTGCCCACAACTTATCTGGAAATGGACAACAATAACTTGCAACTGAAAATGTGGGGGTTTGAGGATATATCTACAGAATCTGCATTGATAACAACACACACCTGGGGAAATTCATCCATAATATGCATATTACATGGCTCAAAAATGTAGAGAATTTTTATAACATGTGCTGGCCTAATTATTTTCCATCCTAATAACTGTACTTTGCTCCCAGGCTATATTTGGTCTTGAACCATCATGCACAGTGACTTAAAATATTGGTCAGTTTCCAGTGAAATAGGGGAAACTTGTGCCAAGGAATCAGTAATAATAAAGGCTAGAAATTCAAAGCCCCTCAAGTGGTTTGATATTGCTTCAGTTATTTTCAAAATATTTATAAATGATTTGCTTCCATCTCCACACTAGAGGAAGCATACATATGTTAATTGCCAAGCTATAAGACATATATTTCTGAAAAAGTGAAAGCAACTTGAATTCATCAATGTGAAAACTACCAGAATGTCAAGGTCACCCTGTCATTACAATTCCATCTTCAACATCAAAATATAGGGAGGTGCTTCACAAAGGCACACAACCCTTTGTGCCTGTTCTGCCATTCAATGTCACAGCTAAACATCCACACCCTGGTATATGTTTCTGTCCTACTTATAGATCCCCTGAGCCCCTTAAAGCCCAAAAATCCGCTCATCTCAAATATACTCATAGACTGAGCATCCTCGATTCTCCAAGGTGGAGAATTCCAAATATTCTCTCATTTTTACTCATGTTTGTAATCACGTATTGTCTTTATGCTGACTGTGTAGCACATAACATAAGCTTTTCACTGTACCTCGGAACACGTGGCAATAAGCTAAACTCAAACTGAAACTAAACTCAAAATGATCAATTATTTTCCCCGAGATTGCATTCCCCGGTGCCTGAAGAAGGCTGTTTACCTGGAACGGGATCTATTCCTTTTCCCCACAGATGCTGTCTAACCCACTGGGTTACTCCAGCACTTTGTGTCTGCCCTTCCCCGGTTCAAGATTGTTCAGCCTGGGGTAACATCCACACGCCATCAATGATGTCCACCCTCAATCTGATCTCCAAGAAGCACCTCGGCATCGTAGAGGGTGATGTGTCTACCTGAACAAATGCTGCGCGCTGATCAAAAAGGACACTACAAGATATGCTATTTTCGGCACATTGTGAAGGATGATATTAGTGATTATGATCAGAGATGCAACCATGGCGCTGACCGGAACGTGCCCTGGTAGGCCTGACTCACCCCACAGGCAATCCCAGGGGACTGTGGAGAAGCTGGTCTGGGCCGAGGGAGCCTCAGCGATGGGAGCCTCGCCGGTGATGAGGCCTCGGCGGTGGTGGGGCCTCTGTGGCAGCGGGAGCCTCGGCGACAACAGGGGCCACGGCGGCGGCAGTCGATGAGCGTCAGGGGGGGATGGGAGGACAATGGGGACCCGGCGTGGGGGGACTGCCCTGAAGAACAATGGAGGGGTCCGCCATGGGGGGGGGAACCACCGTGAGGGACAGTGGGAGAACAAAGGGAGACCCTGTGTGGGGGAGGGGGGCACTAGTTTTAGAATCCTCTGCCCAGGAGATAAATCTGCGTTTGTTTGTTTGTTTGTTCGTTCTGGTTTAGGCGCTGTGCACACGGCAGCCAGCCAACAGTCGCTTGTCTATGTTTTCACTTTTAATTTCAAGTTTTTGGGTACCTTGTTGTGTGTTGTGACTGTTGACAGACCAATTTCCCTCCGGGGATGAATACAATTTTATCGTGTTGTATCATATGCAATGAGCAGGCAGAACCCTGACAGGAAGGATTAAAACAAGCTATTATCCCGAACACGTTGGCAGCAACAAGGAGGTTGTTTACTTTTTAGAGGGGCAACTATGTCATGTTGTAGAAGGCATAGAAGGAAGAGGAAAGGTACAGCAGCAACGTGTGAGCACTTCTCAGCCAGGGGGATCCATAGGATGGCAGAGGGCGGTGCAGAGAGAGAGAGAGATGGAGAGAGGCAGCTAGGTATTTAATCAGCAAGCCTCAGTGTCAATGAGCATGAAGTCATGAACTCTCCATATTTTTTTAAAGGTATCGGTAGAGGGGGAGAATGAGTTGTGAAAAACAGCCAAGGTTATGCTTGGAATGGTAAGCAATTGGTTTCATGAGGGCCAGGCACCAGTGCATTATATTTGGTGTATCCAGATATGACGGTGAAAGTTCGCACCAGTTGCCCACCTCGTCCATTGCATTGATTTAAGAGGAATATTATGATTATATTGCAGACACTCTCCATGAAGATTAAAACAAAATCAAAATGACACATTTGGATCAATACCAGTCATATTTCTTTAGTGTTGTACATTTATTTCCTCTTACCCTCATACCTCCGAAACTGCACAAACACCAACAATGGTCTTCACCTCTCCCAAATATTCTTCTTAAAATGAGCAGCTGCAAACTTGCATTCAGCAAAAACTTGTGGCAAGTCCCATAAATTTGTCTTTTTTTTTAAAGAACATGGATTTTATGAATATTTATAGTAAAAAGAGTGCCCAAATTTCTGAAATATTCCAATGTTGAATTTATTAATTTTAAGCCTTAAAAGGGAAAAATCATTCAAGACTCATTTTATAGTTTCATTTATTACTCGGTGCAGGTTCCCCTCTCTAAATGATATCAGTAGCGTGTTCTCTGGGGCAATATGACCATCGAGAGTCTATGCTTTTACATTTATTGTATGCAGTCTGTACTTGGACAACATGACCGCTATTTGAGATATTTGTGAGAGCAACTATCAACTGTTGTGTTGCTGTTGTGTTTTTAGGTTGACTTTAACCTTGTTCCTCAGGGAAGATTTGAAACAAAACTCTGACCTAAAAAAGAACTGGGGTAAGCACAGAACACAGAACAGCACAGCAACAGGCCCTTTGGCCCACATTGCTTACGCCGAGTTAAACTGATCTCATCTGCCTGTACATGATCAATACCCCTCTATTCCCTGCACTTCCATGTATCTATCTAAATCCCTCTTAAACGCCACTTTTGTATCTATTGTATCGCCATTTTGCAATGCATTCCAGGCACTCACCACCATCTGTGTAAATAAACTTGCCCCACACATCTCCATTAAACGTTTGCCCTCTCACCTTATAGCTATTTTGGACATTTCCATCCTGGGAGAAAGGCTCCCACTGTCTACCCTATCTCTGACTTACATAATTTAATATACTTCTATTAAGTCTCCCCTCAACCTCTGACATTCCAGAGAAAACAATCTAAGTATCTCCAACCTCTCCCTGTAGGTGAAACCCTCTAATCCAGAGTTTGACAACAACATTTCTGAAAGTCAAACATATCAAACATGATTTGTGGGAACGATTCAGGGGGGAACTGACTACCATCAGATCCTTGATCTACACGTAAGGAAAAGCTCATATTATACAAGTGTAGCAAATCTTAAATTCTCACTGTCATAAGGTTTTCATGATTCATTTTGTCCTGCTTAATTTGGAGGAACCATTGTTCCTCCTGCTCCTGTTGGTTTTGAGACAGAAGGAAAAATAATGAGAAGGAAAAACAGAAATTATAAAACAGACAAAAAATAATCATTTATACAAACACTTCTGTGATCAAAATAATTCAGTGTTTGGTTACTTTCCATAAATTGAATTGGAGAGTACTGCCTTTAAATGACCAGCGGAGTGACATTAACCCATTCCTGATTCTCAATCCATGAAAAATAATTGGGCAGAAGTGAAAAAAGAGGAAATAGACAAAAAAGTTCTCTGTCATTTTCACAGTAATCAAACTTATTTAACAGGTAGATATTTATAGAGAAACTGATTAATGTTACATTTATCACGAAAAGCGTTGTTAATAACACCTGCCCTTCAAAACAAATATTAATAAAATAAGAAATACCTAAAGATGTGCATTTTACTAAGAAATAAGTTAGTGTCCAAAAGACTTGACAATGCCGTGCCTTACGCAGCAGCAACTGTGTTGGAAGGAACTGCAGATGCTGGTTTAAACCAAAGATAAACACAAAAAGCTGGAGTTACTCAGCGGGTCAGACAGCATCTCTGGAGTAAAGGAAGGGTCTCGACTCGAAGTGTTACCTATTCCTTTTCTCCAAAGATGCTGTCTGACCCGCTGAGCTACTCCAGCTTTTTGTGACTAAGTTAGCCTATTGAAGGCTAATCAATAGAATGGTACAAATTCTATTGATAGTATACAATCAATACTAGTATCAATATAAATACACAGCTGTATACCTGTGCTTTTCCAGTAGAACCTCCATAGTCCTTTGTGGCTAAGTTAGCCTATTGAAGGCACAAGGGCCAGTCCAGCAACTTAGAATGGTAAATATGCCAAGTTTGTGAACCATTTCCTATTTTAATTTCCATTTGATTTACCACCTGCGGAACACACAGATGGCACGGCGGCGCAAGTGGTGAAACTCAGTGGGTAAAGCAGCATCTGCGGAGGCAAAGTTGATAGTTGACGTTTTGGTCGAGACCTTGTATCAGGACAGTGTAGAGGGAAGATAGTCATTGAGAGGAATGAAGGGGAGACAAGTATAGTCTAGAATGCCAACCACCCTGGTCATTCCCTTTTCTCCCTTCTATATTCTGGGGAGAAGATACAGAAGCTTGATAACTCGACGTCAAGTCTTAAGAACAGCTTCTTCTTGCCCACTGCTCTCAGACTCCTGAACCAATCAACTGTTTTGCAGCCCGCTCCTAAAGATGCTGCCACATACTCTTACTCTTAACTCTACCTTGTTTTGTTATTCCATTATTGCACTGTAATATTCTTTTGCACTCCTGGGATTTGTACCATTCTGCTGTCTTGCACTCGTCTTGCATTAATTCTTGTACTTATCATTATACTACCTACACTGTTTACTGTAGTAAATAGTGAATATAGAATTTCATTGCACCCTGGTGGGGATGACAATAAACTAATCTAAACATTTCTGAGGGTAGACACAAAATGCTGGAGTAACTCAGCGGGTCAGGCAGCATCCCTGGAGAAAAGGAGGAGGTGACGTTTCAGGACGGAAACCTCCTACAGAACTTCAGATAAAGGTGGGGGAGGGACTGGAGGAGAGAAACGGCTTTGTTGGCTGATTTTTACATGTTGTGATCTATATTCTTTATCGCAATTTTTGATTATTTTTTTTAATGTTTCTGACACTGTTTCTCGGGGATTTCCAGGGCCAGGGCTCCTCCTCGCATCACGTGAGACCCTGAGCTGTTCACAGGTTGTCGCTGGATTCAGAGCAGTAAGACTGGCCCTCGATATCCAGATCAGGTCAGTTTGGAATGTGATGATTAGTGTCAGGGAAATGCTATTAAATAGGAATGAACATTAATTCTGTCACTAATGTGCTGTGTGAAATATCCCATTAGCATGGCGTAGAGGTTGCGTTGCCCCCTTACAAGGTCAGAGACCCGAGTTCGATTCTGTCTACGGATGCCTGTCCGTACAGAGTCTGTACGTTCTCCCCGTGACCAGCTTGGGTTTTCTCCGAGTTCTACAGTCTCCTCTCACACTCCAAGGATACTGCATACAGGTTTATAAGTTAAGTGTGTGTAGGATAGTGTTAGTGTACAGGGATCGCCGATCAGCATGGACTTGGCGGGTCGAAGGGCCTGTTTCCACGCTGTGTCTCTAAACTAAACTAAACTGAAGACACAAAAGTTGGTAAGTTAATTGGCTGCTGTAAATTACCCCCAGTATGTAGGTGAGTGGTAGAATATGGTTGGAATTAATGTGAATGGGACAAGAATGGGTTACATGGAAAATGATGTGAGGGGGTGGGGAGGGAAATGGGACTGCCAGCATAGATTTGATGGGCCGAATGGAAATGAGGAAAAACTAATTGTCTTATTAGAGAGCAAGTGCAAGAACCTTCAGTTTACTTGTTCCTCGGTGAGATGAGTTTTTCACTGCCAAATAACTTTGAATCAATTTTTCAGAAACAATACATTGAAGTTACAATAATTCAATAATTTAAGAACAGCGTGACTTTAACCACGTTAATAAATGGGTAAACCTTGCTCCATCCCCCTCCTGCTCTCTGCTAGAGTTTGGTGAACAATTGTTTGAAGCACTGGTGCACCAGGCTCTGATCAGAAGCTGAAGCTGGAACAGATGGTGAAACAAGTGTACGATTAGGCTCATTATTAGACTAACATGGTTATTTATTCCAATTACTTAATTTGCTCAATATCTCAAAAATGTACATTGTACATGACGTGTAATAGTAATGTCATGTTACGCCGGGCCACGATTTGCTCGTCCTGCTGTTCAAACCTGTTCTTAGTCAAATAACCAGGTTCACGAACTTCAACAATCGGGATCTTAAACCACACTGCACAACCCTAGCCACAACCCTACCTCCGCACTGATCTACTCTGGGTTTTATGTGGATTGCACTGCATGCTTTAGTTTGTATTGTTATGATGTGCATACCTATTATACAGATTATTGATTATTGATCATTGCCGATCTATTTGTTGTGTTGTTGCACACATGTGCCTCGAAAGCTGTAGCACGTCAGGGTTTTATTGCAATGTTCCCAGTGCATGTGACAATTAAACACTCTTGATATTACTATGAACCCACAGAAATAGCCACAAAGACTCACATTGACCTGAGCAACTTCAAACTTCAACCACTGATGCTTGGCAGACAACACTGACTAACGTTGACATCGTAATGCATATTTAAAAACAGTGGCACGAAAATCATTGCAATAGAAGCTAAAGTCTAATTTCTTACTTTTTCCACAAATAATATTGGAAATAATCCTATTTCTTACCACAGTTTGATATAAAGATTGGAATTAGCCATCATATTCATTTTCAAACTGGTGAATCTAAAGGAATCTGAATTCCTTCTCTCCAGAGATGCTGCCTGTCCCGCTGAGTTACTCCAGCATTTTGTTTCTTTCTTTGATGAATATGAATGTAGGTTTAGTAAGTCATGATATCTGAAACACTGTATGCAACTCTTTTTCTAGGGTTTATAATCATTGGCCTTATGCTGAAACTATTGGGTGAAGCAATTAGACTTCTTACCTGGCAACTCAAATAATCAATGATACAGCAAAAAAGATAACATCTAACACTTTCATTGATACAGTTTACCATTGTAACTATGACTGGTGTGAATTGGTGACTTCAGCAGCCATACATGCCCAGGCCATAACACCCCCACCACCGTGTTTCACAGGTGGTCAGAGGTATTTGCAACAGGCAATAAATAGATGGAGTTGCTGTAGTGCAGTTTACTACTGAAACTAGTATTTTAATACCAGTTACCACTGCAGTCAGAATAAAAGCATTGCTGCAAAACAACTTCTCATGGCAACAAATAGTCTGGAAAAATCAGCCACCCGTTTACTCTAGAAGTTGACACTATGATATTGGAGCTGAGGGTTGCGACCAGATTACTCCTGCCTATCTGAAACTTTCCATTATGCAAACAGCTCGCATATGTAAGACAAAAGGGGGAAATTGTCTCCTTAATAGATATTATTCCATTAGTTTAACTCTGTAAAACCGTCGTCAGTTAATTACAGTTAACTATGTTTTAAAATGAGAAATGTTGCAAATTAGTGCACAAAAAAATCTGAGTTTCCAAGAAACCATAAACTAAAATAGATTTCAGCACACCACATTGTGTGAACAATAAATTTTAGTTTGGCACGTGTTTTATGCTTAGCAAAATACTTCCTTGACAAGTTATGGTGTCAGCTGAAGTGAGTTTCAGAACTGGCATCACATCACAGCTAGGGGAGACATTTTGTGGACAGATATACCAACGGAGTTCCATCAAAAAATAAAAAATGCACACCCATCATATCTGACAGCATGGAGGTCACAGACAACATTAATGGCCAAGGCAAATGCAGGATAGAATTTCCCAGGGCGTGTAATTAATGCCATTTTAACTCTTCCCCACTGCATCCCTTGATAGAGCTTTTATGTATGGGCAGCACGTTGGCGCAGCAGTAGAGTTGCTGCCTTACAGCGCCAGGGACCGTCCAATCTGGACTACGGGCTCTGTCTGTACGGAGTTTTACGTTCTCCACGTGACCAGCATGGGTTTTCTCCGGGATCTCCGGATTCCTCCCACACTCCAAAGACGTACAGGTTTGTAGGTTAATTGGCTTCAATAAAAATTGTACTGTTTCTGAGAGCTGTCTATGAGCTTAGTTCTCCCCAGTTCACAAATTTCTATTTTCTACTGTGATCCATGTTGTATCACTCTTCATACACTTGCTAGAACTTTCCATTTCATTCATTACTCACCCTAAAACTATGTGTAATAAAACTACTGGAAGCGATACTGTATCCAGTCATTAATGAATACCACAAAACAATTTATTACTGAGCAAAACACAAAGTGCTGGGGTAACTTGGCGGTAAGGCACCATCTATGGAGGGAATGGATAGGCAAATTTTCAAGTCGGGACCTTTCTTCAGATCAATTCAGTCCAATCGGTTTGAAGAAGGGTCCTGATCCATAAGAACATCTATCCATTTCCTCCACAGATGCTGCCTGACCTGCTGAATTATTCCAGCCATTTGCGTTTCTCTCAAATTCCAGTATCTGCAGTTCTTTGTGTCAATATTTTATTATTGTTATTACTAGCTTGAAAATACTTCAAAAATGTACAGAAAAAATTGCGTTGTTGGCTTTCCAGAAGTTGGGTCATTCGTTACCTGGGGAGTGCCTGTGAACTATATGTATATGCAGCTTTGGTTTATTCTGTATTGACAAGGCTATTACTCAGAAACATGATTTTACCAGGTTCTATGCAAAACAAAGCATTTCACTGTACCTACAGTAGGTACATGTGACAATAAAGTATAATTGAATCATTGAATCATCAATGAATCATTCATACGAAAACAAAATTGCAATGGAAAATATGTTATTCATTGATATCTATGTGAACTCACTCCAGACTCTGAAAACTATATTCGCTATTGGAACAGTATTTTGGACGCCTGAACCCATTGCTTTTAGTACATAACTGTATGAAGTTTGGGCAAATTGATGCAATGTTAACAATTGTCAGAGAAGCGTACACAACTGTCATTAAGCGAAATGAAGAAAGGTTCTCGGTGATGTTGTTAGATCAGAGCTTGAGGGCACAGCACACTTGGGTTCAGAGCAGTTCGAGCTGCGTTCTACATCTGATCGGGTGCACATAATTCAGCTCCCAGCTCAAGCCCTTTGGAGTTCACAATGCTGTTGAATTAACAACTAATATAAGGGCCTCATTGTCCTCTCCCATGTCTTCTGAAACCTCCTCTCCCATATTTCCTGAAACCTGCAGGATGGTAGCGGTCAATTGGGCGACAAATGAATCCCTCTTTGTCATGTCCCCACAAATCAATATATTACATTCCCATTGGCTGAACCTGGTAGCCTCCCACATATAGCAATGGGAAGGACCCAATGCCCCCTGAGGGGCTTTATCTCAATGCTTTCCTTCAATGCTAACATCCTCAATTGAGCTGTTTAAGAAGGAACTGCAGGTGCTGGAAAATCGAAGGTAGACAAAAATGCTGGAGAAACTCAGCGGGTGCGGTAGCATCTATGGAGTGAAAGCAATAGGCAACGTTTCGGTTCGAGTCTCTTCTTCCGAAGAAGGGTCTCGACCCAAAAGGTTGCCTATTTCCTTCGCTCTATAGATGCTGCCGCACCCGCTGAGTTTCTCCAGCATTTTTGTCTATCTTCATCAATTGAGCTGTTGCCTGCAATGGAGCTTTGCATGAATCTGTGGGTACTATCTTTGGCTCCCATCTCCCCCAACACTCAGAATCATTGGTGGACACACCACTGCTGATTAAAACCATTATTAGGAGCCTGCTACGGATATATAATCACCATTAATTCAACGGACAAGACAAGGTCATAGTAAGCTGGAGGATATAGGCATAAATTCCACCTCAAATATCTAACAGCATTTGATAATGATAAAAAGGTACAGAAACCTGGCACATGTACCGTGTAGCATGTTCTGGACAAGATAATTCATTCTTCACTGTACACTCACCTTAGTAGCCATATCAACTCAGAAGGTAGGACAAAGGAGTGAGTAGGAGGTGAGAAATGATAGATGTTTCTGTTCATGGTCTAAATTGTTTATGCTCAATGGATGGTTTATAGCTGAATTGGTCATCTCACATAGAAAAAGGAAGCTAGACTTTAGACGTTAAAGGTACAGTGGTGGAAAAGGTCCTTTGGCCCAATGAATCCGCGCCGACCAGCGATCGCTCCGTATACTAGCACAACCCTACACTCAAGGAACAGTTTATAATTTCCAGAAGCTAATTAACCTACAAACCTGTGCGTCTTTGGAATGTATGAGGAAACCGGAGCACCCGGGGAAAACCCACGTGGTCACAGAGAGAATGTGCAGAACTGTGGTGCCTGGAAAAAGGAAGCTGCTTAAGGGCCTGTTCCACTTACGCGACTTTGGGTCGCAAATTACACGACCTCGTGGTCGCTTGAGGCGTACGGACACCGTATGGCCGCGCGGGGCTGGTCCCACTTAGAAGCGCAGAGTTGTGCGGGGCTGGTCCCGACATCGCACGGGGCTGCGAAATTCTGGAAGTGGACGAAATCTTCGCGCGCCAACAGCCTGTCGGCGCGCAGGCGCATTGAGGCCATACGCAGCGTCTTGACGTCGTACACAGGGTCTTGACGGCGTACGCAGGGTCTTTACGGCATACGCCTAGCACGTGACATTGCGCGATGACGTCACCACCCAGCGTGGTGTTGCGTAATGACGTCACCGCCCGACGCCATGCGACGCTCAAATTCAGTAGGCCCACCTCCTGCCCAGCTGATCGGTAAACATGACGCAAATGACGTCACACGCATATTTCACGTGAACTCCGTTTCCGTTTGGTCGCGCCAAACGCACGCAATCGCATTCAAGTGGGACAGGCCCATTACAATAGACAATAGACAATAGGTGCAGGAGTAGGCTGCACTCCCTCAATAGCAAGAATGTCCTTCCTAAAATTTGGAGGCCAAAACTGCACACAATATTCCAGGTGTGGTCTCACTAGGGACCTGTACAACTGCAGAAGGCCCTCTTTGCACCTATACTCAACTTTTCTTGTTATGAAGGCCAGCATGCCATTCGCTTTCTTCACTGCCTGCTGTACCTGCATGCTTATTTTCAGTGACCGATACCTTGTTACAACTAATATACTTGGCTCTGCGGTGATGGGAAAGTCAGCCATTCAACCCGAATCTTGGAAAGTGGCTGCTAACAAATGGTGACATTTGACCTCCAATGAGAGCAGGACCGAGCTGGCCTGTAACACCCTCCACATCTGAATGACTCGTTAATGCCCTTCGTCAGGGCTAGAGTGAGAGAAATGGCCACTGCGATGATGGTGCAGGACAGCTGGTACCCGCACCCACAGACTCACCGACCTCTGGACAGGACAGGGGGGAATGTAACCACAAGCAAGATGGCGGAGGAAAAAGCAGGAAAAGTAGGAAGGAACAGGATTAAAAAAGAGGATATATCTAATAATTTCACGATTCTGCACCATGGAATGATGCGATCATGAGTCTATTTATAGGAATAGAAATAGAAACTTTGGTGTAATTTATTTTTTGCTTACTGGATCATACAATTAGAGCACCCAAGTAGGCCACTGGACATTGAACCAGTGCCAGCATCAGCTCGAGTCGGAAATGTTCACTCCTGTCTACCAGTACTGTTCCCTGCACTTCTCAGCTTCATATAGTGAAATAATTGGTTGTGAAATGGTGTTACAGATCTTACCTCAGCAACTTTTAATTCGTAATAACTTTCTATTTAAAAATAACCAAATATGCTAACTTCCTTCAGTCTTCATAAAATCATAAGAGATAGGAGTAGAATTAGGCCATTCGGCCCATCAATTCAATCATGGCTGATCTAAAGCCCTCCCAACGCCATTCTCCTGCCTTCTCCCCATAGCCCCTGTCACCTGTACTAATCAAGAAGATCAATAAGTTCCTAAATAACTTACAATCATGGAATAGTCAATCTGTGAATATAGGCTGCATCGGCTGCCCTTTAAAAAAAACTGCTTTACTTTAAAATCATTCATCAGTTCATGAGGAAATCGCTCCATCTGGGAGCCAAACAATGCTTGACTGAAGCACATATACAGCCTGAGGTGCTCTGGCAACATATTGTGAAGGATATTTATGCATGCAGCACTTATGCACCCCTAAAATAAGCAGATAATGTGTGGTATTAAGTTCAATGGAGCTAAATGGAGCTCCCTTCCTGCTACAGCCAACATTTTCTGATACATTGATAGCGCCGCAGAAACTGTGCACCTTATTCCCCCCCCCCCCTTTTTTTGTTTTTGCATTGAGTTGGAGCAGCTTTTAATCTTATTGTACATGTGTATAGTGACAATAAAAAGGCATTCTCATTCTCATTGTACAGCTGAATTTGCACTTAGCTGCATGAAGGACTCTTAACAAGAAGTAGGGTGATCATCAGCTATTTTCAGGATAGTTCTTGATAAGATTTCTAGCGGCTATAGTCATAGAGTTATAGAATGATACAGTGTGGAAACAGGCTCTTCAGCCCAATTTGCCCACACCCGCCAACATGTGCCAGCTACACTAGCATTTGGTCCATATCCCTCCAAATCTTTCTTATACATATATCAGTCCAGCTGCTTCTTAAATGTTGGGATAGTCCATGGCTCAACTACCTCCTCTGGCAGCTTATTCCATACATCCACCGCCCTTTGGGTGAAAAAGGGTCGCAATGCGACAAGATGTCTTCTGAAGTTCTTTGAATTGCTTCTCTGCAGGGAGCTATGTGTCAGATACTGAAAGACATCCATCGTCCAGGTTACTGCACAGACCAGTAGCTTCCAGACATGAGTGTGTCAGAGGACAACCACTTGACCAATGGCATGACGGGGAAAATGAGGAGAAGGAAGGCAGAGCAGGAGCCCCAGGCAACGAGACACAGATGGGACCACTGGGCAGAAGTAGTGGGGAGGATGCCACACTCATCCCAGCGAGTTCAAGAGGACACAAAGAGATGGCGTTAACTCAGCGGGTTCACCATCTCTGGAGAACATGGTTAGGTGATGTTTCGGGTTGAGACCTTACTTCATGAGTTTGAAGAATCTATTCTTTTTTTCTAGAGTTTCTGCCTGACCCGCTGAGTTACTCCAGCTTTTGTGTCGTGCTTCGGTGTACACCAGCATGTGTAGTACCTTCCTATTCATGGATAGGTGATGTTTAGGGTTTGGACCCTTCTTCAGACTGACTGTAGCAGGGGGGAGAAAGGTGTGGAGCGGGGCAAAGCCTGGCAAATAATTTAGATACAATGCAGGTACAGATAGATACGATGGACACAGATGTTCAAGAAGCAATTCTAACTTCTGGACACTTAATGAGAAATAACATTTGGATATATGTGTCCTACTACAGGAACTCAAAGGACAAAGGACAAAGGACATTTATTGTCACATACACCAATTGGTGTAGTGAAATTTGACTTGCCATGCAGCACACAGATAAAGATAAGACACAACACTAAAGAATTAACAATGAACATAAAAACATCTCCCCACAATGGTTCCCACTGCGGGGGAAGGCACAAAGTCCGGTCCCATCCCCATGTCCACCCATAGTCGGGCCTATTGAAGCCTCCGCAGTCGGCGCTACGGCAGCCCGATGTTTTAGACCTTCTCGCCGGGTGATGGTGCTCCGGCGTCGGGAGAGTCCTCACAGCGGCTTGGGACACCTGGAACGGCCGCTTCCTTACCGGAGTCCGTGGTTTCCGAAGCCGACAAGGCCGCACTGGATGGAGCTCCACCCCTGGCGATCTCGCCGAGAGATCCCAGGCTCCCGATGTTAAAGTTCAGCGCTGCCGCCCACAATCCACAGTCCCGCAGCTCCGCGATGTTCACCTGCGGCCTCAGCATACCGGCAACCCAGGCAGGGTATCGCCCGCTCCGCTCCACGATGGTGCTCCAGCGCTGCGCCGCCTCAGAAGCCGAGGGACTGGGCGGTCCCCTCAGGAAACGCCGCTCCAGGCCCGCTGGTAGGTCGCGAGGACAGGTCGAAGTTGCAGCCCGGAGAAAAGCTGCCTCTCCGACCAGGTAGGGACCAGGAAAAGCAGTTTCCCCCTTCCCCCCCCTCCCCCACCTCCCCCTCCACCCCCCACATACAAAAGAATAAACTCCAAAAACAAAACACTAAAACTCACTAAAAATAAAGAAAGAAGTTTAAAAAAACAGACAGCTGCAGGCTGGGCAGCCATACCAACTAGCATGAACCTGGTGGTATTTGCAACATGTCATAGTTTGCCACCAATTATTTGCTAAAGGAATTGTAGGATAAATTTTAAATCAGTTGAAACATTCTTTTCTATATTTAATTCTCCATTGCTATGGAACAACAGCAGTTTGATCACAATACTTCCTGAGGATTGCAGCTTACGGACATACGATAATAGCAGCAGGAGAAGGTCACTCGGTCTGTCCCATCATTCAGTAAGACGATGGCTGGCATATCCCAGGCCTTGCTTCATATATCTGTAAATACAGTCTGCAGGGACAATGAAGCAAGAGATCAGAGGGTGAGGGTGCGGTTGGTACTGAGCTTGAGAGCAGAGTTCAGAGGGCAAGAATGACACTGAATTTGATGGCAGGGTTCTGAGGGAGTGGGTGGTACTGAGTTTGAGGGCAGCACAGTCATTATTTTGGCTTCTACTTGAGCTTCGCAATGGTCTCAGGATAGCTCACGTAGTTATTTATTCTACAGGAACACTTGATTGGGGTGTGGCTCCCTGTGAAACCAGGGTGAAGAAGGGTTTTAGAACCACTGCTTTTACCAGATATCGTTCTACTGGTTCTTGGACATTTCTCACCTGATGAACATTGCCACATCTCTTGTTGCAAGGTTATGTATGGCATTTCAGGACTGCATAGTTTAGTTTAGTTTAGAGATATAGCGCAGAAACAGCCCCTTCGACCCACCGGGTCCTTGCCGACCAGCGAATCCCGCATATTAGCAAATATCCTACACACACTAGGGACAATTTTTACATTTACCAAGCCAATTAACCTGCAAACCTGTAGATCTTTGGAGTGTGGGAGGAAACCGCAGATCTCGGAAAAATCCACGCAGGTCACGGGAAGAACGTACAAACTCCGTACAGACAGCACCCGTAGCCGGGATTGAACCCGGGTCTCCGGCGCTGCATGTGCTATAGGGTGTGCCACCGCGCCACCCCTTGCCAGGGAGCTCGCTGAAACATCACTTAATTCCTCCATATAGACATGAATGGTTGTATTATTTCCCATGATGAACAGATGTGAACAACCATCCTATGATTGGCCCCAGCATGTTGGCCAGTCGACAAGCCTTGTGGAGAGACCTTTTTCCTCTTTAAATAGCATCTATTATTCAGGCAAGAGGCAAAGCTTAGGCGTGAAATGGATTCAAAATGTTTTGTATTATGAGTCAGGGCTGGCTTTTGACTTTTGATTATAGCGTGCAGAAAGACCAGCCACTAGTTTTAGATCTTTGTGGATCTTTGTTTCCTCTGACTTGAGTTGAGCAGATATAAAAGGGCCCATCAGTTGGTCAATCTGTTTTACACTATTGTACCAAATTCCACTCATGTGGTCTACTTTACATGGGTAAAATGATGGCATTCATTTCTGCTTCGCACCAAATTACGACGAGATATCCCCATTAGAAAAATATTAACATTCAAATCTGGAATAGCCTATAGTAATGGATTTCTAGGAATTTCAAATTAATAATTGACAAACTAAAATTGTAATAAATGGGAGAATTAACATTTGTAATAATTAATGCCTAAATAACTAGATGATTTCAATTAAATTTAATTGGGCAGTACTAAATATGTGAATACATTTATCAAAAGAAAGCATAATGAACGTATCATGATTTTCCATTACTTTTATTTGGTTGCTATGGAGATGATACAGTGACCTTGGAATGAGTAATCTTTAAAGTTACCACAATTTAGACTTCAGCTTTCATTTCCAGAAATAATTTTCTCATTTCCTAATGTGTGAGAATTGGATTTAGACATGAAGACAACTGCTGCATAATTATTATTCAACATTTGTTTAAAAGTCATAACCTTAAGCATTGGTTCAGTCATTCGCAAATTTCAATAATAAACGACGTTTTTATATTGAAGTATTATCATTTGTATCATCTGGTAAAATCATGCACCGTTTGAGAATTATAATTGCTATTATTATGCGGGAACGATGGACACTAATGCCAATTATACAAATGCAATAAATTAGTAAGGAGGATAAAGCACCAAGATGTTGAGCATAGCACAATAGCAATGAGAATTGATTACTAGGCTTAGAGCGAACAATAGCAAGCAGGCACAAGGTAAGGAGAACGAATATAATGCTTTTGCAGTGAAAGTAATACATTAAGAAGGTGCAATAAATACAAAAACATCAACAAATAATTTTTACGCTTGATCTCACTACTAAAGCACGAGTCACAATCAGTGAATGTTGATGTTTCACAAAGAAACTATGCGTATTAACTGAAGAATAAGCAACAGGGAGCACTGATGCCTGTTATTACTACCAGACAAACCAAATATTTCAGGCAAACATCTTTCCACAATGGGTGAGATACAAGTCTGTTGTACCTTGTGCTTTTGTCAAGGTCCTCAAAGCATAAAATTGGGGGATTTGTATCTACATTTGATCATTTGTAACACGGGAGGGAAAAATCATAAAATATGACTAACAACCCATTCAGAATAGGTCTACATTGGCCCAAAGTTCTAGAAAGATTTACATACGTTAAAGGTACAAAGAGTAAGATTGAGGACTTAGATGAGGTACACCGTGCATTCTCTGATGGACAATGAACATGCAAGTTTAGTCTATCAAACGATGCTTATAACTCCATTTTAAGAATGATTCGTGATGAAAATTATGGCAGATTATGTAAAACTCTGCTCCTGAGAATGGGTCCTGGAAATCTGCCTGGGTTAAGGTGCAGGTTGCCTTGTTCCGTAACTCACCATCACTGCGGTTGGCGACAACAAGGGAAGGTCTAACCCTCACTGCACCATAAAGAATAAAAGGAGAACGAAATGTGCCCATGGTGACAGCACCAAATACAGTAACCATTCTTGCAGCAGTCACCTGGCAAACAACCGGGTTGATATTTAGTCTTTTGAAGCCATTGGGACCAAATGTACTCATGGAGTTTAGCATAGATCCACACCAATATCTCAAAAACATCCAAAATAACAAGCAATGAGAGTTATTTTATACATTCCCTTTCAATGTATCTATATGAATCGTGCCTTTAATTTTTTTACTGACTGTGCCTTCATGAAAAAGGCCATATGTGTTCATTTAAATGATAATTTAAGTAGGGCAAAACCTTGGCTGCTTTCATGGTACTTGCGTACAATGGGCAGCTGAAGTTTGTCCTTCAGTGTGAGGTCTACATTTAATGGACTGTGCTGAAAAGACAGAGCAGGGTGATACTGTTAGCAACAGTGGTGACTGAAATTAGTGACAGTGGGAATTTAACATTGATGAAAAGTGGGTGCTTGTATTACAATATTATTTTGATAACTAATTGAGCAACAGATAGAAAGCCATACTAAACCATGTATAAGTAAATAAAATATAATGATGGGACAACTGAGACCTACAGCCTGTGTTGTGTAGTTGCTCCAAGATCCTTCCCGCATCTGAATGACCAAATCAGCAGGAGTACCTCCAGTTGCTCACACTCAGGTTCAGAGCTTTTAAATATTACGTGTTTCAAACACATTGCAGCAGTACTACGAATGAAAGACTGGCTATGTGGAAAGATCAGAGAGACCGTTTTTGTTCTAGTTAGACCTCAGATTAGGCTTTGGACCATAAACGTTAGAGATGCAGTGTGGAAACAGACCCTTCGGTCCACAGAGTCTGTGCCGACCAGCGATCATCCCATACACTAATACAATCCTACACATGAGGGACAATTTACAATTTTTACCGATGTCAATAACCTACAAACCTGTACTTCGTTGGAGTGTGGAGGAAACCGGAGCACCCAGAGAAAACCCACACAGTCACAGGGAGAACATACAAACTCCGTAAAGACAGCACCTGTAGTCAGGATCAAACCTGCATCCCTAGTGCTGTAAGGCAGCAGCTCTGCCGCTGCGCCACTGTGCCACCCAGATGGTGTAAGAATTTGATTCAAAACCATGAACAACTTTGAGAGAGTACATAAAGCAGAATGTAGAAATAAGGAATTGCAGATGCTGGTTTACAAAAAATGACACAAGGTCCTGGAGTAACTCAATGGATCAGGGAGCATCTCCGGAGAACATGGACGGGTGACATTTTCGAAAGGGGACCCTTCCTCGGATGTAAAGCAAAATAATTTTCAAGATCAGATTGGTCACCACCAAAGGAATCACATTTAAGGATAACATTAAAAATAATCTGAGAGAAATTAGGAAACTACTGTGCTACTTTGTGAAAGTGTTCTTCATTTCACTCCTTTAACTGGGTGTGGGGCAGAAGTCATTATCATTTTCAAAAGAAAACTAGCATTTGTAGGGGGAAACAAAGCAAGGCTTTGGAGAAAGAGCAAGGCATTGGGTGTAGTCAGATCATTCTATCAAAGTAATTTGACAATTAATTTCATCAGTAAACAAGGTGAAAACTCAAAAGGATACCAATGATTTTTGAAGATAGACACAAAATGCTGGAGTAACTCAGCGGGACAGGCAGCATCTCCAGTCTGAAGGGTCTCGAACCGAAACGTCACCCATTCCTTCTCTCCAGAGATGCTGCCTGTCCCGCTGAGTTACTCCAACATTTTGCATCTATCTTCGATTTAAACCAGCATCTGCAGTTCCTTCCTGCACCAATGATTTTTGATATGCACAAATTATATCTTAAAACATAAGAACTGAATATTTGATTTTGGAAGCATCCAACTTTTAGAACTTTCAACCCAATAACCTAATTTCCCAAAACTTACTTATCCTAGAGCAACATTGAAAAGGTATTCAGGTCCATGTCCTACAGCAGCCAGGACTAAACTAACCTCAGCTTACTCCTTATGTTTAGTGTCCAGCACCCAAACCAATCCAGGAGTTAACAACATAACAAAAGCAAAGTATAGAGTGAACATGAAAATGTTAAATTTACATTTCTTGTACAGTTATTATCTCATTCTAAACACTCCAATTAAAATGAACTATTTCAATATTCTAATGAACAAATTTTAAGAGCCTCAACAATAACCAAAATCAATAATCTTTCATTTGTTTGATTGCTGTTTCAAATCAAATTAAAATTAAAATCTAAAAGCAAAGCTGAATATATGATTAACGCGGATGTAAAAATCAGAGCACAACAAAACTAGCCTGGAATGTTAAACAGAGAGTAACCGTTTCTGGAGACAGCAAAGTGGGTTGTGGTAGACAGTGAGTTCTGAGGAATTCATGCTGGAAGGGAAGGAGATGGTAGATAAATTAAGCAGGTATTTTACATCAGTCCTCACCTCAGAGGGTATGTGTAGCATCCCATAAATAATTGTAAACTAAAAATTCGAAGGAGTGGAGAGATTCAACAAAGAAGTGGTGTTGAGCATACTATCAGAAATGCACATTCCATGTCCCCAGGTCCGGAAGGACTATTCCATTCTATTACTCTGGAATGGTATCTCAGTATTGTACATCATTTTCCACATTCACTTGAGACCACTTAGCCTAGGATTTTACTGTTTAAATGGGGCCTCATTATATGCTTGTTAATGACCTTGGAACTGCCCACCTCCTTCAATGTTACATCAAGAAACGATAAAGACTTTGGATTTTGGATCCGGGCAATTCCCAAATATTCGGCAAGCAACTCAGTGTCTCTCCACAGTGTAATCAAAAGAATTCAGTGATCTAACAGGACGTGTAGGGATTTGGAAACTACTTTCATTGCAAGATCGACTGAAAATGTTATACGTATTTGCAGCAGCAAGCGAGTACAATGGAGTACAAATATTAGAATGGACAGGAACATAGTGCTGGAGTAACTCAGCGGGGGGAAAGAAAGCTTGAGGAGTTCCTCCCACCCCAGCATCATACTGAAGAAGGGTCACGACCAGAAACGCCACCTATCCGTGTTCTCCAGGGATGCTGCCTGAGCCGCTGACTTACTCCAGCATTTTGTGTCTTTCCTTGGTAAACCAGCATCTGCATTTCCTTGTTAATGCTTTGTCAGGATTACTGCATAACTCTTGCTAAGATCCCATAATACCAAACCTACATATAGGTATTATATTAAGATAATAAATATCACTGATATATATTTCAAAATATAATAGATTTTGAAATATATAATGATTTAGCTCAGACTTTATAAATTTAAATTGTGACACTTCAAACACAATTATTTGCATGTGTTTCAATCTATGATTTGTACTTTAAGGTGCAGTTAAAAGTTGTTTTTTTTCCATCCTGTTTTTCTGTTGGAATTCTTCCATGCGATAGCAGAATGCAGGATCCCTTTGAACCCTTGGCTGAAAGCTCCTGACAACAATAATACCAGAGTCCATGCCACTGAGATCATGGTCAGTTATCTTCAAGGTCAGTGCCAGGTACCTGGGCAGTTTACATTGCCAATGACCACAATATGCAAGGGAATACCTACCATTCAATTAAAACTTGATGAAGAATATTATAAATGGATATTAGATTTCTATTTTTCAATTTTTTACTTTAGTGATTATTACAAGGGGGCTCCACATTTATGTGATGGTTTAAACTGTTCATTATATCGATGAGGATGTAGAGGCAACCAAATCAGATTGAATAATATTCCACTATTCACTATTATAACGCCTGATAAAATAGTGCAAAAGTAGGTTTATTTATTAATTTATCTTGCTTAGAATTGCAAGGCTTTACCTATTCTAGTATTCAACAAGACTAAAGTCGCGGTGACACAGCAGTAGAGTTGCTGCCTTACAGCTAAAGCAGCGCCGGAGATCCAGGTTCGATCCCGATTACAGGTGCTGTCCGTACGGCGTTTGTACGTTCTCCCCGTGACCTGCGTGTGTTTTCTCCGAAGACGTACAGGTTTGTAGGTTAATTGGCTTGGTAAATGTAAAAATTGTCCCTAGTGGGTGTAGGATAATATTAATGTGCGGGGATCATGGGTTGGAGCGGACCCGGTGGGCCGAAGGGCCTGTTTCCGTGCTGTCTCTCTAAAACTAAACTAAAAACTAAGACAATAAACTATTAACACTTTCTAGTCTAGTTATCTTTAAAAACAATAAAAGCCAAAAGTTCCACTGATCAAAGCATTATATTGCCCCACACATCACCCAGAATTTCCAACATCATGCACCATATTCCCCACGGTGAGCTCAGATGCTGCTTGCCTGCATCCGTGCAGGAGAACAATCAGCTACAACGCCTGGTTATAGCTACTTGTTGGCACAAAAAAAGTGTTGGAAACCTAAAGTAAATAAAGTAAAGTTCCATTCGGGTTCCGGCCGTAAGTACTGACATAATATTGTCCTTCAGAGACTTATCAACTTATCAATGGAGAAGTTCCTGTGAATTATAATTGCATTTGTTAGCTCATGATTCCCTTCATATTCTGAACAGCTCACATATACATAAAGCATATATTATATTTCAATATATCTTTTTGCATATAGAGTAGATGATCAAAATAGTAATGTATTCACTTGATTTTAAAATGTTCATCAATTCAAAGGTGTAAATAAAGAACACAATGTGATATATAATTTACATGAGTCGTCAACTCAGCCGAGGATAATACAAATATGACTTCATCCTTCAATATAACCAGAAGCACTCACTGTATAAATATACAGCAGTAACACTCATGGGACATCTCCTTGTGATGGCAATGACCAGATGTCAGGGGCTGAGAAAGCAGGAAGGGAGAGGAGTGGAGAATATGAGCAAATACAGGAACCATCCAGGCGAAAAACAAAATAATACAAATATTTAGCAAAACAAATGCAAGAATGTAATTGTCAAACTTAAGAAAAATAGGAAAGGAAGAAAAATAAATAGTATATTATAAACAGATGAGGGAAAAATGAAACAAAATGAAAATCTGATAATATTTGAAACTTGTATGCTCATTCATGTCGAACAGCTTTTTGTTCTAAATATTTACATGTGTTTTCAATGAAGATAGCCTGTTTATAATTTTTGCAGTGCATCTAACTCCCATTGGACGTGCTACAGGACACTAATGTTGGAAGAATAATCATGGAGGTAAAAGCGATGCCAAAGACAGAAGCATGTACCAATCTCCCAAAATGTGTAGGAAGGAACTGCAGATTTATACCGAATATAGACACAAAAAGCTGGAGTAAGTCAGCGGGTCAGGCAGCATCTCTGGAGACCCGAAACATAACCTATTCCTTTTTGCCTGAGATGCTGCCTGATCCACTGAGTTACTCCAGCTTTTTGTGTCTATCAATCTCCTAATTCTTGCGAGGATGAATATCAGTTCTTTGGAGAGCTATCTCCATTTCACTTTCAACTGTTCATCTTTTACCTATTTCTGCTCACTTCTTCAGCTCACATCTTTGACTTCTGTTTTAATCCTCAGTCTAGGCATTTGAGCAGCGTCAGCTTGCTCCTTTTCCTATCAAGATGGTAACATCTTCAAATAAATCATCTTGCCAAAGCAGTGGTTGCATCAAATGGCACATTTATAATGGCAATTTCAATTAGAGATGTAGGCAGATGTAGGAATTTAAAGTACTTGAAAACAACGTTTGATCTGAGAATGGTAAATGAACTGCAGTTCTGCACCTGCTAAACAAATCCCTTTTCATAGTCATAGAGTCACACAGCACAGAAACAGACCATTCAGCCCCAACTCATCCAAGCCAACCGAGATGCCCCATCTACACAAGATCCATTTGCCTGCATTTTCCAATATCCCTTTCCTGTCCATGCACCTGTCCTAATGTCATATACATGTTGTTCTTTATTATACCTGCCTCAACTACCTCTGCTGACAACTCATTCTTTGTACCAAAGTTTCAAAGATTCACCGCCCTCTGAGTGAGGAAATTTCTTTTTGTTTTAGTCGTGAATCACTTATTGTGAGATTCTCACTCCTGGTACTTGAGAGCCCAGCCAGGTGAAACACTGTCTCAATCTAAGAATAATTGTGTATGTTTAAATGAGGTCGGCCCACATTTATCTAAGCTCAAGACAGTATACCAGCCCACTGTGGAGGTTGCTGAAAGGGGAATTCACAGTAGGAATTCTGCTGGCCATTTGTTCCACTCAACGAGTATGGCTAAAATTCCTGGGAGCGAGATGTGGAAAAAAACATAAATCATAGCTTGCAACTTTACATGGCTACTTTGAAACAGGCATTGACCATCAGCAGGTGTTACAGAGAAGATTGCAGTCGATAAGACAAGGTCCAAAAGCCCAAGGGGTTTGTTAGTGGGATCAATTACAGCAAATTCCAACAGTCTGTGAATACTGGCCCAAACTGTCTTTAGTTTAGAAGAATGAGATTGTTCCTGTGGTGAGACTTCAGCTGCATGTGGATGTAACGTTTTGTTTGGCTTTCACATTTTACAACAAAATAAACCTTTTTTTTGTTCTATGACACCTTTGTACATAATCACCCCAAGGCACCCACAAAGTGTGTTTATCAAACGTTAACAACCAGTTACTTAGAAACACATTAGAGCAGATGGCCACACATTGGTCAAGGAGGTAAACCTCTAAAAATGAGAAGTTTAGGGAGGTAATTCCAGTGTATTAGCCGCGGCAGCTAAAGACACCTGCCAAAGATAGAACAACTGCAGAAGAAGAAGTAGAAACAAGGAACTGCAGATTCAGGTTTACAAAAGAAGATACAAAGCACTGGAGTAACTCAGTGGGTCAGGCAGCATCTCTGCAAGACAGGGATAGGTGATGCTTTGGGTCAGTACCCTTCTTTAGACTAGCGAAACAGTCTGAAGGGTCCCAATCCGAAACACTCATACAGAGTAAGTCAGCAAGACCAGCCAGGAGGGTTTTACCAAGATCAGGTCTGGAGATAACATGCAGACTAGGGTTTCACCAGCTAACAATAAAAAGTAGGTTGGAGCCTAGCATACATTGAAGGAGAAAATAAGCAGTTGTACTGATTGTGAAAATACACAGTTAGATGTTCACCTCAGAATCAAGTATAATACTAAAGTTGTAAATAGTCTGATTCAACTTCAGGCAACAACTAGAGGAGGCTTAGAATCAGTGGCTAGAGAGCAGTGAGCGAAGCATGCTTCACCTGAACAGTTACAGCCTCAGAATTTTCGGTATAATCTGCAGTCTTTCTGTCTTGTTCACTGGCATTGGGCTTTTTATTCCTCTGATCAGTAATTTGTTGGGTTTTTTTGCACAGAATTATTACATGCCAAATGGTTTCATTCGGCAATTACTTTCCGGCCAGAATAACTTCTTCATAATACATTCTGCCATCTGAAACAGTGCTACACATCCCTCATAGAATGCATATCCCCTACACATCTGCACATCTTGATTGCATTTTTTGTAAGCCTATAAAAAGGCAAACTCTTTAAAAAATACAGAAAGCATAATCCAAAAACAGAGTTGGTTGTATACCAAATAAAGAAGCCAAAATCTTAATAAACTCCCACTGGGTTTACCAAAGCAGTTAACAAGGGTTAAAGTAATGAAATGTACTCTGAATACTATGTATAGTCTGATCTTAGCCAATATATTGAGCCCAGTGTTTACTTAATGGTAATTTAAGATTGTTATCTTTTAATACCATATTTTCACCTTAGCAGCAAACTAGCAGAATGTCAATTGCATTATTAAATGCTATAATCTTTATGCCTTAGAGATAAATATAAAAGCAAAACAAAACAAGGAAAGTGTTGTCCAGATTACAAGGAACGACTTTACACAATCAGTACTGGTCGTTAATATGGTAGGCATTGCCAGTATAGCTTGTTCAATGGATCACCCTGCTGTGAGATTATGGCATTTTCCTGTGAGTCTGATGAAATGTTATTTTAAGGAAGCCTTGACTGTCAAAGGTTTCAGTGCTGGAAAATGGAACACATTTTCCGGTTTAGGTATCCAAAAGCATCATCGAACATTCCCAAAGTTACCAATATGATTCACTAGTGCATACATTAGCCCATTCAGCCTACTTCCTGAGCAGGCCTTAACATCTGTATGCTTTGTGTTATTACATACTTCTCGTTAATATCTCACACAGTATATTTCTCCATCTACTGCAGAGCCAATGCAAGTTTAGTAACAGACTCAGTCTGTTTTGTGCTGCGGACTTTAGCCTTGGGAGTGAATTGGGGGAAGGTAGGTAAGAGATAGGCTCTAACTGTTTTTTGTTTAATGATAACAGAGATTTGAATGTGGTATTACAGATTGTTCATTCATAAACTCCCCATGATTAATGGAAAATCTGAAGATTCATAAGTTAGGAGTTGCATTAAAAAAAGTCCAAAATTGTGACCCTTGTAGCCAAAGACGTCTGAGCTGGGTTTGGGTCAAAGTATCACTCTAAAGAGGGTGCATGAATCGAACGGGTAACAAAACCATCTAGCCACTTGATCTGATGGACTGAAATGAGGAAAAACCCACAGAGTTGTGAATCTGTGGAATTCTCTGCCACAGATGGCAGTGGTGACCAATTCACTGGATGTTTTCAAGGGAGAGTTAGATTTAGCACTTAGGGCTAAATGAATCAAGGGATATGGGGAAAAGGCAGGAACGGGGTACTGATTTTACATGATCAGCCATGATCATATTGAATGGCGATGCTGGCTCGAAGGGCAGAATGGCCTACTCCTGCACCTATTTTTCTATGTTTTTGTGTTTCTAACACCATCTGGCCACTTGATCTACTTGTTAACAAATATTTTGAAGCTATATATTGACATGGAACATTCTACATATAATTTTGTTTTAAATTAAATTTTAATTCAGGGGATAAAACACATCAATTGTTCTAAATAAATAAATTGTATCAATTAATAAACCATCAGCAACATTTTAAAGACAAATATTGACAAATAATGAAATCCAGTTGAATTCAGCACATCAGTAATGAAAAGTACATTTTATAAATGTGTCTGGGATAAGTAACAATGGAACACAAACTTACAATCTAGATTGACTGGAAATCGGGGTACTTCCAAATCATAAAGAAATTACACCATTGTAAGCTTCTTTTGATTAATATTCCAAACAAAATGTGAGGTACGTTATTTTAAGGTTGATGTATGTTTTCGGTGAAGGACAGAAGATCTGTTCACGCTGTGACAATGATATTACAATCTCATCAGGTTCAAAGCAGCTTTGTCCTGCAATATTTAAGTAACCTGGATCCATATGAAAGCTGAGGTAGTGGATCTGAGCTTGGTGCAGAGTGGACATTTGTATTAATATATTGCTGCAAGCCAAATGGGATTTAAGGGCACATACAGGGAGTGAAAGTTGGTGAAATCCAGAGAAAATCTTTGTTATGAACCATGGATTTGGCTCATATAATTAGAAGGAAACTCCAACAACGAGGAGCTTTGATGTTGGGTGAATTTCGGTTCAGGTTAAGACAATGTTCCAAAGTTTGACTTTTTGAACACTAAGAAAGTTATTACTGGTAGTAATTGTATATTCATTCTTTATCACACATGTGTTTGTAATTCATTCCCAAATAGGTGTTAAGATCGTGCCACGGACCAGTTAACAAAAATCATCAGTACCATAATTTCTGTACATAAGGCTGCAGAAAATTTCAAAAGTTAATATCAGACTCAAAGGCATTATGAACCATTTATGAACTTGACATGAAAAAACATTAATACCATGTAACCAAAATAGAAAAATAACAAAAAAGTGCTTCAGGCCCAATGCAATGCCTTTTTATCATCAGAGGGCTACATGCAAATCAAAGGAATGTCATTCAGTAAACGAATATGCTCTACATTGAGATCACAGTGAAGTCGGCATTATACAGTAGCTCTTTGCTGATTCTCACGACAAATTCTGTGATCATCTGCAGTTTAAATGTCAAGAAAACAGCTGCATTAGAATGCAAGGTTGTACATACAGTACATGTCATGCATGTAAATAGTGTAGTGAGAAAGGTTTTAACTTTGTATGTTACAATAAAGTATGTTGTATAAAATTAGTTTCTAAATTCTGGAGCTCAACGGATCTATTCACTTTTAGGGTTATCTGTTAAACAGGATCACTTGTATGGCTTTATCTACTTATATGCTTAAAACAAAGGTAAACTCTCCAGCAAAAAACAATGTGAAAGACTAACCTTTGATCCTTCGCTTGTTACTATGTCACTTGCACAAGTCTAGGATGTTGTCCATTTGAAGATACAGATGTTCTTGTAATCGATTCAGAATCATTCCCATCTCAGGACTTTTTGTCTGAAGTCCCTGATTTACAATGTGGTCCAAAAATCTCAATGCATTTTCAAAAGGTAAATGAGGAGTCCCAGTAAATACCAATCCAGAATATTTTGCTGAGATTATCTAAAAGGAGCTTTCGAGTTCAAAGATGTAAAGGTAATTTTTAGCTTTTTTTCTTTATTTAATGCATTTTTTGTGACAACTGTCATTCAGTTAGTGGTACTTTATCTCAATCTTCATTTGTTGTGACCAGTTTTCTGATTTACTGTTCAGGATGAATAGACGGACTTAAAATCAGCTTCTTACAGCAGTAATGTAAAATAGTGCTTTCATTTAGGTCTTTGTGCGAATGTGGAGGACGGACATCGTCCATTGAATTCCATGGGGGCAGCACATCAAATGGGTTTGCATTTCCACAAACTGTTTTCCAACTCTACCAGGAACAAGACAGTCTAGCGCTTCGCCGATTAAGTATATTCTGTACAAAAAGCCACATTTGCTGGTCTCAGTTTCCAGTACACTGGAGCAAAACGAGAAAGCTCTGATTGTCTAAATATACTGTTCAGTGATTAATGCATGAATATTTTATGCTTTGTTTGAAAAAATATATTGTAAATAGATGTATATTCTGTAACATCGACCAAATCCGTAACCCGTTTTTGTTTTCGTTACCAACAGATTCATAAAACGAACACCTAGATTGTTTCCTTGCTCAATTCTAGAATGGTTGCTCACAAACAAATAATAGAAACACTACTGCAAAAACCTTTCACTGCATGTATCACCCTGCATTTCACCATCTTCTAGCTTCCCCTTTCACCTGCTACATTGTTTTGAATACTTTGAGGACATAAAGCAGAAAACCCAAGTACAAACAGTCCACAGCCTCTGTCTTCACTGCAAAGTTAAACTGGGCTACTTCACGCACTTCCCTCTTGAAATAACAAATCAAAAAATACTTATGAAATTTGAAGACCACGTTTGCTTTCTATTATTTGAAGACACAGCAAATGCAACACAGAACTGTTAAATATGCAAATCTTCTTGATATTTTCTTTTGTAGAATAAAGTATGTTGTATAAAATTAGTTTCTCTTCCCACCCAAGTAACCTAACCTTTGTAGTTTGTACAAATGATATGTCTTTAGTTCAAAATAAGTCCTTCTATGGATAAAACTAATCTGTAATGTTCAAACAATCTGCTGTGACTACAAGTCTGTTTCAGTGTTGGGAACCATACAAAATGTGTACAATGACTTCCTGATGTCCGGGGTGCTGTTGGCTTTGCAGTGTGTCCCCGGGCCATGATTCACCCCATCGCTGTTCTCTAAATGGTTGCCAATGGAGTTTCTGCTCTTCTTCATATCTTCTGAGATGCTGCTCTCAACATCGACTTTGTCGATAAGGTACTTGGCTTGTTCTTCATTGTCAGTCTCCCGGTGGTAGAAGTAGTTGAAGTTGGACACGATGACGGGCACGGGCAGCGCGATGGTCAACACCCCGGCGATGGCGCACAGGGACCCCACGATTTTGCCCGCCACGGTGATGGGCTTCATGTCCCCGTAGCCCACGGTGGTCATGGTGACCACTGCCCACCAGAAGGCGTCGGGGATGCTGGAGAAATGGGACCTGGGGTCATCGGCCTCGGCGAAGTAGACGGCGCTGGAGAAGAGGATGACCCCGATGAAGAGAAAGAAGATGAGAAGACCCAGCTCCCTCATGCTGGCCTTGAGGGTCTGGCCCAGGATCTGGAGACCCTTGGAGTGCCTGGAGAGCTTGAAGATGCGGAAGACGCGGACCAGCCGGATGACCCTGAGGATGGCCAAGGACATGGCTTGTTGCCCGTTGGACTGTTGCTCGGCCATCTCGGTGCCCAGGGTGATGAAGTAGGGGATGATGGCCACGATGTCGATGATGTTCATGATGTCCCTGGCGAAGACCGGCTTGCTGGGGCAGGAGAAGAAACGCACCAGCAGCTCCAGCGTGAACCACACCACACAGGTGGTCTCCACGATGAAGAAGGGGTCGCTGAGGCTGTGTCCCGTCGAGTCCCTGGTGCCGTTGGCCGAGCGGTTGAAGCTGTTGTACCTGTCGTCGCGGAACTCGGGCAGGGTCTCCAGGCAGAAGATGATGATGGAGATGACAATGACCAACACGGACACGATGGCGATGCACCGGGCCGGGTTGGAGCTCTCGGGGTACTCGAAGAGGAGCCACAACTGCTTCTGGAACTCGCGGCGAGGAAGCTGCCGCTCCTTCTCCTTGACGAAGCCCTCGTCCTCCCCGAACCGCTCCATGGCCTCGGGTCCCAGGCGGTAGAAGCGGATCTCGTCGGCGAACATGTCGATGGAGACGTTGACGGGCCGGCGGACTCTGCCGCCCGACTGGTAGAAGTACAGGATGCCGTCGAAGCAGGGGCGGCTGCGGTCGAAGAAGTACTCGTTGCGCAGCGGGTCGAAGTAGCGCAGCCGCTGCGCCGGGTCGCCCAGGAGGCTGTCCGGGAACTGGCTGAGGGTGGCGAGCCGGGTCTCGTAGCGCAGCCCCGCCACGTTAATGACCACCCGCTCGCCGCCCCCGTCCGGCCGCCCCCCAGCCACCGCCGGCTCGTCCATGCCGCCCTCCTGCTCCCACCAGGTCCCCCCTCCGCCGCCGCCGCCGCCGCCCGCACACCTGCCGCCCGCCGCCGCCGCCGCCGCCGCCGCCGCCGCCGCCTCGCCCTCCTCCAACCTCAGCAAAGCCATCTCCATGCTCGACCCATTAAGTATTCATCGGCGGCGCCGCCTCGCTCAGCCCGCCGCAGCGAATCGTCGGCGGGAGGCAGGAGAGAGGTGGGGGAGTGGGAGAGAGGGGGTGGGAGGGGGAGAGAGTGGTGGAGAGAGGGAGGGGATGGAGACAGGTGGAGAGATGCGGGGGAGAGAGAGAGAGAGAGAGGATTGACAACCGGCTCCCAGCCAGGACGAGACAAACTCACGGACTATCCCAGTGCCCGGCGATGTAGATACACGAGATGAGTTTCACAGAAACCTGGTCCAGTTCTCTCCCACTGTCTGAAGAAGGGTCTGGACCCGAAACGTCGCCTATCTCCTTCGCTCCTTAGATGCTGCTGCACCCGCTGAGTTTCTCCAGCCTTTTGCGTGCCCTCGATTCTCCAGCATCTGCAGTTCCTTCTTCAACTCTCTCCCACTGTCTCCCGGCCAATCCTCGACCCCAATTCCACGATCTCTCCTCGACACCTAAAACCTGCCCTGTCCCACTAGGTGCCGCCTCTCGCCTCCTTCCCGCAGCTTGAACTCACTCACAGCACTGCTCCCTGAAGCCACCCGGTTCTTGCAGCCCGTTCCTCCCGAACCCCACCTCCGCTCTGTACCCCGACTTCCACCAGCCCACCAGCTCCCCAAGCTCCTCGCCCCCTCCTGCCTTGTCCAAGGAACAGAGATCCAAATCCCGGACCCTGCTAATAGCAACGAGCAGAATCAGCAGCGTTGCATTTCCAGGAGCCAACCTTCCTGCTACTTGTCAGCGGAATGATTTAAATGACAACACGAACAGCCCGAGTGCAATACCCAGGAATCAAACTGTGTCAGACTCAAAATACTGAAGTAACTCAGCGGGACAGACAGCATCTCTGGAGAGAGGGACTGAGGTCGAGTCTGAAGGGTCTCGACCCGAAAAATCACCCATTCCTTTACTCCAGAGATGCTGCCTGTCCCACTGAGTTTCTCCAGCTTTTTGTGTCTATCTTCGGTTTAAGCCAGCATCTGCAGTTCCTTTCTGCGCATCAAACTATTATTTTGGGGGTACACAAAAGGCTGGAGAAACTCAGCGGGTGCAGCAGCGTCTAAGGAGCGAAGGAGATAGGCGACGTTTCGGGCCGAAACCCTTCTTCAGACTGACGGGAGGTTGGGGGGGGGGGAGAGAAGAAAGGAAAAAGGAGGAGGAGGAGCCCGAGGGCTGAGGGAGAGGTGGGAAGGGGAGGAGACAGCAAGGGTTAACAGAATTGAGAAAATTCAATGTTCAAGCCCAGAGGATGCAGACTCCCCAAGCGGATTATGAGGTGCTGTTCCTCCAACTTGGGATGTTGCTCACTCTGGTCGTGGAGGAGGCCCAGGACAGAGAGGTCGGATACGGAGTGGGAGGGCGAATTGAAGTGCTGAGCCACCGGGAGGTCGGGTTGGTTATTGCGGACCGAGCAGAGGTGTTCGGTGAACCGATCGCCAAGCCTCCGCTTGGTTTCACCGATATAGATCAGCTGGCATCTGGAGCTGCAGATGCAGTAGATGATGTTGGAGGAGGTGCAGGTGAACCTCTGTCGGACCTGGAAGGACTGCTTGGGTCCCTGAAAGGAGTGGAGAGGGGAGGTAAAGGGACAAGTGTAGCATCTCTTGCGGTTGCAAGGGAAAGGGAAACTATTATTTTGTTTGCTTAGCACGCTGATTGAAGGACTTGGGAAGGGGGGGGGGGGTAGATTGTTATTAATGTGCCACCGTCTCTTGATGATTCCTGAAACAGAACTGTCCAAAGCTGGAACAAAATGCTCAATTCCCTGATCCACTTCTATTTATAATTTCACTAGGTGTTTCTAAGCACACTGTCGCTGAACCAGTTCAGTTCAAACCAGCCTTCCCCTCTGCAGAAAACAGATAAACATGACTACTTCCTGGTAAGATTACATAGTTGACAGCTTTTAAGCCTGGGAGCTTTAGAAAGTAGAATCTATGTGGCATGAGATTCCGACAAGCTGCAGGCTTGGCTTTGCAGAGCAAATTCCTGCTTACATCCCCGGCTCAGCAAAGATTCTTCAAAGGCTATCTGACACGCTCCAGAGCCGCACACAGTGTGTTTTAGACATTGTTACCCAATGATCCTCCATTCTCTATTCTGTAGTACACGGACGCCATGCATTATTTTCAGAATATTGCGAGACAATATGTACCAGCCTCCTAAAACGACGAATAATATTAACGTATCAGACTGAGTACATTCATTTATCTGTGGAATAAAGAGCCAATTTCGTGAACATCGCGTTTCCAGTGGAGAGAGTAAATAACCCAGAAATTATGGACAGATTTTAATGATTTTTCCAACCATGCTAGCGGAGGACTTCTCCCAACAAGTACAGGGTGCAACTGAGGAGTGGATTTGGAACAGTTCTGAGTGAGAGCTCTGTCAATGATGGTGGCTGAGAAACCATCCATAAAGAACAAGAAACACTTTGAAATAGAAGGATGTTATCACCAGAACGAATTTGAGGGAGTCTAAGAGAATGGAATGTCATCCTTTCAGGAAGCAAGGTGTGAGAAGGTGTTTCCAGGAGAACCATGGGAGTTTGTGAACTTATAATGGATGTTGACTACGTAGCACCTGAGATGGAGGATATAGGTATCCCTTATAACAATGAGGATACCAAGGATCAACATGCGGAAGGGAAGACACAAGAAACTGCAGATGCTGGAATATTGAGCAGAAATGCAAAGTGCTGGAGGAACACAATGGGTCAGGCTGCACCTGCAGAGGGAATAGACTAATGACGTTTCAGGACTGGACTAGGTTTGTAGGATGGGGTGGGGGGGGGGGGGATTTGGAAAAGAGGTTGTAAGCTACCCAAGCAGAAGATGAAGAGCTGTTCCTCCTATTTTCATGTCATCTCCCTCCTGCAACTGGACTTCCTGGATGCTAGCCATTTTAACTCTGTTTCCCATTCTCTTAACCATACCCTTTGTCTGGCATCTCAACAATGTTAGAGTGAGGCCACACACAAACTGGAGGAACAGCACCTCATATTCCACCTGGGTAACTTGCAACCCATGGTATAAAAATCAAAGTCTCCAAACTTAAAGTAATACCACCCCCTATGCACCCTTTGTTTCCCATGCTCCTCCCACTCAGTGCACACACATTTCTCTCCCCCCCCTCCCCCACTACCCACATCATCCTGCTCCTTGGTCCTTCTTCATACACACATCACTGGTGAGACCCATAATAGAAGCAGGCAGCTCTTCATATTTTACACAGGTAGCTTACCACCCAATGGTGTGAACATTATGTGAACAACCGCTGTCTATGAAAGTAAGCATGCAGGTACAGCAGGCAGTGAAGAAAGCGAATGGCATGTTGGCCTTTATAACAAGAGGAATCGAATAAAGGAGCAAAGAGGTCCTTCTGCAGGTGTACAAAGCCCTAGTGAGACCACATCTGGAGTATTGTGCGCAGTTTTGGTCCCCTAATTTGAGGAAGGACATTCTTGCTATTGAGGAAGTGCAGCATAGGTTTACAAGGTTAATTCCCGGGATGGCGGGACTGTCATATGTTGAGAGAATGGAAGGGCTGGGCTTGTACACTCTGGAGTTTAGAAGGATGAGAGGGAATCTCATTGAAACATATAAGATTGTTAAGGGCTTGGACACACTAGAGGCAGGAAACATGTTCCCGATGTTGGGGGAGTCCAGAACCAGTGGCCATAGTTTAAGAATAAGGAGTAAGCCATTTAGAACGGAGACGAGGAAACACTTTTTCTCACAGAGTGGTGAGTCTGTGGAATTCTCTGCCTCAGAGGGCAGTGGAGGCAGGTTCACTGGATGCTTTCAAGAGAGAGCTAGATAGGGCTCTTAAAAATAGCGGAGTCAGGGGATATGGGGAGAAGGCAGGAACGGGATACTGATTGGGGATGATCAGCCATGATCACATTAAATGGCCTCCTCCTGCACCTATTGTCTATTGTCTATTATTGTCTTCCCCCCGCACCCTTCTTTCCCTCTCTTCCATGTGCCCCACCTGGACGTGACTCATTTTTCCAATTCACCTACACTCCCCCACCCACCTCACATCCCCTTCCACCTATATTCCTTCCTCTGGCCTCGCACATCATGCATATTCTATACATTACACTTATTGTCTTTTCCTCTATGGCCTTTGTCCAACCATCTGCCAAACATATCCCCCCCTCACCTGTATCCATCTATCACCCGCTGGGCAATGTCCTTCCCCCACCTCTCTTCCTGCTTTCTCTATACCAAAGCAATCAGTCTGAAGAAGGGTCAGGACCACATGGTCGCTTCTCTATGTTCTCCAGAGATGCTGCCTGTGGCTGAGCTCCTCCTGAACTTTGTGTCTTCTTTGATAAACCAGCATCTGCAATTCCTTGTGTCTACATCAGCAGAACTGTCCTGTCCACTGCATCATTCTTGCTATCAGTGAGCTGAACATGCTACAGCCTGGAGGTACCTCATCACTTAAAAGTGAATGAAGAGAAGTAGGATTCTGGCTGAGACAGTGAATAGAGCACGGATGGGAAGTACTCGCAGAGGCTAATTAGACAAGTTATACAAAACATAATAATCTTAGATGAGGTGGCTCCTGGGTTTGTTAGCTGGTCTGCTTTAAGATGAGCAGCTCCTGGGTTTGTTAGCTGGTCTGCTATAAGCAGCATTTATTTCACATTCAATCAGTCATAAACAATATTGGGAAAGAAGATTCAAACAGCCAGCTTCCTACTGGACCCAACAAAGGAACCAATGCCTGTTTCCATAGTAGTCTTCTGACTTACATATGGAAACCAGTGCGGCAGGCTGTGAACTACCAGCATGGAATGTGTAAATGCGCACACATTGCCTTACTACAAAGGAACACAAGAAATAGAAACAAGAGAAGGTAATTTGACTCTTCATGCTGGCTCCACTATTCAACAAGAATCTGAATAATCATTTACTGCACTGATCTTCTGTTTTAATTCCCTTAACATCCAAAATCCACCCATATCTGTCTTAAATATATTGAGTGTCCAAGCCTCTCAATATATCTTGAGTAGTGAATCCCAAAATTTCACTTACTCTTTCGATGAAGAACTTCCTTCTCATTTCCGTCATAAACAGGTCACCCCTTATTTTGAAAGTGTAATCCCAGGTCCCAGATAGCCTAGCCAGGCAAAGCATCATCCATGCATCTATTCTATCAAGAATTCAATATGTTTGAATGAGATAATTTCCCATTCTTTGCAACTCCTTTACCTTTCCTCATCCAAGCAATCAATCATTCCCTTCCTTCTATCATAAGTATCTTCTTCCTTAAATGGGGTGACCAGAAGTACATCATATTCCTGATGTGGTCCCACTAGGGCCCAATATAATTTCAGAAAGACTTGTCTGTCTTGTGTTCGAATCCCCTTCCAATAAAAGTTAACCTAACTTTGCATTCATAATTGTTTGTTGATCCTACAGGTACAAGGACACCCAGGACTCCCTGAACACCAACAACTTTGAATCTCTCACCATTTAAAAAGTACTTTGCTTTGTTTGCCATTATATGCCATCTGCCATGTCCTCACCTGTTCACCTATTCCAGTCTACATTCCCTTGCAGCCTCTCTGCACCCTCCTCCCAGACAATTCTGCTGCACAGCATGAGGGATATATTACACTTGACATTGGATATGTTGATATGGAGTGTAAACAGGACCTCCCAGCAGTGATGACAGATTCCTGGTCTATTTATTCCTATTCTATATTCATCTGCTAATCGAACCTCAGTTCAAGTAAGGTATTACCCCTAATGTCTTGTGTAGCACCTTAACAAAGACCTTCTGAATGTTCAGATAAACTACAGATACACCACATATACCTCAAGAGCACCAATGGATTTTCCAAATATGATTTTCTTTTCATAAATCCAAATACTAATCCGACTCAATTTATAAGTTCACAGATGACATCACCGTAGTGTGGTGGATGTCAAATACTGTAACAATTACGAGACGGAAAACAGAAAGGAGATTGAGAACCTGGTAACCTGGTGCCAAGGCTACAACCTCTCCCTTCAATGTCAGGGGGCGAAGCAGTATACATCCCCTGAAGACTTTGTCAGTGTTGCAGTAAAGATGGTCGAAAGCCACAAGTTCCTGGGAGTAAATATCAACAGCGATTTATCCTGGTCCAGCTACATTGAATGCCTCTACTTCCTTAGAAGGCTTAGAAAATTCGGTATGCCCCCAACAACCCTCACCGACTTCTGGTGCGCCGTAGAAAGTATTTTATCGAGATGCATCACAGCCTGGGTTGGGAACAGCTCCATCCAAGGCCACGAGAAATTACAGAGAATTGTGGACATATCCCAGTCCATCATGCAAACCAACCTCCCTTACATTGACTCCATCTACACTTCCCACTGCCTCAGCAAGGCTACCGCATAATCAAGGACCGGTCTCACTCAGTCACTCCCCCCTTTCCCCTCTCCCATTAGGCTAGATGTACAGAAGTTTGAAGATGCATACCTCCAGGGATAATTTCTTCCCAGCAGTATCAGGGATACCTCCAGGGATAATTTCTTCCCAGCACCATCCTCTTATCAGCTGCATGGTCCTGACCTCCCATCTACCTCATTGGAGATATTGCTGCCTGACCCACAGAGCTCCTCAAGCATTTTGTATTTTGCTAATGTTTCCAGCATCTGCAATTTCTTGTATCACCGTAGTTCCCTATGTTCTTCTCCCCATTTCACGCATAATAGGGTTAAAATTATGTCTCATGCCCAGAATAGGTGAATCAAGGACCAGACGACATAGGTTTAATGTGAAGGGGTAAAGATTTAACAGGAATCTGAGGGGTTCACACAAAGGGTGGTTGGTGTATGGAACAAGCTGCCGGAGGAGATGGGTGAGGCAGTAACTATCACAATATTTAAGACAGATAGATAGGTACATGAATGGAACAGGCTTGGAGTAATATGGACCAATTCTGAGGGGAAGTCTGTCTATGATGTCAGCAAATTATCACTCAAAAATAATTTATGTCCCAGTTATTAGGGAGCCTGGATATTCATGAGAAGCTAAAGATCACACTTTATATCCTAATAGTTTCTCTATTGTAAAGTCTGAATCGTGATTGGTTTGTAGACTTGCTTTCTATCTTTCTATTTTGTTTCTGTTATTGTATAGTTCTTATTTTTCCAACTGTTTCATCTTTTAATTTTCTGCTTACTATCAAAGTAGACACAAAGGAGGGAAACCTTTTGAGCGACATATCTTACAAACGTCTGCAGGTTACAGCACAGGTCAGTCAGGTTGCATCACAACTTAATTTGGGAATATCTTTGGCCAAGACCGGAAAAGATAGCAGAGAATTGTGGATGTGGGCAAGTCCATTACACAGACGAGACTTCGCACCATTGTCTCCATGTACACTTCATGCTGCCTAGGACAAGCAGCCAACATAATCAAAGACTTGTTCCACAACAATCATTCCTTCATCTCCCTTCTCACACCTTGCGGAAGGTACAGAAGCTAGAAAGTGCGACCTACGGACTGCAGAACAGCT
This sequence comes from Okamejei kenojei, assembly GCA_035221665.1. Classification (NCBI taxonomy): domain Eukaryota; kingdom Metazoa; phylum Chordata; class Chondrichthyes; order Rajiformes; family Rajidae; genus Okamejei; species Okamejei kenojei. Next base: position 15,342,161 of record CM069151.1, read on the forward strand.
TCTTCCCCTCTGTTTTCAGGCTTCTGAATGGTCCTCCCATTAGCTAGCCCATTATACCCCATTGAGAAGATTGAACTTTGTCTAAGGAACTGATGCACTACAATGCTGAGAAATATATTCTGCACTCTGTATCTTCCACTTTGCTTTACCTACTGTACTTGAGTTTGAACAGATTTTATCAATGTGTGGTATATCTGATCTGTTTGGATAACATGCAAAACAAAGCTTTTCACTGCACTTCGGTGTACGTGACAATAATAACCCTAAGGTCAACAACGGTTCGCTGGCGATCTGGATGGAGATAACAGCTGCGACAAGCCATTAGGGCCAGCCATTATGAAGATGGCGACTCTTGCGTATGGACTTGGTGAGCTGTTTTGTTGCATTCGGTACTTAATGTGAGATTGTCCTCGTGTATAGCAACGATCTTACTGATCTGTATGCAAAAAAAGGAATTTAATTCATTGAACAAATGAAATTGACCAATTTCACCTTGGCACACGTGATAGTAAAAGAACCATTTTAGCAAAGCAAGGCATCTTCAGTTTTCTGTCACTGTAATCTAACGTCAAAAGTTAAATGTGTCAATTTCTTGTTGTTAGTTTTGTTGGCTGTAAGAATCAGAGATCAGCTGGTGTTATTAATTGAATGATGCTTCCACTGGAAGCTCGTCTGTCCCCGCTGAACTCCGAAAACGTCTCTCGACATTGTAGGTGACCCGAGACAGTGTTAACCTGGAGAAGGCAGCTTCTTATGGTAAATGTTACCGTTCTCATGGGACAGCTTGCAGTTAAAAACAGCTGTGGCTAATGGGCAGTGGGCTATTAATGGTAAACTCCCAGGCCACGTGGTATGTGGCCTCATGTTCTCTTAGAACAGTCACCAGGGAACTCAAAGTAAAGAAATTGACCCAAAAAAGTAAAAATGTCTTTGCATTTCATATTTTAGTTTGTGTTCATGATTTTTGAACTAAACTATTTTACTTCTCTAAAGTCTGGATGTAGATCACCATTTTTCTGATGCTCAGTCACTATTTCTGGATATGTGTGGCTGGAAATGGAAATATACCTGTATGCTGGATACATGTACACTGGGGGGGAAGATTGCAACCTTCACGTGGTCCGCTCAGTTTCGACTAATGCAATCAACTCGACATGCTCAAACGGAAGATCTAATAGAACAAGTTGACCTACAACTTTAGGCTGTGTACGCCACACAATAGAAGAAGAAGATGATGAAGATGAAGATACATGCACACTTATCTTCCTCTTCTGGACCTCTCTGGCCCATCTCAGGAGACAGACTTGCCACTGACATTTTCTATAAACCCACTGCCTCCCGCAACTACTTTGACAAAATCTGCCTCCTTTAAGGCTGCTTTTCACTCAAACATCCCCATCTCCACTACATCTGCTCTCAAGACCAGGCCTACTGCTCTAGAACTTCTGAAATGCTTTCCCCTTTCCGGAACATGGACCCCCCCCCCCTGCTTGATGGCTCCATCACACACGTCCTCCATTATCTGCAGCTCTGCTCTGACCACACCCCAACCCCTTCCCCGACATAATAGCAATAGACATTCCTTGGTGTTCGTTTTTCAAGCCACTTGCCACCGCATGCAACACTTATCTGCCATAATTTCCACCAGCTCCAATCAATCCCACCATCAGTTACATCTTCCCCTCTTCTCCCCGTTCTGCTCTCTTCGGGACTCTCTGTTCCATTCGTTTTCTCCAACCTACCCCAGCACCTCCCTCTGCAACTGTAAGAGGTGTCATGTCTATCCCTCACTATCTTCCCTGGATCCATGCAGCCTTTCCAGGTCAGCCAGTGATTGACCTGTATTTTTTCCAACCTGGTCTACATGCATTTGGTTCTCACTGTGTAGCCTACTCGACATTGGCAAGACCAGGCACAGACTATATAATGTTTTGCAGAGGACCTGTGCTCTGTCCACAAAGACCATCTTGCTTTGCCGGCTGTATATCATTTTAACTCTCTTCCCACTCCCATACCGACCTGTCTCTCCTCAACCTTCATCATTTTTATTGGAAAGCCAAATGCAAATTGGAAGAATGTCTCATATTCTGCTTTTATAGCCCATAACGCAAAAATATGAATAGTTAATTTTCCAATTTCACCTCCAGTGCTCTCCTCCCACACACACTCAACTGACGGCCCAGTTTTCTTCTCCCTCCCGATCTGGTTCCACCTCTATCTCATCCTCCTTTGTATTGCTATAAACTGGCAAAAACAGGCAATCTGTCCTGTTCTCTCTCAGTCCTGATATCGGGTCTCCACCTTCACCTTTTGCCTCCACAGATGCTGCTTGACTGGCTGAGTTCCTCCAGCAATGGTTTGGTGTTACACTTTTTGAAGAGGACTTTGCAATAATTGTTACCCTGGCTATGCTCTCATTTCACTCCTGTCATTGGGTAGAATGTATAGAAACTGAAAACTGCTCCAGGTTCAGGAGCAGCCTCTTCCCTACAACCATCAGGCTATTTTACTTCGGAGTCACGTGAGTGACTACGTGAAGACCCCGCCTGGCGCATGATCGGCATTACATCGACGCATGTGAAGCTCCGACTGGGTGGAGAGCGCTGCTCCCACCAGCATAAGTTTAACCCGCAGGTTGAACTTTCTTGCTAGTGGGTTTAAACTCTGTAAGTCTGCTGAGCCAGCTAGAGTGCTGATGTATTTTGAAAAAAAATTAAAAACTCTGTAACTCTGGCTCGAAATACGGAGCCAGCTAGAGTGAATGTATTTTTAAACTGCCGTAATTGAATAGAATGTGCTGGAACCGCAGTTTCCGATTTAGATCGGATCGGGAGATAAGGGCTGCTTTAAAAGCCGGCTCCCGCTATTTACCGCTATTTATATCGGGTTTGGAGATAACGGCTGCGCTATATGCTGGCTCCAAATATCCAGTAAGTGTAAAGTAAAGTCTGCTCTGAGTATATGTTACCAGATGCAGTTTTCTTTATGGAAATGTATATAACCCTGTGTGATACTGAGGTTAATACAAATATTCTGCAAGCAGAATGTGCCTGTCAGAATTACAATTTTAAACATATATGGTTTATGCACAAATACAAAACAGTAAAGAAATAACTCTCCTCCAAGGGAGGACAAGAATGTGGGGGATGCTGGAAATGGAGAAAATGCTCCACACTTGACTTAGTCAAGGGTTCTTGACCCAGGTATGTCTTCCTATAAGGCAGGCTCCAAAGGAGTTTCCATACGCTGAGTATGGTGCCTATGAAAATGGGATTCTGATTCTCCAGTACCTTGGTTAGGTCTGGATGAGATCCCTAGAGCAAGATAAAATGCTCCAAACTCTAATCAGTCAAGGGTTCTAAAGACCCATGAGATTCTAAGGCAGGCTCCGAAGGAGTTTCCATACACTGAGTATGGTGCCTATAAAAAATGAGAATCTCATTCACCAGTGACTTACATAGGTCTGGATGAAGTATTTAGAGCAAGATAAAATGATCAAAATTCTAAACAATTAAGGGTTTTAAGGCCCATGAGATTCTAAGGCAGGCTCCGAAAGGAATTTCCATACACTAAGTATGGTGCCTATGAAAAATGAGAATCTCATTCACCAGTGCCTTGTTTAGGTCCGGATGAAGTCTCCTAGAGCAAAGACTCGGGAATACCAGGGCAGGATGAAACTGACCCTGAAGCTGGTGTCCCTACTTATGGGTATACACCAGAGCACAATAGAAACGCTCCGGGTGTTCCCGATGTAGCACCAAGTTTTGCTATATCAGTATGGACTGGTGAGGCTATAGATGAACCTGGCGGCCAACATTATTTTGTTTCTCACCTACTCCAAGAAACTGTTAAGACTGAAACAGTAAAAAATATATAAAACTCCCGTCTATTGTGCCTCGCTCAGGGTGCCAACAGTAACTCAGTAATGGGCACCCATGAGTGTAAAGATGCGAGGACATGAAATGTGTTCCAGCATGTCCTCTAGCTGATATTCAGTTGGCATCACTGCATTTGGGGAAGACATCCATGGGTCGATAATGTCCAATACTTTTAAGACATGCTTGCGTTACTCTGCAATGCATATTCGAACCCAATTGTATGACGAAAATTGCCATTTGGCTAACATTATACCCAAAAAATGCAGGATTATGTGGGCAAGCTATAAACAGATTTATGATTGATGAAAAACTGCCCAAATAATTAAGCATATTTGCCTTACAAAACTTCTCATCCCTGCTTTAAGAAAACAAAAAGGTTGAATACGAACCCCTATATTAAGAGAAGGGGATCTTCTGGTTCATTTATGGAAGTACAGATACGCCATTCCATCACACATGGAATTTCTGGGAAACAACCTCTGGTTTGTTGTAAGATTACAATTGTTTTGTAATTCTGCATTAAATCTGATTGGCTTGGTGTTTGAATGTACCAGGAACTCATCAGATAGAGATAATATATCCCAGGCACAAGTATGGGGGTTGCAGAGTCATTCTGGGACTCACAATCTTAAATTTATAGTTCAGTATAGGCATTTAAAAAATAAATAAATAAATAAATAAATAAAAATTTAAAAAAGTACACTTCAACACTGTAACGAAGTTGTTATCACAAGGCTGCTATATGGCTATTATTAGACCTAAAAAAGATGCCTTATTATTCAGGTACTTAAATTAATTGGATGGGTCAGCTGAAGGAATTACCTAATGGGTTAAATTCAGCCCTCACACAATTATTGAAACCAGCACTGGTGTTAATGAGGGCTCAGAATCACATTGTAATCACATCTCGAGGATATGTTAATTGTAAATGGGAGACAGCTGAAGAACTGGGTTCAGCAACCATAAGCCTTTTGAAAGGCTAAGGTTCTGTACATCCAAACAACATATAAGTTACAGGCATCCCAAACAATTGATTATTTGGGATTTGTCATTAATACAGTTGATATGTCAGTACCTTTACCAACAATTAAGGTTGGGGATGTTACTAATGCCTGTACTTGTCTTGGTAAAAAACATTATCCCACCATCCAAGAAGTAGCTACGGTTACTGGTAAAGTGATAGTCGTAAAGTAAAGTGATCAAAGTCTGCAAAGACCAGAAAATAAGCGTAAAAAGCGTGCAGGTCATTGATTAGGTCCATGCAGTTACCAGCTAAAAAGGTTGAGCTGAATTGCAATGATGGATTCTCAATGTTGCACAAGTTACTAGAAGTAAAAATGCGCTTGTTCAGTAGTCTTCAGTGGTATTACAGACTGATGGGAGTGTTCTTGGATGGGGAGCCAAGGACAGCGACACCAGTTGTGGTGGTCGATGGACTGTCCAAGACGATTTAATTCTCCAAATACATGTTCAATTATGAGTAGACAATACCACAGCTGTGGGGGAAGACAATATTGTGGTAAGACAACAGATCACGAAAGTTCAATGACAATACAGAATGAATGTTAAAATTCAAAAAGTTTAAAAAAGATTATCAGGCAGTATGAGTACAAAATGTTGATCTGTTGTGTCTGGATTAAATCTCCAGTGGTCTAAATGTGTCTCATGGGAGCCAGACCCAGGAGCATTAGCGGTGGATGCATTCTTGCTACATTGGGGAAGTATAGTCTTTTATGTTTTCGCCATTTTTGCCTGATTAGGCAATGTGTCACCAAAAGTCTCCGCCGCAGGCGTTTGGTTTTTCCAAACTGGTATTGCTTCTCGGCCTTTTGGCTAAGATCAAGTGTAGTATCTGTTCTTATCAGTTTAATATCTGATACGTCCCTTATCTAGGGACCATTACTACACAGCCATTGTTCCCATTGGTGCTCAGAATGATCATTCAGACATTCATGACAAATCCCAGGTGCAGTAATTGTTGGTACATCCAGTAACAGCAGAAGTCATCCATTACATGGCCGTATTCATTGTTAATCTGCAGGTTCTGATGGAATGTCGGATAGGACCATGGGTGTCATAACTGCAGCTTGGAGATATAGCACTAAGAAACAATATATGTTTCATATAAGGAAATGGGAAATCTTTTGTATACAGTCAGATATATTTTATCATACTGCAAACATATCGGATGTATTGGAGTTCCTTGCTATGTTGCACCTGAGTTATAGTACCATTAATGGAGCTCGGAGTGCTCTGTCCTCCTATTTAGGACAATTTTCAGAACGACAATTTATCGGGTCTCATCCATTAATATCCTGATTTATGAGAGGAATTTTAATAAAATCCTACCAAACCCAGATATACAGAAATCTGGGATGTCAGTATAGTTCTCACATTGCTTCGGCAATGGACTCCAATTACGTCACTGTCTTTTCAGAAGTCAATATTTATAGTGGTTCTGCTGATGACATTAATATCAGCACAATGAGTACAAACATTACAAATGTTACGGTTGCATTGTATGCAGTTGTCTGTAGATAAAATGACATTTTATGTCAATGATCTAAGCAAGCAAAGCAAGTCAAGAAAGGCTGGAACCAATGTAATCTTTAAGACATACTCTGTCAACTAAACATTGTGTGTGGTTAAGTATCTGATTTAATTTATATTGAATTAAGAGTCTCCGAGATTGTGAGACACCAATGTTCATTACCCACAAGAAACATATAAAAAAGGGACAGTACAAACTATTTCTAGATGGATAAACAGGTTCTGGATTAACTGGTGTAGACACTGATGTGTTTAAATCTCACTCCACAAGGGCGGTATCAATGTCCGCGGCAAAGGTGCAGGACATGCCGCTCGACCAAATTCTGGAGACCGCAGGATGGTCTAAAGAGGAATTTTTCTAGATTTTATGATAAACCTGTTGTCACAGTCCCAGGGTTGCACATGCTGTGTTGGGTTATGTTCAAATTGTTTGCTTTGTTGCATATCATTTGTTGTAATTTCCTCAGGGATAGAGGGGTTATTACTTTTCTTTTTATTATTATTATTAAAATATTAAAATATGTATTGCATAATTTCAAGCAATATATATTATTTACTCACTATCGTGTAAACTCAAGCAGTGTGTCGTATGGAATGATCTACGGCATGAAAATCACATAGCTTCAAAATCTTCACGTAGTCACTCACGTGACTCCGAAGTAAAATAGTAAGATTAAACGAGAACTTACCAGTTTGAAGTTTGATCGTTATTTATTGAGGAGTTACGATGAAGGATTACGTGCCCTCCACTCCCAACCCTCAGAAAATAAATGATCATCTGGTAGTTCTAGTCTATGTAAGCCTTACTATCTTACTCCGGCTATTGGTTCTGTGTTTTTCACGCCGCTGCTTTGAAGTGTGCCGAGCATGCGCCAGGCGGGGTCTTCATGTAATCCCTCATCGTAACTCCTCATAAAATAACGATCAAACTTCAAACTGGTAAGTTCTCATTTAATCTTACTATTAAACACCACAACCTCCAATAAGCTCTGAACTACATAGACTTGGGCGCATTAGGTATATAAATATATATAAAATAAGGCCTGAGCTATTGGGAAACATTGGGCAGGTAAGGACATTATTCCTTGGAGTGCAGATCACAGATGGGCGATTCTTTTATCATTTTTATTCTTTTATCTGGAAATCAAGAACCAGAGGACATAGGTTGAAGGTGGGAGGGGAAGGTAGGAACATGAGGGGCAACCTTTTCACACTGAGGGTGATGGGTATATGGAATAAGATGCCAGAAGAGGTAGTTGATACAATAACAACATTTAAAAGAAGAGGTAGTTGAGCAATAACAACATTTAAAATACATTTGCAGAGGTACATGGAAAAGAAGGATTTAGAGGGATATGGGCTAAATGCAGGCAGGTGGGACGAGTGTAGATTGGGCTTCTTGGTTGGCATAGGTAGACACAAAATACTGGAATAACTCAGCGGATCAGGCAGCATCTCTGGAGAGAAGGAATGCCTGACGTTTCCGATCGAGACCCTTCTTCAGACTGATGTCAGGGGAAAGGGCGGGACAAAGATAGAATGTAGTCAGAGACAGTAAGTCTGGTGGGAGAACTGGGAAGGGGGAGGGGATGGAGAGGGAAAGCAAGGGCTATCTGAAGTTAGAGAAGTCAATGTTCATACCACTGGGGTGTAAACTACCCAAGCGAAATATGAGGTGCTGTTCCTCCACTTTGCACTGGGCCTCACTCTGACAATGGAGGAGGCCCAGGACAGAAAGGTCAGATTGGGAATGGGAGGGGGAGTTGGTGTGCTGAGCCACCGGGAGATCAGGTAGGTTAAGACAGACTGAGCGGAGGTGTTCAGCGAAACGATCACCGAGCCTGCGCTTGGTCTCGCCGATGTAGAGAAGTTGCCACCTGCAACAGCGAATACAGTAGATGAAGTTGGAGGAGGTGCAAGTGAACCTCTGCCTCACCTGGAAAGACTGTTTGGGTCCTTGGATGGAGTCGAGGGGGGAGGTAAAGGGACAGGAGTTGCATCTCCTGCGGTTGCAAGGGGAAGTACCTGGGGGGGGGGGAGGATGGTTTGGGTGGGAAGGGACAAGTTGACCAGGGAGTTTCAGAGGGAACGGTCTCTGCAGGAAGCAGGAAGGGGTGGAGATGGGAAAATGTGGCCAGTAGTGGGATCCCGTTGGAGGTGGCGAAAATGTTGGAAGATTATATGCTGTATGCGACGGGTGATGGGGTGGAAGGTGAGGACAAGAGGAATTGGGAGTAGGGGATAGAGTCTTTACAGGAAGCAGGGTGAGAAGAAGTGTAGTCAAGATAGCTATGGGAGTCAGTAGGCTTGTAGTAAATTTCGGTCAATAGTCTGTTTCCTGTGATGGAGATGGTGAGATCTAGAAATGGTAGGGAGATGTCAGAGATGGTCCAAGTATATTTGAGTGCAGGATGGAAATTAGTGGTGACGTTGATGAAGTCAGTGAGTTCTGCATGAGTGCAGGAGGTGGCACCGATGCAGTCGTCAATGTAACGGAGGTAGAGTTTGGTGATACGCCTGGAACGGGGTTTGTTCGACGTTGGCATCGGTCCTGTTTCCGTGTTGTATGACTCTAGTTGTGAATTGTGCTATGTGCTGTTTGAAATGTGTGCTCGTGGGGGAGGGGCTCAGGGGAATTTTTTTTTCAATCTCTTACTTTGATGGAGATGCAATTGTTTTCAAGATTCAAGAGAGTTTATTGTCATGTGTCCCAGATAGGACAATGAAATTCTTGCTTTGCTTCAGAACAACAGAATATAGAAGACATGAATACAGAACAGATCAGTGTGTCCATATACCATTATATAAATATATACACACATGAATAAATGATGCGATAGATCCCCTCGATGGTAGGGAGGTGAGAGCTGATGATGGACTGGGCAGTGTTTACTACTTTTTGTAGTCTTTTTCACTCCTGGGCACTCAAGTTGCCGAACCAAGCCACGATGCAACCGGCCAGCATGCTCTCTACTGTGCACCTGTAGAAGTTAGAGAGAGTCCTCCTTGACATACCGACTCTCCGTAATCTTCTCAGGAAGTAGATCGTATCTCCGGATCGTATCTCTGGTCGCTTGCGGCCTAACATCATGGAGCTGGCGGCCTTGCTCGGACTGACTTTGAGCCCCACCGCGGGGATGTGGACTTACCATTGGAACCAATCCGTTGCCTGGGATCGACTCTCCAACCTCGACCTGCGGATTTCACCATCGAGGAGCTCGCAGTCTCGGGTTGAGACCGATGTCGGGAAGCTCCAAACGATGCAGAAGGTTTCGACCAGCCCCGACCTGGGGTTAGATAGCCCGGTGTGGGGGAGCTGAGATTCCCCCCCGATGCAGGGGCTTGATCACCCCGACGCGAGGCCCCCAACCACGGGAGAACAAAGGAGGGAAGAGTTTGTACTTTTTTTCGCCTTCCATCACAGTGAGGAATGTGGAGGAGTCACTGTGGTGGATGTTTATGTTAAAATGTATTTTGTATGTTCTGCTGCTTTTTATTGGTATGCAAATCCTTGTTACAAAACATACTTGGCTAATAAGGTATTATTATGATTATGATTATGACTTCCTCTCTGTATTCCCAAATCTTTTTTTCCAAGTTTACAGTATATGCAGTTTTTAGTTTAGTTTTGTTTAAAGATACAGCGCAGAAACAGGCCACTGCACCACAATTTTTATTTTGCTTCCAACAGGATTTTATGGGTTTGAATTAGAATAATTTATTTGAATATTCATTTATAATATATTGAAAAAGTGTGTTGCTAATCTGAATTCTATTGTTTTACATATTAAAACATATTGCAAATGTCAGCAATTTGTTTTATCCCGAGCTTCCTTTAATGAGCATCAGTTTGAAGCAGTAGACTTTGCTGCTTAAAAACCAGATTAGTGACAGCCATCTGTGACTGGAAACGTGAAAATGTAGACTAGATTATAAAATGTTTAGCTCGATGGGAATTTCTTGCTGAGTAGTTATTCAACCCTTACTTGTCTAAAGATAGGTGCATGGGAAAGAGATGTTTTATTCTAGATGGATCTGTCCATTGCTTATTATTCTAGCCACTGAGTAGGAATGTTGAATGCATAACAGAGAGACGATAAAAGGACTTCTGACCTGGAATGGTCACTATTTCCACACACGCTGTCAAATCTCTGCATCTTTTCACATCTTATGCCTTTACACCTTAAAAGGATCATGCAACTCTTCCCACTTAATGCTCAGAATTGCATTCTTTCATTCCAAATAATCGCCTGGGTTTAATTTTGCAAGTAGTTTTAAGGCTAAATCTAAATACATTCAATCTTCACTGTAGGCATCTAATTACTTCCAGCTATTTTAAATCTTAATCAATTTTTACAAATGAAGAGTATTAATTTTCCTGTATCTATTTACATTTGTAATTAGTAGAAACAAGTAATTGCAGATGCTGGTTTACACAAAATGACACAAGGTACTAGAGTAGCTGAGCAGGTCAGGCACAATCTCTGGAGAACATGGATAGGTGACTTTTCAGGTCAGGGAGGGTCTTCACCCGAAAATCACCTATCCACGTTCTCCAAAGGTGCTGCCCGACCCGATTAGTTATTTCAGCATTTTGTGTCCCCTTGTGTACGTTTGTTATTCTGTCCCTTACTAACTTTTGAAAACTGTTATCTGCTAGATCCAGAAGTAATCTGTGTCAATGGCAGATTGTTGTTTGACAAGCTGTGTAAGGGCCTGACTGCTGCCTAATTCTATTTTTTAAACTTCACTAATCTTTTTCAATATAAAAAAAATGAAATATTTGAAAATATTTTAATTTTTTTTTAATAGGATCTAGTATGCTGTACCTGTGCATACCATCACAATATAGCTCTGGTTATAAACTCATTTTTATAGCATTATATTATCTGGTATCTGAACTTTTACCAAATGAGTGTGCTTCTGTGTGACCTTATATTTTATTCAGCTTTCTGTATAAGCCTCTGAAATAGTGGAGGTGTGTTCTACAGTAGAACTAATGTGGAACAAACTGCCTCACAATAAATCCATACCCTGCAACACTGCCCTCTCTCCCCATTACCCCACTCGCAACAAGGGCAGAGTCCCCCTGGTCCTCACCTTTCACCCCACCAGCCGGCACATACAACACATAGTCCTCCGCCCGTTTCGCCACCTCCAACGTGACCCCTCCACTCGCCACATCTTTCCATCTCCCCCCCGTCTGCCTTCCACAAAGACCGCTCCCTCCGCAACTCCCTTGTCAATTCTTCCCTTCCCTCCTGCTCCACCCCTTCCCCGGGCACTTTCCCTTGCAACCGCAAGAGATGCTACACTTGTCCCTTCACCTCCCCCCTCCACTCCTTTCAGGGACCCAAGCAGTCCTTCCAGGTCCGACAGAGGTTCACCTGCACCTCCTCCAACCTCATCAACTGCATCCGCTGCTCCAGATGCCAGCTGATCTATATCGGTGAGACCAAGCGGAGGCTTGGTGATCGTTTCACTGAACACCTCCGCTCGGTCCGCAATAACAAACCCGACCTCCCGGTGGCTCAGCACTTCAACTCCCCCTCCCATTCCGAATCTGACCTCTCTGTCCTGGGCCTCCTCCACGGCCAGAGTGAGCAATACCGCAAGTTAGAGGAACAGCACCTCATATTCCGCTTGGGGAGGCTGCATCCTCTGGGCTTGAACATTGAATTTTCTCAATTTGTTAACCCTTGCTGTCTCCTCCCCTTCCCACCTCTCCCTCAGCCCTTGGGCTCCTCCTCCTCCTTTTTCCTTTCTTCTCCCCGCACCCCCCCTTTGGTTGTCGTAGGTTATCTCCTGTGTGGTCGTAGGTTGTCGTGGTTGTAGATGGACATCCTAATCGGTCACCGGTTGTCGGTAGCTTGCCATAGCTTGATGTCGACTAGGTGGTAGGTTGATGTAGACATGGAGGTAGGTGGGTCTGGTCCTAATAGGAACATATTAAGTGAAAGACACCTACAAGTCAGGGGGAGATTACACTGATTCCTAAAAGAATGGTCTGAGATAACATCAGATCCATTTATACTGTGCAGCATAAAAGGTTTTCGAATTGAATTCTATCCCAATTTGAGTCCACCCACTCAGCATGTTCCAAGCCGGACACTCATTTTCTCTCAGAAAGAGATTATGGAGATACAGGCAGAACTTAAAAATATTATGCAAAAAAGGTGTAAGTGAGAAATCGGTTCGCCAACTCCACCAATTTGTGTCAAATATTTTTCCTCTGTCAAAAAAAGGATGGAGGATGTAGAATAATCCTCGACCTGACAAGCCTTAACCCCTTTGTACAGTATAAACATTTCAAAATGGAAACCTTTTGCCACAATGGAAACTACTGCCAAACACCTGCTTTCCAGACAATGTTATATGGCAAGCATTGACCTTAAAGATGCATATTACTCCGTGTCTGTTCACTTCGATGATAGAAGATATTTGAAATTTAGCTGGATGAATCAATTATGGCAATTCAAAGCACTGCCTGATGGATTAACCTCAGCTCTGAGATTATTCACCAAATTGTTAAAACCCATATTGGGGCTAGTTAGAGCTCAGGGTCATATTGTAATGGCCTATTTGGATGATATTTTTATTGTAGGTAAGACTCGGGACACAGCTGAATCATCCGGGTCAGTTGTTAAGCTCACTTTTGAAAGGATGGGGTTTATCATTCACCCAGATAAGTCCAAATTAACACCAGTCAGAGTTATTGAGTTATCGACCCGAAACGTCGCCTATCTCCTTCGCTCCTTAGATGCTGCTGCACCCGCTGAGTTTCTCCAGCCTTTTGTGTACCCCAGAGTTATTGATTATTTAGGTTTCACTATTAACTCAGATCACATGTCAGTGACTCTGCCCAGGGACAAAAGGCTGCAGCTAATTGAAGGCTGCTGCTCATTGAAACAGAACAACCTCCAATTAGACAAGTGGGCAGCTTGGTTGGCAACTTAGTGGCTTTATTTCCAGCTGTGCAGTTTGGACCTCTACATTACCAACAATTGCAGCGAGCGAAGGAACAGACTGATGATGCATTCAGGTCGTTATGACAGGCCCATGCAAATACCACCTGTGGCCATTGCTGAAGTACAATGGTGGATTATGAATGTCTCAAGCTCTTCCAGCCAAATTCTGGTTGAACCACCTACAGATTGATGTCAGTGCGCTAGGTTGGGGTGCTACTGATACTAGTTCCAGCTGTGGAGGCAGATGGAATATGCATGAGGCACCTCTTCTGCAATCACGAGGAATTACCAATTTGAAGTTTGATCTTTATTTTATGAGGAGTTACGTTGGTGATTACGTGCCCTCCACACCCAACCCTCTCTCACAAAGGTCATCTGGTAGTTCTAGGTTTCTGCTCTTACTAGTATACTTAAATTACTGTTACCTGTGATTTCATACCGCTGCTTTGAAGATTGATGCGGCCTGACGAGGTCTTCTTCACGTAATCACCAACGTAACTCCTCATAAAATAAAGATCAAACTTCAAACTGGTAAGTTCTCATTTAATCTTACTATTATACACAAGAACTTTGTAAGTGTACTCAATTGGGTTTTGCAGCTCATTGTCTGCAAAATGGCCAGAAAAACCACATCAAAAATCTACAAGTGTAGGAAGGAACTGCAGATGCTAGTTTAAACCGAAGATAGACACAAAATGTTGCAATAACTCACCGGAGGGAAGGAATGGGTGACATTTCGGGTCGAGACCCTTCTTCAGACCCGGTCTGAAGAAGAGCTAGACCGGGTCTGTAGAAGAGTCTCGACCTGAAATGTCACCCATTCCTTCTCTCCAGAAGTGCTGCCTGTCCCGCTCAGTTATGGGCCTGTCCCACTTCGGCGATTTTTTCGGCGACAGTCATAGTCGTATCAGGTCGCCGAAAAAATGGCGACTGGACCCCCCTACGACAATGTCTACGACAATGTCTACATCAACCTACCACCTAGTCGACATCAAGCTACGGCAAGCTACCGACAACCGGTGACCCATTAGGATGTCCACCTACAACCACGACAACCTACGACCACACAGGAGATAACCTACGACAACCAAAGTCAACCTACGTCCACCCGCGACAAGCTTCCACAAGCTACGACCTGGTCGGCGACAACTGAAGACAATTAAAGACAATTCAGTCGCTGGTATCTGTCGCCGGTTGACGTAGGTTGACGTAGGTAGTCGCCAATGGAATTCACCAAAGTCAGCACCGATGACAACCTACATCATCCTGGCGACAACCTAGGACAGCACCTACGTCAGGAGAAGACAAGCTACGACAAGCCCACGGTAGCCGAAATGTTTTGAACATTTCAAAATCCAGCGGCGACCAAAAAAACGTTACAATTTTTTTGGGCGACTGAGGAGACTACTCGCGACCATATAGGCGACACCCCAGCGACCATGTGGCGACTGCTTAGTTGCCTGTACTCAAGATTCAAGATTCAAGAGAGTTTATTGTCATGTGTCCCAGATAGGACAATGAAATCCTTACTTTGCTTCAGCACCACAGAATATAGAAGGCATGAATACAGAACAGATCAGTGTGTCCATATACCATTGTATAGATATATACACACACATGAATAAATAAAACAGATAAAGTGCAAATAAACAGATAATGGGCTATTAATGTTCAGTGTTTTGTTTGAGTTGAGTTCAATAGCCTGATGGCTGTGGGGAATAGCTGTTTCTGAACCTGGACATTGCAGCCTTCAGGCTCCTATACCTTCTACCTGAAGGTAGCGGGGAGATGAGTGTGTGGCCAGGATGGTGTGTGTCCTTTTTTAGATTAGATTAGATTATCCTTTATTGTCATTCAGACCTTTCGGTCTGAACAAAATTTCATTACCTTGCAGTCAAAACATATAATAAAAAAACAAAACACACAATGAACACATATTTAACATCCACCACAGTGAGTTCACCAGGCACCTCCTCACTGTGGTGGAAGGCAAAAGTCTTAGAGTCTCTGTCTTCTTCACTCCTTGTTCTCCCTCTGCGCTGAGGAGATCCAGGCCTCCGATGTTGCCGTCCACCAGGCCCGCGACCAAGCCTCCGAAGCCGGGCTGCCGCCGTCGCCGGAATGCCGGAACACCGCCACAGGGCCTGCCGCTGGAATGCTGGAGCACCACAGCCCCGAAAGCCAGGTTGCCGCTTGAGCACCGCAGCTCCGAAGCCAGGCCGCCGCTGGAGCACCGCAGCCCCGAAAGCCAGGTCGCTGCTGGAGCACCGCAGCCCCGAAAGCCAGGTCGCCGCTGGAGCACCGCTGGAGCACCGCAGCCCCGAAAGCCAGGTCGCTGCTGGAGCACCGCAGCCCCGAAGCCAGGCCGCCGCTGAAGCTCCGAAGCCGTGCCGCCGCTGCTGGAAGCTGGAAGGCCGCCATAGCTCCGAGGCCGCCAGCTCCACCATTAGGGCCTCAGCACAGACGGAGACTGTGACGGGGGATACAAGAAAAGTCGCATCCCCCCGAAGGGAGAGACTAAAACCCTGTTTCTCCCACCCCCACCCCTCCCCCCACACACATACACAGCCTAATAAACCAAAATTATCACTAAAACAGACACAAAAAGACAAAATAAAATAAAAAACAGATGGACTGCAGGTGAGCCGCAGTTGCTTGATGATGCTGCCAGCCTTTTTGAGGCAGCGACTGCGATAGATCCCCTCGATGGTAGGGAGGTCAGAGCTGATGATGGACTGAGCAGTGTTTACTACTTTTTGTAGTCTTTTCCGCTCCTGGGCGCTCAGGTTGCCGAACCAAGCCATGATGCAACTGGTCAGCATGCTCTCTACTGTGCACCTGTAGAAGTTAGAGAGAGTCTTCCTTGACATACCGACTCTCCATAATCTTCTCAGGAAGTAGAGGCGCTGATGTGCTTTCTTTATGATTGCATCAGTGTTCTCGGACCTTCAGAGATCTTCAGAGATGTGCACGCCCAGGAATTTGAAGCTCCTGACACTTTCCACCATCGACCCATTGATATAAACGGGACTGTGTTTCCCAATCCTACCACTTCCAAAGTCCACAATCAGTTCCTTGGTTTTGCTGGTGTTGAGGGCCAGGTTATTGTGCTGGCACCATTTGGTCAATCGGTCGATCTCTCTTCTATATTCTGACTCGTCCCCGTTAGTGATATGTCCCACACAGTGGCGTCGTCTGCGAACTTGATGATGGAGTTTGCACTATGACCAGCTACACAGTCATGAGTATAGAGTGAGTACAGCAGGGGGCTGAGCACGCAGCCTTGAGGTGCTCCCGTGCTGATTGTTATCGAGGCTGACACCTTACCACCAATTCGAACAGTCTGTGGTCTGTGGATCCAATTGCAGAGGGATGCGCAGAGACCCAGTTCTGCAAGTTTGGTAACCAGCTTGGAGGGGATGATTGTATTAAATGTCCAGCTGTAATCAATGAATAACAGCCTGACATATAGACATAGAAACATAGAAAATAGGTGCAGGAGTAGGCCATTCGGCCCTTCGAGCCTGCACCACCATTCAATATGATCATGGCTGATCATATGAGTTTTTGTTGTCCAAGTGTTCCAGAGCGGTGTAGAAAGCCAGCGAGATCACATCCACCGTTGATCTGTTGTGGCAGTAAGTGAACTGCAGTGGGTCCAGGTTTTTGTCGAGGTAGGAGTTGATTTGCGCCATGATCAACCTCTCAAAGCGCTTCATCACTACCGACATTAGTGCCACTGGTCGATAGTCATTGAGGCACGTCACCTTGCTCTTCATGGGCACCGGTATTATTGATGATCTACAAAATCGCCCATGTGGGACAGGAGCATTACTCAAGCTTTTTCTATTAAAAATCTACAAGTGTAGGCTTTAGATACAATTTGCATAGGTGATATAGAAATACATTGCTGACCATTGCTGCCAAGGCCACAAAAACTGCAGTAATATTCAGCTTAAGAAAACGTTTTCCAAAATTACAATATATAACTAATAAAGTAAAAGACAGGATTCTCACAGCTTATGGGGACACAAGGAACTGCAGAAGATGGAATCTCGTATAAAACACAAAGTGCAAGAGTAACTCAGTAGGCCAGACATCTTTGGAGTCTGAAGAAGGATCCCGACCCAAAACATCACCTCTCTGTGTCCTCCAGAGATGTTGTCTGATCCGCTGAATTACTCCAGCACTTTGTGTTTTATTCTCACAGCTTATAATACTTTTGCAGACTTACGGTTAAAAATACAAATCATTTGTCTTGCCTCCTTCCAAAGAAATATATTTCCCCTGAACATTATTCCAAAGTGACATGCAGATTGCTGTATATGATCTGTAATCACTTGATTAGCAGCAGAGTAACCAGCTCCTGATAAGCAGCTTTTCAATGACAATGAAAACAACATTTGCAAATTAAAACATCGCAATCAGTCTGCTGCCAGAATTAGTATGTCATCAACACTGTTAGTGTGTCTTCTAATTCAGTGAGATGTGTAACCTCTCTGCTTTCCAGTGTGCCATATGAAATATGCCCTGCATGGAGGAAGGTGTGCTAAGCAGCAAATCCTCCAAAATCCATTAAAGGCTATGGAGCAAACTCCATACGGCAAACAGTATAATGCATGCCCTAGTAAGATTAGGCAGCACTTCCTGTATCATTCAATCAGGTATGCATCAGTCCATATATAATTCATAACAAGCCTGTAGCCACCTTGTATAAATCATCAAATGATATGTGACACACCCTGAGTTATCACTAGGAGTCAACTACAATATAGATCAGACATTACACATCCAGACCTAAATGTCCAAAACAACATTCAAACCACTCCCACTCTCCTGCCCCTGACCTTACTGCCATTGCCATTACTATGTTTTATCCAGCTTTCCTTGAATCGTTACCACTAGAGAAAGCACACCCTGTCCCAATATTCTTGACTTGCTTTAGACAGAGATGTTTATTCTAAAATCTCATCTTTGATTTCTTGGTAACAATCTTATTTTGATCATTTCTAGCTTGTAGTAGACTCTAAGATGTCAATATAAGTTTCAGAAAGGACAGGCAGCATCTCTGCAGAGAAGGAATGGGTCACGTTTCGAGTCGAGACCCTTCTTAGGACCCTTCTTAATGCTGCCAATCCTAGAAACATGGAAAATAGGTGCAGGAGTAGGCCATTCGGCCCTTCGAGTCTGCACCGCCATTCAATATGATCATGGCTGATCATCCAACTCAGTATCCTGTACCTGCCTTCTCTCCATACCCCCTGATTCCTTTAGCCACAAGGGCCACATCTAACTCCCTCTTAAATATAGCCAATGAACTGGCCTCAATTACCTTTTGTGGCAGATAATTCCAGACACTCACCACTCTCTGTGTGAAAAATGTTTTCCTCATCTCGGTCCTAAAGGAATTCCCCCTCAACCGTAGACTATGACCCCTTGTTCTGGACCTCCCCAACATCGGGAACAATCTTCCTGCATCTAGCCTATCCAACCCCTTAAGAATTTTGTAAGTTTCTATAAAATCCCCCCTCAGTCTTCTAAATTCTAGCGAGTACAAACCAAGTCTATCCAGCCTTTCCTCATATGAAAGTCCTGACATCCCAGGAATCAGTGTGGTGAACCTTCTCTGGACCCCCTCAATGGCAATAATGTCTTTTCTCAGATTTGGAGACCAAAACTGTACGCAATACTCCAGGTGTGGTCTCACCAAAACCCTGTACAACTGCAGTAGAACCTCCCTGCTCCTATACTCAAATCCTTTTGCTATAAATGCTAACATACCATTTGCTTTCTTTATTGCCTGCTGCACCTGCATGCCTACTTTCAATGATTGGTATACCATGACACCCAGGTCTCGTTGCATCTCCCCTTTTCCTAATTTGCCACCATTAAGATAATAGTTTACCCTCCTGTTTTTGCCACCAAAGTGGATAACCTTACATTTATCCACATTATACTGCACCTACCATGCATTTGCCCACTCACCCAGCCTATCCAAGTCACCTTGCAGCCTCCTAGCATCCTCCTCACACCTAACACTACCCCCCAGCTTAGTGTCATCCGCAAACTTGGAGATGTTGCATTCAATTCCCTCGTCCAAATCATTAATATATATTGTAAATAGCTGGGGTCCCAGCACTGAGCCTTGTGGTACCCCACTAGTCACTGCCTGACATTCTGAAAAGGACCCGTTTATTCCTACCCTTTGCTTCCTGTCTGCCAGCCAGTTCTCAATCCACATCAATACTGAACCCCCAATACCGTGTGCTTTAAGTTTGTATACTAATCTCTTATGTGGGACCTTGTCGAAAGCCTTCTGAAAGTCTAGATACAACACATCCACTGGTTCTCCCTTATCCACTCTGCTAGTTACATCCTCAGAAAATTCTATAAGATTCGTCAGACATGATTTACCTTTCATAAATCCATGCTGACTTTGTCTAATGATTTCACCACTTTCCAAATGTACTGCTATCCCATCTTTAATAACTGACTCTAGCAGTTTCCCCACTATCGATGTTAGACTAACTGGTCTGTAATTCCCCGTTTTCTCTCTCCCTCCTTTTTTAAAAAGTGGGGTTACATTAGCTACCCTCCAATCCTCAGGAACTACTCCAGAATCTAAGGAGTTTTGAAAAATTATGACTAATGCATCCACTATTTCTGTGGCTACTTCCTTGAGTACTCTGGGATGCAGACTATCTGGCCTTGGGGATTTATCGGCCTTTAATCCATTCAATTTACCCAACACCACTTCTCGGCTAACCTGGATTTCACTCAGTTCCTCCACCTTATTTGACCCCCGGTCCCCTGCTATTTCCGGCAGATTATTTATGTCTTCCTTAGTGAAGACAGAACCAAAGTAGTTATTCAATTGGTCTGCCATGTCCTTGTTCCCCATGATCAATTCACCTGTTTCTGACTGCAAGGGACCTACATTTGTTTTAACTAATCTCTTTCTCTTCACATATCTATAAAAACTTTTGCAGTCAGTTTTTATGTTCCCTGCCAGTTTTCTTTCATAATCTATTTTCCCTTTCCTAATTAAGCCTTTTGTCCTCCTCTGCTGAACTCTGAATTTCTCCCAGTCCTCTGGTAGGCTGCTTTTTCTGGCTAATTTGTATGCTTCATCTTTTGTTTTTATACTATCCCTGATTTCCCTTGTTATCCATGGATGCACTACCTGCCCTGATTTATTCTTTTGCCAAACTGGGATGAACAATTGTTGTAGTTCATCCATACAGTCTTTAAATACCTTCCATTGCACATCCACTGGCAACCCTTTAAGAATCACTTGCCAGTCTATCTTGGCCAATTCACTTCTCATACCTTCAAAGTTACCTTTGTTTAAGTTCAGAACCCTTGTTTCTGAGTTAATTATGTCACTCTCCATCCTAGTGAAGAACTCAACCATATTATGGTCACTCTTGCCCAAGGGGCCCCACACAACAAGACTGCTAACTAACCCTTCCTAATTACTCAATACCCAGTCTAGAATAGCCTGCTCTCTCGTTGGTTCCTCTACATGTTGGTTTAGAAAACTATCCCGCATACATTCCAATAAATCCTCTTCCTCAGCACCTCTGCCCATTTGATTCACCCAATCTATATGTAGATTGAAGTCACCCATTATAACTGTTTTACCCTTGTTGCACGCATTTCTAATTTCCTGTTTGATGCCATCCCCAACTCCACTACTACTGTTAGGTGGCCTGTACACAACTCCCACTAGCGTTTTCTGCCCCTTAGAGTTTCGCAGCTCTAGCCATATCGATACCACATCCTCCAAGCTAATGTCCTTCCTTTCTATTGCATTAATCTCCTCTCTCACCAGCAACGCTACCCCACCTCCCTTTCCTTTCAGTCTATCCCTCCTGAATATTGAATATCCCTGGATGTTCAGCTCCCAGCCTTGGTCCCCCTGGAGCCATGTCTCCGTGATCCTGCTGATTTACTCGAGCTTTTTGTGTCTATCTTTGCTTTAAACCAGTATCTGCAGTTCCTTCCCACACATAAGTTTCAGAAGGTGTGGTTTTAGTACTGATTCATGTGGGTGCCATTCACCACTGGCCCTCCTGATGCGCTACAATTACATCCACAATCGACCCTCTCGACCCGAAACGTCGCCTATCTCCTTCGCTCCTTAGATCTGCTGTTCAAGTTTCTCCACTTCTCAAATATCGAGCCATGCTAAACATCAAAAAACAAGAATTTAAAAAAAAAAAAACAATATTGGGAGCATTCAACGTCAAGCAGCATCCTTTGGGAAAGAAACAGCTAATAGTTCAGTCCGCAGCACTTTGTCAGAGGGTTCTGGGGAAGGTTCTTTGACTGAAATATTGACACAGTTCCTCTTTCCACAGATGCTGCCCGACCAACTTAGCGTTTCCATATCTTCCATTTTTAATCCAGCTTGTTCACTAAGTGCATGTGCACTCATGTTGTTCCTTGTTCTATTATACAGTACCTTGTGGAAATCACCACATATTCCTTGACTGCACTCACTGTTCCCTCTTTACGCAATTCAGTCTTTGTCCAAGTGCGACTAGCCTCTTTGAATTCCAAGCTGACAATTCATGGTTATACTCACATTCTGCTTTCTATTCTCTTGCATAGTAGATATTCCATTACATTTGTACCGTGATGTTACACCATAGGTGCAAAGTTGTTTAGAATGTATCCCCCACCAAAACATTGAATGTGAAGTTTGTTATCTGCTCCGGCAGCACATCTCCTTTTGATAGAATTATTAAATCTATATAACAGAACCTCTGCCTGGGTTCTATAATAAGGTGAGGTGTATAAAACTATGAGAGGAATAGATCGGGTGGACGCATAGAGTCTCTTGCCCAGAGTGGGTGAGTCGAGAACCAGTGCGCTAAGGTTATATGTGAAGGGGGAAAGGCTTTATAGGAATCTGAGGGGTAACCTTTTTAAACAAAGGGTGGTGGGTGTATGGAATGAGCTACCGGATGAGGTAGCCATCCCTGTCCTACCCATGTACCCGGATGAGGTAGTTGAGGCAAGAACTATCGGGATGTTTAAGATGCAATTAGACAGGTACATGGGTAGGACAGGTTCAGAGGGATATGGGCCAGATGCAGGAAAGTAGGACTAGTGTAGATGGGACATGTTGGTCGGTGTGGGCAAGTTGGGCTGAAGAGCCTGTCAACACTGTATCACTCAATGACTCTCTGACTCATGCTTCCTTATGACATTGGAGACCATTCAGCACTTCGAGTGTATGCTGGTTCTCAGAGCAATCGCATCAATGCAATTCCCCCACTTATTTCCCGTAGCACTTTCTGTGTCACATGCCCATAAAATTCCCTTTGACAATCCATCTAAACTGCCAGTAATTTACTTCAGCCAATGCATCTTTGGGATGCGTGAGGAAACGAGCATCTGGGGGAAACTAGTGAATTTATAAGGGAGAATATGCAAACTCTTCACGGACAGCACCTGAGGATGGGAAGTTCAGGTCACTGAAGCTGTGAGGCCTTTAGGTAATAGGGAGATTCAGTCTATCGGGGAGAGAGTTGCATCAATTTATGTAATATTTCCACATTTATTTTAAATGGAATTATATTATTTCTACTGTCACTATTGCCAACATTGCACCTCTGATATGTCAGTAAAAAGCATACAGTACCATGTATAATTCAAAAAATGTATGGCACGCTACACGTAGCTCATTAAGACTCCCCATATACCTCAGATGCAATTTTAAACATAGGATAAAATGATATAAATAATACAATCATGCATAATTGCATAATCTACATACATTTTGAAGAGCGCAGGTATGTATGGGTCTTTCACCCAATACAGAGCAAAAAGCAAGGTTTGACGTTAGAGTGGTTCTACCTGGGAGTCAGAGAGGCTTCTGTAGTTAGCACAGTCCTTTCAACAACCTCCTCAGTTAGTGGCTTGCGAGGGCCTCCAATACAGCCTGATGCCCCTTTCAGCAGCTATTTCCATTCTGTCGGTTCCATTTCCATTCTGCTACACAGAAAAACAAATTAAAAATACGAAGAAGTCTCTTCAGAGGCAAATATCAAGGTCATTGTTTGTAAGCTTATTGGTTTAAGGCCACTTTGGATGTTTCTGGAAATACATATGCTCTCATTAGTCATCTTACAATGAGAGCCCAGGCATCTCCTGGGGCCACATTGCTCATTGCCGGCACGTTCTATATACGGAGCGGAATGATTGGCAATATCACGAGTGAGAAAACACATTTTGAAAATGAATAAACAAATTTCCCCTCAGGGCAAAGAAAACTGTAATAGTGTGATTAACCAGTGACTGGGTCAATATTGGTGTGGTCCATACTAGTGTGCGGGTCAATGTGCTTAATTCAATTACTCCGTCACTGCTGTTTTGACATCATAAAAGAAGATAAATGTTAGGCATGAAAGCAATATTAGGCACAATAATCTCTGTACTGAGTGGGAGCTGGAACAGTAACCTCCATGTTCCCACTATCAAGCTGTCTCCCCCCCCCCCCCCCCCTTTACCCTCCTTTGTGCTTTTATCTGCCTTTGCTTTTGGCTGTCTCCACCTCACACTCACCTCCCTCTGTTTCCCAACCCTCCCATCTCCACCTTCTCATCATCCTCCATTGGACTATCACCTACTGCCCCTGCCTCGTTACTCCCCCTCTTCCCGCTCCCATTTATACTGACCATCTTCCCTCTCCAATCTTGGACATGAGACAGGGTCTTAAACCTGAAACGGCAACAATTATTTTTAGTGCACACAACAGTAAGACACCCCACATTACAGTATGCAGAAACCTTCAGCACCATTATCCAAGTCAGAGGAAGCACCCAACATGAAGGGGTGGAAAGCTGTGTACTATCAAGGAAGGGTTGTCTGGTGGCTACAATGCAGATTTTGCAGAGTTCTTCTGCGCTGTCGGCTGAAACATTCCATGTTTGTGTGATGTCCATTTAATCTCCATTTCTTTGCGTGCCAAGCCGATGAACCAGAGCAACTATAAAGCAGGGAAACTCCAGCTCCTGGTCTCTAGGACAATGTATGTTTTGTTGGGTGGAATTCCCTAGCAACCACCTTCTAAGGACATCCCTGTGTAACACCACCGCATTGTTTCCAGACTCTTGTCAAGTGGAAAAAATAAGATATCCTAATAAGTCAAAAAAACAACAGGCATGCCAGAACCGATGACTCTGGTGAAGCTAAACAGAGCAGGTTGCTTCAGGGATTGTTGTTGTTGAACCTGATTACATTATTTTTGATTTATAAAGGGAGAGCGATACACATTATGAAAATTTTGGAGCCTCCAGCAATGAGCATATGAGAAACTTTCAAGAAAAAATCATTATCTTTCACAGCGTTAAGAAGCTCACTATTGAAATGCTATTACCAACTTCTATTTGCATTTCCTTACTGATGGGATACAACAGATACAGGGAGAGGCCGGGCAGGCTCGGACTTTATTCCTTGGAGTGCAGGAGGCTGAGGGGGTGATCTTATAGAGGTGCATAAAATCATGGGGGGAATAGATAGAGTAAACGCACAGAGTCTTTTACACAAAGTAAGGGGGTCAAGAACAGGAGGACATTGACTGAAGGTGAGAGGGGAAAGATTTAATAGGAGCCTGAGGGGCAACTTTTTCACACGCGGCCAACCTGTGTTCTGAGGGTAGCGGGTAAATGGAATTAGCTGCCAGAGGAGATAGTTAAGGCAGGTGCTATGCCTCTAAAAGACATTTGGACAGGTGCATGGACAAATGCACACTGGGGCAAACAGTGCAGGGCAAGGCCAGGTGGGCTGTTAGTTCAGGGCCACGGGAGAACTGCCACAACTCAGGAACACTGGTTGCTCACATCCTTATTTACATTTCACTTCCTTTCCATTGGTTTTCGGATTCAGCAATGTCAAAATTGTCATTATTTAAAAATGACAGTGTTTATACAATCCGTGACATATTAAATTCAGATTCACAATGAATAAACTGGTGGAATCTCTGTGTGTCAGAAGGTAAGTGTATAGCGCATCGATTACACAGTGGACGGCTGGACTATTTTTCGCTGATAGTTTACCACTTGGCTGACTAGCCACTCCCTTTAACTTCATGAGGGTTCCTATCCCAAGCTCCCTTTAAACTCACCAGTTGGAAAATCTATTACACTACGACATTTAAAAAAAGGAATTCCTTAACCACAATTTGTCCTAGTCCAACCACATGGACTACACACAAACACCTCCACTTACCTCAGAAGATTAAGGATGTTTGGCATGTCGCCAGCGAATCTTACTAATTTCTACAGATGCACCATTGAAAGCATCCTATTGGGATGTTCACAGTTAGTTATTAGTTATTAAGATGGCTGATCCGCGGGCGGTTGCTGCTGGGACGCAAGTCGGGGCCTGATCAACCCCGGCTGGGTCGCCTGGGCGAGGGTGTCTGATGTTGTGATGTCTGAAACACCCGATGACCCCAGGTCACATCACTGAGGATGCGTCCCAGCTCATCTAGAAGATGTATATTTTTCACACCTTGATATGGCAGCTGTTTAGTTTAGTTTATTTATTGTCACGTGTAACGAGATGCTGTTCTGCCCAAGACCACAAGAAATTGCAAATAGTTGTGGAATCGTAAGTTCATACGTTCATAAGTGATAGGAGCAAAATTAGGCCATTCTGCCCATCAAGTCTACTCTGCCATTCAATCATAGCTGATTTATCTCTCCCTCCTAACCACATTCTCCTGCCTTCTCCCCATAATCCTTGACTCTCGTACGGATCAAACTCCCTGTGCAAGAATCAGCACAGTTCATCACAGAGACCAACCTTCTTCCCCTCCCCCCCTCCTCCCATCTCCCACCCAGCCCCCTTCCCCTCCCATGGACTCATCTACATTGCACGCTGCCTCGGGAAAGCAGCATGATGAAGGACTACGCTCTTCTGTTCCATCAGGGGGAAGATGCAAAGGCTTGAAAGAACAGCTTCTTCCTCTGTGTTATCAGACTTATAAATGAACCTCATTAGCTAAGGGTGAATTCCCAATCTTCCAATCTACCTCGTTGCAGCCCTTGCAGTTTAAAAACAATATGCATTTTCTCCGTTGCTGTAACACCATATCCTGCCCTTAGTTTATTTTCTCTTTTGCTCTATCTGGTGTACTCATGTACGATATGGTCTGCATGGATAGCAGACAAAGCAAAATGTTCTCTGTCTCTCAGTACACTAATAATAATAATAATAATAATAATAATAATAATAATAATAATAATAATAATAATAATAAACTAATAATAGAAATAACATCCAATAGTCTGGCAAATCTGCCATTCCAGCATCAACAAAACCCCATGGGTGCCCGGTTATTAGAGCAATTATCTACTGGAGGAGCGCAGCGTGTTGGAGTGCACACTGATGCTGTTCGACGCTTTGAGCTCCTCCAGCAGGTTGTTTGTTGCTGCAGATTTCAACATCTAGTGTCTGCCAGATTATTGGAGCTTCTGTGTTGTAGTTCTGGGAATTGGCATCTATTGCCTCTGCAGCCCCATCTAGTGGCCAAAGATAAGGAGGTTTGATTTTGCCACAGAGTAGTAATGCACAAAATAAGGAGCGCTTGACGTGGGTGCTCAATGTCAGATATGGTGCAAATGATTACCGTACAAAAGAACAATTCCTCTGATTCTGGCCACTCAGCTTCATTCAGACTGCAGGTTAACGGCTAAGCAGCAATATGATAACCTTGCCTTTACTGTTAGGTCAAACACTGTAACATTGTACGTTTTCACTAAATATAATTTGATAATAGGATTAACTTCTAATTTTATGACTAAATCGCTGTCTGAGTTGAAATAAATAAATCACAAGGCGAATTTGGGATTTAGAATCTCTCCAGTTGAAATATCGCTAAATATTTGGGGGCTTGCACATTTTAACAATTCACCAGCTTAATTTTTGCAGTTCATTTATGTGCAAACGTCAGGCCAGAAAGCAACAGAGACTATTTTGAAGGTACCTAAACCTTCTAGTTTATTTGTCTGTTTATTAGACTGAGACCTGGTGTGTGAGACAATCCAGATGAGGACACTTTACACAGAATCTACAAATGTCAAATGAGCATTATTTGACTGCTGCTGATGAGATCTGAGTTTACTGTAGAACCTGTTAATTCCAGCAGTTTACTGGAATAATAGAGGAATATTCACAGTGAGTTGTACCTTGCCTTCAACATCAGCAGAGGGTGGTCTGCCAGAGAGGAGAGTCAACCAGCTGCCAGAGGCAGGCTTTCTGCACCCAGCTCAATCTCCTTCCATCAACTCATCGCTATTAATTTTCCTTCTGGCCAAACGACATGAAAACGAATATATTAATTTTTAAAGTGACGGATTTATGAATGCACATGCATGTGTGCATACACGGGCATGTGCCTGGGAATGCGTGCCATATACATTTTAGTGCTTTCTGTGTGTACATGTTCTGAATGTTCAGATATGTATCCTCTAGTGCTTTTCAAATTCAGGTTTGTTTTGTGTGCTGTGAGTGAGAATATACGTGCGTGTACTCATACAAATCTGTTGTATATAGTGCTTACATCTTGCCCAACATTTACTTTGTCGAGGTCTCAACTATAAACAGATTATGCTGGTTTTCAATTCCTTTAACAGTCTTCCTCCATAAAATTGTCGTTTTGTAACATTTGATCATACTCCTGCTGAGCACCTCAGAAATATCATGAGTCTGGAGGTTCTATGAATTTCAAGTCATGTTTGTATATAAATATGTGTGAGTCTACAGTGTGCACATGATGTAGATGTGTGAGTGCATGTATGGAGAGAATTATTGCAATCACTGGGTTGTGTGGATGGCACCTGGGTTATTCTAATGGGTTGTATAGACTGCTGGGGTCAGCTCTGCAACATCAGTGCATTTTATTTGTATTGTTGAAATTCCATGCACACTGTAACAAAGTTGCCATGGTTACAGTTTCCACTCAGTGAGAGAGAGGATGGGAATAGTGCTGTTGAAATATTTTTAAACTGCCTCAGGTTCGTGAGAAAGTATGTGTAGTCAGGCTGCTTGCCCCAGATTTTGGATGGCTTAGGATATGGTGAGAGGCATAGTAACAAAGACTAACGCCTCAAATAGTTGGCGTTAATGATTGCTAAAAATTCAGCAACTTGTCAAGTTATGCAGAATACCAACAGGGAACTCATTTCCTATTGCCACACAGAATATAATCCAATGAATGAGATCCGCACTTACATTTCAGCACCAGAAGATGACAATGTCTGAGAGGAAAATTACTGTGCAAGAAGGTGCCTCTGAATCTCAACGACAGCCATCTGCACGGATTTTATAGATAGATGCAGAGGGATAAACATGGCCTCAGGTCCTCTTGTGCTTCTGATATGAACAGGAAGGGTTGGATTAAGTGCCGTTCCAGTCTTATTGTTGTCCCGACAATCCTGGAGAATTGAAATAATTCAAGATTTTGCGTGTAATGTTAGCTATTATCACGTTTTTTTAAGGTGCAGGCTCCAAGGCCAAGAGATAATATTTCCTGATATCTGCCTTAAAGCCTAAAGATTATACTCATTTTTGTTGTGTTCAGTTTGGGTCCTTCATTGAAATGACTGAAGGCCACACTGCCATCTGTTAGCATATTGGCCTGACTGCAACTAATTGGCTGAACTGGGCATTTCTGTGAAAAAAAAACTCAGTGCTTGTGATCTGGCTTGAAGTTTGGCTCTCCTGCAGAAGGGTCGCACAACATTTGGACTTGAGTTCAACAAATGAGGGAAAGAAAGTTAGAATAATTCAACAAATGAGGGAAAGAAAGTCAGAATAATTATCCCCGCTCTAAACTAATCTGCTATTATTTGTGTGAAAAATGCATAGCAATTTTCAATTAATCTACTTGTATAGTTAAGTGGTTGCATCATGGCCAGGTATGGAAATTCCAATAAACAAAAATGCAAGAGGCTGCGGTTCATCATGGGCGCAGCCCTCTCCACCATCAAAAGCAACTATTCGGGTTTTGCTTCAAGAAGGCAGCATATATCGCCAAGGATCTCCACCATCTGGTGGAGATTCTGTACCTCTTCTCACTGCTACTTTTGGGCAGGAGGTACAGAAGCCTGAAGTCTTACATCACCAGGTTCAGGAATAGCAACTTTCCAACAAGCATCAGGTTCTTGAACCAACCTGCACCACCCTAATCCTACCTTGGCAACGGAACACTAGGGACCAACCCGTGCACTACCATAGACTTATGTTTCTAAATGTGTTTTGCATTAATATCTTGTTCTTACACAGTCTTTCTCTCTTATGTGTTGTCTGAGTCGATATGCTTGTAATGTTGCTGTGAGCAAGCTTTTCATTGTATCTGTATTTCACCAGAACCTATGCACAATACAATAAACTTGACTTGGCTTGAAAAGTAGAAATTTGACAGTTGCTATCCTCAGTATGAGCACCTCCAAAAACGATCCAATCACCATCAATCCGTTAGATTCACATTTTCACATGCCAAACAGCAAACCACACACATGTCCAAACTGCCCAACAGAAATTGGGGATTGTCCATTCATTTGCAAGTGTCATTTTAACATGTTACTGGTGTTAATTGCTACTAAAAATGATAAGTTAAGAAATATACATGCTTACATATTAGCACCTATTTTTGATGCTCTAGACATGTGCTAGTGTCAGCATTAGGTCCAGAATTGGAGTAGTCACAAAAACAGAGTCACAGGTTGGAGCAATGGTGATGGAACCAAGGATGAGCCAGAGATGTTTAACTAACTCCCTTCCCATGATGGGATCATTTCAAACAGAAGCGGCTTTCTATTAACTGTTATGATGACAGCCCAGTTATGTGTAATATTCACTATTTGGTAGGCTGCACTTCTTGTTGACTGTGCATTAATAACTCCACTCATAAATATTGATCTTGTTCCAATTTCTGTCGTCAAGCAAATAAAACTCACAGTGCACATTGATGACACGAGTACATGTACCAAATAATATAGGGAAACAGCGTCAATGTAAGGGTAAGTCCCATCAGAAAGTGCCTGGTCCAATTTTCCATTGGGCGAGATTGCAAATAGAGATAGTTACGATCACTTTGACTGGGTATTATTGAATGAAATTCTGAGACTGGAAGTCTGTTATATCATCCACATAATCAATTAGTGAACAACCATCCTCCTCAAATACACAAGACACTAAGATCATACCATGTTGAAGGCTACAAGCGTTAACAAGCATTTTAAACGTCAGGCCTTTTACATCAGAAGTTGTTGTTGTGGTGCTGCCTTCATTCCCTTGCTGGCAAATTTAAAAGGGGAAGAATAGAATTCAGAGCTCCTTCAATGGATACATCATGACACACTCTCTCTGAGCATTGTTCTGAAAGCAAGGATTCATTACTGATTGATAAAGCCAAGGAGTTCCAAGGGCTTCCACAGAGGCCGTATCCAGTGTCAGCACATAAAACCCTGGACCTGTCCAAGTGCCATCCCTGAACCATGTGCTGTAGGTAGCAAGCTGTATCTCCATTGCAGATCTTGCAAGCTCCAGTTTCACCAGTTCAACAAGTAAACACCTACACTGGGCCCACAGCGTGGACTGGGGAAACAAACATTTAACAATGGACGCCACTAGCAAATATGGAACAGTTCACAAATCGAAGCCGCAGGAGCTTCGACCACCCCAAAGTGGGAGTTTCAATCGCCCCAACACGGGAGTTTCAATCGCCCCAACACGGGAGCTTCGACCGACGGCTGTGGGAGCTTCGATTGTCCTGACGGATGGTTCGACCACACCGATCGCCGGAGAATAAAGAGGAAGAAGATTGGACATTTTTGTCTTCCATTACAGTGAGGAATGTGGGGAATCCGCTGTGGTGGATGTTTATGTTAACTTTTATGTAGTTGTGTGTCTTGTTGCATTTTTTTTTCGTATGGCTGTATGGTAATTTGCCTTACTGTACCTTAATTGGTACACGTGACAATAAAAGAAAGACCTTTGAAACCTTTGAAACATGGTCCAAAGAATGGTGGTCCAAAGAATAGGCGGCACGGTGATGCAGCGGAAGAGTTGCTGCCTTACAGCGCCAGAGACTCGGGTTTGATCCTGACTACGGGGGCTGTCTGTACGGAATTTGTAAGTTCTCCCTGTGACCGCTGGGTTTCGTCCGGGTGCTCCGGTTTCCTCCCACATTCCAAAGGCCTACAGGTTTGTAGGTTAATGTGCTTTGATAAAAATTGTAAATTGTAAAAATTCTCCTCGGCCAAACTGAGGCCGCGAGTATGCGGGAACTCCTAGCACCACGTGTCGACCATGCTGCGAGTTTGTGGCGAGCACAAACTCTTCTAAACTCGCAAATTAGGTCCCCACAGTGGGACAGGCCCTTAAGGAATAGGAGTAGGATTAGGCCATTCAGCACATAGACTATCCCACCATTCAATCATGGCTGATCTATCTCACCCTCCTAACCCCATTCTCCTGCCTTCTCCCCATAACCTCTGACAGCTGTACTAATCAAGAATCTAACTATCTCTGCCTTAAAAATATCCACTGACGGCCTTCTGTGGCAAAGAATTCCAAATACACCACCCTCTGTCTAAAGAAATTTCTCATCTCCTTCCTAAAAGAATATCCTTCAATTCTGAGGCTATGACCTCTAGACCTAGACCCCCCCCCCCCCCCCCCCCCCCCCCACTAGTGGAAACACTCTCCACATTTACTCTATCTAAGCCTTTCACTATTCTGTATATTTCAATGAGGTTCCCCCCATCATCAAGCCGCTCTGCTCAAATGAAATCAAGGGCATCTAATGGTTGGTGTCACAACTCAAACAAATTGAGGATGCTGTGGTTATTAGAGGTCAATCATCTTAGGTCCAGGGCATATCTGCAAGGGCTTCTCAAGCCAACATCCAATGTGCAAACGTCTTCAGCTGCTTCATCAAAGATCTTCCTTCCATCAAGAGGTCCGAAGTAGGGATGTTCACTGATGATTGCACTAAGTTCACTTAGTGAACTTGAGTAAGAAGGAACTACAGATGCTGGTTTAAATCAAAGATAAACACAAAAAGCTGGGGTAACTCAGCAGGACAGGCAGCATCTCTGGAGAGAAGGAATGGGTGACGTTTCAGGTCGAGACCAGTCTGAAGAAGGGTCACGACCCGATATGTCACCCATTCCTTCTCTCCAGAGATGCTGCCTGTCCCGCTGAGTTACTCCAGCTTTTTGTGTCTATCCCCCAGCAAATGAAGCAGCTTATGTCAAAGATACAGATCCAATTGCAGCAACTTCAAGACATCATTGAGACATAGGCTGACAACAGGCAAGTAACTTTCGTGTTACAGAGGTGCCAAGCAACCACCTTCTCCCATTGTCATCATCCTTGGGGAGGCACTATTAACCAAAGCCTAGTCGGACTAGCTACATAAGCACTGTGGCTCAAAGATCAGGTAAGATGTTGGGTTTATTGCAATGCGAGTCATCTTCTCACACTTCCTGAAGACCTTCCACCATCTGGAAGACACAAATCTCCAATACTATGGAAAATTCACCACATGCCAGAGTGCATGCAGCTCCAACAATAGTCAAGACATTTCATACGAGGTAGGTCTAAACATCCCATTCAATTGATAGCCCATCCACCACAAGACATATCCATTTGTTGGTCTGTCAGTGTGCAATGCTCTAGTGTGTGCCCAGGGCCAACCTTAAGCCAATTGGACCAATTGCTCCCAATTGGGCCCCGCGCCTAAGGGAGCCAGAGTAATCTACTCTCCGCTCGGGCAGATCTACCCCGGGTGGAGGGGGGAGAGAGGCATGGAGAGAGAATAGAGGGGTGCAGGGGGAAGAAAGGGGTAGACGGGGAGGGGAGTGTGAGGGGGAATGGAGAAGGGCGAGGTGGGTCCTGGGGCAGCGCTCCCGCCCCTCCAGTCACCGTGCTTCACGCACACAGCTCCGGCTCCACCCCTCTCTCTCCCTGGGGAGATGCGGTGAACAATACACGGAGGGCCGGGCTGGGTTGGAGCAACGTTTACAAACATCGGCCTCAGCTCACACCCGTCCGCCCGGACCCGGCATCCGCTCCTGCCGCCGGCCCTCTCCCTCCCTTCTCTCCTTCCCTTCACTCCCTCCCTTCAATTCTTCCCTCCTTCCATTCTCTCCTTCCCTCCCTCCTTCCTCCATCCTTCTCCCTTCTCTCCCTCTCTTCTTTCTCTCCTTCCCTCCCTCCCTTCTTTCTCTACTTCCCTCACTCCCTTCTCTCCTTCCTCCTTTATCTCCCTCCCTCCATTCTCTCCTTCCCTCCCACACGCACACACATAACACACAGAGAACTAACACACACACAACTAACACACACACACACACAACCAAGTTAGGAAGGGGTGGAAGTTCAAAGGGTAGGATGGGGCTGAAGCCCAAAATTTAATGCCTGGACTGTTTTTTTGCCAATAGTTATTGGTTTTCCAGGATCTAGTTAATTAAATAACTTTTTTTTCATTTCACAGACACAAGTCGTATTGTAACTATGTACTTTTCAGAGGTGATCTACACATTTTATTTGTTTCTTGTAGGCTTACATGTATGCAATTTTATATTAAAATGTAGCTTAAATCTGTTTGTCCATTAACTCTCAGGCACTTTAACCATATAACCATATAAACCATATAACAATTACAGCACGGAGACAGGCCCTCTCGGCCCTTCCAGTCCGTGCCGACCATTTGTTTTCCCCTAGTCCCATCTACCTGCACTCAGACCATACCCCTCCATTCCCTTCACGTCCATATACCTATCCACTTTACTTTTAAATGTTAAAATCGATCCTGCCTCCACCACCTCTGCTGGAAGCTCATTCCACACAGCCACCACCCTCTGAGTAAAGAAGTTCCCCCTCACGTTACCCCTAAACTTCTGTCCCTTAATTCTCATGTCATGCCCTCTTGTTTGAATCTTCCCTACCCTCAATGGGAAAAGCTTATCCACGTCAACTCTGTCTATCCCTTTCATCATTTTAAAGACCTCAATCAAGTCACCCCTTAACCTTCTGCGCTCCAAAGAATAAAGACCTAACTTGTTCAACCTTTCTCTGTAACATAGTTGCTGGAACCCTGGCAACATTCTAGTAAATCTCCTCTGTACTCTCTCTATTTTGTTGACATCCTTCCTATAACTAGGCGACCAAAATTGTACACCATACTCCAGAATTGGTCTTACCAATGCCTTGTACAATTTTAACATTACTTCCCTACTCCTATATTCAATGCTCTGATTTATAAAGGCCAGCACACCAAAGGCTTTCTTTACCACCCTATCTACATACGATTCCACCTTCAGGGAACTATGCACAGTTATTCCTAGATCCCTCTGTTCCACAGCATTCCTCAATTCCCTACCATTTACCATGTAATTCCCTACCATTTACCATGTATTTACTTTAAGCGCACATTTTGATTACTTTCCATTCTACCATAGAGATATAAAGTCTATAATAGACTATTTATATTTCTATGATTCTACAGATCTTGGCTGGGAACCTGGGGCTCACCAAAATTGTTCCCAATTGGGCCCCGCACCTCCTAAGGCCGGCCCTGTGTGTGCCTACTATAAAATACACTGCAGATAATCATCTGGGCTCCTCTGATAGCACAGCTACTATCATCAAGCACTCCAGGTATATCAAATCACATCCTCATTCCTCAACTATCATTGCATTTAAATTCTGAAACTCCAGGATTTAGATTCAGTGCAGTTCTATGTTCACCAACAGTCATACAGTCAATGAGCACGGAAACAGGCCCCTTTGACCTAACTCATCCATGCCAACCAAAATGCCCCATCTAAGCTAGCTAGTCCCATTTACCCACATTTGGCCCATATTCATCTAAACCTTTCCTATCCATGCACCTATCCATGTCTTTTAAATGCTGTTATTGTACCTGCCTCACCTAACTCCTCTGGCAGCTCGTTCCATATACTCAGCATGAACTAGTAGAAACTCTACATCAGCAACAGCCATCAGCCGAGGCTTGCTGTGCAATATGGCATGGTAAAAGTCATCATTGCCTTCCTCTCCTTTAAATATGTAACACCATTTTACCACGCCAACAGTCTGTTTGTTTTTTCGTCTTTTTTTTTAATTTTTAGTGCATTTTATAAGTTCTCCGGCTTGTTTTATGTGGGGGGGGGGGGGGGGGGGGGGGGGGGGGGGGGGGGGGGGGGGGGGGGGGGGGGGGGGGGTCGGGGAAAACTTTTTTTTTAGTTTCTTACCTTGCCGGAGACACAATGTTTCCGGGTCACATCTCCGGTCGCTTTGCGGCCTATCATCGATGGAGCTGGAGGCCTCGGACTGACCTTGGGCCCCAACGTGGAGCGCGGACTTAATAACGGAGCTGATCCCTTGCCTGGGATCGCTCCAACTGCGGCTTGCAGACTTACCATCAAGAGCTCGCAGTCGAGAGAGGCTGGACGGGAGCTCCGACGAACGCAGAGGCTCGACCAGGCCCGACGCGGGGTTCGATCGCCCGGCGCGGGGAGCTAACATCCCCCCAATGCAGGAGCTGGATCGCCCCGACGCGGAGAACCCAAAGCGTTGCTGACTACGGGAGTCAAGATCACCCCGTCAATGGAGGGCTCGAGGCCCCCGACCGCGGGAGAGCAAAGGGAAGAGATTGAACTATTTTTTGCCTTCCATCACAGTGAGGAATGTGGAGGAGTCTCTGTGGTGGATGTTTATGTTAAAATATGTTTTGTGTGTTCTGTTGCTTTTTATTTGTATGACTGACTTGGCAAATGAAATTCCTTGTATGTTGCAAAACGTACTTGGCTAATAAAGTATTATTGTGATTGTGATTGTTATTGTGATATGACTGGAAGAAACGGAAAGATATACAAGGGAAAATTGTTCTCGTCACATTTCACCCAGTGCTTTTTTCTGGGTATGTTAGAGCAGAACATGTGAAGCAGTTCATTCTAATTCGAGGTAATCCCTCCGCTTCTGTGCTTATCCCCTGCTTGAACATCTGTTGTTTCATTCTGGACTCCGGACAGAGCATTGAGTTTTTAATGGAAAATATCCCTGCATTTTTTTCCTCAATGTATCTGTCTTCAAAGAATGTGTACGAAAGAACTGGAGATGCCGGTTTAAATCGAAGGTAGACACAAAATGCTGGAGCAACTCAGCGGGATAAGCAGAGAAGGAGAGAAGGAATGGGTGACATTTAGGGTCTGAAGAAGGGTCTCGACCTGAAACTTCACCCATTCCTTCTCTCCGGAGATGATGCTGCCTGCCCGCTGAGTTGCTCCAGCATTTTATGTCTACCTTGTCTTCAAAGAACATTTGGCAGGGATGAAGAACATGTGCACTAAGTCTGTCTAGACTGATGCAGGTTCTCATCACAGCACCAAATTCATCATCTTGAGGTTAATATTTTTGTGAAATGATAATGCACAGGTGTACCCAGAACTGTAAAAAGATACAAATTATTTATGCAAGGGGATTTCAGAGCTAATAAGCAAAATCACTCAATAAACACATTTTTTACTAAATTGCATTTTCCAATGAATAGTTGCAAAATTTCCAAGCAACTAGATGAATGGAGATAATCGCCCTTTTAAATCTGCCCCAAAAAAACAAAATGCTGGAGGGACCCAGCAAGTCAAGCAACATCTGTGGAGGGAATGGACAGA
The DNA here is from genome assembly GCA_035221665.1 of Okamejei kenojei. Classification (NCBI taxonomy): domain Eukaryota; kingdom Metazoa; phylum Chordata; class Chondrichthyes; order Rajiformes; family Rajidae; genus Okamejei; species Okamejei kenojei. Next base: position 15,379,259 of record CM069151.1, read on the forward strand.
CGACCTTTCAGATCGGGATCCTTCTTCAGACTGATGGAGTAGGAGGGAGAAACTCCATGTGGGTTAGAAGCAAAATGCCCTTTGCTTTTACTTCAACTTTTCTGATTAGCTCTGTTGTGCACAGACATTGGTGGACTAGTGAATGTTCCCTTAGAGTTCTGCATGAATGGATGTGCAAAACAGGATAAGGTGCTGGAAGGTGGGGGAGGGAGGGAACCACCCTCACCAGATGCCCATGTTGACCCACAGTCTTCCTTGACATTAACTCAGCCTCTGCGGACCTTTGTTCTTCTGTAATTAACGACGTCAATGAAACATGCCGTCTGGTCCAACCAAAACCCCAGAGTGACAGCCCCGTTGCTCCTGGCTCTCAAGGACAGTGTGACCATGAACTATATGTATCAGGATCCCCCTGGGCTGGAGCTAGAGACATATGCAACATCTCACAGCTTGCAGTCCACTGGGGCATAAGTTCTTTATACAGAGATTGCTCATTCTGCCCTGCAGACACCAAATGAAAAAGTTGGTACTTCCTACTGAAGATAAAACACTTTTTTTTCTCCAGAAAAAAAAGTTAAATTGCAGCTACATTTTTCTTGCACTGAAAATAGATAGCTTTGTATAAATTTGCTGATGACACAACCATGGCTGGCCGAATCACAGGTGGTTATGAGTCAGTGTCTTGTATAATTAATGCATAATTTATATATAATTTATGTTTTAGTTGTTGTTTGAGCCTGTGTGCCTGTGATGATGCTGTAAGCAAGATTTTCCATTGTCCCTCACTGTGCATGTAACAATTAACTCGACTCAACTTGACTTTGATGTAGGATACCATACAGAGTGTATCCACTCTGGAGAATTCCCATATCCTGGGCTAGTTATGCTGCCTTCATTCAATGTTCTATATGTATTTGGGCCACCACCATACAGCAAGCCAAAAGCAAAATATTGCACCTGATTGAAGCATTAACTCTAAATATTGATGCTGTCTGACCTGCTGAGTTTTTCCAGCATTGTATATTGTTACTGGACGACCAGTGGACCGTTGGGGCCCTGTTGTGACGCCAGTCAAAATGGCAATCTGAAAATGGCGGGCCCCGTTACTCTCCGCCAACTGCGCACGCGTGGGTAGCGAGCCTGGCAACCCTCCCCCAACTGCGCAGGCACAGTCCCTGTTGTGACGTCAGAGAAACCCATTGTGAAGCTAGTTAAAATGGCGATCTGAAAATGGCGGTGGGCCCGGGAACCGTCCCCTCCCCCAAGCTGCGCAGGCGCGGCTCATGGGCCGGCAAGTGGAAACGCAGCGGGCCCGAGGGGTAGAAAAATAATTAGAGATTATAAAGGGAAATACTTTGTAAAATCGAACAAAACTTGCTATTGCACACCCCAAGCAAATGGTAAGGCGCCCCTAAAATTGTTGCACTATAGTGTACCGTTTTGACTGTATTTCAGGAACATACATATATGTATATACTAGACAGAGTGAGGCCCGTTGGGAGGGCTGGTCCCCCAGCGCAATGTTCCACCTCTCCAGTTCCAATATTGGTGGCCAGTGGGGGGGGGGGGGGGGGGGGTGCTTTCTGGAGCGCTGGTATGGGTGTTATTGGCTGCATGGACTAGTGGTCTCCAGAGGTCTAGTATGGACATTGTGGGCCAAATGGATTCTTGGTGTGGCAGCTCAGTCCTTCAAGTCTGATGTGCTAGCAGCTCACTCACATCTGGTGGGCTGGCAGTTGACTCATGGCTATGCCTTGAAATTTCATTTCAAGCAGAGTGCAAGGCCACCAAATTCAAATCCATTTTCCTACCATTTCAAGCAGGGTGCAAGGCCACCAAATTCAAGTGCAGTTTCATATCACTTCAAGCAGGGTGCAAGGCCACCAAATTCAAGTGCAGTTTCCAACCACTTCAAGCAGGGTGCAAGGCCACATATTCAAGTGCAGTTTCATACCACTTCAAGCAGGGTGCAAGGCCACCAAATTCAAGTGCAATTTCATACCATTTCAAGGAGGGTGCAAGGCCACCAAATTCAAATGCAGTTTCATACCATTTCATGCAGGGTGCAAGTCCACCACATTCAAATGCAGTTTCATACTATTTCAAGCAGGGTGAAACCACCATAAAAACCAACATAAAACCACACAAAACACCACACTCACAGTTCAGTAGACATTCAGTGTGTTCAGTTGATCACAGCTCAGACAGAGTCGTGACCTCTCCCTCCCCCATCATGCAGAGACTGAGCCACACCCACACTTCTGGGTTTTATAATCCCTCCCCATCCCACTGGAAAAGGTGTGTGCTTCAAGGCGTGATTGATAGGAGAGAGATTCTCAACATTTTTTAAACACTAATAACACTTTTGTTTTTCATTGATGGGGAGAATCCTCTGCACCTGATGAGCGGAGGGGGACTGAGTAAGATGGCCAAAATCACAGCCGTAAGTGGTAGTGTTTTATCTAAAATCAATATAGTGCAAACAGGAAGTTGTCAAGTTTAGACAAACAACCATCTGCAGTGCCTTTTCACTTCAATCCAAAACCCCCAAGCAACCCTTTGCAGTGCCTTTTCACTTCAACCCAACCCCCCCCCAAACAACCATTTGCATGCAGTGCCTTTTTACTTCAACCCAACCCCCCCCCCCCCCCCAACAACCATTTGCATGCTGTGCCTTTTTACTTCAACCCAAACCCCCCCAAACAACCATTTGCATGCACTGCCTTTTTATTTCAACCCAAACCCCCCAAACAACCATTTGCATGCAGTGCCTTTTTACTTAATCCCAAACCCCCCAAACAACCATTTGCAAGCAGCGCCTTTCTAATTCAAACCAACCATATTTTCATTTTCAAACCACATTAAGGCCATTCACAGTTGAGTAGACATGTGTTCAGTGTTATTCAGAGCTCAGAGAGACGTGACCCTCTGGCTTCCTCCATCTTGCAGAGACTGAGTGAGGCACACCTCTTCTGGGTGTTATAGTCCCTCCCCCCTCCCACCAGCAGGGGCAGCAGAGAGAATGACAATTAAAGAAAACATTAATATGGTCCAGTCCGGCGGAGAGGGGCTCTGAGCGAGGTGGCCAAAAATGACGGCTGTAAGTGGTGGCGTTCTCTCAGAAATCAAATCGCAGTGCATCAAAAGCGGTCAAGATCTTACTTTTAGTAATATAGATATACAGACATACAAAATGAGACTTTTAGTTATGTATAGATTATAATATGTCACTGGGTTAAAAGGGCAAACACTAAAACACTTCTCTTGCTGCTGCTGCACTTCCTGAGATATAGGAAAAGGTTCGACAGGCTAAGACCTACGGTGTAGAAGACTGATTGATGAACTTATAGAGGGATATAAAATCATGAGAGGAATAGCTGGAGTAAATGCACATAATCATTTACCGAGGATACAGGAATCAAGAACAGAGGACATAGGTTTAATGTGAGAGGGGAAAGATTTAATAAGAACCTGAGAGGCAACTTTTTCACACAGAGGACGGTGGGTATATGGATTAAGCTGACAGAGGAGGTAGATGAGGCAGATACAATAACAACATTTAAAAGATATTTGGCAAATACATAGAGAGGAAATGTTTAGAGGGATTATGGGCCATATGCGGGCAAATGGGACTAGCTTAGATGGAGCATCTTGGTCGGCATGGACGAGTTGGGCGGAAAGACTTGTTTCTGTGCTGCATGACTCTCTCTCTCTCTCTCTAAGCTCATTCGGACATTATATGGACTAATGCCCTGCCACCACATAACAAGCAACAGATCAGACCATGAATGTGCTGAAACAATTCCGATGCCTGGACATTTTGGAATGGAAGTCTTGACGTTCACAATGAGGTTGCAGCAAAAAGTCAACATTACGGGAGTTCAGACCCTGACTGCGATGAGCAGCTGGAATAGGGAATGGAGAGGAATGAAATGGGACAAGGATAGAAGAGGAAGGAGATAGAATGATGCCGCTGATGTCCCCCTCTCTTGGTGAATATAGGCTGGGATTGCCAGTGACACTCACATCCCATGAAAGAATAGAAAAAAACCTTATCAACCCCAAATCCACATTCACCAGCAATCTCACATCTGCTCTGCTCAGACATAAAGGAAAATAAAAGACAACAACAAATATCCTCCACCCACTATCCTGTAAAGGCAGACAGTGTGGACTGCTTGTAAACAACAGGCACAGGGTTACTGTGCATTGCAAAATCCACATGCCAGTTTCATGAGATGAGACAATTTAACCCTTGAGTTTTCATGACAAATGGACTTTTCAAACTTTCACCACCTCACACAAGAACTTTTCTTGAAGCATCTCCTGTATCCAGAGTCTGATTACCATTGACGATTCATATGTTTCAGTAGAAATATGTTGGGTTAACTGTTATCTGCACAGTAAGGCACAGGTACAATGAAAATCGTGCTTGCAGTATCATCAGGCACATGGACTCATACCACACATAAAATGTACATTGTACATAGCATGGAAATTAGGCTCAGGCTCAGTTTTGCAAAGTTTCCAGGTCGGAATCACTGGACATCATTATTACCAAAAATATTATCCAATCTATGCTATTTCCCTTTGCTAAACAAATTCCACAGTGAAATGTGATTATTTTATCCCATAAAGGCATCTGTTCTATCTCTCAATGTAAATTGATACTTGAAACATAGGTTCTCATTTTCACACAAAGCTCCTAAACATTGTTGTACCTCTCAAAGCATCAGAGAGATGGCATCATGTTCAACGCTGAGATGCCATTCGGAATCCTTTGCAGAAGGAATATAAAAAGACAGTCTCGAGTGATACATTAAATAAGCTGCTTGTCAGTCACCAGTGATTTGGATGGAAAGGAACTGCACATGCTGGTTTACACCGGCTGAATGGGCGGCACGGTGGTGCAGCGGTAGAGTTGCTGCCTCACAGCGCTTGCAGCGCCGGAGACCCGGGTTCAATCCTGACAATGGGCGCTGTCTGTACGGAGTTTGTACATTCTCCCCGTGACCGCGTGGGTTTTCTCCGAAATCTTCGGTTTCCTCCCACACTCCAAAGACGTACAGGTTTGTTGGTTAATTGGCTTGGGAAAAGTGTAAATTGTCCCTAGTGTGTGTAGGATAGCATTAATTTGTGGGGATCGCTGGTCAGTGCACACTCGGTGACCCAGAGGGCCTGTTTCCGTGCTGTATCTCTAAACTAAACTAAACTGCACCAGCTGAATGGTTTGGGACTGAAGGAAATAACTTGATTCATTGATCTCAAACTCTTGGATGACGTTCTATTGAATGACAGTCCTGATACCTTCCTCCTCCTGACCTTTGCCTGGTGCTGTGCTGTTCTGAAAATGTGTTAGACTGTTCGTATACTGCACGTAACTTGCAGAAACATTCAGCCACATCCCACCTTCATGTTGCATGTGCCTTGTCCAGTCAGATCGGATTTAATAAACATAGAAGAGAATTTGCTTTCAATTTTGTCACGCTATTAATCTGAATTTTTACCAGTGTGATTAGTGGGGGAAATGTTAACCCTTTGAACAGGTGGTACTTGATGAAGTTGGTAGATAAAATGTTAATAAATTCAGTTGGTGTGCTGGTTTGTTGAATTCTGGACTCAACAGAGGCTGGACCAGAGGAGGGGCAGCAAGCCAAAGTTCCATCAGAAAATATTTAAGGGGGGCGTTTGTTTTTATTTTCACAAGTTTTGTTTTGAACCGTTCTGCCAGATTTCCTGAGCCACGCATGGATGAACTGAAGCTAGAAGGGCCAGTTCAATCAAGCAATTGTCTCTGTGGCCTGGTTGGCAGCCAAGAGGACATGGAGCCACTCCTTGGGCACAACAAGCTCACTCTGCACATGATGCAAGTTGTCCAGATTTCCATTCCCGCTCCCAAACCCCAACAATTTTCCCCGATCCATTAAACTCTCCATTTCAGCTGTGACCTTTTCCTACACTACAATTGCATCCTCCCATTCATAACTATCTCTACCTCCATCTCTACTGATGGTCACAGCTTAAACCACCTGCCACAAACCTTGTGTTAAGTTTAAGCAGGGCATCCAGAAAGGCCGTACCTCCAGGTACCCCACTGAGAATTTCTCACCACCTCCCATCCCTGCAGGCTCATTTCTACAGGATGGTATTCACTTATTCCAATGGCATTTCTTCTACAGTTCACAGGGACATTTAACAGAAAGGGATAAAAGCAAGGATGAAATGCAGCATTACAGCCTCTGACAGGATAATAAGTGTGGGTGATTTGTCAGAACTCAAACCTTCCTTTCACAAGCGGCTGACAGTCAGTCCTCCCTTGTATATCTGCATTTTCATTTATTGGTTCAGATTGCCAGCATTAAGTGCTCCCCCTTCCTTTGCACTGAAAGCTGTGCTGTTCCTAATCTCCAGGGGCAAACTCAAGAACTGCCAATGCAGAAATCTGAAATGAAATCAGAAAAGCCAAGGTACATGTAGCAGATGTCCTCTACAGCAGGGGAGAAGTGGTTGTGTGGAAATTCTTGAGCGTAACTTCCCAAAACCCAGTATCTTTTCAGCATTTCATGATCTTGAATTTGGCCTTTTTTTATATGTTCATAAGTCATAGGAGCATCGAGTCTACTACATCATTCAATAATGACTGATCTATCTTTCCCTCTCAATCACATTCTCTTGCCCTCTCCCCATAAACTTTAACAATCAAGAATCTATCAATCTCCACTTTAAAAATACCCAATGAATTGGCCTCCACAGCCGTCTGTGGCAATGAATCCCACAGATTCACCGCCATCGGACTAATGCACTTCCAAGCCCTTTGCAGCTCCGATTTGGTATCATTTTATATTTACATTGGACATTCAAAGAGCTCTGCATACTCATACCTGAGATTTTCCATTTAAACATAGAAACATATAGCATAGACACATGGAAATAGAAAATAGATGCAGGAGTAGGCCAATTCCTCTCGCAAAAAGGATTCTCAAAAGAGAAGATGGTTAATCCTGTTGTAAATTAATCATTATTGCACTTCACATAGGCAGGGGTTCCTCCCTGAGTACTTACTGTATCTTTACCTTTACCATAAATATAAAGCATAAAACATTTCCATCCAATAAACCTGTCAGTGAGTTAATGAAAGGATGGAAATGACTTGGGTGATTCAGATACAGCCCGAAATAGAAACATTCCGTTTCATATATAGAAAAATGGCGAGAGGCAGCCATACACCAGGCAGCAATTCTACACAAAATAACAAACTGAAAATCTAACTTATTTAAAAAAAAAAGAATCATTGAATATTAATGATTTTCTGAAGTTTTCTCTGATCTCAGAAAACAGTCTGATCCTTTCTCAAAGTGGAGACCAATGCCTGCCAATTGAGTTAAAAGGTGTTGAAAAGAACTACAGATGCTGACAAATCAAAGACTTTAAAGTGAATGCAGGAGAGTTTTCTGAATCATTCATTAGAGTGGCCTACTGGAGAAGTGCAGTACTAGATCTCATCACAGGAAACAGCGAATGAGAGGATCTGGGCTATCGGATGTTGGCACTCACAATACGAGGATTAAACTGGATTATCATTTTCGACCCAGAGGCATAAAGGAGAAACTTTGGCATTCAATGGTTCTTAGTTTGAACGTAGTGTTGCCATGGACCCACTGAACGAGTGCACACAGTTCTCGTCACTGTAACCTGAAAAGCTGCCAATAGAATCAGATGTGTCCGAGCCCGGTCATTCCTTCTTCTCCCTTCTCCTGTCCAGCAGAAGGTACAGAAGCTTTAAAGTGTGTACCGCAAGACTCGGGAACAGCTTATTCTTTGTTATCATGCTTCTGAATGGTCCTTCAATAAGTCAGGGTGCTGTCCGATTCATCTCTACCCCATTGCGGACATTGGCCTTTGTTTAGTTTAGTTTAGTTTAGAGATACAGCATGTAAACAGGCCCTTCAGCCCAACGAGTGCTCGCCGACCAGTGATTACCTGTCTCCAGGACTGGTGCACTACAATGTTGAGAACTATATTCCACACTCTATATCTTCCCCTTTTGCTCTACCTATTATACTTGATTAAACTCTAATATATTTATGTATATTGATCAGCAAGCAAAACAAAAATTTCAATGAACCTTGGCAAACGTGACAATAATAAACCTACACCTAAAAATGGCATCTGGTCACTGGAGGGAGTTTATCAGAGAAGCAAATTGTAAGCTGGAGATTAAGCGTCTGAGAGTGTCGAACAGAGAGAGTCAAAGCTAGGAATGGTTACTTACTAGTGGAGTTGACTCCTGGGTAAATTTATTTGAGATCGTAAAGCACACAGATAAGGTGAATAATCAAAGGTCGAACATTCAGTTTCTCGCGGGTTTCTGCCATTCTCCGGACAATGAGAAAACAGTGATAGCTCTTCAGATGTTCATGGCCGAGAACTTTGAATAATTATGCAACAACACATCCTTGGAAGAGGATAGACAATAGACAATAGGTGCAGAAGCAAGCCATTCGACCTGTCGAGCCAGCACCACCATTCAATGTGATCATGGCTGATCATCCACAATCAGTACCCCGTTCCTGCCTTCTGCCCATATCCCCTGGCTCCACTATCTTTAAGAGCCCTATCTAGCTCTCTCTTGGCCTCCACTGCCATCTGAGGCAGAGAATTCCTCAGACTCACAACTCTCAGTGTGAAAAAGTGTTTCCTCATCTCCGTTCTAAAAGGCTTACCCCTTATTCTTAAACTGTGGCCCCTGGTTGTGGACTTCCCCAACATCGGGAACATGTTTCCTGCCTCTAGCGTGTCCAAACCCTTAATAATCTTATATGTTTCAGTTAGATCTCCTCTCATCCTTCTAAATTCCAGAGTATACAAGCCCAGCCGCTCCATTCTCTCAGCATATGACGGTCCCGCCATCACGGGAATTAACCTTGTAAACCTATGCTGCACTCCCTCAATAGCAAGAATGTCCATCCTCAAATTAGGGCGACCAAAACTGCACACAATACTCCAGATGTGGGCTCACTAGGGCCCTGTACAACTGCAGAAGGACCTCATTACCTCTTGAGTAGCTCCTATACTTAACTCCTCTTGTTATGAAGGTCAACATGACATTTGCTTTTTTCACTGCCTACTGTACCTGCATGCTTACTTGCATTGATGAACAAGGACCTCCAGATCCTTGTTGTACTTCCCCTTTTCCCAATTTGACACCATTTAGATAATAATCTGCCTTCCTGTTTTTGCTACCAAAGGGGATAACCTCACATTTATCCACATTAAACTGCATATGCCATGCATCTATCCACTCACCCAAACTGTCCAAGTCACCCTGCATTCTCATAGCATCCTCCTCACAGTTCACACTGCCACCCAGCTTTATGTCATCTGCAAATTTGCTAATGTTACTGAATCCCTTCATCTAAATCATTGATGTATATTGTAAATAGCTGTGGTATACTGTAAATAGGATGAGGGATGATGGTAGTAAGGTCATGCTTTGTAAGGGAGATAGTAAAAGAAAACTAGCAAACTTAAGACTGGCATGGATCCTCCCTTGATGAGAATCTCTTGATGAGTGTCGTTGGATGAGATGATCCCTGGATCAGAGGGGTGGTCTTTGTTGTTTTGCCTCCCTTTTGACCTGATACCCTACAACTGAATGGAATAGAAATCAATGAGATCATTCATAGAAGAAGTTTGGAAATTCCAATTAAATTAAAAGCACAGCAAAAGAGAAAGAGAAATGACAAGGGAGGAGAAATGGGCAAATTTAAAAGTGGGGGGGGCGATAATGTTGTTGTTTTTAATATTTAACACTTTATGTTCAGATACAGCTGAAGTTACGTGTCATGACGGATTGTACAAATTATTGTTATCACTGTTACATTAAAATATCAGCAACATTGGTGGTGAGAATGCACTTGATGACTCTATAAAGATAAAGGCTTCCCCTTAATTGCACGAAGAGTTTTTAATTTAACAACCATAAATCCATTCTTTTTTACTCCTCGTGAGGCATGAACATGTGGAATGCATTTTGCTCCTGTTTGCAGTACAAACAAGTGTGGCGGCAGGGGGAAAAGAGTTGCAGCAAGGATTTAATCTGCTCGGATGGATTCTGCTGCAAGAGGTACAGCGGGGAAAGCTCAGTGTCCCAAGGCACCCTCCCATGGGAGGGGCACGCACCATAACTGGGGAACAACACAGAAGCAGATATGTTTTGGCATCCAAAGTGTGCTCTTATAAGACTTAATTCCTTTTATTCAGACATCTGGATCACAGAGTCATAGAGTTGTACAGCATGAAATCAGGCCCTTCAGCACAACTTGCCCACACCAGCCAACATCTCTCAGCCCCACTAATCCTACCCATATGCCTGTCTACCTGTCCATGTACTTGTCGGTTTCTTAAACGTTGCAATAGTCATTGCCTCAACGACCTCCTCTGGCAGTTTGTTCCATACACCCCTCACCCTTTGTGTGAAAAAGATACCCCTCAGATAGATTCCTATTAAATATCTTCCCCTTCACAAACCTATGTCCTCTGATCCTTGATTCCTACTCTCGGCAATTGCTGGTCTGGGTCTGCTGGCAAAGTATTGAGTGTCCAGCTGCCCAACTCAATAGCATTGGGGCCAATTCAGAGGACATCTGAGATTAAGAGACACATACTAACAAGACCAGGCAAGCTTTGTGTGTGTGCCAGCCTCAGATTATAGGAATCAATTTGTAGATATTTCATGAGAATCCCACAACTTTCTGTCTTCTTTTTTGGTCACGCTTTCCCAGATTTTATTTTTAATAATTCAAATTCACAAATCCATGCTCGGATTTGAAAATGTTCTCTGAATTATAATTCAGGCCTCCAAATTATGTCCAATAACAGAATTCCTATTATATTTTATATCTTACATGTGCCTTGTACACTTCTTGGGAGTTTGATTTAGCTTAGAGATGCAGCGTAGAAACAGGCCCTTCAGCCCACCAAGTCCATGCTGACCATTAATCATCCACACCTTACACTCTGGTGGGGAATTTACAGAGGACAATTAACCAACAAATGTGCACATCTTTGGGATGTGGGAGAAAACCGGAGCACTCGGTCACTTTGAGGTCTCTGGCACTGTGAGGTAGAATCTCTACCAGCTGCCTTGGCAAGAATGCATACGGTGAGAATGTCAGGAAACAGTGGCAATTTTTTACATGGGATAAAAATAATGGAGGAAATTAACATTGGATACCATTCCACTGAATCTCTGTGTTTATACTGGAAGGGTCAGGCAATCTGAATAGATCCAGTACATTGCACACATCAGCCCACCTGGAAAAGATCCAAGCCTGGCCTTGGTGAGAGGAGGCAAGTGCATTTTCGCTAGAGGGCTTCAGTGTTTGAAATTCACGAGGAAACTGCAGAATTGCCTTCACCAACTTTTATTTTCCAACATAAAGAGAGGGTACATCAAAAATGATTAAATATAAATAGTAACATTTCAATGACAAATCAGGTTCAACTGATTATCAGTGGCATGGAGAAGCAAACAAGTCTGGACATGGCTGTCAAAACACTGATGGGTCTCAGCATGTTCCAGAGGGACACCGGACTTCTGGGAACACTAGCCAGCTATGGAACAGAGGTCCAATCCCTGGGAATGCTAGCCAGCTGTGGAACTCAAGGCCCCAGGGAGCTGATGGCCACTGAGGACTGATGTGGCCATGGGGCATCAGAGTAAGCCAGCAAGATGCAGTTCTTAACCCTTGTGTAAATAGGGCTACAGTTATTATGGGGCGGATTCCAAAACACTTATGAGTACTTGGATATAATGTTGGAAAGTGAAACTCTTAAAAAGAAAATCCATTTCGTTCTCAGTCAAAATAGATAATGTCCAATACAACAATATGTCTTTCTGCTGACTGGCAACAAAAGCTTTTCGTAGTACCTCGGTATACTGGACCATAAACTAAACAAACTCAAACACCCCAGTATTTTGGAAATAGAAGAATTTAATCCCATCTAATGCACACTCTGGAAAGACAGCTCCTATGTATCTTATCATAAATCATACATATTTAATCATTAATCTTTGGAAGGGTTAAATCTGTTGATTAATGGGATCCTATCAAGGGCAATAGAGTGATGATCACACCTTCGGAAACATTGAATGGCTGTGTCCAATTCGTTCAACAAATTTTTAATGCGGATGTCAACCATTGATAATTAACTCAAATGAGATTTTAACACTTCAGTTACTGAAACGTTGAGGCGGGCAAGGAATAAAGGTGCCCAAGGGTTTCAATGGACAGGGAGAAACCGTTTCTACTGGAAAGAAGGTTGAATAATAGGCACAGAGAGATAAGGTCATGGGGTAGATCTACACAAAGTTCACAACCTTCCTGTGTACTGGAACATGCATTGTGTTCCCTGTGGTCAGGGTACAATATGTTAAAGGAGAGATGCACTGGAGACCATGAGATGAATAATAAAATCAAAGCTCACAACCACATCAGCAATATTTCTCCTGCTTCTGTACACATCATTCAATCATGTTTGATTTGCTTTGTCAACTATTACAGACATCAGGATAGGGGAATCAAGAAGGAATATGTTTAAGGTGAAATGGGAAAGATAGCAATCTGAGAGGCAACTTTTACATATAGAGGGTGGTGTCTATATGGAAACAGTTGAAAAGAGGAAATATAAGAGGTAGGTATAATAACACCTTTTAAAAGACATTTGGACAGGTAGATGGATAGGAAAGGTTTAGAGGGACATGGGCCGAACATGGGCAAATAGGATTGGCTTAGGTGTGGCATCTTGATCGGCATGGATGTGTTGGGCCAAGGGCCTGTTTCCATGCTGTATGACTCTATAACTATAAATAAAAGATTTATATATGGGTACACTTACCTCAATGTCATTAGCAAGATGTTTTTCTCTGTAGATATTATTTCTTTCTTGCTCCATTTATTTACTGCACTGTCCTACATTTAATATTGGTCAGCATGAGGATTAATACACTGCTTTATATAGGGACTGCTTTAATCTGTCTGAGATGTAGTAAATGCTCTTTGCTTATTCTAAATAAATCTTAGTACCTTTTGGTTGTGACCACCTTTTGTGAAAGTAAATGCAATTATTATAGAATGCTGTTTTCTGTAATTTGTCATTACCTACTAGTGCCAACATCTACACTCATTAACTACTAGTGCTAACATGTTCACTCATTAACTTGGTGCCCACATCTACACTCATAAGCTACTGGTCCCAACATGTGCACTCTCTAACTACTGGTTCCAATGTGTACATTTACTAACTACTAGTGCCAATGTGTACAGTGTTCATTAAACAACGGTGCTAAGGTCTACAACATCATTATCTCTTGGTGCCAATGTGCATAGCATTCATTAACTATTGGTGCTAACATGTATAACTCATTAACTACTGGTGCCTGGCAGAGTTTAAAAATATCTGCCAAATCAAGAAATACGTACAAATTTCTCCCTGCCATTTGCAAGCATACTAAGGAGCAACACCCTTCTTCAGAGTAACAAGCAGTTACTGATCACAATCTTAGCTCACTGGGAAAGTAGCTGGATGTGTGATTTTCCACCCATAAGTTGTCATACCTGTTTAAAGGATTTAATGATTCACTCTTATATTCTTGCTGTGGCAGAAAAATTGCACATAGCAAAATTAGCAAAAGCATATTAGAGCACCTTCACTCACTTCAGCAGAATGATACAGTTTGAGGGAAAACTTGGTCATCCTTGACTGATTTAACAATCGATCACCTGAATACATCAATATCACTGCAAAATATGGCACTTGCCTTACATTTCTGGTGACTATATTTAGTTGTCCCTGTTAACACACTTGCTCTGCTGTATAATGTAAGGACTTCATACAGCCGCTTTGTCTGCACAAATCCATAGACTTGCTGCTGTGCAGTGTGCCAGTTTCTTTGCCCTGGTTTCTTACCTGTTGTCAGCCATCAGAAAGTAGGCCATGGATTGTTGAGCTGCTCCTGATTTTGCAAAGTGATGAAGTGTCCTGTCTCTACAAGGGGTCACAGAAAGATCGCAGGGGATGATACTTGCACACTGCAAAATAGCAACAGCAGCACCCATCAAAATTCAAGCTAAATTTTTTTTTAAATCAAAAAAGCTCAATCATACTAAGTTACAGTGTTGTGATACAAGTTAAGTACAGAGTCAAACAGCACAGAATCAGGCCCTTTGGCCCAACATGTCCATGCCGACCAAGATGCCCCATCTACACTAGTCCCATCTGCCCATAGTTGACCCATATCCCTCTAAACCTTTCTGATCCATGTATCTGTCCAATGTATTTTAAAAGCTGTTATAGTACCTGCCTCAACTACCTCCTCCGACAGCTCACACCATACACCCACCACCCTCTGTGTGAAAATAATTAAAAAATGTTAAACAGAGGTTGTCAGATTTAGTTAAGGATTTGAAAACACTAAGTTAACAATTGATTTCCAAAATTAGAAAATCCATACAGTGAAGAGCATTATCTTAAAATGATTGCAAGTGACCAGGGAGCAAAGGTTAGAGCAATGTTTCATTAAGGCTTAATTACACATGGCGATTTCCCACATATGAGTACTACATTGTGCTGTGGTCTCTGGTTTAAACACGAAAGAATGGAAATGGGAAAGGAGAGGGGTCGGAGAGAAAAAGGTCTTGACCGACCCTTAGCCTCTGTGATCTCCTATGGCTGAGACCACGAGAAGCAACAAAGTGCGAGTTTTGCCCCAGGAACGAGCTGGACCTCCAGCCAAGCCATCCCAGTGCAATGATAGCACCTTCCTGTGATGGGACAAATTGCGTCCCAATCATCAACAAAGTGATGGAAGCCATCGTCAACTGTACTATCAAGTGGTGTTTATTAATCAATGCCCTGCTCACTGATACTCATCTTGGTTTCACCAGGAACAGTGGTCTCTAAACCTTGGTCCATGGACCAAAGGCCAAAATTCCAGAAATTAGGTGCGAGAATCTATCTTCGATACATTTCGTGAATGTGGTCTGAGCAGGTGTCTGGTACTTGGCCAGTGGTGTAAGAGGGATCAGCTTTGGTATTATAAATATCAAGTTCCCCAGTCCTCCAAGGATCCATAGATCATGTTTATGGGAAACAATGATTCTCTCCAGATCGGGAACTGGAACATGCCTCGAACATGACAGCCAAGCTTGTGGACACAAACTGGGACTAGGGTCTCCAGCTCATGGTGTACCCTTTACATGACTCATCTAGGAGATGAGCATATTCTCAAGCCTTGGCCAAGGCTTACAAGCAGCCAAAAGCCAATTGCAACACAATTCCAGAAGAAAGGGGCATCTGATGCACAACACATTACCATCATTTTTATACAAACCAATGTAGGAAGTGATTCGCCTGACCTTTATCTTAATTCAGCCTTTGCTCGGGAGCAGGACAGCAGGAGAGCTTTAAAATATTTAAATCTGGAACTCGTGCCTGGACTGAGCTGAGTAATGTAAATCACCCAGTCGCTAACGATCTGGGGAGAGCAGTTGTCTGCGTGCAGCAGTGCTCGAGATCCGTTATCCGGCTGCTGGAATAACATTTCCTTGCAAAACGCATATCCCAATTGCTGCTTTTTTTCTTCAAAAATGCTGAAACAGAAAAAAACATACTGACTGAGATATTTTCCTAAGTTCCATTTATCCTTTTCTTTCCTATATTGCTGCTTTTCATAATCCCCGAGCCTCCTCATCTCACTAATCTCCAGATTTCTATAATTCCAGTATTTATCATTTTATGCATTTAATCCTTTCACCGTGATGTTGACTTCTATCATTGTCATAACCATTGAGATTCAGTATCTAACAACATAAGAAGGAGTTCACTGTGGCTTATGACAGCAGGAACCAGAGAGATTCCAGTAGTTGATCCACTTTGAACCTGAGGGCAGCACAGCTGATAGAGCCGCTGCCTCACAGAGACAAGGGTTCGATCCTAACCTCAGTGCTATCTGTGTGGAGTTTGCACGTTCTCCCTGTGACTGCATGGGTTTCCTCCGGGTGCTCTGGTTTCCTCCCACTTTCCAAAGACATGCGAGCTTGTGGGTTAATTGGCCGCTGTGATTTGCCGCTGGTGTACAGTTAGTGGATAGAAAAGTGGGATAACACAGAACTAGTGTGAACGGGTGATCGATGGTCAGCATGGACTTGGTAGGCTGAAGGGGCTGTTTCCATGCTGTATTTCTGAACTGAACTCTGTGACAGTGGGCAGGATAGTCCAGCAATCTCAGTCAGAACTGCTGCTCCATCCTGGCCGGATTGGTGAAGTTTCACCCATTGGCAACCCACCGACCTGCTTCGCAAGACATGACCAAACTTGAAGCGAAACAGAAATGCTAAAAAAATTCAGCCAGCCAAGCAGCACCTGCGGAAAGAGGTTTACGCACTGAAATGGCATGAAACTGGATCTTTCCCTCTGATGCCCTGTTTACTGTCACCAAAGATAGTCATTGCTATGTAACGATTAGTACACACAAGGGAAGGTACTCTTATACCACAATGCCATCGGGGATAAACTCTTTATCTAACATACTCTGGGCAACAACGGATAAGATGTTGCAGGGAGGCAAATATTCCACCAGCATGGTGGAGAGAAATCATCGCACCCTTGAGGAGGTACAATGCCAGTCTGAAAGCAAAGCAAAGCCTCAGCTCAGAAGGACATGCAAGTTTAAAACAAGTTAAGGAAACAGACGCCCCGTGAGTTTAAAAGGATAAAGGAAAGCAACAGCATTGGGAATGAAAGGAGTCAGGAAATAGAGGCCCGCAGAGTTTAAATATACAGGGTTCCTTTCGGGAAAATTAACAGCAAGTAAAATCTAATAATAATTACATTTTATGTAGATTCATTCCTTGAGTTGAATGAATCTAATAAATAGAGGTATGTAGGGAACCTCAGACACATGGAACACATATTCAGAACCGAAGGGAAATCTCAGGAAGCTTTCACTAAGCTGCCCAGCTGAGCAACAGCTGATGTTACTGTGGTCCTCCAGTAAGACCCAGTGCTTCGCGATTGATTGCTTCTGGTAATAGGTACCCACAGACGGGCATGCAAAACTGGATGTGAGCAAGGGGGAAGGCCTTTATAGCGGAAATGCTTCAGCTACCATCTGGGTGTGTGCCCATAAGGCCATAAGTGATAGGAGCAGAATTAGGCCATTTGGCCTACCAAGTCTACTCCGTCATTCAATCATGGCTGATCTATCTCTCCCTCCTAACCGGGCTGCCAAAACAGTGAGACCAGGCTGATTGTGGAATGTACAGAGGATAGTGGTTAAAGAGAAATAAGTGAGAGCATGAAAGAAAAGTGAGAGCGTGAATAAGTTCAAAAGAGAACCCAAAACTAGTTTGTGTGAAGAGGAGAAGAATTACAAGATGAGAGGTGGAGACAAAAGATGAAATGTGAAGAGGCTATCTACGGAAAAGGTACGACTACTCAAGGATAAAGAAGAGAATTTGTGCTTGCAATCTGGGAATGTAGGCGAGATACTAAACTTTGCATCTGTTCTCATCAAGAAGGTCAAGGAGGAAAGCGAGATCTGCTTGGAGAATACTAACATGCAAGGGCAGTTTGAGATTGAGGCAGTGAATGTATTGGGTCTCTTGAAGAGCATTAAGGTGGATATATCGCCAGCACCCAAGGTCAGAATGGAACTTGGGTCCCTGGATCTGTGAGGCAGCAGCACTACCAGCTGCACCACTGTGTCATATATAGATTGACTTATGCACATGTCAGCTTGATGTGATCCAGTAGACCATTGACTGCACCACGTGTTTGACTGATTATCCACTGCACGATGAAGCAGCCAAACATAAAGCACAGATCATGGTCAACAGCAGGTGTATCAACGATTGAAACATGAAAGACATTGGTGCAGAGTTGCAGAGTGGAGCCCTGCATGTGGCTATGGGAGAGATTTGTGGGAGTATTTGTTAGATAGACAGAAGTGTACTGAAGTATGACAGGGAATGGGAAGATGGTGTGCAGATTGTAACTGTGAGAGGACCTGTAGTATAAAGTGTTCTGCATCAACATCTGCCAAATATCTCTTGCAATTACTGTGCATGCTGCCCCACCCTCTGGTTCCTCAGGTGCCTCAGCGCCATCCTCCAGCTGATTCTCAGAGGGCCTCTGCTGCAGCTGCTCCCTTCAATACCAGGTCATTGACTCTGCACCATGCCAAGAGCATCTTGGAGATGTCAGCAGGGTGGTATTGAGGAATATCTGACTGGCTCAGTTGGAGTCAGACTCTAACTCTGATGGAAAGACACAAATGCTGGAGTAGCTCAGTAAGTCAGACAGCATCTCTGGAGAATATGGAAAATATCTAACTGATGGTACAGACGTCACTTAAGGATGGGACCCAGAGGCGAATGCACTCATCGTCCCTGTTCTCTGCTGCTGTTTAGATCAGAAGCGCAAATGCTTGATCTCCCTGGAGCAGATTTTCACATGTACACGTTGGGCAGAATTGGGGCTCAGAATGAATGCATTACCCCTGCTCTCCAGACAACCAGGATCACAGATCCAAATTCAGATTAGTTTATTGTCATATCCATCAGGGTTGAATGAAATTCCTTGTTCACATGAAGATCACAGGGCAAACAGCCAACATGCAATAACGATAAATGCAACAACAACCAGTGCAAAACAGCAGCATGGTGTATTTTGAAGCAACAAATATTGACGTACATAAGGTCATATGGTCGTAAATGATACGAGCAGAATTAGGCCATTCGGCCCGACGGGTCTACTCCGTTATTCAATCATGACTGATCTATCTCTCCCTCCTAACCCCATTTTCCTGCCTTCTCCCCATGACCTCTGAAACCCATACTAATCAAAAATCTATCTATATCTGCCTTAGAAATATCCACTGCCTTGGCCTCCACAGCCTTTTGTGGCAGAATTCCATAGATTCACCATCCTCTGACTAAATAAATTCCTCTTCATCTCCTTCCTAAAAGAACGTCCGCAGTATCCTCTGATGCAGGCTAAATTAACATTCACTCAACAACAACTGGCATTTATAAATCTTTATTCCAGTAAAACATTCCAAGTGTCACAGGAATATTGTCAATGTTTAAGCTTGAGATACAAGATGAGATGTTAGGACACATGACCAAAGACTTTGGCATATCTTGAGGAGAGAGCTAGAGTTGATTAAGGAGAGGATTACAGAGATCAGAATATTAGCAGCCGAAACACAGCCACCATTAAACTCAGCGCTGTAGAAGAGGCCAAAACTGGAAGAGTAGAGAGATCTTGGAAGACCATAGGACCAAGGCTGCAGAGGTGAGCGACGGGGAAACAAATATGTTAAAAAATACAGTGCAGTGAAGCCTTAAAATCAAACAATGGCAAATTTGAAGGAAATGTGTATCAGCAAACACAAAAGTGTGTGTGAATACAATATTGTGAGCTCAGAGGGTCTCTGGGCTAGTGAATTATCTGGAGGACATCGTGCCTCCCCAGGTTTCTAAAGATGTTATTTGGTAAAACAATATGTTCTCCTGATCTCTATTGCCTGACTTATCCTTCCATTTGAACAATGATGAAATGCAGAGTAATTTTTATCAGCGTGTTGGAGGTAAGAAATAGCAAAAGAAAATGTCCATCACAAGTTTCCTGCAATGTGACTCTATGACTCTATAGAACCTTCATTACAGATGTCTGCACTGGATTTTGAGTGTGGATCCTGCAGAAAATATTTCACAACCATTTCAATATTCCTTTTGATTCTCCTTTTGAGTCTCCTGAGGCTTTGCTCCTTCATCAGTTCCAGTTAGTTCCAGGAGAGAGTTAGATATAGCTCTTAGGGCTAATGGAATCAAGTGATATGGGGAGAAAGCAGGAACGGGGTACTGCTTTTGGATGATCAGCCATGATCATATTGAATGGCGGTACTGGCTTGAAGGGCCGAACGGCCTACACCTGCACCTATTTTCTATGTTCTATGTTTCTATGTTTCTCTTGTGCCCATTTAATCCTTTGTCAGGGAAATCTGAGGTACCTAGACCAACTTCAACAGTGGCACCTCACTTTCATAACATCCAAAGATTTCACTGCAACCATCTGTTCCTTCGTCTAACCGAAACACACAATGTCCCTCCAGGGAGGCACCCAATTTGCAAAGGGAAATGGTAACAAAGCAGAGGGGAAAATAGTATTTCAGCTCTTTGTATACAAGTCCCACAGTGCAGCCAATATACAGTAAATACTACCTTTCAATTATATGCACACAAATTGCTGCCTCCCTCCTAAGCTTTGCATCTCAGGTGCAGCTTAGCAACCACCAACCAGAGAATGTTCTTACTATTATTTTGCGTCCCCAATGACCACCGTTAACAAATGAAGCATAAATGGGACTGCAGATTATCTGTCGTGGTAATGAACTAATTGCCTGCATCTTTTGCTGGCATTGGCCGTCCAAACCCATCTGTCTTGGTCCTGGAACTAACTGCACCTTGCATTTAAACAGATGCTAGCCTGGCATGGCACGACCCCACCCCTTTGTTCTGGTCCAGTTGCCCAGGAAACAGAAACTAATGAGTCATCCCAGCGAGAACGATCAGAACCAAGGAGTTTAATTTCAGCTGTCGCTCAGAATTAGATCTGTATTCGAGCTGGTCAATTATGCTGAGTTTCTCCAGCTTTTTGTGCCTATCCTCGGTGTAAACCAGCGTCCACAGTTCCTTCCTACACATGGATTGCAAGATAGATTCAAACCAGTTTCTGTTCCATAGGCCTGAGGTAGAGGGACTGGGCTACATTTTAATCAACAAGGCTTGATCACCTAGATATAGGAAACCTTGTATCTCTGATTTTAACTCCAAGGGATCTTGGATGACAATGAGATGCGTTAGGAGTCATGTAATACTCATCAAATGCCTTCCTGTTTATGTCAGTGGAAACACAGCAAAACAAACATCTCATCACTCAGGTGGCCCCACATACGCTCTGACGTCTTGAGTAGGTTTCAAGGGGCCATCCTGCTGGCTGGTTCAAAGTTGAGGGTGTGCGCAGAGTAGTGCAGACCCTACTAGGCTAGATTTGTATCTTCAGTGCAGGATAATAATTGCTCGAGTGGATTTCTTGTCCTTTCTAGGCTTGTTTGGTTTTCACTTACTAAAATTATTTGCAGTATTTCAGGTGTGGCAAAGTCTAGTCAGTCAAACAAAATTCTCTCAATTGTTGTTGAGCAAATCTTTTTAATAAATGATGGTTTCATCCAGGGGAGTGATAAAGTGAGCCACAAAGCTTTAAAATAGGGAGAGTAGTGTTGCACTTTCTATCACTGTCGCTTCTGTTTACTTTAGTTAAGAGATACAGCGTGGAAACCGGCCCTTTGGCCCACCGAGTTCACACCAACCGGCGATCCCTGTACACCAGCACTATCCTACACACTAGGAACGATTCACATTGTTTACCAAAGTCGATTAACCTACAAACCTGTACATCTTTGGAGCGTGGGAGAAAACCGGAGCACTCGAGGAAAACTCACGTGGTCAAGGGGAGAACACACAAACGCCATACAAACAGCACCCAAGGTCAGGATCGAACCCGGGTCTCTGGCGCTGTAAGGTAGCAACTCTACCACTGAGCCACCACACCGCCCTTGGTCTGCAACATTACAGGGGATTGAGACAGCACTAGACTGTGGTTTCTAAAGGGCCTGTCCCACTTGGGCATCATTTGCGCGTCACGCAGATGGCGCACAAAGATTTTGTACATCCCAAAATCCTGGGGCTCTGCGCACGACCGCGCGTCACTGCCTACATCACCACGCACCATGGGCGCGTAACGTGCACCATGCGTGCATCATGTGCGTGCATGTCATGATGCGCTCGTCATGCGTCATGACGCGTAAATTATGTCGCGTAAATGACGCGCAAATGACACCCAAGTGGGACAGGCCCTTTACTACCAGTTTATTTCTGCAAGTAATTTTCTCAAAATTACTAGCAATTTTTAAAGTACATCTTTCCCCCAGGTTTTAACATGTCTTCAAATAACAATTCAACCTGTAATCATAATATTTTGCTCTTTTGTGGGTATTCTCAGAAATAAGAGAAATGTATCCAAATGGTTATGCCATCAGATATTCTGAAACCTGAATATATTTCCTAATTCATTACATGACAAAATGTGTAACTATACTAAGTAGTCACAGCTACTTTTCCAACATTTAACAAATTCTTAGATGAGCACTTCAATTGTCGAGGCACAGAAGGTGTTGAACAAGGTGTTGATAAATGGAATGAGTAGAGGAGCCCATTTCTGAGTTGTGTGATTCTATGGCTCAAATGCAAAGAACGTGGAAACATAGTTGGTGCAGTTCGATAAACTCTGTCTCTCTTAGACACAAGTATTTCTAAAAGTTCCTACAGTTTCCTCTGTGTCTGGGTATTCATTTGGGAAACATCTGGTAAAAGCAAGCTTCTTCAGGGAGATGCTGGTGATGAACAGGCCCCACCCATTTGGCTTCTGCTGAAAAGGCACTGGTTATACACAAGGTGCCACATCAGAGCCTGGTGCGTAAATTAATAACTAATTGTATTGGGGAAAGTGTATTCGAATGGATTGAAAACTGGCTTTGAAGGGTCTTTTTCAGTGGGTGTTGCAGGGTTCTGTTCTTGGCCCACAGTCATTGACTACAGGATGCAATGTTTCCAGATTTGCTGACAATACAAAGATAGGTGGAATGGCATGTTGTGATGAGGATAATGGGATTCTGCAATGGGATTGAGATTGAGTGAGTGGACAAAAGACTGGTAAATGTGGGCAAGTGTTAGGTCGTGAACTTTGGTAAGAGAAATCAAAATGCAGATTATTATCTAATGGAGACAGTAAGTGAGTGAAGTACAGCAGGAACCAAGTTATAGTGCATGAAAAACCCAACATGCAGGTCTAGTTCAGAGGGGGATCGAGTTTGCAAAGAGGGAGGTTTTGTTGCAATTGTTCAGGGTGTTGACGAGGTCACGCCAGAGATATTGCAGTTTCGGTCTCCTTGCCTAAGATATACAGTGACATTAGAGGCAGTTCAAGTGAGATATGCAGGCTAATAGTTAAGGCCTGTATCCCTTGGTGTTTAAAACACTGAGGGGTGACTTTATTCTAACAAGCAAGAACCTAAGGGGGGCTTGACAGGGTAGATATTGGGATGTTTTCACTGGTGGGAGATATTTAACCAAGGCGGGCATAATTACAAGATAAGGGGTCGGACATTTAAAAATGAAGTACAGAGAAATATCTTCTCAGACAGGCTAGTGAATCTCTTTAGTTTGTAGCTCAAGGGTGGTGGAAGCTGAATCATTGGAGATGGATATATATTTGATAGATAGAGGAATGGAGCATATGGAGAAAGGGCACAGAAGTGGAGTTAGGACCAGCAAAGATCAGCCTTGATCATGTTAGATGGTGGGACAGGCATAGGTCTAATCAGAGCGCCACTTCCAACCTATGCACAGATAAAATGCAACGTCCACACAGCCGGCACCCAAGGTCAGGATTGAACCCGTGTCGCTAGAGCTGTGAGGCAGCGACACTACCTGCTGCAACACCCCCACCCCCTCACACTCACCTCTCCCACCCACTCCATCCAACCACAGCTTTAACACAGAATCAGAAGGTAACATTAATTAATTTTCTGTCCAGTTTTTTTCACAGGGACACGGTGTAACTATGTAAAGTAATTTAGTTAAGTTAAAATATTAGAGCTGCAGTGGACAAGAACTGATTTGTTGCAGCAAGCTTCCCTGAGGATGGAACAGGCGAAGCTACAGGAGATTTATGTCAACATAATTTTAGCTCAAAGCAACAGCCAATGTACCCACGAGCCATTTCAAGACAGAATAGAAACAGTGCAATTTCACACCGATCAAACGGTAGTCTTGTTTTTAAACTAATCAGGATGCCAATCTCTCTGCTGCAACTGGAGCTGCTGTCAGGACCTCTCGGGCCATCCCCAGCACGCCCTCCACTCTCCCCGCTCACCCCTATACTTCAGCTCGCCCCACGGTCAGGAATCCACTCCGTCTCCTCCCACTGCTGCCAGGAGATGAACCTTCTGCACCCACCCTTATGGACCACTGAAAACAGACCTCCTCTTCCACCCTGGAACCCTACCCCCAGCTCCTCCCATGCCAGGAATCTCAACCTCCATAGCCCTCTACCCCCCCCCCCCCCCTCCCTGCACACCCCACTCCCAGCCTCTCACACTGCAGGAGCACACACGCCTCTCCCCCCAATGCTGTTGGTTAATTGGTCTCTGTAAGTTTCCCCAAATGTGCAGGGAGTGGATGTGAAGGTGGAATAACAGAACTAATGTGAACGGGTGATCGATGGTTGGCCTGGACTCAGTGGGCCGATGGGCCTGTTTCCATGCTGCATCTTTCAATCAATCAAATCAATCGATCAAGCCCATGCTGGCCATCAGGCCCATGTTTTTCATTGCGATAAAAGGACTTACCTTTAGAAAGGAGATGAGGACTTTCTTTCGTCATGGGGTGGTGAATCTGTGGAGTTCTGTGGAAGGAAAGCTGTGGAAGCCGTCAATGGATAGTTTTAAGGCAGAGATAGGTATATTCTTGATTATTAAGGGTGTCAGGTGTTATGTGGCGACGGCAGGAGAAGAGGATTGAGAGGGAGAGATAGATCAGTCATGATTGAATGGCAAAGTAGACTTGATGGGCAGAATGGCCTAATTCAGCTCTTAGAACAAACTTATGACTCCAGTGCTCAAACTAAACACTAAAGTTACCCACTGACGTAGCAAAGCCAGATTAAATGCATCTGCAAGGTTGAATGGTGCCTTCCAAAGCTGATCAGAGGCCAAGATCCAGGCTGAGACCTGGGCTTTATGAGAAGAAGGACCTGAACCTGAACTAGACATTGAGGAAAAATAACCAGAAACCACGAGGTCTCACATACAGGCTTAGTTATTCCTATATCTTATTTTTCTGAGGCAGTTTTAACATTGAAATGTTATCGTTCAGTATTTTTTACTATTACCTCTTTCACGCACAAAATGTTTTGTGCATATTTGCAGCTTCCACCTTTCTTCCAGCGAAATAGTGCCAGAATAGAGGAATCTTCGAGGAATTCTCCTGCCTGGCATCTTGCTTGACCTGACTTTCTTTGATGCTTGGTGTGATCTCCTGTGCAGAGAGGGAGAAAAATATAAAATGCGGAAAACACACATTTCAGGCAGCCTCGGGAAGTCTGAACTCCAGGCTAATTCTTCTGAAGCACACTCACTCTTCACCTTGCCCATGTTTCATGGGCTAGTTGACTGCTGTGCATTCAGGTGTTCTCCACCCGGATTCGGATCTCCGTTCTTCTGTTGGGCAAGTACAGAGACATTGATGAATCTGCCAGCTCTGAGAGGGGCAGATGTCCATGGCTTTCAGAGGCATTCTTGAGTAAGACTGTCTCTGACCCCAGCATGACATCTGATCACATTGGTCAAGGCCTGTCACCACTGAGTATCAATGTCCTGCTTCAGGATTAATGGGACAGCACCACTGGATCTGCACTTATCACATTGGTTCCCCTCCCTGTTCACAGTTGTCTGGCTGGTATTTATAGTCTATCTGAGACATTTGTCTCTGTTTTAGCCACTTACTTCAACAATCCCACCCAACCCCAGAGGAGGATGGGCTGGACAGTGGAATTAAAAGCTGTGAGTCACCAGCCTTTTACAGTACCACTGCCACAACATTCAGCACAATGATGGAGATCAGCAACCAGATATGGAAGACGTGGGAAAGTTCCCCACAGTTTACCAGTGGTCAAACCATGGTGGAAGCCGAGATTGATATTAAAAATGCCCTTTCCTTTAAAGTTCATTTCCTTCCGTTCAGACTCCTTGTGGCCTTGTGTATTATGGAATATTTCCTTCAAGATATCTTAAATAACTCTCTCCTTCCGCAGATATTTGGGTATTCCCACTCTTCAATGAACATTGTCATACATGGCCGGCTGCAGTCTGCTGTCTCAGGGAAACAGCTGTGGTCAAATTTCCACTCCATCCATCTGCCAGGTTGTGGATCAGGAGGACGTTAGGTGTCCTCCCTCGTTTTTACTATGATTGGGGAATGGGTGTTTCAACTCAAAGAAATATTCAAGATGTGAAGGGGCAGCACGGTGGCAGAGCAGTGTGGTTGCTACCATACAGCGCTCAGAGACCCGGGTTCGATCATGACAACAAATGCTGTCTGTAAGGAGTTTGTACATTCCCCACATGACCGCGTGGGTTTTCCCCAGGTGCCCCGGTTTCCTCCTGCACTCCAAAGATGTACAAGTTTGTTGGTTAATTGTCTTTGGTGAAAATTGTAAATTGGCCCTAATGTGTAGTGTGTGCTGGTAACGGGGATCGCTGGTTGGTTCGGACCCAGTGGGCGGAAGGGCCTGTTTCTGCGCTGTATCTTTAAAATAATGTGCAGTGAACCACAGAGGTCTGAGGATCCTCTCCTTCATTATGCCTGAGAGCAAAGATCCCAGACACAACAGATGGCCTCTCTGTGGCCCACACACAAGGACTTTGTGAACTCCTGTCTCTGGAGAGAATGAGGATAGTGAAGGAAGTACTTTGGCTCACAGACTGGTGGGGATGAGTGATGACTGTTGACCAAGAAAAGATGTGAGAGGGGATGTGAGTTATGAATGCACTGGAGTTTGTACGTTAAGAGTGTAGTGTGGGGAGAGGATCCCATAAGTTGAAAAGATAGTCCCATTTTGTCAGGAGTGCATTTTGCAGTTAATCTTTGGGAGATATTGTGGAAAAGGCGGGCCCGGAGAGAAGATATAAAGGCTACAGAGATGATTGGAGTCAGGGCTTTGCTGAGTGTGGGGTTGGGAAAGAGTTTGGCCCAGATCCAAAAGCTTTGAGGGTAGGAACAGGTATACCGGGGATATTTGCCGGTAAAAAGTGAAGGATGGTTCCCCAGCTGCAGATTCCAAAAGTAGGGGTCACATTCTCAATAATTGGGCTGGAATGGAAAGAAATGTTTCCATTCAATGGCTGGCTAATTGTTGAAATTCACGACTCTGTGAGCTGTTGAGGCTCAGTCATAAATTGCATTCAAAACCAAAATCAAAAGTTTGTTGAACATTGAAGGATTCTGGGATGCAGAAAAATGGCAGAAAATGATCAAAGTTGAAGATCAGCCGTGATCTTATTAAAAAAGAGGCACAGACTCATGGGATAAACACACGGGTATAGTATGTGAATAGTAAATGAACCTTGAGGAAATTCAGCAGCAACCCACACAGGGCTGGGGTCTGTACCGAAAGTGGAACCGGCCAGTTAGAGCCTGGTCAGTAATGGTGACCCAAGGTGCACAAGTCCCTGTGACGGTGGTACAACTGTGTACCAGTGCTGTGAGTCGAACGTCATCCACCGATTGACATCACTGCACCCGCCCTGCAGCCTTCGCATACATGAACGTCACACACATGTGGTGGGGGCAGAGGTCAAATACAGAGCTGTGCACCACGCATGCACGGAACGCCTACCCTGGCCTGGTAACGTGGTATCTTCGGTAACAAGTAAAACCGTTGTGCCGTGCCGGAGAATATGTCGGCCACAGTGTTCACATACTTCTGTGCCAAGATGTAAACTTGGCCACATACGCACAGGTTTGCAGGCACCACGCTGAAGTCCATCTACACATAGTTCTATTTTGGGCATTTTCAGTATGCATTGCTGTGTTCAATTTTTTTTGTGTACATTCAGTATTTATTTGACGTCAATCGAATTTGACCTCTCTTTAACAGGCCAACAGAGTCAGCCTTTTATTTTCCCCTTAGATGTGTAAATATTCTGCCAACGCTGGGGAAAAGAACTCCAATGTATCCGTGGTCTCTGAGCAAAAATCACACTCTGCAGCATAAAGTGTGTAAGGTGCATCTGCTGGGTTTGGAACCAAGACACAGGGTGGTGCCAAACTGCCAGATGGGGGAACAGCTTGATGTCAGGCACAGGCACATGGTTATTGTTGCACTGTTCCCATGCAAATAATACCCCAATTATTGACGGAAAAATATTGAATGTACATTAACCAATGTGACGTTACATTTCTCCAACATTTAGCATTACTTCCCCGCTGTCAGTCTCTGAGAAAGGTTCAAGGGTTATTTTAATCTTATTTTAACTTTGACTGAAATGAAATGAAGGTACTGTACCTGTGCAGGGTTTAACCATTCCTGTAACATTAGAAGAGCAGTAATGAATCTAAAACAAGTAAAGAGCATATTGATTTACAATAGTGGAGAGGGCTTGAAATTGATACGGTGCCTAACAGCATTGATGTCAAGGCACTGAAATTACACAACTGCACTGCCACCCGGGTCATGGAGCTGAGCTGGAAAGGCAGCTCACACACTGTCATCACTTGTCTTCACCACCATACTCTGCTGCTATTCCTCTCAGTTTCGAATACATTTCCCTAGTCTGGCTGTAGAATCTTTCATCTTGCTACTCGTTTATCAGCAAACTATTGTTTGACTCTTAATAATCTGTTAAGTATCTCATAACCACTCTGTGCAGATGGCACCTGATATATCTGCCAGTCTCTACATCAGAAGCTGAAATATGTCTGTAGGATTGCTGCTCATTTATGCCAATAGCGGAAATTCCATTCAGATGGAAGCTATATTGCTCAATAGCAATGGTTAACCCACATATAATAATGCACAGGTGACGTTTTGGGTCGAGACTCTTCTTCAGACTGAAGATTGGTCTTGGCGAGAAATTCCTTTTCCTTTTCTCCAGAGATGCTGCCTGACCCGCTGAATTACTCCAGCTTTTTGTGTCTAACTTCAGTGTAAAGCAGCATCTGCAGTTCCTTCCTACACATAATAATATACAATTGTTCCCTGTCCCTCCTGAGTTTAAAAAAAAAAGCCAAATCATTCAAAACCATTCAAAATCATTCAAGCCAAATCATGGAAGAAT
Organism: Okamejei kenojei; assembly: GCA_035221665.1. NCBI lineage: Eukaryota > Metazoa > Chordata > Chondrichthyes > Rajiformes > Rajidae > Okamejei > Okamejei kenojei. The sequence goes on from CM069151.1 coordinate 15,408,282, forward strand.
GTTGGAAACATAGTCAGAGTGGGGATGTCTGTACAACTCCCGTGTGCAACAATACGTGATGAAAGCAAAACGAGAGAAAGTATTCTATAACAATTAAAAATTAAATAAAAACAGAAAATGGTCCAAATGCTTAGCAGACCACGCAGTATCTGTGGAAAGAAAAACAGTTGCTGGTCAGGTTGAAGACCCTTCACCAGTTAAAGAGTGTGTGACCTGAAATGTTAACTCTATTTCTCTTTCCACAGATGCTACCTGACCTGCTGGGTTCTTCCATTATTTTTTTTAACTTACAGATTTTCAACATGTGCAGTCTATAGGTTCTTGTTGAAAACTGAGTGGCTGTAAAAACTGAAGAGCCATAAGCCACCTGCACTATTGGCCTCACTGAAGTGCTGGAATAGCTCAAACCTCTGCCAGTCTCAACCAAAAAGATTCATACCACCTTCATTTCCTCAAGTTGTGTAATGCATTAACATTAACATTATCAGTTATTTTGTGACATTTAATTTCAAAAAACAGACTGGTGAAATCAGTTTTAGCCATCGGTCAATAGGAAAATTAAATATATATATTTTAGGAGCTTGTTTAGAAATGTTGTGATGAGGCTGAGAGTGTGAATCTAGTGAGAGATCAGATCTGCACAGTCACAGGGAGAACATACATACTCTACACAAAACAGTGCCCAAGGTCAGGATTAAACCTGGATCTACATCGGTAGGAGCTTGACCAACTGTGCTGCTAGCTACCATGAGTTGCTGAATTTCCAGAACTTTCTGCTGCACCAAACCACAATTTACTTCACACAACCAGCATCACAGCCTGATACTTCCAGTATGTACAAAAACTTACTGGGTTACTGCTAAAGGTTAGGGCTGGAACACTGTAGAAAAAGCGTAATGCTATTAATGTTGTTCAGTTATCATTTAAGTAATAAATCACAGACTTCCATGGAACAAAATCAAAGATAAAAAAAATGTCAAATTTTTAATTCTTACGTTTTTCTCTTATTTTACCTTTTTTCCACATTTTCTTCATTATTTTCTTCTTTTAATTTCTCTTTTTGTGCCTGGTTCTTGTAAATCCGTGGTCCGAAGACCCGAAATGTCACCCACTCCTCTTCAGAGTTGCTGCCTGTCCTTCTGAGTTACTCCAGCTTTTTGCATCTATCTTCATTGTTCCTCTGTTAGGGAGTCAGAGTCACACAGCACAGAAACAGTCCCTGCAGCACAACATACCAATGACGACCAATAGGCCCCAGCTACACCAGTCCCACCTGGTCACGTTGATCCCATATCCCTTTCTTGTCCATGTAATTATCCAAATATTATTTTATCAAATGGTAATGGTCTCACCATCACTGAGACCCTAGCCAGATGCTTAGTCCTCACCACTCGGGACCCCTCTAACATTCTGCATGTTGTGCCACAAGCTATGTTCAAACTTAAACTTGTGCTAATTGACAATTAAAAGGTGCCCTGCTCCAACGATCACCTCTTGACCTTCTTTCAGTTATAAACACATGCACTGCCAGAGTCCAAACATTGACAATCCAGCAAAGATAACAGGTGGACCATTCTCATCCCAACCCTTGTAAAATCTCCTGAGATTGAAAGTGTTTAACGTTGCAGAATGACTAAGTCCTGGAGAGCGGACCATAGAGAGATTCCTTACTTTCGAACACAGCAAGTCGCTGAAACACTAGAGGAGTACAGCACATTTCAGTGACACTGGAGCTTCACATGCTTTAGTTACTTAGAATGGCTTTAATGAAAACAAGACAAACAAATGTTAGAAATGCTAGAACATTGATGGCAGTCATCATTTTCCATCCCTTTGTCACATAAAATTTACATGGTTAACTCTTTGGACTATCTAATTATTTACCAGTTTGGTTGTTTTAGAGGTTTATGTAGGCATAGATACACCTTATGATGTTTCTACCTGCCTACCAAGCTATATATTCAACCAATTCAAATTAATACTGTAAACTCATTCTCATTCTGGACCTGGATATAGGAATGTGGAACGTCAGGCGAGGAACACGAGAGACATGTTATACAGTTATTACACAATCTCCTCCACTGCAGGAATTCATGCAGCTATCTGAACAACCCACCGAGTGACCTTCCAATCTCCCTTTCCTTGCCTCTACATCTTTACATGACACCTCCAGAAACTCTGCCCATTGTGCAACATGTTTCCCAATGATTCTCAGAGTCTGTTTACTGGGATTTCAAGTGACATGAGATTACCAGACCAGATTTATGTAATCTCTGTTGTCCTGAAACCATAACAAACAGGAAAGGAATGGTCCGCTTAGCCAATCAGCCTGCTTCTGTATTCAGTGGGATCCAACATGGGTGATCCAACATTGCTCAGGTCCACTTTGCTGCCCTTTCCTCATAGCCTTGATTCTACTTTGGCTGCAAATATGCCCAAGGAATCTTCATGATGCACGGTTCCCTAGGCCCAGTGCTCTAAAAGAAGAAACCTTTCCTCATTTCAGCCTTAAATGGGGCTCCTTGTTCTGAGGCTCTGCCCTCTGGTCATGGATTCTCCCATGGGAGGAAACATCCCCTCATTATTTATCCCATCCAAGAATCTTATATGTTCCAATAAGTTCACCTCTCATTCTTCTACAATTGAGTGAATAGAACACCAGTCTGTTCAACCTTTCCTCAGACAACGATTGCTCAAAAACCGGCAATCTTCTCTAAATACCTGGAAACTTATAGTTCCCAGAGAGTATTGTATCATGCCAGTTGTAAATATTGAAGAAAGTTTATGACTGGCCACTCTCCCCGTGGTTCTGAAGAACAACACATGATTTCCCCATCCACTGAACAATCCATAGACAAATATACAGAAGAGGATGTAATCCATTTATACGCTCTTTCCCTTCCTATAGATATTTCCTTGGCATTTGCCCTTTGCAGCTGCCTTCTTCGTAAAGAGAACTAAGAAATACTTTAAATTAACGACTTACCAATGTGCAATCCATTCATTGCATCCTGATGAACAGAATTGACAAGTAGTTTTCGGAGTCCATCGTGGTCGATAGGAAAACATTTTTTGCGAGTAAGGGAGTCTGTTACTATCGTGGCAGCTTCTGAGCTGAAAATGCTGCTCCGGGGTACTTAAGAGTTTAGAGAAGTGGGAGACAAAGTGATGGTTTGCAGGTTTCATAACATATAGGTTTATGCAAACATATCAGAAGATCAGAAATAAATGCAGGAATTGGCTTGAGGGACATGCAGGAGTGCATGTCATTCAATCATGGTTAGGTATCGACTGTGGTTTATTCTGTGTCAGCACCCTGCCAGATCCCTATTAATGTTAACAAATCTATTGAGATAATAAATATTCAATAATCTCTTGGTCTCAATTTTGAATATATCCAGACATATTCTAGTGAATGCATTACACGTCAACAGCTTTTGAGGTAATTCATTTAAGAGATAAAGACATTTCCCCTCATCTCAATCCTGCCCCAAATCTAATCATCAGTCTCAAAAAGGGTCGTGACCTGAAACATCAACCATTCCTTCTCTCCAGAGATGCTGGCTGTCCCGCAGAGTTACTCCAGCATCTTGTGTCTATCCCAAATCTAATAACATCTTCTCCATCAATCCTTCTCAGAATCTTGCAGGTCTTCAGGTGTCACTGTGACTAGAGGCCCATGAGCAGTGGACTTACACACCACCAGAGATCTGGGTTCACTCGGATGCTTGCGGAGTTTGCACGTTTTCCCTGTGATTTCGTGGGATTCCTCTGGGTGCCCCAATTTCCTTCCACTTGCCAAAGATGTTCGGATTTGCAGGTTAATTGGCTCTCTGCAAATTGTCCCAACTGTGTAGGGAGTCGATGAGAAAGTGAGATAAAATAGAATTCATGTGAACCGATGATTGATAGTTGGTGTGGACTCAGGGGGCCAAAGGGCCTGTTTCCAAGCTGTATTTCTAAACTAAAAATGTTAGAGGAAAGTATACAGTTAATGGCAGGACACTTAACAGCATTGATGTACAGGAGCATCTTCGAGCCAAGTTATAGTTCCCTGAAAGTAACAATACAAGTAGATCAAGTTGGAAGGAAGATGGATGATGTGTTTGTCTTCATCTGCCGGGCAAAGAGAATAAGAATTAGACGTCATGTTGCAACTTTATAACATTTTGGTTAGAGAACACTTGGAGTACTGTGTGCAGTTTTGGTCACCCCATAACAACATGAATGTGGAGGTTTTGGGGAGGGTGCACAAGAGGTTCACCAAGATGCTGCCATGATTAGAGGGTGTTATCTATAAGGAGAGGTTGGACAAACTTGGATTGTTTTCTCTGGAGCATCAGAAGTTAAGGGGAGATCTGATAGAAGTACGTACAATTATAGAAGGCATGGATAGGGTAGGCAGTCAGAATCTTTTTCCCATTGAGGAAATGTCAAATACTAGAGGGTATAGCTTTATCAGAGGAGAAAAGTTTAAAGGAGATTTGCGGGGCAGTGTTTTATACAAAATCTGGTGGGAGCCTGGAATGTGCTGCCAGGGGTGGTGGTGGAAATAGATATATGTGCCATTTAGGAGGCTTTCACATGAATATGCAGGGTATGGAGGGATAAGGATCATGTGCAGGCATCAAGGATTAGTTTAACCTGACATCATGGTCAGTGCACACATTGTGGGCCAAAGTGCCTGTTTCTGCTCTGTATGTTCCATGTTATATATTCCCAAACTTCAGAGAGTATACTGTATATTACCACCAAAGACCTGCATATTTGTATTTTTCACTACCTTCATATCTTTTCAGTTAAATAATGTGTATTCTCATTTGCTTCCGTGTGCTAGGCGAGGAGTGGGAATAGAGCCAACTGAATAATTTCCACCATTCTCAATGCCTACCGGTTTATATGTGTGATCTCCCTCAACAATAAGAGTTAGACATTTCTTCAGGATTACCTTCTCCCAGTAGAGTTCTTCGGCATAGGTGGAACTCTCTGCCGGTTTCCAGGTTTTCTAAATGTCTTTTTCTTTGAGTCACAGAGTCACGCAGCTTGGAAACTGTCCGTCAATCAACCAGTAACGATGGCACAGTGAAGCAGCTGGCAGTGCTGCTGCCTCACAGCGCCACACACCTGGGTTTGATCCCGACCCCTTGGATGCTGTCTGTGCAGAGTTTGTACCTTCTCCAGATGACCGCTTGAGTTTTACTCCGGATGCTCCAGTTTCCTTCCACATCCCAAAGACTTACGGGTTTGTAGGTTAATTGGCCTCTGTAAATTGCCCCTCAGGTGTAGGAAGTGGATACTAAAGTGGGATAGCATAGAGATAGTGTGAGAGGGTGCTCAACAGCAGGTGTGGACTCGGTGGGCCATTGAACCTGTATCAATGCTGTATCTTTCAATCAATCAATCCACACAGTTCAAAACATCCCATCTCCTTTTAAAAGTGGAGGTACCATTACTTTACCTGCTCGGATAATTCAATGCCTCCACATTTGAAAACCACAGTAACAAACAAACCACAGAGGCAATCATTGACATTTATGAAAATTAGCCAATCATACAGAATGTGGTAAGGACAACTACCTTCCCCTTGAGTGCCTGGGCCAAAAGTAACTTGTTTGTTACCGCCATGGTCATAGAGCCAAAATTGACAATTTAACCCATTTGTACGGATTGCATCGGCCACCATCTCATCAGTATGCCACCTGGCCTTAACCAGCCTCCTGAAACTTCGAAAACCATAAAATCCTAAGAGCTCAGGCATCTTATTTTTGGTCAAACCTAAGAGCTTGCCATTATATTTTCGCCTGTCTCGTCCATTTGAACGTCCAAGCAAAACTAGCACAGCGGTGCGACTAATAGAGCTGCAGTTCCAGCACACCAAGTTCAATCCCAATCTCCGATGCTGTCTGTGTGAGGGTTGCACTTTCTCCCAAAGACCGAGTTAATTTTCTCCACATGATCCAGATTCAGTCCACACCCTAAAGACACGCAGGTTAGTAAATTGGACACAAAAGAGACTGCAGACGCTGGAATCTTGAGTAACAAAAAAATGTTGGAGGTAACTCAGCGGGTCAGGTAGCATCTGTAGAAGGATTGGACAGGAGATATTTTGGGTTCAGACTCTTCAGGCTTAGTCTGAAGAAGGGTCATAATCTGAAAGGTCGTCAGTCAATTTCCTGTACAGATGCTGCCTGATCTGTTGAGTTTCTCCAGCACTTTGTGTTTTGCATTAACTGATCGCAGTAAATTGATCCTATTGTGTGCGTGAGTTATAGGATTTGGGAGGAGTTGATGAGGATGAGGTAGCATAGAATTGTCCACTGTATATAACTCGATGAAGCAGGATGTTACTGTTAAAATAGTTAAACGAGCCATGCCCAGTTCACTTAATTACATTAGTGCACAGAAACATCAAAAATGTTACACGTAGTTTAGCGGTTATTTTGGATTTTCTGGGGTGGGACATGGCCACTGCTAATTTAGAAAGTCAGCACTGCTGTTCACCACTGTTTAATAAATCCACTTGGTAGTTTATAGAATTTAGCCGCAATCCCACAGTCTGTTTACTTTAGTGCATCCAGAAGCCAAGCATACATTGCATGATCATAACACACAAGCTAATTCTGCTCAAACTCTTGCCTCATTTCGTATTATTTATATGTTGAACCATTGAAAGAATATTCCAGGATTGAAGGAAGTTAAAAGCAACTTGCAGGAATGATGCCGAGTTCAGTGAATGTGATAAAATATCCACATCAGCAATTTAACAGACACCTCCAAGGATGGAGAATTCCATTGGATCATGGATCAACTTAGATTCCTTACCAAACACAGCAGTGTGGCTTACGTCCCACAACCCTTGACTTCAGGATTCTGTCAGAGCGAGCAGTCGTAACATTGTTGACAACCATTTCTGGCCTATGTTTTGCATCTCCTCGGATCACAAGGCAGCCATTACTTGATGAATCAGGTACACTATAACACAGACAGTATAAGAGGGATCCTATACCCGACCCAACCTACTCCAACTGACCCTGAATCCCAATCTGCAAACCAAATGATTAAAAATACAGTCAGTTTAATGCTGTTTCGGAAGTGAGTTCATTCTAGAACCCTCTGCGAATTAGATTTGGCTTTGAATCTCCTCAAGGCTAAATTGCATCCGGAAATTGTCCATTAAGCCAGAGTGATTTCAGCAGGTTACTTTACTGCACATTTGTGAATGTTGTTTGTAATATAATTCCTGTCATTATTAATGAACAGTAATGCACACTGCATATGTAAGTGCAGCTTAGCTTATTAACCGCTTGCTAATGTCTGCTAAAACAGATTATCTGACATATTTCTCAGCTTTATGCTACCATAAATTTTGTAAAATGTTCGCCCTGAACACAGCCATCATCAAAATGCTTTGGTTCTCACAGGGATAGAAGCCCACGTAATCACCAACTGAACTCATTGATCTCCTCCCACTGTACTGATAACTCTCTGTTGACCCAAACAAAGTGTGGTCACTGTGTCCTTTCACCCTGCAGGATTTGTCCATGCATTTCTGAACATGGAGCCAGTGCTCAGGTGATAATCACGGATGAGGTGGTGACTAATGACACGACTGGCCTTTGAGAAAAACTGGTCAACCTTCAGAAAGGGTTTGTTGCACATAAAATCAATTTGTGGATGGTAATCGCTGACCTAATGTTATCACCCTTTTACAATTCTACCATGAAAATGACATTTAAGGTGAGAGAGGTGAAGTTCAAAGGATTTAAAGTCATAGAGTCCTACAGCATGGAAACAGATCTTTCGGCCAAATGTGCCCATGCCGACCAACATGCCCCATCTACACGTCCCACCTGCCTGTGTTTGGCCCACATCCCTCTAAACTTGTCCTATCCGTATACATGTACAAATGTTTCTTAAACGTTGTAATAGTACCTGCCTCAAATACATCCTCTGGAACCTCATTCCATATACCTACAATCCTTTGTGTAAAAATGTTACTCATCAGGTTCCTATTAAATCTTCCTCCATCCTCCCCAACCCCCCACCCTCACCTTAAGCCCATGCCCTCTGGTCAGGACCTTCAGCACCTCAAGATGCTTTCATTGACTGCCCCAAGTTCCCTTTTCCTCAAGTCTTTCTCCACGATAAAAACAGAGGAGAAATATTCATTAAGGACCTTGCCCATCTCCTGTGGCTCCACACAGAGTTGACCGATTTGATTCCTAAGGAGTCACATTCTCTCTCTGGTTACCCTTTTGCCCTTTAAGTACATAAAATGTTTTGGGATACCCCCTGTCCTTTTAGCCCTGATTTCCTTTCTCAACCTCGTCTTCAGTAGCAAAATGAACTTCCACTTGGGGTATAAAAACAAGATTTTCAACCACCTTCAGATTCATGGCTGATCGATTCTCCAGGCTGCTGGAGAATCCAGGCTCCAGACTTTACACAACTGGGAACGGTAGGAGATTTAGAGAAAGGAGAGATAGGAGAGAACAAAAAGAGATGGTCTGTGGCAAGGAGCAAAATAGATAAAGCAGCAAACAAGGGTTGGTGGGGCCAGGTGAGAAGCGATTTCACAATTTTAGATTTCTAGCATCTGCAGTATTTTTGATTTGGGCTGAAGGGCCGGATCATACATTGATGAGGCTGTACCAGTTACTCTGATGCATAGAACATTATCAGGCATTCCCCTTAGAATGCAGTAAAACTGGGAGACTGAGCAGAGGTTCAGGACAAGATGTTTAAATAGGGGAAGGGCTCTCCTGCAGTGGGCAACAGATAAAGTGATCTCACCAACAACATATTGGACCAACATTCTGTGGTCCTGCCGCATCTCACCGTGAAAGATGCGGACCATTGAACAGCTAATGAAGGGAAGACAAGAACAACGACATCCCTTCCTCAGTCAAGGCCAGCATAGGCCCAAAGCAAGAGCAGAATATTCACATCAGCCAAAACTGCCAGATTTATGAGTAGGAAGGAACTGCAGATGCTGGTTTACATCAAAGATAGACACAACATGTTGGAGTAACACAACAGCTCGGGCAGCAGCTCTGGAGAAAAGGAGTAGGTGACATTTTGGGTCGAGACCCTTCTTCTCGACCCGAAATGTCATGTATACCTTTTCTCCGGAGAAGCTGCTCGACCCGCTGAGTTATCCATCATTTTGTGCCAAATTTATGATCCATCTCACTTCCCCCAGAGGTCCACACCATCATAAAAGCTGGTAGCCAGCCAATTCAATCCACTCCATGCAATGTAAGAACCCACTGAGAATATTAGACACAATGAAGACCATGGGGCAGAAAATATCCCAACTGTAGTGTTGAAGACCTGCACTCCTGAACTAACTGTGACTTTAGCCAAGCAGTTCCCGAACAATTACAACCCTGGCAAGTACTTAACAATGTGGAAAACTGCCCAGATATGTCAGATTTACAAAAAGCTGGACAAATCCCATCTGGCTAATCTCCACCCAATCCGTCCACACTCATTTAGCAGCATAAGGCCATCGAACAGCACTCACTCCCCAGCAACCTACTCACTGTGGGGGCTTGGTCGGACCACCAGCCCCAGACCCTCCAGCTGAATTCCACAGGTGAGGTGTGGTGAGGTCATCAGGTCATAAGGAATAGGGGTAGAATTAGGCCATTCGGCCCATCAAGTCTACTCTGCCATTCAATCATGGCTGATCTATCTCTCCCTCCTAATCCCATTCTGCCTTCTCCCCATAACCTCTGACACCCGTACTGATCAAAAATCTATCTATCTCTGCCTTAAAAATATCCATTGACTTGGCCTCCACAGCCTTCTGTGGCAAAGAGTTCCAGATTCATCACCCTCTGACTAAATACATTTCTCCTCATCTCTTTCCTAAAAGGATGTCCATCAATTCTGAGGTGAGGCGAGGGGTGGGTGACTGCCCTTGGCATCAAGGCAGCATCTCTCCAAATGTGGCATCAAAGGGAAAGTACTCCAGTGATCCGAGTCATAACATCACAGCTCAAGGTGTTCCTCAAGCCAATGTCCCAGGCTCAGTTTTCTTCAGTTGCTTCACCAGTGATCTTTCTTCCATCATTAGATCAGAAGTGGGATGTTTGCTGATAATCGCACAACGTTCCAATTCCATTCACAACTCCTGAGGAAATAAAGCTGCCCAGACCACACACAAGACCAAGACATACATTTATGAATGGATTAATACATGGTAAATCACATGTATACCTCAGAGAGCTAGGCAATGATTATCTCCAACAAGTGAGTGACTGGTCACCCATACTCGACTTGGAATTATATGACCATCACTAAGTCTCAAACATTGAGGGTCCCCATTGACCAGCAAGTCAGCTGGACCAGTTATCCAAATACTGTGGCTACAAGAGCAGGTCAGGGGCTGCGTACGCTGTGGTCAATTATTCCGACACCCCAAAACCTTGCTATCATCGCAGCATTTCGTGGTGAAAAGAATTTATGAGTTGAGAAGAAGATGCAGTAAAGCAGTGGTGGTTTGAGAAATCCTCCCGAATTCTAGCCTTTATGCTGGAAGGTCCAAGGGGTGGCGATATCAAGTGTGGCAGCCTCGCCAGCAGTTGACCGTCCTTTCACCCTTTTTTGTTATTCATTGTATGTCACAAAGTATGTTTTAAAGGTTTCTTAGTCTTTTTTATGTAGGGGAGGTGGGGGGGGGGGGGGGAAGGGCGAAACTGTTTCCCAGTCACTTACCTGGTTGAGGTGCGTCTTTTCTCTGAGTCGCATCTTCGCCGCCCCCCCCCCCCCCCCCACCCCCATCGTGGGCTACCAACTAGATTGGCGCGGCCTTTCCTACCGGAGACTGGCCAGCGCTTCAGCAGTGGTGCCTTGCCAGGGATCGCCTGCGTTGAAGCTCCAGGGTTTTCGGCCTGCTGCTTTAACATCGTGAGTCTGTGGTTTGCAGAGCCTCTAGCCCCGGGCGGCGCTGACTTTAACATCGCAGTGTCCTGGGATCCCTTGCCAGGGGTCGCCAGTGTTGGAGCGCTGCCCAGCTCGGCCTGTGGACTTTGGAAGCCGCGGTCTCTGGTAAGAAGCGGCCGATTCAGAAACTCCAAGCCGCTGAGTCTGTTCTTCCGTTCCGACGCCGGACCTCTGATCATCCCGGCGAGAGGGCCTGAACACCCCTTGGACCGCCTTAGCGGCAACTGCAGAGAATTCAAAGGCCCCGACCACGGGTCAACAAGAGGAAGATGACTGAACATTATTGTCTTCCCCCACAGTGGAAAACATTGATTCTGCTGTGTGGGGATGTTTATGTTAAATCCTATCATGTGTTTTTTTTATTCGTATGGCTGTATGGTAACACAAATCTCACTGTACCAATTGGTACATGTGACAATATATGTAACTTGAACTTGAACTTGAAATGTTGATCCCAGATTCCACAACTGGAAGTATTTACAGATTTGGGATCTGGATCCAACTCTTCCAGCATTCAGACTGGAAATTTGGGACAATTTCTGATCAGGGAAACAGCATAAAATTAGAACAGTGTATTTTTTTAAAGAAACTAAGTAAGATTTAACAGAAAATAATAAGGAAGATTGGTTTATAATCTACCTTAAGATGGGTGATATATTACTGCCATCTCATTAATTTTTATCTTAATTAGATTACACGAGCTAAGAATGCTGTAATCAGATTACAATATTGGATATATTTAAACTGTCATTAGATTGCAGGTAGTGAGATTATGATGATACTTTCAAGGTAAGGATTAAGTTGCCCTCTCATGATAAATGCAGAACCACATGCTCAATTCATGATCATGCTGAAATATTTAGCGGCAATTTCAGTTACAATAACAAACTGAAAGGGTTCAGTTTGTAGAACACAAGGAACTATTTTAATACAAAACGACTTCATGCATCTTTCTCCCACTTCACAATAACAGTTGAGCTGCATGTCCATACAGAGAGGCAATGTCTGATCAGTAATTGTTTCCTGACAAAGTACAGCAGTTGCTGTGGAGATAAACCATTAAGTCATTTGTAGATTGATGCTAATATATCTCCAGGTCCATGCGTTGTGGCGTGAAGCTGTGTCACAACTGAAATACAGCAGGTCGTTCACTAAGTTTTCTGAGAAAAATGCTACCAATTCTTCTTAAGTTGCTGCATTTCTTAATGCTTGCAATTCAAACTCAAAAGTATCATCAAAAATATTGTAGAATATTTGTCATCTTAGTCATCTTAGAGTTGATCTTATAGATCTTAATCAACAGTCATCTTAGAGTTGATCTTATAGAGGTGTATAACATCATGACAGGAATAGATCAGGTAGATGCACGGAGTCTCTTGCCCAGAGTAGGGGAATCGAGGACCAGAGGTCGTAGGTTTAAGGTGAAGGGGAAAGGATTTAATTGGAGTCTGAGAGGTAACTTTTTCACACAAAGGATGGTGGGTGTATGGAATGAGCTGCCAGAGGATGTAGTTGAGCCAGAGATATCGGAACGTTTAAGAAACAATTACACAGGTACATGGATAGGATAGGTTTAGAGGGATATTGGTTAAAGCAGGCCGGTGGTAATAGTGTAGCTGAGACATTCTGGCCGGTGTGGGCAAGTCAGGCCGGAGGGCCTGTTCCATGCTGTATGACTATAACTATTTGACTATTGAGAAGAATTCTAGTCTCTTCTAGTGTCATTTCCCTTGCAATTTGTTGAACACAGGCCTTTGCTGTTGTGGTTGCACGGGGAGACGCCAACCAGGTGCCCTGATTGTTGAGTTGCTTGGTTAGGTCCTACATTGAGCTACAACCCTGCCCTGCTATTTGGGGAGTATAGCAGTGTCTGCCCACATGTGCTGTCGTGTGTATCAGCTCCCAAACAAGGAAGATGATCCTGAAACTTAAGAATTATTTGTTCTGTTTCCAGTCCTGGAACCACTGTGCTTTTGAAGTCTGACCTACACATTGATACGACAAACTGGCACATCCAGCCTAGGGGGACCTCATCTCTGCTCTTATTCCTGATTCAACATTTGCCTTGTAAAGGTAAACGAGAGAGCCAGATATTATATACCTCAGGATTAGCCAATATAGATTGGCCACAAACAGTAGTCCTTTGATTCAACAAGTACGTTCGGCCCAACAATCTACTTCAAGGAGCAAGGCAGAGTTGGCACATAGTCTGAATGGGGCTAAAGAAATGTGAAATGAAGGAACTAAGCAAACCACAGGGAAGATTTTTCTTCACCAGATCTTTCTGTTTCAAAATAAACAGATGTGCCCTGGTATTTGGTGTGTGCACTTTTAAAGTTAGCAAATTGTATGTGATTTTTTTTTTAAATTGGAGATAGGCTGCTTCATGTCTTTCCAATTTGATGGGCATTTATGTCCTTGACAGCAGGCTGCTTCTCTCAGACATCATGCAAGTCTTCATCTTCAAGACTTCATCCTGTGTTATTTTAAACTTTGTTACATTTATGCAGGAGCATTCTATCACAGTGCATGATACAGCATTGACCTAGCTCCTGGCTCCTTCCCAGTTTCTTCCTGGAGCCCGAGTCCACACCCTCTCCCAGTTTGGCAACTGGCCTGTCAGTTCCTTAGAGTCAGTCTAACTCCATAAACCTCGTGTTAGTCTTTGCACAGGCTCCAGAACCTTATCACAGCTCTGGGTACAGACTTAGTCCTGGCTTAAACCCAAACTGACTTCCCAGCCTCTGGCTCCAGTTCTAACGTACACTAAACAGATCGCTCTCTGGTTGAGGAGTTCACCATGACATTAATTCAACATTTGTGTTAAGTTTGTGTTTGTTTTTCTTCTTCTTTAATTTAGGAATCTTAAATTCACTGCCTTCCGCAGCCTACAGCGTAGAGGTGCTATCTCCGGACTGTCGTCTTAAATCATTCACACAACAAATTTTTAAAGAAGGAACTGCAGATGCTGGAGAATCGAGGGTACACAAAAAGCTGGAGAAACTCAGCGGGTGCAGCAGCATCTAAGGAGCGAAGGAGATAGGCGACGTTTCGGGTCGAGACCCTTCTTCAGACTGGTCAGGGATCAGGGAAACGAGAGATATAGACGGTGATGTGGAGAGATAAGGAACAATGAATGAAAGATATGCAAAAAAGTATCGATGATAAAGGGAACAAGCCATTGTAAGCTGTTTGTGGTGTGAAAATGAGAAGCTGGTGCGACTGGGGTGGGGGAGGGAGATAGAGATAGAGGGAATGCCAGGGCCCGAGGGCTGAGGGAGAGGTGGGAAGGGGAGGAGACAGCAAGGGTTAACAGAATTGAGAAAATTCAATATTCAAGCCCAAAGGATGCAGACTCCCCAAGCGGAATATGAGGTGCTGTTCCTCCAGCTAGTGTGCTATTTTGTTTAGTTGTGTGACATGCGCAAAATTCCTTTTTCATATATAGTCCACAGTAAGCCCACTAAACTAAGACATAATATTACATTAGACCATCTAAAGACAGATTCTTCAAATAAGGGAGTTGATCTGGAACTTCCAACTGAACGACACAAAGCCAAGCTACTTCAGCATTTTGGAAATGCTGTCAAAGGTATAAACTAGTTTACCTATAAACACACTCAAAAGTGTTGTCATTTGTGAGGTTATTCTGACCCAGCTTCTATTATATGTTTACATCTGGGTAAAAGATGAGAAAAAGATCAAGGAGCTTTTCATGGCTCTGGGCCTGTATTCGCTGCAGTTTAGAAGGATCTCATTGAAACCCACCGAATAATGAAAGGCCTAGATAGAGTGGATGTGGATAGGATGTTTCCACTAGTGGGAGGGTCTAGGACCAGAGGGCACAGCCTCAGAATAAAAGGATGTAACTACAGAATGGAGATGATGAGGAATTTCTTTAGCCGGAGGGTGTCGAATCTGTGGAATTCATTGCCACTGTGGAGCCCATTGGGTATTTTTAAAGCGGAGATTGATAGATTTTTGATTTATAAGAACATCAAAAGTTATGGGGAGAAAGCAGCAGAATGGGGTTGAGAGGGATAAATGGATCAGTCATGATCAAACGGTGGAGCAGGCTTGATGGGCCAAATGTCCTTATTCTGATCCTATGCCTTATGGTCTTATGGTCTAACATACATCAGGTTAAATAACTTTAATATCAACACAGCTGATGGCGTGCTTTTGAAGAGCAGTCACTGTTATACTGAAGAAGAACTAAGATGACACTGGATGCACAATTAAGTATTGCTGGAATGGACAGTTATGTGCAGTTTTGGTCCCCTAATTAGATTGTGTGCAGTTTTGGTCCACTAATTTGAGGAAGGACATTCTTGCTATTGAGGGAGTGCAGTTTACAAGGTTAATTCCCAGGATGGCGGGACTGTCATATGTTGAGAGAATGGAGCAGCTGGGCTTGCACACTCTGGAGTTTAGAAAGATGAGGGGATCTCATTAAAACATATAAGATTGTTAAAGGTTTGGACACGCTAGAGGCAGGAAACATGTTCCCGATGTTGGGGGAATCCAGAACCAGGGGCCATTTAGAACGGAGACGAGGAAACACTTTTTTTCACAGAGAGTGGTGAGTCTTTGGAAGTATCTGCCTCAGAGGGCGGTGGAGGCAGGTTCTCTGGATGATTTAAAGCGGGAGCTAGATGGGGCTCTTAAAAATAGCGGAGTCAGGGCATATGGGGAAAAGGCAGGAATGGGTTACTGATTGGGGATGATCAGCCACGATCACATTGAATGGCGGTGCTGGCTCGAAGGGCTATTTGGCCTACTCCTACATCTATTGTCTATTGATATGCTTGGTAACACAGTAATCCCCAAATTCCTCAGTGTAGTGAATACTTGAAACAGAGAGTGCACTGCAGTAAAATGAGATAGAACAGACATTAAATGTCTCAGATAATGCACATGGGCATCTATGTATGAGAAAACCAACTGCCATTAGCTGCAATAATCAGAACAAATGGCAAGTGTGGATGACTTTATTGTCCACTGGTGGAATATGGGGAAACCTCTTCAGTCACTTACCTGCGATTTTTCTCCGTGTCGCATCTCCTTCGCCCCCTGTGGCCTACAACATGGAGTGGTGCAGCCTTTCCTGGAGACCAGCCCAGAGCTTCAAGCCATGGGCGCAGGAATGGACTTTAACATCAGGAGCTGCGATCCTTTGCTGAGGGTCGCCAGCGGAGCTCCAACCGCAGGGCCTGTGGACTTTAATACCGTGAAGCCACGGTCTCCGGTAAGAAGAAGCCGACTTGGGAGCTGCATCCCGACGCCAGAGTTTCGATCATCCCGACGAGAGGGCTTGAGTGTCGGACGGCAGCGGCAAGTGCGGAGAGCTCAAAGGCCCCGACCATGGGTGAACAAAGGAGGAAGATGACTGAACTTTATTGCCTTCCACCACAGTGAGGAATGTGGATTCCACTGTGGTGGATGTTTATGTTAAATTGTATTTTATGTGGGCTGTGTGTATTGTTACGTTTCACTTAATATGGCCGAATGGTAACTCAAATTTCACTGTACCTTAGTTGGTTAAGTGACAATATATGCAAACTTGAACTGATGCTAGGACAATGATAAATTTTAAAATCAAAATCTGGTAGATTTTGTTTGCCCTGAATTATTAAGTTTGTGAGAAAAAGCCAAACTTATTTGGTGTTGTAGCTCGGCCGTACTCTTACTGTACCAGTGGAAAAGCTCACAGATAGCTCCTTGTCCTGTGATCCCTTGACACAGAATGAGCAATAGTTAATCAGCTATGCATTCTCCAATTTTCATTTTGATTTACATCAATGATAGTCAATATCGTAGGCAAGCAGTTAGCCATCACCATGGATGGATCCCTACTTGATGAACTTCAATCCTTGTGCGTTTGATTACAGTGAATCCCAGTTTAGATCTGTAACTTGGCACTTCTCATTTACAGCTGCGTTAATTAAACTTGCAGAGTATCAGCACAGAACGAGTTTGTTCTGCATGTTAGTTACTGCTGTGCCTTGTCAGCTAGCTATCACAGGAAAGTGGGTCAAAATCTGCAAAATATATGTTGCAGCTGGACAACCTCTGTCACTCTGTGTCTGAGCAAAATTAAGCAACCTCACTGCAAAGTCATTAATCATTCAAAGTGTATTAACTATATGAAATGCGGGCACTAAGCCATGTGGTAGTTTAGGAAATGGTGCAAAGGCAAGTTATCGAGGGCAAATGTTGGGAATTATTCTGGTGCTCGACTCATATGGGCAGTTGAGAAACTAAAACTAACAGAGTGCACTCTAAACCATTTTAGATTAGACTTGAAATCCATCGGTACACTGGAAGAGACTGATACTAGAATTCTTCTCACCAGTCATGGAGTCGTAGCGTGGAAATAGGCCCTTCGGCCCAACTTGCCCACACCGACCAACAGTTCTCAGCTACACTAGTCCCACCTGCCTGCATTTGGTCCATATCCCACCAAGCGTGACCTATCCAGGTACTTGTCTAACTGTTTCTTAAACATTGGGATAGTAACGGCCTTAACTACCTCCTCTGGCAGCTTGTTCCATACAACCACCACCCTTTGTGTGAAAACATTACCCCTCAGATTCCTATTAAATCTTTTCCCCTTCACCTTAGACTCGTGTCCTCTGGTCCTCGATAACCTACTCTGGGCAAGAAACTCTGTGCATCTACCCGATCTACTTCACACATGATTTTATACACCTCTAATAAAGGGCCATTAATCTTATGATATTCTTTAGCTAATTCTGTTTGTTTAAGGAAATGGCCATAATTTACAACTGAGAAATATAAACTCTCAGCAACATAACCATGGCAATTAGAGTCCATATCCGTCCATGGACAATAACCCATCTCCATTTCTAATAACTTCAAATCAGACAGCGGTTGGAAGGTCAGATTCTGCCAACGTTATAGACTCACTGATTTTGAACATCCTGCATTCTTAAAAAATACCTCTAAAAACTATACAAAATAAATATACAAAACTAAATTGCAGTTATTTAAAAATATGTTTTGAAATGTTGTGCTTTGAATGTCATGCCCACAAATTGTTATCAGTCATCCTCTCTGGGGTATTGTAAATTGTTGCACACTCCAAACATTTTCTCCAATACATTATCCATATAGTATGGTTTAGGGAAAGATACAAGAAGCTCATCAGGGCCATTAATTTTAAAAGCTTTGCCAAAATAAATGGAAGTTATTCTTGTTCCTGTGAGTGATGAACTAAATAATTCATTCGTGCTTCCTCTAAAATGCATTGGCCTTCACAATCTAATAGTTATTAAGCTCCTACATTTCATCACATTTTAACTTAAGCACAGGAACCGGACAAGACAACTCAGAGAGTCCACCTGTGATAAAGCAGCTCAACTCCACTTTCTCACCCAACGCCATTGCTTGGTTCTCCTGGAATCAACAAATCTACCAGAAACTGAATGGTGCAGTCTCTAAGATAGAGAGTTTTAAAAACCACACGCACTTAGTAAACAATCTCATCCATTATTCTGAGACTGTCACTTCTAGTTCCAGACTCCCCAGCCAGGAAACACATCCACCCGCATCGAATCAGTCAAGCCCCTTAAGAATTGTATATGTTTTAATGAGATCGACACTCATTATTTCAAACTCTAAGCAATACGTTGCCTGGTCCTCTCAATATTTTCCCAAAGGGCAATCCGTTTTTTTCCATAAATCTCACTGGTGACCCTTTGTTCTACTCCCTCGGAGGCAAAAGTAGAAAAGTCGAAAAAAACTGTACACGGTTCTTGTATTGTGGTTTCATCAACTGCAATTACAGATTTCTTTATTCATATACGTTAATCTCTTTGCAGTATTATCTAATCCCTTAGTTTTTCTGATCCATTTAGTTTTTCTAATTGCATGTTAATTCATTGAGATTTATTTGCCAGTTTGATAATAATGTTAGAGGTTTGAATGGCTAACAAATACCAGTTCCTTCAGAGAACTTGCTCTGTTAAATCCCAACTAAATCTTAGATTTTCTGAATAAACAAGGAACTGCAAATGCTGGTTTACAAAAAAAGACACATAATGCTGGGGTAACTCAGCAGGATAGACAACATCTCTGACATCTCTGGAGAACATGGAGGTGACATTTCGGGTCGGGACCCTTCTTCTGACTGATCAGATTAGAAGAAGGGTCCTGACCCAAAATGTCACTTTCCACATTCTCCAGAGATGCTGCCTGACCTGCCGAGTTACTCCAGCACTTTGGGTCTTCTTTTATTAGATGTTCTGAGTGTGTTTCTGAACCCTAAATTCCATATTCCAGAAATGAATGAACAGAACTTGCCAATGAAGGTTAATAGACCAATCGGAGTTTCCATTCATCTTAGAGACAACAAAGCTACTGTATGTGCCTGACTTCCACACACAAATCCCTATATTGCGAGCATCTCCATAGTCCACGTGAGGAACAATGATCTCCGGACAATCCTTGGATTCAGTCCAATTTATTTTCCTGACTCTCTCCGCCCTATGAATAGCATCAACAAAACTTACTTTGAAGTACTTTAATCGTGAAAGTATTTTGGAGATGGCAATGCAACACTATGGACAATGTTAACCACGCATCAGAATGTGGGTTTTTTTAAAATTAAGGAAAGACTGTTTATAGAAACAGAAAGATTTTGCTGCAGAGATGGAAACTAAAAACTCAGGGGGTGGGAGAGGTGCGACATATTATTTAATTATTTTTTTCAGTGGCAATTAGTCCTCCTTTGAGTGAATATGGAAACCGTTCCATTTTGCCAGCCACAATTCCACTACATGCTTAGCATAACTCTAACACGCCAATGCAGCACTGAAGGATTGTTACAATGCCGGATATGTTATCAGAAGATAAGAATAAGACTTTTAAAAGCTCTTGGCCTGCCCCTTCAGGTGTACAGTATGCAAAATGTGCTATGACAGGATGTGAAAAGCAACAGCTAAACTTCCCAATTTTTGGTTAATTCAATAAAATAAATGATCCTGTAGGCTATTTCCTTGTTGAACCTGAATGCAAACAATAGCTTAAATAGATAGGGATGACAGGAGGAATTGGTAGGGATTTAATGGGAAACATATACCCAAAATGCTGGAGTAAATCATTTTGGATTTCATGGTAACAATCTTATTTTGATGATTTCTAGCTTTTGATGGCCATGTAGCAGACTCTAAGATGCCAATATGTTTCAAAAGGGACAGGTAGCATCTCTGGAGAGAAGGAATGGGTGAAGTTTCGGGTCGAGACCCATCTTCAGACTTTGAGGTCTGATGAGAACGAGATCCAATACAATGGTGTTCCAGAAAATGGCAGGCCTGATGACACCAGGATTCTGAGCATCTGATATGTTTAGATTTCTGTAAACCTTTTGATATTGTGCCATAGAAGCAATTAACTTTCAAGACAGGAAGGCACAGAACAGTGATCAGGCATATGAGATGGAGTGGAAACCCATTAACCAGAGAAGGAATTGTACAGCCATGAATGGATTTGCAACATCTCATCAAGGGATTGGTAGAGATTTGTCATAAGAATCAGAACAGAATATTGGTTGGAAAGCAAAAAATTCTGCAAAGACTGGAAATCTAAAATGTCTGAAATGTTAACTCTGTCTCTCCACAGATATGGATTGATTTTCTAACTATATAGAGCATTTTTTGCTTTTGTCTGAGATTATGATTATGATTATTTACAATGAATAAAACAAACCTGAGTGGAGTCAGAAATGTTTCTGTTGATACCAATTCTCAGGACACACACCTAAAAAGAAATATATGGAGCATAAATAGAAGATTATCCTTTGAGCCTGCTCCATCGTTTAAACAATGATGGCTGATCTGATTTTAATCTCAGCACCATATTAGCACCATTCCCACCAAGTAGAATTTTAATTTAAAATATTCCTTAAAATCATTAAAAAATCTCTGCTTCTCGCACCATTTGGGGAAAAAGACTTGCAAGGAAATAGTGCTTCCTGAGAAAGATTGTTTGATCCCAGTCTTCAATTTTAAACACCTTATTTTTAATTGGTGATCCCAAGTTCGACACAAAGGAAACATCCTTCCAATGGTATTACTATTGCCCAGAGTCCCATTATCAGTATCATGGAGGTCACCACTGATCAGGAACTCAGCTGGATCAGCCACATAAATACAATGACCACAAGACCAGGTCAGCGGCTGGAGAGTCTGCAGTGAATAATCACCCTCTGACATCCTGAGGCCACCTACAAATCACGCCTGAAGGTTGATGAAACATTCACCAGTGCCTGGATAGTGCAGTGTAAACAATTCTCAAGGAGATCAGCACCATTCAGAATAAAGCAGCCCATTTGATTGGCACCCTTGTCAACCACTCGAAACATTTATTTCCCCCACCACAGACATACAGTGGACGCATTGTGCTCCATCTAAAAATTACAACGCGTTAATCACCCAGGCTACTCTGACAGCACCCCCCAAATCCACAAACTCTACCTGTGAGAAGAACAGGGGCAGCAGGTGCACAGGAACACCAACACCTGGAGCTTCCCCTCACGTCACCCACCATCCTGACTTGGAAATATATCACCGGTGCTTCTTCATCACCGAGTCCCTGCAGCTCCCTATCCAGCAGTAATCTGAGAGTACCTTCATTACAAAGCTAACAACAATTCTGCATGGTGGTGACTTAAGAGCAGTTGGAGATGGCCAATAAATGCTGGCTTTGCCGTGATAACCAGATCCTGAAAATGAATTAAAAAATAAAATTACAAGTGAATCTCAGTTTCATCTGGAAGGACTTTAGGTCTTTGGATGGTGTAAGGTAAGAAATAAAAGGTTAGATGTGGCTTGGAAAAATACAATGCAAAGGGGAGTGACTCTAGGCAGGGATAGATGTGTGCATTAGGAGTCACGGGGTATGTGAGAGGCGAGAAGGTGTTTCAGGTTGTGGCATATAATTCACAGTATGATTGTGGCATCACACATCATAAGTGTGCATTTATGGAGCATGGTCTATTGAATGCGGAGGCAGATGGGGTGAAAGATCAGGATCTTGTAAATGGAGGTCCTTGTCCTTGTTCTGAACAGAGGCACAGTCAGTGTCACAGAAGAGCAGGAAATGACACAGAGCTATTTGAGAGTACTGTCAGCCATGCAGCCCATAGTTGAAGCGAAAGAGGCACTGGGGTGGAAGGTGGCATCAGCAGAAAGACAGTGGGAGAATAGAGAGGGGTAGGTACAGAAAACAAGGTTAGAGCAATGCACCTCTGGGAGTCTGCAATACATATTGGTCACTAAACTACTCCCTACTCCCTGATAGAGAAGCAAGGGCAAGTGAAAGGGATAATAGAGCATAAAGTGGCAGAAACGATGATTAAACTGTCAAATTTTGTAAAAGAGGAAATAAAATAACCACATATTGTGGAAAAGCATGAGGAAAGGAGTCTGACTGGAATTGAAACAAGAAGCTGGACATGGTCTGGACCCATGATATGCCATTTGTTGGAGGAAGTGAGCGATCTAAAAAAGATGTTCATGCAGGCACCTTCATGTAGGTGAAGAAGAGCTCTGGTGAGCTATCTGAGGTCCCACACACCGAACTGGCAGTGAGATTAGAAGTTGTGGGTGTATTTGGGAGAAGGTTGGACAAAAAAGGAAGAAATTAGTTCCATAAGATGAAAACAGGCAATATTGGGGCTGGGTTTTATAGAGAAAAATGCTATGTGAATGGAGTGGAATCGTTTGCATGGCCCAAATCACCTTGGGTCACAAGCCCTGTTCCATGATCAGATGCTCTATAATTCTGTCTTTCCCTCTGCAAAATGGGTAGCACAGTAAGTGGAGGTCCTACCTCACAGTGCCAAAGAGCTGTGTGACTCGGGTTCAATTCTTACCTCTGTATAGTGTTTGCATGTTCTCCCTAGGGCCTCCTTGGCTTCCTCCCAAATGCCCTCTCCTCCTTCCATATCTCAAGGACATGAAGGTTGGTAGTTAATTGGCCAGTGTAAGTTGGCCATTAGTTGGGAAAATCTGGCATAATTGGAAAATGGAGAGAATAAAGATGGGATGGGTATAGGGTTGGTGCATGTGGGTGCTAATAGAGCCACACTTTCTCCCCATTTTGGCACATAATTATCAATAGACAATCTCAATTTCATACTTTATCAATATTGTAACCCATGATAAACATTTTGCATTATTTCATTTATTTTTCTCTGAATGTTTATTGCAGAAGAAAGCAGAGGGGGAAAAAAGTGGAACTCCAATCAAAGGCATTTAACAAACAAAAAGCGTAAGATTTCAAGAACAGAGCAGAGGTCATTGTTTTCAAGGTCTGCAGTGATTCACATTGAATTGTACTTAGTATTGTTCAAACAAAAAGCAAGAGATTTTCAAGAAATAAATATTCTACATAAGGATATTGCCACAGTTTTATGGAAAATTCAACAGAATTTGCCTGATGTGACTTGCCATTTCTAGATGTGACCTTGTTCTGATGGCAATTAGTCATTTCTCTCTGAAACATTGCAGAAATTTTAGATTTTGGAGTGAGATTCAGAAGTATAAAATATTGCTGCAATCTATATAGTGTTTTCTTTGATTGTCTGGGAAAGATGATTAATTGCTAAAAAAATCCTACTATTATTATAATTCTGACTCTTTGGATCCTAAAACAGACTAACTCACTCAGCCACATGTTGCCCCAGTTACAGGTGTCACTCCATGATTGCCAGTTTCAGGTGAATTCACAAACTAGGCTGCAGGTCCCCAATCAATCCAAATTTAGAATGGCTCCACAAAGAGTGTCAACAATACAAATCTTCCACTACAAACATTCTGTGTGTCTTGCAAGGAAACGTGGGTATTAAAACAGAAACATTTGGTTTATTGCAACTGTGTTTAGACAAAAAAATCAGGTCCCAAAAACATTTGTACATCTAGACTTCAGACTTTACTTTAAACTTTAGACTTTAGAGATACAGCACAAAAACAGTCCGATCGGCCAACCAGCAATTCCCATACACTAGCACTATCCTACATACAAGGGACAATATACATTTTACAGATGCTAATCAACCTACGAACTTGTACGTCTTTGGAGTGTGGGTAGAAACTGGGGCACCTGGAGAAACCCCACGCAGTGAGAACATGCAAAGTCTGTACATACAAAAAACCGTAGTCAGGACTGAACCCAGGTCTCTGGCACTGTAAAGACCCTGTCCCACTTTCCCGAGTTACTCACGAATTCCCCCGAGTTTTCCCCTTGATTCAAACTCGGAGAATTACGGTAATAGCCAGCCGTCGGTACTCGGGGCTATTTTTATTACTCGTGGGCATTTTTCAACATGCTGAAAAATCGTCCCGACTTACCTGATGCCCCGCTTACCTACGGCTGGCATTACAAGCTGCTACGAAATATCTACAGACGCCTACGGACTCGCTACGGACATTCTCCGAGTTTGAATGGTGGAAGGGGAAAACTCGGGAGAATTCGTGAGTAACTCGGGAAAGCGGGACAGGGGCTTAAGGCTGCAACTCTACCACTGCGCCACTGTGCCGCCCTACAGAATCTACATTTCCCATTCAGAACCTTCCAGTCATTTTATAAGTATTGATAACTTGTTCTCCATAAATGGAAATAACCTGCACAACAATTTACATTTACAGCCTTACCATGCATGTGAGTTGTTAAAGTTATGGGCCAAATGTGTGAAGCAGCCCCACAAACTCACAGAGTTGCAGGGTAGGGATCTGTTATCCACTCCCAGTCTGGTTTATGTGTCACTTCAAATCTATCCTGGTTTTTCTCAGTGGACATATGTTCGGTTTACAAATGTTTTACTGCAATGCCATTTACTCTTTTCGGTACATGTCCTTGAATTACGAACATACTTGCTACGAACAAATAACTCTTTGCCCATTGGGGAGCACAGTACCAAAATACCCACTATGAATTTTGCCCAGCCTTACTGATTTAGGACATTTTGCTGAACAAAACATTTTCCAGGAGTGAACACTTGTGTAAATTGAGGAAGAAATTGAAGTTGACTCTTAAACCCCATGGGGCAACTGGTGAAGTTCTTGTTATTGCTGCCAGCATTGTAAAGACTCATATAAAGAGAGAAGTATGACCAGATAGAGAGAGAAGTATAACCCGAGTATGAATAAAAATGATGGCTTATGAGGCAAACGGGCTGCCATGAGTCTAGACAACAGGAGTCTAGAGGAGAGACCAATAAGGAATAAGGCATGTCTGAAGAACGGTTCTTCAGGCTGAAGAGGGGTTTCGGCCCAAAGCGCCACTTTTCTCTAGAGATCCTACCTGGCCCGCTGAGTTACTACAGCAATTTGTGTCGATCCAAGTAATAAGGTATTACGGAAAGATGTCTGGGAGCAAATATCAGTGGGGGAATATTTAAAGAAGTCTTTTCAAGAAGGAACTGCAGATGCTGGAAAATCGAAGGTAGACGAAAGTGCTGGAGAAACTAAGCGTGTGCGGCAGCATCTATGGAGCGAAGTAAATAGGCAACGTTTCGGGCCGAAACCCTTCTTCAGACTCATTTAGAGAAGTCTTGAGGGAGAATAACTAGAAAATAATATGGACCACTCTAAATCAGAGGAAGACCAGTTTCAAAGGAATGACTTTTCAACGGATGTGACCTGGATAACCAGAAAACACCATATAGCAGACAACACTGCAAATGAATAATGAGGTTAAGAAAGAGGTTGTTCAGGTACAGATAATGTTTATTCCCACGAGGGAGGTAGATATGCCAATTAATTCCAGACTCCCTGGATACCCAAAACAACAGCGGTAAAATAAAGCTGATGAAAGAGCAGGCTGGGGTGTAGACATAATGGTGATTTCATCATTCAGTGGATTTAGTGCAGGAGTTGGGACAGCATGGTGCAGCTGTACAAGAAGCTGACAGGACCACATTCAGAGTACTGAGTACAGTTCGAATGGTCCTGCTATAGGATGGATGTCACTAAACTGGAGAGGGTGTAAAACAGATTTACGAGGATGTTACCAAGGGTTTGAGTTATAAGGAGGGGCTGGATAGGCCAGGTCTCTTTTCCCAGGAGAATGAGAGGCTGAGGGGTGACCTTGTAGAGGCATGTAAATTTAAGTGCGGCACAGATAAGGTGAATGGCAACAATCTCTTCCCCGGGTCAGGCAGAATAGAACTACAGGACATAGGTTTAAGGAGAGAGGGGAATGATTTAAAATGGGCTTGAGGGACAATGTTTTCACACAGAGGCTAGTACATATGGAACAAGATGCCACAGGAAATGATCGAGTCGGGTACAATTATGACATATGAAAGACATTTGGGAGGGTACATAAGTAGGAAAGGTTTGGAGCGATAAGGGCCAGGTGCAGGGTCTAGCTCAGTTAGACAACGTAGTCAGCATAGACAAGTTGGGCCGAAGGGCCTGTTTCTGTGCTGTATAGCTCAATGACCTCAAAAGGAAGGTCAAAGGTAAGAACCAGACTGATAATTGAAAATCTAAATGTAAAAAGGGAAAAGGGATAAAGAAAAAGTATATGTAAAGTCTGTGGGAAATATAAAATGGAATCCAAAAGTCTTACGTTGGCACATAAATGCATAGTAATATGAGAAATGAGGCCAGTCAAGTACCAGAAAGGAGGTCCCCACATCAAGGAAGGAATAAAGTATGAGCAAGGTACCAGATGAGTAATTTACATGGGCCTTTAATAGGGAAGAAGCTGCAGTCTCAGTAAACGACAATACCGGTGAGATATGAAGACACTCGAAAGGCTTGGCTGGCCAAGCTGAAAAATATCACAAACCCCCTGCTGGACCCTCATTCAGTTTGCATATCGGGCCAATAGGTCTGTGGATGATGCAGTCAACCTGGGCCTGCACTTCATCCTACAGCACCTAGACCGCCAGGGGACCTATGCGAGGATCCTGTTTGTTAATTTTAGCTCTGGATTCAACACCATTGTGCCAGAGCTACTACACTCCAAACTTTCCGATTTGACT
Source organism: Okamejei kenojei (assembly GCA_035221665.1). NCBI lineage: Eukaryota > Metazoa > Chordata > Chondrichthyes > Rajiformes > Rajidae > Okamejei > Okamejei kenojei. The sequence goes on from CM069151.1 coordinate 15,435,247, forward strand.
GTGCCTGAACCCCTCTGTTGGTGGATCACCAGCTTCCTGACAGATAGGAAACAGCATGTGAGGCTGGGAAAGCACATCTCAGACCTGCAAATGCTCAGCATAGGAGCACCGCAAGGCTGCGTACTCTCCTCTCCTCTATACCAACGACCGCACCTCCACAGACTCCTCTGTCAAGCTTCTCAAGTTTGCAGACGATACAACCCTGATTGGACTGATCCAGGATGGGGAGGAATCTGCCTACAGGCAGGAAGTGTCACAGCTGGCGTCCTGGTGCCATCGCAACAACCTAGAACTCAATGCTCTTAAGACAGTGGAATTGATTGTAGACTTTAGGAGAGCTCCCCCTCCCCTCACCCCACTCACCATCAACAACACCACAGTCACATCTGTGGAGTCTTTTAAGTTCCTGGGAACCATCATCTCCAAGGACCTTAAGTGGGGGGCTACCATCGAATCCGCAGTCAAAAAGGCACAACAGAGGATGTACTTACTACGGCAGCTGAGGAAGCACAATCTGCCACAGGCAATGATGGTCCAATTCTACACAGCCATTGTAGAGTCTGTTCTCACCTTCTCCATCATGGTCTGGTTTGGCTCAGCCACCAAGCACGACACCTGGAGGCTGCAGCGAACCGTCCGATCAGCAGAGAAGATTATTGGCTGCAACCTTCCCTCCATTGATGAACTGTACACTGCAAGGGCCAGGAAGCGAGCGGGCAAGATCATCCCTGATCCCTCTCACCCTGGCCACAAACTCTTTGAATCACTTCCCTCTGGAAGGCGACTCCGGATTGTCAAAGCTGCCACAGCCAGGCATAAAAACAGTTTTGTATCCACGAGTAGTTGCTCTACTCAACAGCCAAAAATCTGTAGCCTCCCTTTGATCTGGTATTTTGTTGATTCACATGCTTGATCAATGGTGTTTTATCATTAATGTTTTATTATTATTAATGTTTAGTGTTTTCTGAGTCATTCGTAACTGTCACTGTATGCCATGTTGTTACTTGTGGGCGGAGCACCAAGGCAAATTCCTTGTATGTGAATACTTGGCCAATAAACTTACTTACTTACTTACTTATATCAGATTGGTGACATTTTGATAAATCAAATGCAGAGGCAAGTTAAAATAATCTGCTCCAGAGATTTGCTTCTTAACTTGAGAAATATGAGTGGAAATTGTTGTAAAATTGTTGTAAAATTAGCAATAATCTTCCAAGCATTTATTGGGGCTGGTGCCTAAAGACTGGAGAACTGTGAATGTTACACCCTTGTTCATTAAAAGAGTATTTGGATAAACAAACACAGTTTGACCTTGGTGGTCAGGAAAATGTTTAGAAATGCTGATCAGGGATAAGACTGGTAGTAATTCAGACACGTGTTGATTAATTGAGAAACCCCAGTGTGGGGTTGTTAAAGCCAATCATGTCAGAGTAACTTGGCATAGATTTTGGATGAGGTAACGGAGAGGACTGATGAAGGGATTGTGGTTGATGTGATGTGTGTGGACTGAAAAATATATATGATGAAAGATCACATAATATCTTTTCATCAAGAGAAAAGGTTTGGAATAAAAGGAGTCGATAGCTGCTTTGTAGGGAAATTGGCTGACTGACAGGAAACAGTGAGCAGCAAACAGGTCTCTTTCAGACTAGATGAGCATGCGCATTGTGGGTTCCCAAGGCCAGTTATCACATGGACTACAGAGCACAATTTTCATATTTGTAGACATCAAAGTCAAAAATGTAATGAACCACAAGGACAAAACGATTTGCAAAGGTCAGCCAAAAAATTAGGTAACGTTTAAAGAGCAACAGAAGATGACTAAAAAGGCAATACAGGGAGAAACGATGAGGTACAAAGGTACGCTAGCCAAGAATACAAAGGAGGATAGTAAAAGCTTCTTTAGGTATATGAAGAGGAAAAAATTAGTTAAGACCAAAGTTGGACACTTGAAGACTGAAAGAGGAGAATTTATTATGGGGAAGAAGGAAAATGGCAGATGAGTTGAACAGGTACTTTGGATCTGTCTTCACTAAGGAGGACACAAATAATCTTCCTGATATACTAGTGATCTGGGGTGATGGAGGAACTGAAGGAAATCCACATTTGGCAGGAAATGGTGTTGGGTAGACTAATGAGACTGAAGGCTAATAAATCCCCAGGCCTGGTTGTCTGCATCCCGAGGTACTTCAGGAAGTGGCACTAGAAATCGTGGATGCATTGGTGATTATTACAACTTCAAGCAGGGTGCAAGGCCACCAAATTCAAGTGCAGTTTCCTACCACTTCAAGCAGGGTGCAAGGCCACCGAATTCAAGTGCAGTTTCCTACCATTTCAAGTAGGGTGATACCACCATAAAACCACACAAAACACCACATAAACACCACACTCACAGTTCAGTAGACATTCAGTGTGTCCAGTTGATTCACAGCTCAGAGTCGTGACCTCTCCCTCCCCCATCTTGCAGAGACTGAGCCACACCCACACTTCCGGGTTTTATAATCCCTCTCCCTCCCACCAGAAGGGGCGTGGCCTTCATGGCATGATTGACAGGAGAGAGATTCTCAACATTTTTTAAACACTTTTATTTTTCATTGATGGAAGAATCCTCTGCACCTGATGAGCGAAGGGGGACTGAGTAAGATGGCCAAAAAAGACAGCAGTAAGTGGTAGTGTTTTATCTAAAATCAATATACAGCGCAAACAGGAAGTTGTCAAGTTTAGACACCATTTGCTGTGCTTTATTTCAAACTAACCACCACCAACAACCATTTGCTGTGCTTTATTTCAAACCAACCACCACCAACAACCGTTTGCTGTGCTTTAATTCAAACCAACCACCACCAACAACCATTTGCTGTGTTTTATTTCAAACCAACCACACCAACAACCATTTGCTGTGTTTTATTTCAAACCAACCACCACCAACAACCATTTGCTGTGCTTTATTTCAAACCAACCACATTTTCATTTTCAAACCACGTTAAGGGCACTCAAGGTCAGTAAAACTACACTCACAATTTAGTAGACATGTGTTCAGTGTTATTCACAGCTCAGACTGAGAGACGTGACCCTCTCGCTCTCCCATCTTGTAGGGACTGACTGAGGCACTTAACACTTCCGGGTTTTATAGTCCGTGGCCTTCAGGAGAGAGAATCTCAACATTTTTTAACCACTAATAATTCTTTTATTTTTATTTTTATTTTTAAATTATTTTATTTTATTTTTATTAGAAGCAGTGTACAAAAGTATAAGCCGCAGCATATGACATAATACATTTATTGTACAGGTTCAATTTTAATTTTTAGCTAAGATGAAATAGAAAAAGAGAGAAAAAGCAAGAAAGAGAGAAAATTAAAGAGAAAGTGAATGTGTAATAGAATCCCTAGACTACCAAATAAGTGTAGTCGAAGAGTAAGTAAAAGAAATGAGAAAAACGTAAAGAAATAAAAATACAAAACAGAAAGAAAAACAAAAAGTGATGATATACCTGCTTCATATCTCTCCCCACCCATCACCCAACCCGTAAATCGGTTTAATTCCGAAGTTATGTTGCACCATACTATCCTTGTAATAAATCAATGAATGGAATCCAAGTCTTCGAAAATTGCTCTGGTTTTCCTGCTAAGACAATTCTCATATTTTCATGATGTAGCGTCACAGACATGTTTGTAATCCACATTTTAAGAGTAGGGGCAGATGTATTTTTCCAAAATGTAAGTATTAGTTTTTTCGCCATTATCAGGCCATAATTAAGAAAACATCTTTGAAATATTGATAGCTCAGGGCAGGCTTCTGATGTTCCGAAGATAATCAGTTCCGTGTGGGGGTCCAGTTTTGTTTTTAATGTTCATGAGCAAATTTCAAATATTTCTTTCCAAAAGTTATGTAGTTTTATGCAAGAGGCAAAGGAATGTGTTATAGTTGCTTCTTGAAGGAGACATTTGTCACAAATAGGAGATGCATTTGAATAATTCTTATTCAGTTTAGTCTTTGAGTAGTAGAGTCTGTGCAGTGTTTTAAATTGGTTTAAAATGTGTCTAACATTAATCAAACATTTGTGTATATTTAAAATATTTTTTTCCCCCATCTGTCTTTGGAAATTTTTAGGCCTAGTTCCTCTTCCCAGTCTCTTCTAATTACGTCTGACGATGGAATTTCTGTATTTAGAAGGGTATTAAACAAGTATGATGTTAGATTGTTTGACTCTGAGTTTCTATTCATACCTTTGTCTAATATATCTGGCATAGGAGTTTGATAGTCATGGGTATATGTTTTGAAATAATCTCAAATTTGAAGATATCTAAAATATTGATTACCTTTCAGATTGTATTTCAACTGTAATTTCTGAAATGACAGATTTCCCATCTTGTAGAGATCTGCAAGTTTTTTTAATTCCTAGTCTTTCCCAATAAGTAAACGTTTTATCTATAATAGATGGCTTAAACGAAGGGTTATTAGCTATTGGGAAAAGAAGAGATAAATTTCTTAGTTTAAAAGTTGATTTCACTTGTCTCCAGATTCGTAAAGTGCTGTGAATAATCAGATTTTTATCATATAGTGTGTTCTTCAATTTTGTTGGGGAGAGAAAAATTGTGCCTATATTAAAAGGCGAGCAATCCTCTCTCTCCATTATTAACCAGTCTACCTGTTGACATGCGTTATCCAGCCAATAAATTACATTTTTAATATTTGTTGCCCAATAATAGTATAAGAAATTGGGAAGAGCCAATCCGCCAGTTTCTTTGGGTTTGCAAAGATGTCGTTTATGAATTCTACGTGTTTTATAATCCCAGATAAAGTTTGTAATCCGAGAATCAAGAGTTGTTTTTAATTTTTAGGTAGGTATATCGGTATTGATTGAAATAAATAGGAATTCGTGGGAGGAAGAACATTTTTATAGCATTTATTCTGCCTATTAGAGACATCTAAAGTGTTTTCCAGAATTTAATAAGAGCGTTTAATTTAGTAACTAAAGGCGGGATGTTTGCGTTGAATAAAGAAGTATATTTTCTGGTTATCTGAACACCCAGATATTTAAATTTTTCTGTAGCAATTCTGAAAGGGAATTTTAAAAGGTGTGAGGTTTTATTGCTCTTGAGGTTTTATTGCCATAATATCACTTTTGTTCCGGTTTATTCTACATCCTGAAAAAAAAAAACGAACTCCTCTATAAAATGTAATATATTTGGAATGCTAACTTGGGAGTTGGTGATATATAATAATACATAATCTGCATATAATTATATTTTATTATTGGAGTGTGTAGTATTATAGCCGTGAATGTTTGGATGTACTCTTATACTTTCCGCTAAGGGTTCAATCACAAGGGCAAATAACAGGGGTGATAATGCACATCCCTGTCAATTGCCATGGATAGCTGAAATTTTGGATTAAGTATGTGGTTGGTCAGTATTCTGGTCGGTGGCCTGTCATATAATAATTTTATCCATGAAATAAAATTCTCTCCCATCTGAAATTTTGCAGTACTGTGAAAGGTACTTCCATCCTACTTGGTCAAATGCTTTATCTGCATCTAATGAAATAATTGATAAGTCTTCTTCTTTAGTTCTGTAAGAGTACATTATGTTAAAAAGGCATCTCAAATTATTAAACAAATGTCTCTTGGGTACACACCCCGTTTTATCTGAATTTATTAATTTATTAACGTATTTACTTAATCTTCTTGACAAGTTTTCGCAAGTATTTTCTGATCTGTATTTAGCAGGGCGATTGCTCTGTATGATCCCGGGTCTTCTAGATCTTTATCTTTTTTGGGTATAAGTGTGATAGTTGATTCAGCTAGTGTTTGTGATAATGTCTGCTCTTTAAATGTGTATGTAAAAAGATTGTGTAAACGTGGGGAAATTACCTCGTAAAATCTTTTATAAAATTCGTTACTGAACCCATCTGGTCCTGGTGCTTTACTGTTCTTCAGTGAATAACTCTTTTATTTTTCTTCAATGGGAAAAAACCTCTTGTCCTGCACAGCGAAGGGGGACTCTGAGTAAGATGGCCAGAAATCACAGCCATAAGTGGCAGTGTTTTTTCTAAAATCAATATACAGAACAACAGGAAGTGGTCGAGATCAGACTTTTAGTAATATAGATTAAGGGTTTGGACATGCTAGAGGCAGCAAATATGTTCCCGATTTTGTGGGAGTCCAGAACCAGGGGCCACAGTTTAAGGATCAGGGCAGGCATGTACCGTCAGGGTAGGCAAGGTAGGCACTGCCAACCCTGACTAAAATTATAAAATGGTAATAATTAAATATAAATAGTAAAGGCACAGGAGAATTATGCCTACCTAAGAGATTGATCTCTTAGGTAGTCATAATTCTCCCGTGCCTTTCATCTGCAGTACATGTAATACGTTAAAGTATGTGCAGCTCACCTGCCATCGATGCTGCTTCAAGCCTTCAATGACAAGGGGAGCTGAAGGCAGCTGAAATTCTGCCTTTGCACCGTGGACTGCATACTGCATGCGCAGCAACCTACTGCGCATGTGCAGTGCAAGTTTCTTGGCGGGTTTTCTAAACATGGATTATCATTATCTTAAGAGTATCTTAAGAAACAAAGAGAGAAGAATGGAGTTTGTGTACAAATAATGTGGTAAGTTAATTTCTTTGAGCTATATATTTTTAAATGCCGTATTTCCCGGCAATGAAGACGCTATTTTTTACTCAAAAAGAAGGCACGAAAATTTACCTGCGCCTTGGAGGCCGAAGGTTAGGTTATTAGACAAGAAAGATAGACTTGGTTAACAGTCCCTATAGTTTCTGCACACTTCATGCCAGACTGAAGAACATGCAATCACTGATCTATGAATGCACATTTGAAAATTCTTTGCTAGAGTTGGCAGTGATTTTTGCAGAACGACAATCTATGCAAATCCGACTCAGAAACCAATCTCATTTTATACTAAGTCAAATGACATCGGAATGCCTTGGTGCTGCAACAGAAATACAAAATAGCTTGTCAATCAAAGCTACATGACCACCCAGCAATTACCACCTTTTAGGCACATTCATTCCTGAGATCTCTTCAGCGGTACCATTTACAACCCCTGGTGAGTATAGTTAAATTGCTCAGATTGGTCACTGAGGGACCCTTTGTTTTCACGGTGGTGGGCGTTGGTTTGATCAGGCCTTCACCTCACTTTCTGCTGCGCCAAACATAGAAGCCATGTGCCACCTTAGCAAACCATTTTACTGAACTCCAAAGTTTAAATCAAATGCTAATTCCCTAGAATGCTGGTCCCTTTTCTCTGGTCTCCAGAGGTGGCAAAGGCAGAATTAAATTAGGTATAGTATTAGAGATACAGCGTGGAAACAGGCCCTTCGACCCACCGAGTCCATCCCGACCAGCGATCCCCGCACACTAGTTCAATCCTACACACTAGGGACAATTTACAGAAGTCAATTGACCTACAAAGCTGCACGTCTTTGGGAATGTGGGAGGAAACCGGAGCACATGGAGAAAACACATGCGATCACGGAAGGAATGTCCAAATTCCGGACAAACAGCACCCCTAGTCAGGATTGAACCTGGGACTATAGCACTGTAAGGCAGCAACTCTACCTCTGCATTGCCCTAAATGGAAACGGAATTTGCATCATACTTCTTCATCTGCAAGCTTGCCCATCACTGTCAGTTTGCAACTGCTGGCGTGAAGCTCAGGACGATTTACCTTTGTGAAGGTTGTCTGCTGCCTCAGTCATGACCCATGCCTCAGTGTGCCTGATGTCACTGAAGTGCCACTACATTTTGTTCCTGAAATAGCACCTAAATGTTCAATAAATCCATCCAATGTTCCCTCCTCCACTGCTGCTATGGAGGCATTAATCTGCTTCAATAAATAATCGGCGCCTTTGTTAATGTAGCCGAGGATCAGGTTTCGGACGATTGCACTAAGTACTTATATTCTTATATCCCAAGAGCAAATTGCAAAAAATCACCGAGAGATCACGAGCAAGTGAGGAAATTTTGAGACAGCTGCTTTTATTAACAGTTGAGCAAAATAATCTGAAAATATATACAATAGAGACAGTCTGATTTGTGTGATCTGTTAGTGTACTGTTGCAAGTGCAAAGAAAAAAAAAACAAATGTGCACTTCTGCAATTCATTGAAAGAAATTGTCCAAGCAAAGGCGCTCCTTGCAAAATCAAGACAAGAAAATAAAGCAAAGGAAGTTAGCAGATGACAGGAAAAATCAGAAGCCGTTGGATCATTTGACATTCATAAAACATCATAGAAACATACAATGCAAAGACAGTAAGTTCTTTGGCCCACCAAGTCTGTGCCATTCATCAAGCACATGCACTAATCCTATTTTATTCTCACATCTCCATCCACTAGCCAGGTTCTACAACATTCACCTATGTGCTCCCCTCATTTATATACCTGTATAGGATTACCTTCAATCTCCAAGGAAGAAAGTCCTTGCCTGGCCAACCTCCCTACAGCATAGCATAGGTCCTTATAAATGTTCCCTGCACCCTTTTCGGCTTAATGGCATCTTTCCTAGAATAGTATGACCAAAGCTGAACATAATACTCTGTCAGAGAGGGTCTGTACTGCCTCACCGACATCTTGTGCTGCGCCAACATCTTGTACAACTATAACATAACATCCCAACATCTATATTCACATCCCACAATAACAAGGAATGGCACAGAATTTCATTACAATGTTAATGTTTTATTTAATTTACTTTATTATTGTCACGTGAACTGAGGTACAGTTAAAAGCTTTTGTTTGCGAGCTATCCAGTTAAAGACAAGAATATACATGATTACAATCAAGCTGTCCGCATTGCTCAGTCAGATAAAGGATAAAAGGTACAATCTTTGGTACAAGATAAAATTGGGGTGGAAGTTTGGAATTCCACCACAAGCTGCAGGAGCCCCTCAGGCCAGTGTGCTTGTCCAATCAATGATCTCCCTTCCATCAGAAGGTCAAAACCGAAAGTGCTCTCTGACGATTGCAAAATTGTCTATTCTATTTGTGAATCCTCAGAATGAGAATTGATCCATGCTTGCATGCAGCAAGATTGAGAGAACCTTCAGGCGTGGTACAGGGGATGCCCGATGGGGCGAACAGATGGGTAGTTTCGGCACTAATACATTCCTTTTGCCCCTGCTTGACCCTGGGACATGGACTCACAAGACCATCTTGATTGCTCCTTCTAGACTAAGCTGTGATGGGCCAAAGATTCCCAGGAGTCAATAAGGATGTTGCATTTTTCCAAGGACGCCTTGAACCTTTTCCTCGATCTGCCTGGTAATCTCTTCCCTTGGCAGAGCTCAGAATCAACAGTCCACTTTTTAACTCTGGCATCAGGCATGCAAACAATATAACTTGCCCAAAAGGGGTTAACTATGTGTTATCAGGGTTTCGGTATTGAGCATGTTGGCCAGGAAGATGATGCTGACATTTATTCACAATCCTGCCAGTGAATTTAAAGGATTTTACATTTTTTTGTCATTTGTGAAATTCGCTTCCAACTTGACACATCTGTCATTCCTGGTGGATGGATAAGACCTAATTAAACTAGTTTAAAAACAGACCGATTATCTTGGATGCACTATTACCATTTGCTTTTCCATCAATCAAAAAGATAAATGGATTATCTGACTGATCATATTGCTACTTGCGAGAGCTTGCTATGTACAAATCAACAGATGAATCCCGATATTACAATCGTATTACACTCCCAGCAGAATCTGTGTTGGTTTTTAAACACATTTGGACACACTGTGGTACTATATAAATGCTAATGACTGTACTTTCATTTTCTAAGGATGTTATGGGTTAGGATTAGAGGACAGCCCTGCAGAGGAGACAGTCAGTCGGTTAACAGACCCTAATAACTTGCTAATATCACTTAAACGTAGAATTAGATAGATTCCAGCTCAATTCTGATCTGACTTTTGCTGTCTTGTAAACAGAGATGGATTAAAATGCCAAGAGATAATACCGGGACAAACTTTAGTCCCGCGATAATCATTTGGATACCCACAGACTGTGGCAAGGTCTGAATACTATGACTGGCTGTAAAGCGAGGTCAGGAAACATCGCAGGTTAAAGTGCGGCCCCACCTGATGAACTTAATGCATTCTATGCTTGCTTTAAGCAGAAGGCCAACAGGGAAAGTACATCTGTCCTTTGAGACTCAGTATGCCTCTTTCCAGGGTCACTGTCGCAGAAGTCAGATCAGAACTTCCTGAGGGTGAACTCATGGAAAGCAACTAGCCCGGACAGAGTCCCGGGCCATGTCCTTAGGAACTGCGAGGACCTACAAGCAAGAGTGTTTACGGACATCTTTAATCTCTCCCTGGTTTCTCTCTACTTCCCATGTTCAATAAAGGAACAACTTTGGCTACAACAAAAGGAAGTAGAAATAGAATGGGAGACAAGATACTTGAAGAACAAGAGACATATAATTCCTTTTGTTCGTGAAAAACAGCACAAAAGATTACTGTAATGACATATGTCCTTAATCTATATTTCATCCATTTACATTCTAATGTTTAAACCAATGAACATTGCTGATTAAAGTACTTTAGATCTGTCCCGTGCAAGTAACTGTAAATAAATTCTTAACCTATTAATAAATATAAATCACTTTAAGGTTGCATTATGGCTCAGCATTTAAGCTATGCATTGGAAAATATGCATTCAGACATAAAAGTATTGAAACAACAAAACATGAGCTTAGCATAGACGGGGCTAATCTTGGTGTCAGAAATACTGACAACTAAATGAATATTAAAAACTAATTGAAAATGGCTGTACAGAGACTGATAGTGCTCATGCTTTTAAGAACATCAAGATAGAATTGAGGAAAACTCAAACGAAAGAAATATGGATTGTGAGACAGCTAGATTTTTTGGGGAAAGCTAAGAATCACAACATCAGTGATAAAGAAGTTGAGATCCATAATGTAAGAATAAGAATTCTTACAATAAAGAATTTTGAAAAGATTATAAAGAGGGATTTTACAAGTTTAAAACGATAGTGAGTAGGTTCCATAAATCAGGGAACTGATTAATCTTCCTGTGAAAAGGCATTATAATGTTTGTATTTTTAGTGAACCGATACAGCAGAAATCAGCGCATTCTTAGAGACACCATCAACAGCAATAGTAGCATTAAGAATAGCAACCGCACAGATAGCAGCTTGGCATTGACAATAACAGCAGCAATTAAGTTATACGATATTGCAAAAAAAGTTAATTATTTAGAAATTAGCATCCATTTTCAGAGAAGAGAAAATGATAGTTGATGAAACCACAGAAATCTCTCCCAAAATATGTAGAGCAATTTCTCCAGTAACTATGCAGTGAGAGACAGGGAACTATGTGCCAAATCAATCTTAGACACTTGACTAGTGTGGGCATATGGTTTGATGAGCAACATTTTGGGTATATGGAATTAGCTGCTGTAGGAGGTAGTCGAGGTAGGTCCAATAACACCATTTGAAAAGATTTGGACAGGTACATGGATCGGAAAGGTTTAGAGGGATATGGGCTAAACATTGGGTATGTGAGAATAGTGTCAATGGGGCATCTTGGTTGGTTTGGGCAAGTTGGGTCAAAGGACCGATTTCCATTCTGTACAACTTTGACAGGGAAATTGTTCTATCCTCTTCTCAGATTGGAAATTGTGGTGTCACAAAATCAGCGTGTAAAGTCTGTTGTGTTGAGATCCAAGAATCAAGAGAGTTCATCAAGAACAGAAGAAAAGGACAGGCAAAACTTGGTATAAACAGAGGAGAAATAGAAGAATCGCTGCTGGACTGATGATTGCATTTGGTGGTTCACCAAGGCAGTCTTGAAATAGTCAAGTTCGGAGGTTTCATAAGTAGATAACTACTGGTATGACAGAATAGTGGCAATACTGTGGATATGGAAGGAGAGGTACTGGTCAGGAACAGCCACCTGGTGATCTCTACATTAAGGTTCCAAAAGATCTAGTTCAGCCAGGGACAGCGGAGGTGGTGAATATGTGAGAATAGTTTGACATGAGGGGGAGAATTGTTTAACTCGAGGAGACCAGAGTTTGCAACTGGATATCTGTCGTGCAGTTTAATGGCACTAAAATGCTGGAGGGTTGAGAGAAGTAGTGATGAGAAGGAACTGGATATTTTAATAACAGTGATATTTGCAACTTCGGCACTAAAACAATATTAATAGCAGCACCACACAGGTTATGACATCAATGAGAACATCATGCTGTAAAACCCATGACAGTGGTGAAGATAACTGTACCAGCAACAATGACTGCAATAGAATCAGCAGAGCATTTTCACCAAAGCAATACCAAGAAAAGTAACAATTGCAATGGTGGTGTAAATAACCTACTATGGTGAAAATAACTCAGGCATCAGCAACAATATCTCATAGGAACCAGTAATAGGAACACCACAGCATCAGATACAACTGCGACACCTTCAGCAACCACAGGATCAACAACTATAGAAACACCATAAACATGTACGACAGCTACAGCAGTGCCAGAGTCAGCACACAATTGACAACAGCAGCATCAACAGCAATACCATCAATAACAGCAACACCATTTACAACAGTAGCATCAACAGCAGCAATACCATCAACAACAACAGCCAACTGCAACACCATCAACAACAGCCACACCATTAACAACAGCAATACAATTAACAGCGCCAGCAACAGCACCAACACCAACACCATTTACAACAGCAGCATCAACAACAGCAGCATTAACAAAAGCAGCATCAACAACGGCAGCATTAGGCCCATTCTTAGTTACATGTGACCAAAAAGATGAAAAATTGTGGAATACATCTCCTCTAATATTGAAATCATTACAGGTATATGGTTTTGTATTGCATATATGATTCATATTTTTTTCAGTTTATCAAGTGAAATTTCTATATGTTATGCTGACAATGTTTGTTTAGGGTAAGAGATCAAGCATGCAGGTACAGCAGGCAGTGAAGAAAGCAAATGGCATGTTGGCCTTCATAACAAGAGGAGTTGAGTATTGGAACAAAGAGGTCCTTCTGCAGTTGTATAGGGCCCGAGTGAGACCACACCTGGAGTATTGTGTGCAGTTTTGGTCCCCTAATTTGAGGAAGGACATTCTTGCTATTGAGGGAGTGCAGTGTAGGTTTACAAGGTTAATTCCCGGGATGGCGGGACTGTCATATGCTGAGAGAATGGAGCGGCTGGGCTTGTACACTCTGGAGTTTAGAAGGATGAGAGGGGATCTTATTGAAACATATAAGATTATTAAGGGTTTGGACACGCTAGAGGCAGGAAACACCGTTCCCGATGTTGGGGGAGTCCAGAACAAGGGGGCCACAGTTTAAGAATAAGAGGTAAGCCATTTAGAACAGAGTCGAGGAAACACTTTTTATCACAGAGAGTTGTGAGTTTGTGGAATTCTCTGCCTCAGAGGGCGGTGGAGGCAGGTTCTCTGGATACTTTAAAGAGAGAGCTAGATAGGGCTCTTAAAGATAGCGGAATCAGGGGATATGGGGAGAAGGCAGGAGCGGGGTACTGATTGGGGATGATCAGCCATGATCACATTGAATGGCAGTGCTGGCTCATAGGGTCGAATGGCCTACTCCTGCACCTATTGTCTATTGTCTAATATGACTGGTCACGTGTGTGACATGTCGGTTCACTTTCCAAAGAATGCGCCATTACCAACAAGAGCAGCAACACCACCAACAACAAGACAACAGCAACACCATCAACACTGCAGCAACGGCATCAACCGCAGTACCAGCGACAACAGCAATAGCATCAACATCAACAGCAACATCAATACCAACACCAACACCAACAATAGCAACAGCATTAACAGAACGAATATCAACACCAACAGCAATGGCATCAGCAACAGACACAGCACAGCATCAACACCAACCGCATCAACAGCAGCATCAACATCAGCAGCAACAGCAGTGTAAGGAATGTCAAAGGCAGAACTCTCAGACTGTAGAATAATGTAATAAAAAAGTTGACAACAAGAGGTTAATGGATTTTTTGTGGTGTAATGCTAAAACCACCACCGCTTGTGTCAAAAAAGCAGGTGGGTTGAACAGCGTCACAAGTTTCTTCTGCTTGAAATGGTTTTTTTGCTGGCACCTGGACTGTAACATCAGGCACAGGCTCCCATTCAGTAGTCAGGAGCGCGTGCTGGAAGCTCACTACATTCCACCAGTGTAAACCAAACCACGCTAATGAGGTGAACGTTGGGAGTGAATCTGTCATCGGCGGCGCTGTAGTTAGTCTGTATTGGAAATGCTCAGCAGTTAACTCTGGGATGACAAGGGATTAAAGTGCCTTTTCAAAGGCAGGCAGGGAGATGGGATGTTAACGAGACTTTCAGTAAATAGTCTGGAGTCAGAGTTACAGTCAGTTCGATGAATTATTCGGGGGAAGATTACAGAAAATCACTCAAGTCAGTGATTCTGCAGACAGATTTGACAATCCTGAATTATGTAACTGAAACAGGAAGTCAATGAAACGTTGAAAGTTCCTGGGTGATGAGATAGCAAAACCATAGTGGAGAGAAATTAGGTTACAAATGATGCAGTGGGTAAGAGTTTATGAAGGGCAATGGCGGATAATTGTGATGCTTAGCTGCATGCAGCCAGTCGGTAGTGCTGGTTAAATCCTGGCGCATGTAATAGAGCTGTTCTACATGTAGTTTCTGAAATGAACTTAAGTAGTGTTGGAAGACCAGGACACAGAAGTTCTGGGTGTTCTGCATTGATTCTGAATGAGTACCTGAAAATGAGAATGGAAGCCACTGGGGAAACAGGCATAGCCTTAAACTCAGTGGTGAAGGCTGACAGTTAGAGTGATGAACTGTGACCATCAGCTGTGGAGCACAATTAATTGTTTAGCAACAGATTAGAAATTATGGGTCTTTGATAAGGTTCCATGTTGCAGGCTGCTCTGAAAGATTAGATCGCATGGGATCCAGGGAGAGCTAGTTGAATGAATAGAGAATTGGCTTCATGAAAGGGACCAGATAGGGTGAAGGTGGTAGCTTGTTTTCAGACTGGAGGCCTTTGACTAGTGTGCCTCAGGGTTCGGTGCTAGGCCCATTTCTGTTTGTCATCTATATCCATGACTTGAAAGAAAACATGCAAGGCATGATTAGTAAGATGGCACTAAAGTGGATAGCAATGTAGATAGTGACGAAGGTTATGAAAAATTGCAGCAGGATCCTGATCAGTTGGGCAGGTGGGCTGAGGAATATTTAATGGAGTTTAATACAGATTAGTATGAGGTGTTGCATTTTGGGAAGTCAAACTAGGGCAGTACCTTCACGGTGAATAGCAGGGCTCTGGGCAGTGTTGTACAGCAGAGGGGTCTAGGAGTGCAGATACATAGTTCATTGAAAGTGGTGTCACAGGTAGATAGGGTGATTAAGAAGGCTTTCGCACGTTGGCCTTCAACAGTTAGATTATTGAGTATAGAAGTTGGGAGGTTATGTTACAGTTGCCTAACACTTTGGTGAGGTCACATTTGGAATGTTGTGTTCAGGTTTGGTCACCGTGTTATAGGAAAGATTTTGTTAAGCTGAAATGAGAGCAAAGAAGATTTATGAGGATGTTGCCAGGACTCGAGGGCCTGAGTTATAGGGAGAAGTTGAGCAGACTAGGACTTTATTTCTTGGAGTGCAGGAAGATGAGTTGTCTTATAGGTGTGTACAAGATCATGGGGGGATTAGATAGAGTAAATGCACAGAGACTTTTATCCAACTGGGAATGAAGAAACGTAGGTTTACAGTGAGGGGGTAAATATTTAATAGGAAAGACAAACAAGTTCCAGCAAAATAGGACCCCGTGTAGTGTCTATGGGAGTTGGATGCTCGAACAACTGAGCGAAAATCTTGAGCAGGTCGGCCAATTTAGGATGAGAGGGGATCTTATAGAAACATAAAATTATTAAGGGATTGGACACACTAGATGGAGGAAACATGTTCCTGATGTTGGAGGAGTCTAGAATCAGGGTCCACAGTTTAAGAATAAGGGGTAGGCCATTCAGAACCGAGATGAGGAAAAACCTTTTCGCCCAGAGTTGTGAATTTGTGGAATTCTCTGCCTCAGAAGGCAGTGGAGACCACTTCACTGGATGCATTAAAAAAATCATTAGATAGAGCTCTTGGGGCTAGCGGAATCAAGGGAGATGGGGAGAAGGCAGGAATGGGGTACTGTTTGTGGATGATCAGCCATGATCACATTGAATGGCGGTGCTGGCTCGAAGGGCCAAATGGCCTACTCCTGCACCTATTGTCTATGTATCTATGTATGTTTCTATGAAACCGAACCACAACTATTTCCACACAAAGTATGGTTTGTGCATGGAATGACCTGCCAGATGTGGTAGTGGAGACACGTACTATCACAATAAAAAAAAAACATTTGGACAGGTACATAGGTTTGGAAGGATATGGGCCAAACACAGGCAGGTGGGACTAGTGTTTGTGAGGCATGTTAGTCAGCATGGACAAGTTGGGCCAAAGGACCTGTTTCTTTGATGTATGACTGTATGACTATGATAGCTAACTTTGGTCATAATTACTTGTATCCCAGTGACCATAACCCGCTGTCCCTTTACAGTAAGGACGGTAAAGATATCAGAATGGGGAATGTATCAACATAACCTGGTTAAAATTCTAGAGCAGTAATAAAATAGCACAGTGGTGGTGGGGGGGGGGGGGGGGGGTTGATCCCTACCTCCTTCCCTGCTTTTCTCCCCACTCTACAATCAGTCTGAAGAAGAGTCCCAACCTAAAATGTTGTCTGTCAATTCCCTCCACAGATGCTGCCTGACCTGCTGAGTTCTTCCAGTACTTTGTACTTTACCAGTAATAAATAGACCAGAAACCTTGATCCGATACCGAGAGAAAATAGTCTTAGTTGATTGGTGCAAACATATGCAAGTTTTAAAACCCAAAGCATAAGAATCTGTGTCTGACTTTCACATATAATAGAATAAAACAGTCCCAAAATAACATTGCAAGTGTAAATCAGAAACACAAAAAAAACTATACTTGTTAGAGACAATTAAAGGTTAAAAAAAAAAAACATCTGCACTATTAAACCAGCAGGAGATATGAAATAAATACTATTCTGAGAGGCTTGTGTGTGACAGTGAAGGTTACTGCAGTTCTACATCGAGGTTGTGGGCATTCGTGTGATCCGTTATATCTGGAAAACTACACACATTTTACAAATCGTAACATGCAGACAAAATATGTCGGGAAGTAATGTAGATTGTGGGACAAATATGTAAAGCTGATTCTGCTGTATTTTCATTCATTTTGCAATGTAGAGCCTGGAGGATTTTCCAGTCTATAGGCTGAGAGCACTACATAACTGGCCAAATTCATTTCCAACCATTCATTTCCCAACAAAGAGAATTTCTGGTCTTCTCAAAAGCAAATCCACAAATGCAAACCAGAATAGTGACAAAACCTGGCCAAAACACTTTTCTGGCTCTGGGGTTGGTCGGATGGAAGAAAAGCTCACTCCACTTCTCTAATGCCTGAGGTCACCTCAAAACATAAATCCACCCACGATGTACCCAAAAGCCAAACACCCAGAGGTGTTACATACAGTCCTGAGATTTGTGCAGCTGAATGAAGAAAGGTCTCAACTCTCAGTCTGAAGAAAGGTCTCGACCCGAAATGTCATCTATTCCTTTACTCCAGAGATGCTGCCTGACCCGCTGAGTTACTCCTGCCTTTTGTGTCTATCTTCGGTTTAAACCAGAATCTGCAGTTCCTTCCTACACAGGTTCATTCTAATGCTGATTAAAGCGTTCTGGGTGATGATCCCTGCATGAGTCAGGAGTCTTTGGTATTTTTACCCGGAGTCTGTGGCAAGCTATGGAAACCACCAGGCCTCCAATGATGTGGGCGTGAATGCCAGGTCACTGCAGATGAACAGTCAATGTGTTGTATTTCCTATTTGTCCACAGTTCCCTTCCAACTACTTTGGATGCCAGTGTTTGGTCAATAGTGTACACTTGTCAGGCACACAACCTCTTGCCCACCAAAACCTGACAACACTTAGCTGTAACTTCAGGAGCTGCTGGCTGTTGGCAAACATCCAGGGCACTGCAGTGTTGGAGGTACAGCTAAACCTATTTAATTCGACCCACCAATGGCATTTGCATTTCCAGGATGCCTGGAGCCAGCTGCCTCCTGCTCTCTCGTTCACTATACGTTCACTGCAGTGGACCGAGCAGTGCTGGCAATGGCAGAATCACTGCTGCAAGATATCTCAGTGAAATCACACTAAAATATCACATGGCAAACTGTTAACAAAGAAACTTTAGTTTATGCACCTTTAAAAAAAAATGGGTTTGATGTGAACAAGCTCCCTATTTGAACCTTCATTTTATTGTAACGGAATGGAAAGATCCTGAAAGAATAAAGAATGGAGGCAGCAGCACGCAAAGGTTGTGGAGATATCAAGGAGCCTGCCAGATCTTGGAGGTGAGAGCCACAAAACTAGCATTTCCAGGCACGCACAATCAGAGAGCCAGCATCTGCTGTCAGCAACACTCTGCTGACAATCCAACGCTGTCTCCTCAGGAATTTCACCACGGGAATTGTAACTTAGGCAACATTCCTTTACTTATAATGTGTAGAAAAAGACTGCAGATGCTAGTTTAAATAGACGGTAGACACAAAATACTGGAGTAACTCAGCAGGACAGGCAGCATCTCCCGGAAAAAAGGAATGGGTGACGTTTCAGGTCGAGACCCTTCTTCAGACTGATCACAACATTTCCTTTAGTTATATTCAAGGTTTACGAAGGAGGCCTGCACAGGTCAGAAGCACAAGGGGTATTTTCAACTTGCTGTAATTGGAAGAAAATAGCATCCATACACTCAGTTAATTGCTTCATACTGGGAAGAAAGATTTTCAGTGTTATAATAATCTTCTTAATTTTGTTCTTTAATCTCCAAGGTGTTGTTGATTTCAATTATTTTAGTTTAAAGTTGTTTAAAAGTCAAATGAATTAGCAAATCTGTCACAGCGATTCTGCATGGATGAGATGGATATCTGTTACCAAACCAGAATACAAATTTATCGATTACCATTCGGGAAATTTGTCTATAAAATCACCACAGCTTCTTCAATCCAGAAGTGGCAACTACCAGAAGGCACGGGTGAGATGTTTTACAGAGCAGCATGGAGGACCTGGTCTACACAAGTAAACTGAAGCCACAGTCTCAGGGAGATCTAAATCTCCAAGTTCTCCAGTGACACAGGTTTGTTCCTGGTCTTCATGGGACTGTCTGTGTGGAGTTGGCACATTCTAAGTGACCACAAGGGTTTCCTCCAGGTGCTCCAGTTTTCTCCCACATCCCAAAGCTGTGCTGTTTATTTCCTTCTGGAATACCCTTCCTCTACCCCACTGACTCCATTCTATTGCTAATTCTGGCTCAGACTAGATTTGTCCTTTCCCTTGTTACGACTGTAACTGCACATCATAAATTACTGATTGATAACCTTTCATCAGGTAATTGAACTGAAATATTAAGTCTGCTTCTCTTTGCACAGATGCTGCCTGGCCTGCTGAGTATTTCTGTTTTTATTTCTTTATTCATTCAGTTTGTCAGATGCTGGTGGAAGTGGACATGTCCATGCCAGATGAAATTTCATGCAATGAAGTACAGTGTGATAAATGTCATTATCACTCTGAAATGAACGTGGAGGAGAGGTGATATAATGAAAAGGTACATTTCTACAGGGGAAATAGCAATAGAAAAGTATGGGGGTAACTTTGGAAATAGGTACAGGTTGGGAAGTGGTTACATAAGGCACATGGGATCCTGTCCTTTACAAATCAATAGATTTAAAATGTAAATAAGTTTTGTTGAATCTCTAAAGTGCACAGATTCTATATAAAGAGAAATATGTCCACTTTTAGGCACCATGTTTGAAGAAGAATATAAATAGGACGTAGAAAACAATATAAAGAGAAAACAGTTCCATTGGTGAAATGGTTGCACTCTAGTGGGCTGAGATGTAAGGTGGCTGGCTGAAGAGCTCGTAGTCACATGAGATGAAAAAAAATCATGTTGCAAGCAGTTGTAATCTGGAATTCATTGCCAGTTAGCCTGGTGGAAGCAATATCCAACAGCTTTCTAAAAAGAAATTGATGAAGAATTTGAAGGAAATAAATATGGAAAAAGAACTAGGGAGAGACTAACTGCATTATTGTTTCAAAGAGCCAACAAGATTTCATCGACCTGCTTCTGAACTGTAGCAATTTTATAACTATTAAAAATTGGATAGATCCAAATTTATTTTGCCCAGAAATTATATTAGATACTTTATGCAGCTTCATTCACAATTGTTTGTCTTTTATTGGGCTCTTCAAATAATAAACATGTAGGCAGAATTATTTTCAGTCAGATAAATGGTCCAGTTATTAAAATAGTTTATTATCAATATTTCTTTCTGTTCATTGGGATATGAAATATATCAAAGCAAGGCCATTTGTCCCTCCAAATCTTGCATCATTTCTGCAAGGCTGCTACAAACCTCCTCCAGACCATAATTATTAGTTTCATTTGTACTGTCCCTTTTACCCTCCACAATCTCAAAGCAGTAGTTCACATAATTATTTGATTACTACCAAGATTTACAGTATGATTATCTTTGTGAAGCACTACTAACGTCCCACACTCAACTAAGTCAATGCTAATAAAATCTGAAGAAGGGTTTCGGCCCAAAATGTTGCCTATCTCCTTCGCTCCATAGATGCTGCTGCACCCGCTGAGTTTCTCCAGCATTTTGTGTAACCCTAATAAAATCTTGTTCGTCTAAAATAAATATTGTAGACATTCTGACATTGGTCTAACTTCATTCTTGAGATCTTCTATTCCACTATCAGTACTATGCCCACTATCTTCCAAAGCTGTTGCCCTCAACATTATTACTGCCCTTCTTGCTTCACAAAGTTCCTGGATGATGTTTCAGTCTATTTGTGTACCCCCTTCTATTTTCCCACATCCCACTTTGGTATACCTTACACAATACGACTTAAAGACATTTAATTGTATATTCAGAAAGCTACCAAATCTTAATTTGTAAATTATCATTTCTTCCTAGCTAACAATTGACAACCCAAAATTTGGAATGTTGCAGGGCCTCAAGATGGATTATAAATTTAGCAACTATCTCCCTTTCCAACACCTGGAGCATTCAGATGGCAGTTCAAGGCACCCAACAACTCCAATATCATCAAAGGGGCTGAGCAGGCAACAGCAAAGCATTCTCAGTGACTCAAAACAGGGAAGCATTCTTTCCCAATATGCTGTGCAGTAGTTAATATTGAAACATATACATATGATTAAAGAAGGTAAAATATTATCAACAGATTTTTTTTTATATTTTTAAAAGTTTTAAAAATATTTAATGATTTGAAATATTCACATGAGGAAATTACATCACAAACACGGAATATTATCTCTTTAGGGTCTGAGTTTGCTAACAGTAACTGTGTCTTATATCATTAGAAATGCAATTTGATTTGAAAGATCTAAAAGCACTAGTTTCAGGCATTTCTTGACAGCTTGGAAAAGAGAGATTTTTACGTTTACATTTGAGAGATTTTAGTTAACTGCAGTGGAGAAAGAAACAATGCAGCCTCTGCAATCATGTTCAATCTCCGACATCTATTTCCATATTGAACCACGAGTCCGGAAATTGCACTTAGTTTTGCAGACATCTGCAGCTAACATCGTTCTGACAGCAAAACCTGAGCCATCATGTTTTTTTACACTTAAAAGACACCTAAACAGGTTCATGGATAGAAAAGGTTTAGAGATATTATTGGAACTAGCTTAGATGGAGCTTGGGCAAGGTGAGCCAAAGGACCAGCTCCATACTGTATGACTCTATAATTCCAAATTAATTTGACAGATGTGGAAGTTAAACCTCTGTAGACAATCCTATGAAAACTCCAAGAAAATTCATGAAAATGTTTCACGAAAGGTGCAGGCTGACTGATGCCAGATATGAATTACTATTTACATTAGAAGTAAACATTTTGGTTTGGTAGTAATTTTATGTAGTCATGGAGTCATTCCACATGAAAAAGACCATTCGGCCAATCATCGAGCAACCATTTACTCTGATCCTGCGTTATTCCCATTTTATTCT
Organism: Okamejei kenojei; assembly: GCA_035221665.1. Taxonomy (NCBI): domain Eukaryota; kingdom Metazoa; phylum Chordata; class Chondrichthyes; order Rajiformes; family Rajidae; genus Okamejei; species Okamejei kenojei. The sequence goes on from CM069151.1 coordinate 15,457,443, forward strand.
TTCGACATTTCAGTTTACTTCACCCTGATTCCACCACTCACGAATGGGGGAATTACAGTAACCCACCAACCCACATGTCCTGGGAAGCACGAGGAACCAAAGCACCCAGAGGAGACCCAAACAGTCTCAGGGAGCGCAAGCAACCCCCACACACACACAGCACCAAAGATCAGGATTGAACCCCGAATGTTTAATTTTAATTTTATATTTTTTAATATGTAATAACAAATTTAACACATTGAATGAGGTGCCATGCAACTGATGATTTTCTGGGCTAGGCAAATTGATTTGCAGTTATTAACCATTATCAGGGCGCTAAAGGAAATTTATGCTCTTAACTGCTAAACCTCTTTTTTTGTGGCAAGTTCAATGATCATTTAATCTGTCACTTTAGTAAGTACATTAAACTCATGGGGAGAGTACTAGAAGATTTAATGCCACCGTTGATGGAACAATACAAATATTTCATCTATTTACGACATTTTATTAAGAGTATCTCTACCTGCCTTGAAAACAGCCAAGTTAATTGCATTATAATAATGATGTGTTTCATTAATGGCTATCTGTTTTCAGCAAGTTCGGCACCATTGGACCATGCCAGTTTCAAGACCATTTCCATCTGTAAACTTTGCCCTTTAGAAACACCCTGATGCCTTTGGAAACACTCCTGACCCAAAACGTTGTCTGGCCATTTTCTTTCACAGACGCTGCTTGACGTGCTGAGATCCTCCAGCAGTTTTTTTTTTGTTCAAGCTTCAAGCATCTGCAAACTCCTGTGTCTGTGAGTTGGAGGTGCATTTGTTTCTCACACGATGACGACCATGACTGAATTTAGAAACACCATGTTGTGGATGCCTCATCTGATCTGCATTTCTCAGCTTTTACCTGTTACTTTGTTTATGTTCTCTCTGTAACCTATCAGCCAGATGAATTGATCAACAGTTTAAGGCCTTGCCCTAGCAATGATATCCCCTTTACCCATCCATCCCTCCCTGACCATTTCTGCAACTGAAAGCATTTTCTCGCTTTCACAATTGCGATGAAGGGTCTTCACCCTGAAACACTAACTATTTCTCTTTCCACATATTTTAATGACAATGGTGTCCTAGAACCTAGAACAGTACAGCACAAGGACACGTTGTTTGGTCCACAATGTCTGTGCCAAACATCATGCCAAGACCAACTCTTTATTGCCTGCACATATCCCAAAATTCCATGCATATCCACGCCATTAAAACTTCCTGTACTCTCCCCAACTGTTAAATATTTGCACGTTTTCTGTTTTTATTATAGGTGACTTCCACATTGAGCCTGAACTCAACAAGCAGTCCTGTAGCAACCCCCCTTCAGGAAAGACATGGGGACTTCAATATGACTGATTCTAACAGGAATTTGAGACTTTCATAGAAACATAGAAAATAGGTGCAGGAGTAGGCCATTCGAGCCTGCACCGCCATTCAATATGATCATGGCTGATCATCCAACTCAGTATCCTGTACCTGCCTTCTCTCCATACCCCCTGACCCCTTTAGCCACAAGGGCCACATCTAACTCCCTCTTAAATATGGCCAATGAAGTGGCCTCAACTACCTTCTGTGGCAGAGAATTCCACAGATTCACCATTATCTGTGTGACAAATGTTTTTCTCATCTCGGTCCTAAAAGACTTCCCCCTTATCCTTAAACTGTGACCCCTTGTTCTGGACTTCCCCAACATCGGGAACAATCTTCCTGCATCTAGCCTGTCCAACCCCTTAAGAATTTTGTACATTCTATAAGGTCCCCCCTCAATTTTGTAAATTCTAGCGAGTACAAGCCAAGTTTATCCAGTCTTTCTTCATATGAAAGTCCTGACATCCCAGCAATCAGTCTGGTGAACCTTCTCTGTACTCCCTCTATGGCAAGAACGTCTTTCACTTTTGAAGGGCTTGAAGATGTAACAGTCAACTTGTTAATACACACTGCAGCGGCTTTTCTGAGAGAATCAGTGAATTTTCCTAATGGATTTAATTGGCAGGCTTGCTTAGAAAGCTTGGTTGCAAGAACTTCTTACCATAACACCGAGAGGGTTATGATACTTATGATACCTGATGTAAAATAGAATAACAAATAATGTAGTCTGGAGAGCAAAAGAAAGAAAGGAATTAGACTCGGGGAAAGAGATCTCCATATTTAAGAGATTTTTACGACTTAAGTCGAGCAGTTTTTGAACACCATTACTGTGCAAGGTTTTTAATGTGATAGTTAGGCTTGAATTGTTCAACAACTGAATTATTCTATCACAAGTAAACAACAGTCATTTATATCAGTGATACGATACTTCTTAATCTTTTGCAAATCAACTCCTTGTAGACAAGTAGAACCATACTAATATTGAATAAAACTGCAAACCTTACCCGAGATTGTAAATGGTAGCCTTTCCCTCACATAAAAGGACATCAGAGCTTGCTCATGCCCCAGGTCTTCCACCACATAAAGCTGTCTTTGCTGCACTAGTCTGTGTTGTTTTGGAAGGGATGACTTCCAGAGAACATGTTATTTTACATAGTATTTATTTTAATTAACTCAGATTTACAAGTCAGTAGAAATATGCACACAATAAACAGTCTCAATCTATTTCATTCATAAAAGATTTAAAAAAAAATCTACCTCAGCTTCAAACAATTTATTTCTCATTGGTATGGATTTAAAGCAGCTGCAAAGTTGAATGGATACAAATGCATTTTTGTATGTGGTCTGGTGATACATTACTCATATACTGCAAGCACTAATAGTTTCAAATATATCCTGCACACTAATGACTTTATTGAAAATAACCAGTCAGGACATAGCTGAGTCAGAGCCTGGAAATTCATCTTTAATTTGTTATTTGGTTGAAGGGGAAGGTAAAGTGATTAATACATTGAGCAGATTGCACTGGGCAAGAAACTATGCTTTTAGTTAACAATATTTTATAAATCCAAATTATAGGCATGATTATGACAGTAAACAGGCAAATGAATAGTAAATCAGAAGACTGAATCATTGTATCCCACTGCGTAGGGATGTCATAACATAGGGTTTTTATAGTATAATATGCAACATCAAATGAATTATCCTCTAAACAGGGAAATTAGAAAAAAATCTGGGCAAAAAGTATCATTTCATTACAAATATAAACCATCACAATTGACTGATTGGCGTTTTTCATGTTACTACAACATGGTGGATTATCATGGTCTTTAGAGTGTCCTTCTGGAGGAGCATAAGTGAGTGAATGCATTATGAATATGAGGATTTATGAACCACAATTTATTGGTACATTAAAATATTATGACATCCCTAAACAGGAAATGAACAAGCCTGACAACATAACTGTTTTCAAAATGATATCACTTATAAATGACAATAGCAATACTATGACTGTTCAGACTTGAAAGCCCTGGGCCTGACAGTACACAGGCTGCAGAACCTCTTTTCACTTTTAAGATCAATGTACCTGTTAAGGCAATTTGTGCTGAATTTTAAAGTGCATTTTATGCTAAATTAAAGTTTGACAGTACTTAGGAATTATGTTTTTTTTTCTCTAGTTCAACACCCAATACTTCCATATCAAACAAGGCGTTAACCAGCAATGTGCAAAGTCTCTAATGTGCCACTTTGACCACACCACGGAAGCCTTGACTTCATTTGGTGCTAATTTCACCCTTAACAGGTTTGATTAAAGAGAATAAAATACCTGTTATATCCTCACATGTACAAAATATCAGATCAAGGCTGAAAATATATTCAAATTGTAATCCTAACCACACTTAAAACAGAAACTCTCCATCATTAATTGCTGAGCTGAATTGAAATGTGCTCATCAGCAATAGATTGTGCATCATCACAGTTACACTTTTGTCTCCCCCTCTCTCTCTTGTTCATTTCTTTGATCAAATTAATATAAATTTTACCTCAGATACAAATAACAGAGTTCCTCGTTTTAATCATGTCACTTTAATGCATATTATTCAGTGCAAACCACTTTAAACTGGGCAAAATAACTTAAAACATTACACCAAGTCAGCCATCCTTGTTATATTGATTTGTTTCATTTTCACTAATATAATTAATGATTCTATTATAAAAAGAGAAGAGGCTCTTTCATGACATTGTTCACAACCAGCCACCTTGTGTACATTCAGGTCTATGTACAATGCCTTTACCAAGCTGGCCCAGAATAAGGAATAGCTACCAAAACTGTATAACCAGAAAGACATGCCTATATTACATCAGCTTTTCTCTCTAGCCATATCATGTACTTAGCTGTTTTGGTTATAAATAAACATCATCAAACACTAACCCATCCCACTGGTTTTCAGAACCTTCATTATTAAAAAACTGCATGCAGCACACTTCTCAATCACATGCAGATAAATGTTAACCTACGGTGCAATTTCCCAAAAACTAGAAACTCAATTGCTAAAGTAAGCATGAGCTGCCAGAAGCCACATAGATTTTATCAAAGCAGGTCTGCAGCATTGGATCATTTATTGCTGTTTATTAAGTGCAGTATTAAAGTCATTTAACACAGGGGAAAATGTTGTCCTACCTCAAGGTTTATGTGATGTGGAAGGATCAGGATAACCAGAGTATGGGTGCTTTACATATTCTAAATGAAGAAGTTAATGCCCTGTTGCCAACAGCAAACGCAGTTCATCAAGAGTTATTCAAAATTCCTCTGCGTAACTTCCAATTCTACCCTCAGTTCAGTGTATCAACTAATTCAGTCACATGATCTTGGGGTAGCTTCACATTTGTGAAATCCTTTTCTTTTGCATTCCTGAGATTTCCAAGAAAGTACAATTTATAGTCAACCCTTTGTTCCGTTTGTAACGTAATTGCATTCTCATCCAGATGTTTCAGTCTGTATTATCCTTGGACGACAAACGATATCTTGCAATAAACACAACCATATCCAGGTAGGTCCCTCTGTCTCAAGATTCGCATGATGCTAATTACAAAAATGTAACACTTGTTTCTCCAGGTCTTTGGGAAATTGCCATATAGTTCTCCAACTAATGATGTAATTGTCCCATGATATCTTTGAGAACTTCAGGTCTTAAGTAGCATGACAAGTTTCTGCACTACAATTAGGCTACGGAGAGTGACAGGCTAAACGAGAGATGTTGGCAACATATGTAAGCTTTGAAACAGCCTCGAAAATACGGCTCCAGAAAAGATGATACGAAGTAAACTGAAGATAAACCTCCACTTAAATCATGGTTAATTCAGAATAACCAAAAGATAAGAATCCCCTCAGCCTGGAGCCACACAATGAAACAGTATTTTCATCAATCTAAACTGAGGTAGTCTGCTGAGGAATCTTCATTCTCCTTTTTGGTACATTGCAGGTTATGCAGGTGGGCAGAAAGAGATGATAGTAACATGCTGTATTTTACTGTTTTAGTGTAACAACGTGTTCAGATCTTAATATGCTGGGAACATCAGATATTCCAAGATCACTCCTGCTGCTCCTGTTGAGCTGCAGTGTCCTTTTGCCAGTGGTTTGTACATCTCCTATCTCTCTCACCAGTTGGTTTAAATCTTCACATCTATCTGAAAGGCTATTTATTCCACAAACTTATCATCATGGTGACTGTCCATTTGGCCCTCACAGGTCAAAGATTCTGCCCCAGACTGTCGAACAGAAAGGAGGTGGTATATTTTCACTGTGCAACAGATGAAGATTTCTGTGGACGTCATCTCATTCAATCATTCGTTGTACATGGAGGCACTTCCAGCAGTCCAGGAGTGCAAGGATTGGAAAGGCACTAGCAACTAGCTAAGTAATTCACTGAGTTTCTGCCTTAAAGAATAGGGAAGCTCAAACTAAATGTTTTGTTATCAATGAGGGTAAATTAGGAAATGAATGGCTTGGATGCATCATTTACATATATTTTACATTTACATTCTGTTAAAATGCAGGAAAGGCATGCTTTCTTATCAGTGTGTTAGTTCCACTTTAAATTAAATTATGTTATATATAAGTATATACACTATCTAACCTGTTTTCACCTTTTCGGATTCCCCAGAAGTAACAGGGCAACTTTGCACCATATTTTCAGCATTGTTAGGACATGAATCAACTAATTTCCCTGAAATTATTTAGGGAAATCATCTGGTCCCTCGCTATCCTATTCTTACAGTTGAAATCTCTTTTGTAACCTAACGTCATGCAAAAGTTATAGAGGGTTACAAGTTACCATTCCCGAAAAGGGCATAATGTTAAGTAGTTAAACATGCTATGATCTAAAGTTACTCTACCCATACAAGTTAGCATTCAGGCCATGAGTGCTTGGAAATAATAAAGTAAATAATAAGCCATTGCACTTTTGGTGACAGCAAATGAGAACTAACTCTCCAGAAATATAATTTAAAACGCAGACTTGTTTCCTGTTACTTGAGGTAATGTTCGAGGCATGCCAGACAAAAAAATGGATGATGAATATCAAGGCATGCTATTGTTTCCGGGATTTGTATCTTAAATTATGCTTCTCACATCCAATCGGAAATGGGATTGTGAACGTTCAGTCCTGGAAGGATACGAAGTGCGATATCTGAAAATTGCAACACTGTAGGTGTTTTCCACGGATTCGTTGTCAGATCAGAAAGTTGAAACAAAGGCAGTCACAAAAGAATGGCGATGTAGTTTTACTATTCATAAAACAATCACCTTACGCAATGAAAAATTCATCGGTGGGTCGAAAGCTGCAAATGCTTGCAAGATTCAGCAGAACTGCTGGAGTTGGTGCTTTTGGTCGTTCGCGGTGTTTGGATGCACGGCGCAGTCTGCAGAATTGTCCCTTAACACATGCACTGGTAAATGAACTGTTAAAAACTTCATTCGAGGTTGGCGAGCAGGTGTCGGTCCAAGTTTTAAAGAATATACCGACGTTGCTCATGTGAATGGATCTGGAAAAAGATCTCCCTCGTTACGCAGTTGGAGAAAGAAAGCCATTTAAAAATAAATGATAATATATCTTCCACGTAATTCTGAAAGCTTATTTCGCTTAGCATAACTGCAATGCCACAACGCATTAACGAGGTCAACAAAGCCAATACAAGGAACAGTATCTGAGTGGCGTGGCTCTGGCCACGGAGCCCGCAGATGTTTAAACATCTGTCAGCAGTTTGCTTTTGTTCACACAGTTTTGGTTCGCTACAGTGCAGTTGCCAGTTCTGAGGTTTGCTTCTCTGAAATTGTCTATGCTATTGTTCGCGTCCTCTTCAATCTCCATGTACTCCGACTTGCTAACGGTGGAGGAGCTGCGGCTTCGCAGGTCGCTGTCCGAGACGATGTTCGGGCAGCTAACGTGCAGGTATTGGGCCTGTTCCTCACCCTCGGTCTCCCGGTGGTAGAAGTAGTTGAAGTTGGACACGATGACGGGCACGGGCAGCGCGATGGTCAACACCCCGGCGATGGCGCACAGGGACCCCACGATCTTACCTCCGATGGTGACCGGGTACATGTCTCCGTAGCCCACGGTGGTCATCGACACCACAGCCCACCAGAAAGAGTCCGGGATGCTGGTGAAGAAGGAGTCGGGGTCATCGGCTTCCGCGAAGAACACGGCACTGGAGAAGAGGATGACCCCGATGAAGAGGAAGAAGATGAGAAGACCCAGCTCCCTCATGCTGGCCTTGAGGGTCTGGCCCAAGATCTGGAGACCCTTGGAGTGCCTGGAGAGCTTGAAGATGCGGAAGACACGCACTAGCCGGATGACCCTGAGGATGGCCAGCGAGGTGGCCTGCTCGCCACTCATGTTGCCCTCGTCCTCTTCTGCCAGCTCCGTGCCCAGGGTGATGAAGTAGGGGATGATGGCCACGATGTCAATGAAATTCATGATGTTCTTGAAGAACTCCGCTTTGCTGGGACAGGCGAAGAAGCGGACGATGAGCTCGAAGGAGAACCAGATGATGCAGAGAGTCTCCACGATGAAGAAAGGGTCGGTGAGGATGTTGGATTTGTAGGGCATGGTGGTGTTGCCCACCTGCATCACACGCTTCCTGTCGTCCTTCAGCTGGGGCAGGGTCTCCAGGCAGAAGATGACGATGGAGATGAGGATGACCATCACCGAGACGATGGCGATGCCCCGGGCCGGCCCCGAGCTCTCGGGGTGCTCGAACAGCAGCCAGACCTGGCGCTGGTACTCGTTCTCGGGCAGCGGCCGCTCCTCCTCCCTGATGAAGCCTTCGTCCTCGCGGAATTTCTCCATCGCCTCTTCGCCCAGTTCGTAGAACTTGATCTCTTCCGAGAACATCTCCAGCGGCACATTGACGGGTCTGCGGAGCCGGCCGCCCGACTGGTAGTAATAGAGGATGGCGTCGAAGCTGGGCCGGTTCCTGTCGAAGAAATACTCGTTGCGCAGAGGGTCGAAGTAGCGCATCCTCCTCTTGGGGTTCCCCAGCAGCGTGTTGGGGAACTGGGCCAGGGTCTTCAGCTGGGTCTCGAACCTCAGCCCCGAGATGTTGATGACCACCCGCTCGCAGCACTCGTGGTCGTCGTTGGCCGGGGCGTAGCTGTCCTGGGGGTGGCCGGGCAGAGCCGACGCGTCGTCCAAGTTGTCGCCGGCGATCACGGTCATTCTGGCGGCCGGCTTCCTTCAGAGAGGCGCGCCGAGGCGGAGGGGGGCTCTGGCTGGGTCCGATTCACTGGCTGCCGCTCCGCCGCGATCGGACATTCGGAGGCAGGGCTGTGGAGAGGGGGACAGGTGGGCAAGGGGAGTGAGGGTGGGAGTGCAGCGGCTGAGCGGTTTGACTGGGCTAAAGGGTGGCTCCGGGCTCTCCGCCCCACTCGTACATTATGCAGCTCAAGTGATCTCTGCAGTTCAGAAAATTCCGCGGCCGCTTGCTCTCACCTCGGGAGAGAGGTGCTGCGGAACACAAACGGTAACATAAAACACAAGATAAATGTTGCAACAAAAATTAAGATTTTTTTTTTTTTTAAAGGTGGGGAGGGGGAGTGCTGCTGTGTGTGAGCGCAGCTCGTTCAGCCCGGACCTCACATCTTCGCGCTAGGCAGTGAGTGGCTTTCGTTAGAGAGAGGTGAAAAAAAAACAGCTGCAGTACTGGGGTAGGAGGGAGGAGGGGGAAGTCGGCACCGCAGGGCTGACTGGAGAGGGGCGAGCAGAGCCTTACCTGACAAGTGAAAGAGCACAGGGTGAAGTGTAGGAATGTGACCAAGCCTCGCAGTGCACAGCTCTCCTCCGGCGTACCTCTACCCTCCTAATGTAGATATCCGTTTACAGCTTTCCATGCATGAGATCTGTTGAAATATTAATAACCTATATTAGACTGGCACTATTTACAACTCATCTGTTCCTAACGTTCGCTGCAGCAGGAAGCGACCGGGTTATCACTGAAACGTCGCTCAGCGCGGTTTTAAAACAACAACAGTTAAAGTGCAGAGAGAGAGAGAAAGAGAGAGAGGGGGAGAGAGAATCATTAGACCACGCACATGAGCTTCGTGGCAGGTAACGGTAAGCGATCCCTCTGCCCAGCATCCTAGCCCCTTGTTGAAACATCATGTGGTGCAGTGTGTAGATTGAATGCATTAAAGCCAACCGATCTAGTCATCTCAGAACATTGCAACGTCAGCACAAACAGCACAAGTGCTCCGTGGAGTGTTACCAGGGCACCATCCGAGGTTCAGCAACCCAACGGCGAGAGCATCCACATTGCGGCGAAAAACTGTCGCCTCCCAAAACACATCTCCTTCCACTCCTCACAGAGGAAACCGAGACATGTTAGACGCAGTGCAGGCAGCCCGGTAACATCCTGACTGCACACGACGCCGTCGCGCTCGCAAAAAATCCGCATCATAAACATCAAAACTGCTGCATCATTTAGTTAGATTTTACGACAATGTTCCTTTGACTGCAACACACTGTAGCAAACCTTCGAACCCAATCACTGCATCGCGAGTCCAGCCCGCAGGTACAGTGTTACTGTACGGAGAGGAAAAATAAGGGTCATTTACTGTACGAGATATTTAAAGCATTAGCAATAGCTCACATCAGTTACAAGGCTGCACGGTCTTCTCAATGTTTAATAAAAGCCCCTCCCATTATTTTGTAGGATTAGTAACATAGATGACTAGCTCCATCACTTTTAAAATAAAGCTATATTTTACGTTTGCATAATCTGGGTAAATCCATAAGAAGTACGCTGACTGCACTTTAACTGCACGGCCTGGGCGATTGGATTAGATTAATTCATGCAGATTTTTGGGGGAAAAAAGACATGCTTTGATGGTTTGATCCCGCAAACTTTAAATGACGGGTAGTTTGTTTACAAATATATTCCTGCATTTTGCTGGGGTTGGCTTTGAAAGCAAAAAGAGGACATTACTCTTAACCCCAAACGGTTCTGGGAATCGATCACGCCTGGCCACGTCCTGCCAATTAATACGGTGGACCCGTTCCTGGGCTCAGCAGGCACTTGTGTCTGTATCTGCCCGCGGACCACAGTGTTACCGGTAGTCACTACTCTTCTATCTCACTGCCTTGAATATCTGGGGTCTGCAAGCTCCAACACCCCACCACAAGCAATCGTTTACATCGCCCTGTTAATTCCAAACACTGTCCATTGAAACAGAAACTGAAGTCATATAGCCTGCAAAAGGGTCTCGACCCGAAACGTCACCCTTCTCTCCAGAGATGCTGCCCGTCCCGCTGAGTTACTCCAGCTTTTTGTGTCGACACAGAGAGTGAGCCGGCCGGGGCCACATGGACCCATGGGTCGCGGCGCAGCCAACACTGGGGATTCCCCGGGACTCCACCCCCAACCCCCCAGGAATTAAACTGAAATCATTCCCAGAGAGCTACCGAGAGCAACCCGGGACGACGGGTCATGGAGCAGCGACATTTTCCTCCCATTTGCTGTGCGTGTTGTGTAGGAAGGAACTGCAGGTGGTGGTTTAAACCGACCAGAGACACAGAAAGCTGCAGCAATTCAGCGGATCCGGCAGCATCCCTGGATAAAATGAATAGGTGACGTTTCGGGTCGAGACCCTTTCGAGATGCCGTCTGACCCGCTGAGTTACTCCAGCCTTTTGTGTCTCTCTTCTGTGAGTGTTTTGAAGGAACTGCAGACGCTGGTTCACACCGAAGGCTCAAAATGCTGGAGTAACTCAGCGGGAAAGGCAGCATCTCTGGAGCGAGGGATGAAAAATGCAATACAAAAAAGGAATAAAAGTACAATTAATCAGTCTGAAGAAGCGCCTCGACCCGAGACGTCACCCATTTCTTGCCTCTGGAGATGCTGCCTGTCCCACTGAGCTACCCCAGCATTCAGTGCCTGTCGTATCTTTGGGTCTTAAGTAAGTGTTGTTCTGGGACTGAGGAGGGGCGGGTGGGCTCTTTGACTGACGGTCGCTCCGCCCAATAGGATGGTGAGGAGACAGGGCGGACGGGAGGCGGTGGCCAATGGTGGAGCCGGGGGGCGGGACTCCAGAGTCGCTCCGTGGTCAACTTTTGGTCAACGCTGCAAGCTAGATAGAAACATAGAAAATAGGTGCAGGAGGAGGCCATTCGGCCCTTCGAGCCTGTACCGCCATTCAATATGATCATGGCTGATCATCCAACTCAGTATCCTGTACCTGTCTTCTCTCCATACCCCCTGATCTCTTTTGACACAAGGACCACATCTAACTCCCTCTTAACTGTAGCCAACGAACTGGCCTCAACTACCTTTTGTGGCAGAGAATTCCAGAGATTCACCACTCTCTGTGTGAAAAATGTTTTTCTCATCTCGGTCCTAAAAGACTTCCCCCTTATTCTTAAACTGTGACCCCTTGTCCTGGACTTCCCCAACATCGGGAACAATCTTCCTGCATCTAGCCTGTCCAACCCCTTAAGAATTTTGTAAGTTTCTATAAGATCCCCCCTCAATCTTCTAAATTCTAGCGAGTACAAGCCGAGTCTATCCAGTCTTTCTTCTTTGGTGTCAGGCCTCCCTCTCTCCCTTTACCACCCCCCCCCCCCCAAACAAATGTAATCAATTCATTTACAACAATAATATCTACAATACGAAACAATGCCAACACACACACCACCAAAATACAAAAAATACCAAATATTCTCAAATACCAAATATACTAAATATTAAATCACTGTTTCACAATCCTTATCATAGTCATAGAGTCTCACAGCATGAAATCAGGCCATTTGACCCAACTTGCCCACATTGGCCAACATATCCCATACATACTAGTCCCACCTGCCTGCGTTTGGGCCCATATCCTAGCAATGTTACAACATTTTGAGATTTAAAAAATCAAGTCTGCAATTTATCTCATCAGATAAAGCATAAAAAGAAGTTTAATTTGACACGTAATTCACTTTCATATCTTCAGTATTAAAAAGCTATGGCCATTTTCATACTCGGCAATTAGCATCTTGTTCCCTACTGCTTTTCCATTGACTTAACACAAAAGCTGTGATCGAGGACAGTCAAAAGCCCATAACATTCTTAAAGATTAAGGGAACTGAATGAAATTTTAAGTTATTATAGATTGAAGCATTCTGAAACAAATATGAAACAATCTTACTTGGATGACCTGAAATTAATGCATATAATTAGTTAGTTACGTAATTGTAGCTAATTACAAAATTGACCGTTGTGACGGAAATAGTAATAAACACCCAGACTGCCTTGAAAATTAAAAAAAATTGATATTCTCAAGATCAGAACTTTAATATTAATGTATTATATACTGTAAGTCCATAACAGATAGGTAAATAAATTACAATTTCTAGCAATAGAGCAAGTCTTTGTGCAGAAGATCAGTTGCTAGCTGGTACATTGGCATATCATAATCAGTAGCATCATCATACTCCTCAGATTGTAACTAATAAGCAACTCTGTACACCTCGCTTTTCTTCAACTTTTCAATTTTGGCATTGTAGACTACAAGTTTTTGCTCTTCAAACCACGCATGACGTGCCTTTGTGCTCACTACTTTCCCATTAAGAATGTCCTGTAGATCATCACATTTGGAGTAGTCCAAATTCGGATAATCTCTGCGAATGCTGTTTAAATCAGTCTCTTTTGCTGGGCATTTGAATCAACAATTTTGCATTTTGTTCTTCGGAGACATCTGTTTAAAATGTAAAGGGAAAAAAACACTGAACAGCATTACCGAAACAAGTTATTATTTGCAGTTTTAGAAAAAAAGTAGAAATGATAAAGTTAAACAGTAAAACAAATAGTAAATACCCAACAAAAAATTCATATTCATCAGTTTCATCAAATCAACTAAATTCATCTCATCAATTAAATTCATCTAAATTCAATTACTAGATCTAAACATCTATCCATTTCTTAAGAAAAGGCTATTTTTTTTTAATAGCCTGTATCCAAATAACAAACTAATCCCGTTCACACAAAAATTCACAATATAATATGATTTTTAATTCTCACTGTCATGAACTTATATGCCAAATAAAATAAATTTAATGTTTAATTCCCATAAATTAATCTAGAAACCTCCACACTCAATATAATCAAAATTATAATTTTTTGCACAATACATGTGACTATAACTGTTGTGGATATTTAGTATAAAAATAATGATTATGGATAGACAATTACACAAAATATAGACGATTTAGATGCACTTATGACATGATTGCCCAAAAAGAGAGGATTTTAATCATCCTCCGTTCGGGGGGAGGGGGGGGGGGGGGGTGGAACAAAGGCAATGGAAAATTTCACCAAGGGCCAGGCTTGGACAGCTGGAGGCAGCCCGGGATTGGCAGATGCTGGTGGATGAGGACCAATGGTTTACAGTTCCATCAGAGATAGCCATCACCAACTTGAGGCCTGATCTTGTGCTCTCAGCGCATGGTGTACTTTGTGGAGCTCACAGTCCCTTGGGAGGATGCTGTGCAGGAAGCCTTCAAAAGAAAGAAACTGAGATATACAGAGCTTGCAGCGGAGGCAGAACAGCGGGGCTGGAGAGCTAAGATCTGCCCGGTAGAAGTTGGATGTCGAGGATTCGTGGCAACATCTACCTTAATACTGATGAAGGACCTGGGGATCAGTGGACAAGCCCTACGCCAGGCCATCAAAGAAACATCATGGGTGGCAGAGCGGAGTAGCCAGTGGCTCTGGCTGAAGAGGAAAGACCCCATTTGGTCTCCCAAATAACCGACTAGACAGATGCAGAGAGGGGTGGTTCTGGGACGCCAGAATGCACCGCTGAGCCTACTGGAAACACCGTGGGTTCAATCAGCGAAACGTTGATGAAAGTAGGTGCCCACTTGATAACCCCAATGACGTGTCTGCCTAGCCTTTCTCAACATCGGAGGAGCATTGGTGAGTGCAGAAGGCTCCCATTTAATATCTAGTCCTGTGTATTTGTAAACATCCTGCGAGTGGGTGTTTCTGGAATGCGGTCGATTGGAAAACGTTGCTGTTGCCGTGAATTCTAACCATATATTGTCAGGCAAGACACGGCCGAATCATTTGGGGACTAAATAACATTTTTGCATCGTAAGATTAGACTAAAGCCATCCCAAGAAGCAAGATTATATGTGAAATAAACCACTTACCGTTCGTTTTGCCCTGATATTACGATCCGTCACGTTGAAGGCGTTGAGGGCGTTTGAAGTCGCATTTACTTTAATCCAACTATTAAATTGTCCAGTGCTTTAAAAAAAAAAAAAACGGGAACAGAAGTCCGATCGATTTTTCTTCATCGACTAGTAGCCCGAGGAAATCCCTCTCCAACAAGCGGTACAAACCTGCATTTTAATCCCACCCCCCACCCCCCTCCCCCCAAAGGTGCCGGAGTCGCACACACAGCCAGTGACAGATCTACAGCGCCGCTGAAGGTAGGTTTTGTAACATCGCTACATATCCCTCTAAATCTGGCCTATCAATGTAGCTGTCTAAATATTTTTTTTTAAGTTGCGATAGTACCTGCAAAGGATACAGTTAACCCCACGCAGTGCCCTGCGATCCTGGAAATCCCCCATGCTGCCCATGGACAGTGCATATTCCCTCTCTTGAGACACCCTAGCACGGACGTAACTCCTGGAAAAGGGGCAGGCAGCCGGCTCAGGCGGAACCCTCTTCCGACTGGCACCGTGACTCACGAATGGCCAGCTTGGCCAGGCCCAAGAGCCACCTAACCAGGACATCTTCAGTCCTACCCTCTTCCCAGACCTCTATGCCCCACATTTGTGTCTGAAACACGCACCAAGTTATAAACAGAACATCATACGTGTGAGGCACACTCCCAGGCCATCTGCTGCTGTGGGTCCCACGGTTAAATACCCAGACTTAACAGCCAACAGAAAGTTTAAATGTGGAATTAAAATTCAGTTAGTAAGTTAGACTTTTTGTTTAAAGTACAGTGATTGGTAATCATGATGTTTTGGTGTAAATAGATCGCGATTCACAAGGGAGGAGATTGTTTGTGACTCCCTATTGCCAGTATAACTCTCAATCGCCCTCTGAAATGACTAACGTGCTGCTCAGTTTGAGGGGGATTTAAGCTGGGGAATAAATGCTGAGGAAAAAGAAAACTAATTCCCACTTTGCAGTTCATGGCTGACCATAGTTTGTAGTTTTAAAATTCAATTAATTTTTCATTCCAAACAATGAGTTCCAAAACTACCGCTCCCAATATTGTCAAACTTGTCCTGATGGAGAGGATGCTCCATCACGATATGCTCTAACAAACAGAGTCATATCAGCGTGGGTCTCCTCGGGGGCCCGCGGCAGCGGCAAGTGTTTCAGGGCTGTACAATGTCTCTCTCTCTGAGGAGGGGAGCATTCGGGGTCAGTTTTGGTCTGACTCAGAGTTCGGAGGCATAGCCGGGGAGCATACCACGAGGCACAAAGGGTGCGAACCAGATATGCCAGCTAAGACAACAAAATTTGCAATTCCATCGGAAACAGGGGACCCGCTGGATGAGGACTTGGCTATGAGTATCAATTACCTGGCCTCACACCAGCTCCAAGAACAGGCAATGGAAGAAACTTCCAGGAAATATCACACACCTGCTAACTGTGTTTTGTTAAAAGTGCCGGCTGTTAACCGCTCCATCCGGAGTTACATTGGAGGGGGCATCAGAGCCCAGGAGGTGAAGCTACAGAAAATACTAAAGTTGCTCGCCGCTGGCATCATGGCCTTTGCCAGGTCGGTGGATGGGGGTCCCCTGTCTGATGTGCAGCAGGGTGCCCTTGCATTAATGTGCAATGCACATTTTGAAATAAACTGCTTAAGCAAAAATGCCATCTGTCCTACCCTGAACCCAAATTCGCGGCACTGTGCAAGGCCAGCAACGTTCAACCACCGAATTTCTTGTTTGGTGCAGATCTGTCGAAGCAGGTCATGGAGCTGGATGATGAAGCAAAAACAATCGGGCTAATGAAAGTCCCGTCAACTAGCAAAGCTTCACCCCAGCGGCAGCACCCCTACGCTCCTTTCAACAACAAACGGTTCACTGAAACTGGTGGGAAGGCCGAACACTCTGGGCAGCGGTCCTTTTTAGGCCAAGGCCCAAGCCGGCCCTTGTCAAAAATGTGCAGTTGGCGCACTCCATCAGTCCTATCCCCAAATTTCGGGAGCAGAAATATCCACCGGTAATGATGGAGGTAGGTGGGTCTGGTTCTTTCCGGAACATACTATGTATGGAGTTGGTGGGAGATTGCACTTGTTTTTGAATGAATGGCGTTGGATAACATCAGATCCGTTATATTCTACACAGTATACAAGGGTTCCAAATCGAATTCCTTCTCAATTTGTTTACACCCACACAGCATGCACCAAGCCGGACATTTGTTCTTTCACAACAAGAATGTTTGGATGTACAACTGAAATTGAAGTATTATCCAAAAAAGGGGTAATTGAGAAGTCGTGTCATCAATCTCACCAATTTGTGTCCAATATATTTCCTAGGCAAAAGAACGATGGAAGATGCCGAATCATCCTTGATTTGACTCGACTTAATTCCTTTGTGCAGTATAAACATTTCAAAATGGAAACCTTTGTTACTGCCAAACAACTGGTTTCCAAAGGATGTTATATGGCATGCATCGATCTCAAAGATGCATACTATTCAGTACCCATTCATTCGGATCACCTGAGATATTTGAAGTTTAGCTGGATGGGGCAACTGTGGCAGTTTAAAGCATTGCCTAATGGGTTAACTTCAGCCCCCAGATTATTTACAAAATTATTAAAACTGGTGTTGGGGCTACTCCAGGCTCAGAATCATATTGTAATGGCATACTTGGATGATATCTTAATGATAGGGGAAACTGAAATTAGCTGAATTATCTGTTTCAGCTACTAAACTCATGTTTGAGAGATTGGGTTTCTCATCCATCCAATTAAATCCAAGTTGATACCATCTAAAGTTATTGATTATTTGGGATTCACCATTAACTCAATTCACATGTCTGTGACTCTGCCTTAGGGCAAGAGATTAGAATTAATAGAAGCCTGTAACAATCTCATTGTTAAGGAGCAACCTTCTATTCGAAATGTAGCTAGTATAATTGGTAAATTAGTGGCTGCTTCTCCAGCTGCACAGTTTGCATTATCAAAATTTACACGTGCAAAGGAGCAGGCACTCAAATTCCATTCAGGTCACTTCAATAGACCCATGCAGTTGCCATCTGAAGCCATTGCTGAGTTACAATGGTGGATGACAAAGTTTTGGTTGATAAACCTTCAGTTATTTTACAAACTGATGCTAGTGCTCTAGGTTGGGGAGCTACTAATACCATCTCTAGCTGCGGTGGCAGATGGAATGTGCATGAGGCATCAATTCTTCAGTCACATGGTATTAATTACTTAGAGTTGTTGGGAGCACTCTATGGGCTAAAGGCTTATTGTGCCAATATGCATAATTTGCATGTTCAACTTCAGATTGACAACACTACAGCGGTGGCATACGTGAATCATATGGGTGGAATCAAGTC
Organism: Okamejei kenojei; assembly: GCA_035221665.1. Classification (NCBI taxonomy): domain Eukaryota; kingdom Metazoa; phylum Chordata; class Chondrichthyes; order Rajiformes; family Rajidae; genus Okamejei; species Okamejei kenojei. Next base: position 15,475,406 of record CM069151.1, read on the forward strand.
GGCATCTGTGATAAATTGGCTAACCTTATTTGGCACTAGTGTATTACAAGAAACCGTTGGGTCTCAGCTATCTACTTACCAGGTAGATGCAACATGGTGGCGGACATCAGGTCACGGAAATTCAATGACAACACAGAATGGATGTTGAATCATGAAGTGTTAACGACATTGTTGCTCGGCATGGCATACCAGATATCGATTTGTTTGCATCCAGACTCAATCACCAGTTACCAAAATATGTTTCATGGGAACCAGACCCGTGGGCAGTGGTGGTGGATGCATTCTCGCTACACTGAGGTGGAATGTTTTTGTATGCATTCCCCCATATTGCCTCATCAGTCGGTGCTTGCTTAAGATCAAGCAGGACTCCGCCTCAGGCATTATGGTAGTACCTGACTGGCCTACACAGCCATGGTTCCCACTCGTTCTGGGAATTATAACACAGCCTTTTATGGCTGCCCCCAAACGCAGTAATCTGCTGGTTCACCCTGTGACTGTGGAGAACCATCCACTACATGACCAAATTAATTGATGGGTTTGCAGATTCTGAAGAGACCTTTGCTGGTGGATGTGATCACTGTGGCCTCGAGGGATAGTACCAAGAAACAGTACATCTCTCATATCAAAAAATGGGAGGTGTTCTGTTTAAAATCGAACCATTTGACACGACACGCATATCGGATGTGTTGGAATTCCTCTCAACGCTATATTTTGATGAGAGATTGAGTTATAGTGCCATAAATACTGCCAGGAGTGCCTTATCATCGTACTTATTGTTGGGATCGGGACACCAGTATGTTGGGTCTCACTCTTTAATATCCAAGTTCATGAAGGGTATTTTTAACTCTAATCCCCCCAGGCCCAAGTACACGGAGATTTGGGATGTGAGCGTGGTACTCACGCTGCTTCGCCAGTGGGCTCCAGCTACATCCCTGTTTTTGCGCAAACTCACTTTCAAAGGGGTCATGCCCATGGCGCTGGTTTCAGCACAACAGGTCCAGACGTTGCATAAGCTGCAACTGGACAGGATGGTTTAATCTGTAAATAATATAACATTTTATGTTTATGATTTAATCAAACAGAGCAGAACAGGGGCGTCAAACTAGTTTTCATGGCATACCCCATGGATCTTCGGTTGTGTGTAGTTACACATTTACAACAGTACATCAAGGTCACCAAGAGCCTCAGAGGCTCCGAATTAACTATGTTCATTAGTTACAAAAAAACACATAAAAAGGTATGTCCAGACCATTTCGAGGTGGTTAAAACAGGTTCTGGCTTGTGCAGGAGTGGACACTGACATTTTAAAATCTCACTCCACCAGGGCTGCATCAACGTCAGCAGCAAGGGTAATGGACGTCCCTCTCAACCACATCCTCAGGTGGCATATGGTCAAATGAACTAACTTTCCAAAGGTTTTATAATAAACCCGTTGCCAGACCAGGGGTATTTGCCAATTCCATTTTAGATTCTGTTTTATAGTTTCCCCCTGGATGAGAGGGGACACTATTATTTTCATTTGATCATTAAAGCATCAGCATGTTTAAATCTATGTCATGTCTGAATGCATTATTTATATTTCACTCATCCTTGGTCAACTGATGCAGTGTGTGACGCATGGACTCATATCCACGGCATGAAATCACAGAGCTTTGAAATCTTCACGGAATCACTCTCGTGACTCAGAAGTAAAATAGCAAGATTAAACGAGAACTTACCAATTTGAAGTTTGATCTTTATTTTATGAGGAGTTACGATGAGCGATTACGTGTCCTCCGCTCCCAACCCTCTTATCATAAAGATCACCTGATAGCTCCAGTTCTCTCCAATCTTACTATGTTCAGTTCAACGACTGTTATCTGTGATTTCATACCGCTGCTTTGAAGATTGACGCGCATGCGGGCTGGTGGACTTATTCACGTAATCGCTCATCATAACCCCTCATAAAATAAAGACCAAACTTCAAACTGGTAAGTTCTTGTTTAATCTTACTATTTTCCCTTACTTTATCTTACCTCCACAATACATTCCCTTATATGACTCAGAAATGCATTGTGTTTGCCAATTTTCTGTCCAGCTGAAAACATACTATTGATAGCTTCCTACTGTCTATAGGTTGCTTCCAATCAACCAAATACCAAACATTGTATCATCTTCAAACTACAATCATGGTTTTTATTATTAAGTGTAACTTATTTTTTATACCATGAAGAACAAAAGAGCTTGTCCAAACCCTGCAAAACACCACCATCGCAGCCTTCCAATCACTTCAATGCTTACCACCATTAGATTTGCCTCCTGCCACTGAACTAACCTCGAATCTCTTGGACCCTATGGCTTTTATATTTCTGAGTACATTATCTGAATTGATGTTGTGAAACTTCAGAAGGGTCTGAATGGCAGCCGAGAACAAAGACCCAGCGGGCCGCCCATGGCTGTGTGCGGATGCAGGTCTGGATTGCCTTTGTGAGGAAGAGGCCGGCAGGCTCCACCTGCAGGGGGAAAGTCCAAAGCCCTGAAGACCAGAGAGCTGAGGAGGGAGCCGCTGGTGACGACAACGTGAGGAGTGGGCCTCAAGGAGTGGGATCGGGATATTACCTCCAGCTCCTTCAAGGTCGTCTGCAGGAGGCGTCCCCCGGGACGTAGAGGCGGTCAAGCGAGTAGAGGGATGTCGGATCGTAGGCCTGCATCAGCCTGGGGCTTACCTGGATCGGGGATGCTCCAGTACTTCCAGCATGTGGACTGCACTTTGGACTTTTTCTTTGTAAACAGTGCCAATATATGGTGGCAGTGCATTTGTGGGCTGTGTAAAATAATTTCCCTGTGCTGTGCATACGTGACAATAAATATCCATTGAACCACTGAAAGATCCTGATGTAAAACATTACCTATCCATGTTCTGCAGAGATGCTGCCTGATCCACTGAGTTACTCCAGCACTTTGTGTATTTTTGTTGTTAAAGCACACAGGGACAAGGACCGATGAAACACATATTTATGTAGAGCCTAATGCGTCCTTTTCTCTGCATCCATATATGATATATGGCCAAATAAATATTTTGAAAGTCTAGTATTTGAAAGAATGTAGTAAATATGGTATCCAATTTGTAAATGGAAAGGCTCCTCAAATAGCAGTGGTTAATGACTACGTAATTTCTGTTCGCATTGCTGGTTATGACACATTGCTGGGGTTAACCTCCATATTGCTGAGGATGATTTGGGATCCCTTAGAACACCTGAGAATGCAGATAAGACCTTATCTGAATGGCAGCAGCTCTGACAGTATTGCACTCCACCGGTACTGCACAGAGTTTTTACATCCCTAGTTTATGACCTGAATGCAAAACAGTTTGATCTGAGGGGCAAGAGTGCTACATATTGAGACAACACTGACGGACAATTGTGGTTACTTGTCAATCTTTCTTGTTATCTCCTCATGAAAAATAAACAAGTACAATTGTTTTAAAAGATTCCAACATATCAATGCAGTACAAAGACTCTTTCAAAGATATTGAATATATGTTGAGAAGTTGAACTGAGGCCCCATGTCACTGATGTTAGTTGTAGAAGCACAGGGTATTTATCTCTGGTGTCCCAACTAATGTTTGTCTTTCTACCAATAGCACAAAATATATGTGGTTATTATTTCATTAGAGATTTTGGGTCTTTATTCCATACATATTGGCTGTTAGTTTTCTCACATTACAATAGTGACGTTGTGCCAAAAGTACTGAACTGGCTATAAAACATCTGAGATGTATTGAGGTCACGAAAGTGACCTCTGCTTGTGTATGGCATGCACAGCCTAAAGTTATAGATCAAGAGTAGACATCTGGGCCAGGAAAGCATCAGTTACTGGGTGGATGGCTTTGACGCCCCCAGGGTAAAGCCTCAGTGGGCAGTCATTCACGATGTGTGCGATGATCTGGTCTGGATGTCCGCATTGGCAGGCAGGACTGTCTGTCATCCCTCACTTATGCAGGTGATGGGCTGTTCTTGCATGGAGGGTGCAGATTCTGTTCAGGGTTAGCCATTGCTTGCGATGTAGGTCAAAATGGGAGATTGCAACCTTCATGTGGTCCACCCTGTTTCAAATAATGCAATGAACCCGACGTGCACAAACAAATAGATGTTGTGTTTTGGTGTCACTTTTGACCATGAAAGTGACTGTACGGATACAAGTCTTTCTTTACTATTGTTTAAGCAGTTGTTAAATCATGTAGATGTGCACTTGGAGGAGATGAACAGTTCATTAAAATGGGAATGCAGGATGATGAAGCCATGAAGGTAATCCTTGAAATATGGGATACGAGAAACATGCTTGTAAAAGTGAACACGCAAATGTAACACAAAGAAAAATATTGGTACAGAGTATTGGGCAAGAGTCAAGAATATTGTTTATGGTGAATTTGTTATGGGGAACAAGGAAATGGCAGATGCGTTGAACAGGTACTTTGGATCCGTCTTCACTAAGGACGACACAAACAATCTTACTGATATACTAGTGGCCAGAGGATATGGGGTGACGGAGGAACTGAAGGAAATCCACGTTAGGCAAGCAATAGTGTTGGGTAGACTGATGGGACTGAAGGCTGATAAATCCCCAGGGCCTTATGGTCTGCATCCCAGGGTACTTAAGGAAGTGGCTCCAGAAATCGTGGATGCATTGGTGATCATTTTCCAATGTTCTATAGATTCAGGATCAGTTCCTGTGGATTGGAGGAGAGCTAATGTTATTCCACATTTTAAGAAAGGCGGGAGAGAGAAAACAGGGAATTATATACCAGTTAGCCTGACATCAGTGGTGGGGAAGACGCTGGTGTCAATCATAAAAGATGAAATAGCGCCACATTTGGATAGCAGTAACAGGATCGGTCCGAGTCAGTATGGATTTACGAAGGGGAAATCATGCTTGACTACTTTTCTGGAATTTTTTGAGGACGTAACTAGGGAAATGGACAAAGCTAGTGGATGTAGAGTACCTGGACTTTCAGAAAGCATTTGATAAAGTCCCACATAGGAGATTAGTGCAAAATTAGGGCACATGGTATTGGGGATAGAGTGCTGACATGGATAGAAAATTGGTCGGCAGATAGGAAACAAAGAGTAGGGATTACTGGGTCCCTTTCAGAATGGCAGGCAGTGACTAGTTGGGTACCGCAAGATTCGGTGCTGGGGCAGCTGCTATTTACGATATACATCAATGATTTGGATGAAGGGATTAAAATTAACATTAGCAAATTTGCAGATGACACAAAGCTGGGTGGCAGTGTGAACTGTGAGGAGGATGCCATGAGAATGCAGGGTGACGTGGACAGGTTGGGTGAGTGTCAGATGCATGGCAGATGCAGTTTAATGTGGATAAATGTGAGGTTATCCACTTGGGTAACAAAAACAGGAAGGCAGATTATTATCTAAATGCTGTCAAATTAGGAAAAGGGGAACTACAACGAGATCTGCGGGTCCTTGTTCATCTGTCAATGAAAGTAAGCATGCAGGTACAGCCGGCAGTGAAGAAAGCGAATGGTATGTTGGCCTTCATAACAAGAGGATTTGAGTATAGAAGAAAAGAGGTCCTTCTGCAGTTGTACAGGGCCCTAGTGAGAAAACACCTGGAGTATTGTGTGCAGTTTTAGTCCCCTAATTTGAGGAAGTACATTCTTGCTATTGAGAGAGTGCAGCATAGGTTTACAAGATTAATTCCCGGGATGGCGGGACTGTCATATGCTGAGAGAATGTAGTGGCTGGGCATGTATACTCTGGAGTTTAGAAGGATGAGAGGGAATCTTATTGAAATATATAAGATTATTATTTCATGTTTCCTGCCTCGCTGGAGGCAGGAAACATGATCCCGATGTTGGGAGAGTCCAGAACCCCTTGGCCACAGTTTAAGAATAAGGGATAAGCCATTTAGAATGGAGGTGAGGAAACACTTTTTCACACAGAGAGTTGTGAGTCTGTGGAATTCTCTGCCTCAGAGGGCAGTGGAGGCCGGTTCTCTGGATACTTTCAAGAGGGAGCTTGATAGGGCTCTTAAACATAGCGGAGTCAGGGGATATGCGGAGAAGGCAGGAATGGGGTGCTGATTGGGGATGATCAGCCATAATCACATTGAATGGCGGTACTGGCTCAAAGTGCCAAAGGGCCTGCTCCTGCACCTATTGTCTATTGTCTATTGATACTTCACCAGAGGGAATCAGGAGTCACATTCAAATGTAGTGTTCAAAATGGATGTGAATACATTTCTCAAATGAAGAAAATTGTAGGGTTTTGAGAATAGACCAGAGGAATGGAAGCAGTTGCATTGGCCCTGAATGGATTCAGTAGAATGCTTGAGCTGTTCTGCATTTATTTAACATTTGGTTCATTGTTTTCCATTGAGAATGCACAATTGCAGTATGGAGAACAAATGCAAAAAATGCAGCGTACATTAAATATCATCAAGATTAAATATTAATTATAAAGAAACATAGGAGAAATTTTTCTCAAATCATTTATGGGTCACCTGATGGAATTTTCAATATTGTTAATGATATTAATAGGATACAAAGCAGAACGTTAAGGATATGGAAAGTGAGATAATATAAGGTAGGGAGTCATGAGCTCATTTTGCATTTCTTTTTATTTGTATTTAGATTATCTTTTGGTGGTTGGTTAAAGTGCAGGCAAACTCCAATGAAGCCCCTGACTATTGCACTAACTTTTTAGCCATGCACTCATCAGCCCTATCTTTCTACTTCTAATTCTAAAGTCACCTTCATCAAAACTCTATGTTGTAAATCATTGGGCTATTGAGATTTTTCAGGTTTCAAGCTTACCAAATTCTCTTAGCACTTTTTGACTCATTCCGTTAGTTCCTTTATTTTCGCAAGATTCTTTATCCTTTAATATATCTGGTAGGCTTAGTATATATTTTTTTATGAAGGCAGACACAAGATAATTGTTTAATTCCTCTGCCATTTCCTTACTCCCTACATAGGTCGCACTCTGCAAGGAGGTCACACTTGTCTTTTCCTTCCTACATACCTGTGAATGTTTTCTTGGTTCCCCTCAGATTTTTAAGCCACTCCCAATCCTCAAACCATTTGCTATTCCAGCAACTTTCAAAGCCTCATCTTTGGATTTAACATTATCTTTAATGTCATGACAAATTATGTTTCAGGTTGTTTTTTGTGTCTTAAAGGAATTTTATTCCAACTTATTCGTTGTTGCATCACTGATATGTTTGATGGTGGACCAGCAATGTTGTCTTATTATATATACCAATTAACTCTCTTATGGATAAATAGCCTCATTAATTTAGATTTTAATCCTAATTTTATACAAAACTACATTACTTACAAACTCAATGTTAAATTCTATCAACTTATGATCACTCTTCCCCAAAGATCATTTGACAAAAGATGATCAACCCTTTCTCTTTGCACAAAAGAAGATTCAAAATGCCCTTTCTCCTCAGCGGGTCCTCAACATATTGTTGTAAAAAAAACGTCTTATGTATTTTCCATTAATTCACCTTCTACCTTATTGTAGTAAATATATCACCAGGAAAGCTGGCTCCAGTTTGCACTGTGTATTCCCTGGAAGTTCCTCCAGAAAATTGGTAGTTGTGTTCCTCGAGCAGATTTAGGAATCCTCTTTGTGAAGGCTCTGCTGAAACTTGAGTCAAGTGAAGAAATGACTGTGATCTCCAGTTCTGCCTTTCCTTATCACTCATTGTTCAACTAAGAAATAGGCTGATATCCATTGAAATTAATCTACAGATCTCTGTCTCCCCTATTGGATCAATTGGGATATCTTAACACAAATTAGGCTGTAAAACAGAAATGTCTCACAAAGGCACCAGACCGAACTTCTCAAATGCTTCTGAACTGGAAGAACAGCCAGAAATAAGCTTGAAATAAATTCCCCAGAAACAACATAAACAGGGACATGAAACTAAACATTGATGTAGATAAGGCCCCGAGGCAGATTCAAGTAGAAGTATATTTTACTTCGGAGTCACGTGAGTGACTTCGTGAAGACCCCGCCAGCACGCATGCGCGCACTCGCACCGGCAGGCTGGGGGGGGGGGGGGGGGGTGCGCTCTCCCCACCGGCTCCTTCACAAGACCGGCGGGTAAGTATTACTTTTTTTCTTCACAGCATGGACAAGGGCCGGAGGACGACGCTGTCGAGGAGCTGAGCTGCGGCCAGCCAAGGGCCCTTGTTCCCGGAGCTGCAAGGAACGCCGGCAGCTTCAACGCATGGTAGGGGCAGGAATGCGGAAGTCGGGCGCTCCCGCTGATTCAGGGGACGACTCACCCGAATGGGTTACCGCTACGGAGCTGCAAGCAACAGGTCCAGACTCCGAGCACCCGTCCCCCAAGAGAAGAAGGGGGGATACAGGTACGTGGCAAGGGGTCTCGCTCTTTACAGGCAACCTCTCCCCGAGCTCCAGAAGACCCGAGGGGGCTGGGCCGAGGGACAGCCGCACGACAGGGGAGCCCTGCAATGTGCAATACGTACCACTGGGAGATCTGCCGTAGTGCAGTCTGGCAACATCACTGCTGCGTCGTGTAGGCCTGCTGGAGCAGATACCGCCGACAACACACCCCGTCAGGCTGCGGTCAAGGGCGGAGGTGGCAGCAGGAAGCGGTCGGTCAGCTCAGCTCTGGGAGAGGCCAACCATGCGCCTCCACGCTAAAAGATGGGCAAATGTGGAGGTAAGCCTGCACGGACTCCGGGGAGCCAGGTTCCGGGGGCCGGCGCCGATTCAACTCACCTGCCTTCTTATCAGACAGGTGGGCCGCCACAGTCTCGGAGAAGACAGACTAGCGGAGAGTCCGTGCGGGAGTCGTATGATCCTACTTGGGCTGTAGGTCACGACGACCTGCCATTGGACCCTAGACAGCACCCTAAGGGGGTTTGGTCCGATGGTGGAAGCCCCAGTGAATTCGCAGGGCCTGGGGAAGTCGGCTTGTCCGCTGCGTATAGCAGGGACGGTCGCATAGAGCGGTTGGAGCTCTTAGTGGTGCAACGCCTCCAGCGGGACCGGGAACGAGAAGAGCGGGACTCGCGGGCATCCACTAGCCGTGCAAGGACACCACTCAGCACCTCATCGTCTCCAGCCAGAAGCATTAATGATTGCCCAGCTGCTGTGTTTGAAGACGACCCGGGACAGCCAGTGACCGCTGAACCAGAGCATGAGAAGGATGCTGGATGTGGTGAGTGAAGTTTGCCGTTTCCACCCAGACAGGTGAACCCTGCACCACGAATTGGCGGGCACCATTGATTGCCTAATTACGCACCAACTCCGGAGTCAGGTTCTCAATAATACCTTGGAGAAAGGTTCTCCACGGGCATAACGGCATTTGCTAGGACCCTGGTCGGGGATAATGTGTCCAGTAAACAGCAAGATGCACTGGCACTCCTATGCAACGCCCAGTATGAGATAAACTGCCTGCGTAAGAGCTCCATATAGCCCACACTCAACCCCAAATTCGCGGGGTTGTGCCGACCATTACCGCTCCACCGCCGCATCAGTTGTTTGGAGACCTGTCCAAACAGGTGAAGGGACTGGACAAAGGAGGCCAAAACAGCGGGCCTCATGAAACTCCATCGGCCAGAGTTCACCCATATCACCGGCAACAGCCTAATACAACCTGTGAACCAAGGCTGCCGGATAGGGCACAAAGATCCTACCTACCTCCATCTCAACAAACACAACGACCTTTTAGGGCAAGGCCAACAGCGGCCTGCATGGAAAATGCGGCCGCCGGCCCGTCAACCTCCATAACGTCCACCCGAAGCACCGTATGTATGGAACCGCCGTTAACTATGGAGGTAAGGGGGTCTGGCTCCTCTCACGCCGTAGTATCCCTCCTGCACGAATAGGTGGGCGATTGCGGGCTGCCTTGGACATATGGGAAAACTGTCACCACAGATGAGTTTATTTTACAAAGTGTTCAAGGGTATATAATTTGTTGGAGGTATAAATTCCCCTACCCAGCATTCGCCTCGTAGGAATTTACTCTATCCCAAAAAGAGGTGGAGTCAGGGCATGCTGAAATTATACGGCGAGCAGAAAAAGGGGTAATTGGCATAACCAAGCATGGACCGGTTGAGTTTGAGTCTAACATGTTCACCAGCAGTAAAAAAGAAGGGGGATGTCGGATTATAATAGATTTAACTGAGTTGAACACTTTTGTACAATATACCCATTTCAAAATGGATACTTTTGGAACAGCTAGGCAGATGCTTTACCCAGGGTACTTTATGGCATGCATCGATTTGAAAGAAGCATGCTATACGGTGCCCATCGCTGAGGCTCACAGGGAATTCTGAAGTTGTCTGGAAGGGTGCATTGCCTAATGGAATCATCACAGCCCTACGCTGTTTACCAAATTGGTATTTATCTGTATTGGCTCTTCTCCGACAACAAGATTATAGTGATGGCATATTGGATGAAACCCTTATAGTGGGGCAGACCCTCCAATTGGCAATTCAAGGAGTGGCTGCAACCAAGGCTCTGCTTGAGAAGCTGGGGTTGTAATCCATCCAGACAAATCAAAACTGCACCCGGTACGGGTTATGGATTATTTGGGGTTCACCCTAGACACCAATTTAATGAGGTTTATCATCCCAACTAATAAAGCTACTGCTATATCAGAAGAGTGCCACAATCTTGCTTGCGCCAGGGTACCGACCATTCGGCAAACAGCAAAAGTTATTGGTATTGGTAACTCTAAATTGGTAACTACGTTCCCAGCTGCACGATTTGGACCGCTACACTACCGAAATTTACAAAGATCAAAAATCACAGCATTAAAAAACAAATGCTGGCCGCTTTGATCGGCCAATTCGGTTACCACCGGAAGCTAGAAATGAGCTACAATGGTGGGTAGATAATATTAAAGAATGTCATTGACCTATTATAGTGAGCAACCCTGATGTTGTGCTACTAACTGACGCAAGCGCACCAGGCTGGGGAGCAACTGGTACGATGTGCAGTTGTGGTGGCAGATGGAACTCTCATGAGTCTACATTCCTGGAGTCACATGGGATAAACTATATAGAAATGCTGGGGGCATTTCATGGACTGCGGGCTTACTGTACTAATTCACGGGATTACATGTCCGCTTTCGAATAGATAATGCTACAGTAGTGGCTTACATCAATCATATGGGTAGTATCAGGTTGCTAGTTTGCGATGAATTGGCTAATACAATTTGGCACTGGTGCATTGAAAGAAATATTTTGATTACTGCGACCTATTTGCCTGGGAAGCTTAATTCAGTGGCGGACACCAGGTCACGTGTCTTCAATGACAACATTGAGTGGATGTTGAACCCCCAAATTTTGGAGATATTATATCTCATTTTGGGACACCAGATATTGACCTATTTGCGTCCAGGCTGAACCATCGAATACCAACGTATGTGTTGTGGGAACCAAACCCTGGGGCAATAGCAATGGCTGCGTTTTTATCCATTGGGGGAAATGGTTTGCTACGCATTTCCCCCATTCTGCCTCACCAGTCGGGTATTGCAGAAAATTAAACTAGACTCTGCAATTAGCATATTGATCATTCCCGACTGGCCTACACAACCATGGTACCCGATGGTTGTAGAAATTTTAAAACAACCATGGATGGCGATTGGGAAACATCCCAAATTGATTACTCACTCCATTACGGGGGGGGTCAGTCATCCTTGCCATGGTCATTTAAACTTGTTGGCCTGCAGGTTCTGAAAGACCACTCATCCGGGCAGGCATCTTGTTAGAACCATAGACCTTATCGCCGCATCATGCCGAGAATCAACTCGGAAACAATACCTCACCCAAATCAGAAAGTGGGAGGCATTCTGTGCCCGGACCAACAAGTCTTCCAACTCGGCAACAATACCTGATGTGTTGGAGTTTCTATCAGGCCTCCATTTCGATGCTGGCCTCAGCTACAGTGCCATCAACAGCGCCAGGAGTGCGCTGTCCTCATACCTGGATATAGGTGTCGGCTCCAACCACCTGGTGTCTAAACTAATGAGGGGAGTGTTCAACACCAACCCTCCACGACCCAGATATACAGTAACGTGGGATGTGGGGATCGTGCTGACCCTACTGAGGAGCTGGGCTCCAATAGATGAGCTACCATTGAAACAGCTCACCCTCAAGGTGGTGATGCTTATGGCACTGACTACAGCCCAACGAGCCCAGACGTTACAGAAACTGCGACTGGACAGCATGGTGGCCACCCCTGGTCAAATAAATTTCTGTGTCAAAGAATTATTAAAACAGCACAGGCCAGGGGCGCATGGGCTGCAGTTGGAATTTCGGGCGTACCCTGTAGATGCCACTCTCTGCATAGTCACCCATCTCCACCACTACATCCGAGTTACTGGAGTTATCAGGATGAAGGAACAGGGGCTCCTCATCAGTCACAAACTTCCGCATCATCGGGTGACTACACAGACGATCGCCAGGTGGCTCAGGGTGGTGCTGGATGCAGCAGGAGTTGCTACTAACATTTTTAAGTCTCATTCCACCAGGGCTGCATCCATATCAGCGGCGAGAGCCATGGAGGTGCCCATGGACCACATTCTCGCCACCGCGGGCTGGGCCAGTGGGGAACAACCTTTCAACGGTTCTATAACAAGCCTCTGGCCGCCCCTGCGACATTCGCAGAAGCTATCCTGGGTACCGCTCAGTAAATGTCTGGCCCCGATTTAGGGGTTTGTTGTTTATTTGATTAATAAATTGTGTTGATTTTTCAGCCAGTTTCGACTGAACTCCATTAACAGCCTTCCTCCATCAGACTGGCGGCAGTGTGATAAGCATGGACGTTGTCCAGGGCGTGAAATCACAGAGCTTTGAAATCTTCACGAAGTCACTCACGTGACTCCGAAGTAAAATAGTAAGATTAAACGAGAACTTACCAAGTTTGAAGGTTGATCTGTATTTTACGAGGAGTCGCGGTGAGGGATTTCGTGCCCACCGCTCCCACCCTCTATCATAAGGTCAACCAGGTAGTTCCACGTTTTCATCTTACTATTTTTTAGTCATGGTTTGGTTCTGTGATTCCACACCGCTGCTTTGAAGGATGCCGCGCATGCGTGCTGGCGGGGTCTTCACGAAATCCCTCACCGCGACTCCTCGTAAAATACAGATCAACCTTCAAACTTGGTAAGTTCTCGCTTAATCTTACTATTTTGGCGGCCAAAACAATGAAGCAATTTTCTCAAAGAGCAAGACAATGGGAGGAACAGAACTTCCAACTGGCCCCCCTTTGGAAGACTTGGTGGAGCGCCTTCAGAATAGAGAAGTTCATCTCGACGGTCAGTGACTGCCAAAGTAAAATAGTGAGCTGTAAATCATGAGAGGTTGCTGCTGACGGCAGGGGGCCACCACTGTTCCTGCTCTCGTTGATATTGCAGATTGGATAATAACATTAGACCTGGTCTATATGTTGAAAAAAAGATCCTGCTTCCTTCATGCATGTTTCCTGCTTGCATTCTCAGAAGAGAAACTCTGGATTTCGAATGGTCTAATAAGCTGTTGAAGCTGATTTATGCCTCTGCAATTACGCTGGACCACTTAAAACTGGCAAAGGCAAGGTTTCTGGAATAAAGCAACTCTTATCAACTCCTAAGATACATATTCATGCTCCAGATAAATCCCGTTGTTTGACAGCAAATTACAAATATGTGAGTGAATAATCTGAAGAGGGTCATGGAAAATAAAGAAAAAGAGGAATGGGAAGGAGTTGGCCTTTTGGTATTTGAGCCTGCTCCAGAAATATTACAAATGTGGCTGACCATCTGTCTCGGTGGGGTCAAGGAAAGAGCGTTCATGTTGCAGCCCTGTTTCCACCAATCTTTCCACCACCACGCACAAGAAGCACAAGAGGCCCAAAACAGACACCATTGTATGCAGATGCAGAGAAATGTGTTAAGCTCTGGCTGAACAACTTCTAATCTTGTGTGTGGACTCGATAAGAAGATCTGTCTAACAGAAGATCTGTTAATAGTAACAGCATATCACAGGATTAAAATATGGTTATTGTGAATACATCAGCCCTATTAGAGTCATAGAGTCACACAGCACAAAAAACAGATTATTCGGCCAATACATCCCACTGTATTATTTTGGTTGCCTCCAGTGGGACAAGGAAAGATTGAACTCTCTCACTTATTGTCACTAACTGTGCAGAAAGGCACCAAAATCATACATGTGCAAGATATGACTGAATTATGTTAGTCCTTAAGAGAGACTTTGGCCCCATAACAGAAGCATCCACGTCGCGGGGCTGGAAACTGGAAGTATCCGGAGCTAATTCTGCTACCACCACCATCTATAGCTACAAGTGATGGCTCCCACTGATTGTTGCCGGAAGCTTGCGTCCTTTTCAGGATGGACGATGGCAGCGATTTGAAACATGGAAGATGGACACGAAAGAAGAAGGGAGACTTTGTGTTTTTTGCTACGATTACTGGAGATGTTGCTGCTGCACTTCAGTGATCTGTAATAATCTATTGAACATGCATAATGTACCAGCAGTGATATCTGACATCATGTCCCGTGAGACATTACAGGCTCTTATATTCTGGAGTTCTATCATTTGAATGCAGCATTATTTTTTTTTAAACAATATTAATCATAGGAAGCATACAGTCTATAGCCAAAGAATGGTCAGATGCAAGTAAGTGGGTGCCAACCTATGGGACGGAATTTACAGCCTTCCTCTTGGCATAACTGGATTGATAACGATCTGAAGTGACACAGGGCTCTGAAGAGAAAATCGGCATCCCCATACTTTACAGGTGGAGGTGAAATTTAAGAACGTATCGGATTGGATTACCATGTTAAGGAGTAGAGCATAATTTACAGATGCTCTGTTTATCTTTGCAGGATTTCGAATGGTCTAATAAATAATCTTTAAATAGGCTACTGAAGCTGCAGTATGTCTATGCAATGCTGCCGCACCACTTTAAACTGGCAAATGCATGGTTTCTGGAATACGGCAAATCCTATCAACTCCTAAGGAGCATATTCTTGCTGCAGATAAATCCTGGTAGTTTGCCAGCAAATTACAAACATGTAAGTGAATAATCAGATGTTCTGCGCAGAGCAGGGCAGAATAAATATAGCAATTTCCTTTGTATTGTCCCATCTTTCCTGAGCAAACCTGCCGTGGAGCGTCATGAGCCTGGTATTCCCAAAGGAGTATGTATCAGGTAGTATTCCCAAACATTCTGATCCATTAGAATTGACTCAGTCACAAAGTGGCAGATGTAAGGCTTCCTCTAATCAATGCGCATCATTGCAGGAAAATCTATTATGAGGCTGTAAATGACATAATCCCTCTGTACCTGAAATGATCTGCACATTAATAATTGATCAATTTGGAATATAGCACCAAGGTACTCATAATCCTCCCTCCCACAACATTAGTACTGAACAATAATTACTTTAAAGTGCTGTATTTTAGCTACAATTGGATTAACAAAAGGAATGGTCCTATTGAAAATTTACCAGTAGGTATCACTAAAATCTGGTGTGATATAAAATGCTTATGTACTGAGTCAATAGGACCAGTTAGTGAATTTCATCAATATAAACAGACTTCCTGCTGAGCTCCCACTTAAGTCTAAAAATTCACATTGAGTTTTTTTTTAGAGCACTAGTTAAGGAGTTATATGTTTAGACAGGTGAAGAGAACACACCCAAAATTAGAAATATTCTCATCATTTCATAGGTCCTGACAGACTTGGCAGTTAGTCCGACAGTCTTCCTTACGTCTTTTTGAGTTTGTTTGATCCAACTGCCTGATAATTAAGAAACATAGTTTAAAAACACACTTCGATCCCATTTATATGAACGAATTGTTCCAACGAATTGTCACTGAACATCAACAAACCAATTATAAATGAAGAACAACCAGACAAACGTTCACTTTGTCACTACCTGGCAATGCTTGAAGTGAGGAAGGATGGAAGTAAACATACTGACTGACTTGTTGCATAAACTGTCTGGAGGCTTTGAGTGGAATAATGGTGTAATTGTTAGGCCTTAATTACCCTCATTCATAGTCAGCAACCAATGGAATTATGATAGGTGGAACACTCAGGAATTTCCCCACATGTTCTCCTAATTTCCCACTATGACTGACAGAAGACCAACATATACCCTGGACAAGTGACACAAACACACTTCCTTATGGATTCCTCTCCTGCACTGCACATCACAATTATTTACATATATCTGAAATCCAGTCACCCAGTCAATGTATCCAGAATGGTTTATCACCTACTCCTATGAACAAACGTGCACAACAAGAGCAGTTAATAGCTAATCCGTGTCTTCACAAAGCCCCACAAATTGTGCGTAGAAAGGGTTGTTTCAGAAAGTGAAGAATGTCAGTACAAATATCATATTTCACACCGTTTGTCTTGCCCACTGGCCAGTCCATTAGGAAATTATGAATTGGGCATGAGTCTTCCAACTGGTACCATTACCTCCATTAAGAAGGACATTCCTGCTATTGAGGAAGTGCAGCGTAAGTTCACGAGGTTAATTCCCGGGATGGCTGGACTGTCATGTGATGAAAGAATGGAGAGACTGGGCTTGTATTCACTGGAATTCAGAAGGATGAGAGGATATCTTATAGAAACATATAAAATTATTAAAGGATTCGATACACTGGATGCAAGAAACATGCTCCCGATGTTGAGGGAGTCCAGAACCAGGGGCCACAGTTTAAGAATAAGGGGTAGGGCAATTAGAACTGAGATGAGGAAAAGCTTTTTCACAAAGAGAGTTGTGAATTTGTGGAATTCTCTGCCTCAGAAGACAGTGGAGGCCCATTCACTGAATATATTCAAAAGAGATCTAGATAGAGCTCTTTGGGCTAGGGGAATCAAGGGATATGGGAAGAAGGCAGGAATGGGGTTCTGATTGTGGATGATCAGCCATGATCACCTTGAATGGCGGTGCTGGCTCGAAGGGCCGAATGGCCTACTCCTCCGCCTATTGTCTATGTATCGAAAATCAATCTACATTTTCCCACTCACATCAATCACAGAATGAAGTTTGGCTTTGCCTCTTCTGGATTTACAAAGATTGTCCAACCTCTCCTCAGCACGTCTTCTCGCCCCATCAGCATTAATTCCTTCTACCCTTTTATCTTTATTCAACTTCCCTTTAAAAACATCTCCAGTATTCCTCTCAG
Organism: Okamejei kenojei; assembly: GCA_035221665.1. Taxonomy (NCBI): domain Eukaryota; kingdom Metazoa; phylum Chordata; class Chondrichthyes; order Rajiformes; family Rajidae; genus Okamejei; species Okamejei kenojei. The sequence continues at coordinate 15,492,610 of CM069151.1, forward strand.
CTATTCCTCGTGGTAGCAGACTTCACATTCCAGTCACTGTCTCAGTAAACAAGTTTTTTTGTGCATTCTCGGCTGCATTTAATCTGCATTTTAGAATTGTAACTGCGGGTTTGGAAGACCCCATCTGTTCTGCAGACAGAAGGGACCTTGAAGCGGCACTGCCTTTGCAACTAGCAGGATTCTCTTGAGTACAGAGATTTCCATCAAGTACACATGGGAACTTGAGGGAACTAAACATCAAGCACAGGGAAAAATCAATGGTATATTTTCTGTTGGATTAAATTGATGCTTTTACGAGAATCAGTATTAGTATAGAGTCATGCAACATGGAAACAAGCCCTTTAGTCCAACTCGTCCATGCTGACCAAGATAGCCACCTAAGCTAGTCGCATTTGCCTGCATTTGGTCCATATCCCTCTAAACCTTCCCTATCCCTGTGCACCTGTCCAAATGTCTTTTAAAGGTTGTTATTGTAACTGCCTCAACTGCTTCCTATGCCTGCTCTTATGAAAGTGTTGCACCTCAGGTTCCTATTAAATCTTCCCTCTAGTCCTTGATTCTCCTACCCTGGAAAAAGACTCTGTGCATTCACCCTATGTATTCCCCTCATGATTTTGTATGTTCTATAAGATCTCCCCTCCGCCTCGCACTCTAAGGAATAAAATCCTAGCCCAGCCAACCTCTCCCTAAAACTCAGGCTCTAAGGTCCCGATTGCTTCACTCTCTTGGCACTTAGGATATTTCCATCTTGCCTGAATGATTGATTCATCAACATGACCGTAGAAGATTCTTGGGTTTGAGTGTGACATTATAAATAAAATGTGTGCACTGCTTCCTGACCTGGTATGCTAAACTGGTCAATAACTGGTAGTTATTAACCTGGTTTTACTAAAGGACCAGATGGCAACGTACAGGAAATTGTAGCACTCTGTGAAACAGCAATCAGAGAATGATTAGCTAGGGAATAATTATCATGGCCTGGTAGATAGAAACACTAATAAATAGGCTTCCAACATTTTCCTTAAAAAATAAATTCATTGAAATCTGGCAACAAATAAAACAAATGTTTTTGGTAAATTATTTGGCAATACCTTCAATACCAATTCAATACCAATGTATTTTTAAGGAGCAAGCCGGTTTAAAATTACAATTTAATAAACTTATACCAAAGAAATGAATCTGCAAATAAATCAAAGACTGGGAGAGGATGAGGAGACATCCCTCTGTGCCTCCTGCAGAGGGAATGATCTGAGAACCAATAGAAATCTGGAGAAAACAGCCGGAACAAATTAAGTCAGGGCCTTAACTGAAGAGGTCAGCAAGAGAAGAGATGAAAGCCGTAAAATGTGCAAATAGAATTTAAAAAGGAGAGTAGCAAAAGAGGGCATTTTCTGAATCACTTCTTCCAGGCATTCACTAAAACGTAAGAACATCAGCCGTAATGATACTCTAAAAATAATCAGCAGCTTTCTTACCAAATAAACCAACTAAATAGACCCATTAGTCTCCTATCCTGTGTAAAACAACAAAATCAATTACCGTAAGTGGAATTGAAGAAGGGACCTCAGAAATTGCTGAATTAGTTGGATAAATTGTACAAGCAAAATGCAATGGCACATGAAATTTAATAGCATTTGCAATTAAATGAGATGTAAAAGCAAGTGAATACATAGTTTTGAAATGGTTAATTTTTAGGTTAAGAGGAGTTAGGTTAGGCTGCTAGATAACCAAGTAAAGAACTACAATCCACAAAAACAATAAAATGCTAAACTACAGACACAGAGAAACTTCAGTCCTGAGTTGTTGATATACAACCATCATTCAAGCACTGAAGGGATTGCAGCCACTACATTGATGCCTGGTGTGAAGGTCCGATGTAAAAGGAGAAACTGAAGATGTTTAAACTTTGCAATCTGACCATCTTATGAGATAATTTTTACAAAAAGAAAGATGAATCCACAATACTTCATTGTACGATAAAGTGAGAAGAGAACATGGGATCATGGATCCAAATTAAGATTAATGTTAGGAAATTCTCCTCAGGGGGAGTAATGGTCACACGTAGATTAGATTCCATGAGGACACCTCTCATGCAGTCAGTGCTGGATAGATGCTATTGCATTTTTTTTTACTCTCTGTGTGACGAATGGTGAATGAAGAAAGCAGAAATCTCACAATCAGTCCAGTGATTGATGGCGATTGGTGTTTCGACAAACATATATTGCTCTTATATTTTTATGGTTCTCACCACCGATGGACCTTAACTGACAAAGTGTCAATCTCTACACAGCAATCGTGAATAAAAGACTTTAGGAAATGCAGCACGGGACAGATGATGTAGAAATAGTTCCTCCCTCATTTAGAAATAGTAAGCTACTTTCAGCTCTGGGCCATTGCTCAGCATTTTACATCACAAATACACTTCTGTTTCTGCACAAACATGATTCAGATGATGACAGCAGGTTTGCAGAGATCAGGGATAAAGTTAGCAACAGCATTCCAATCAAATCTTGGCAAAGGATAGTGGCAGTTGTAGGAAAAAGCTAGTAGCAAGAAAATCCTTTCTGACACTCTGCCTTCAACTACATTTAGCCCCTGTGTCTAAACGGCACTGAAACAATAAACAACACCATGTTTACCATGGATACTCACATTCATGAAACAAGAACAGCAATAGGCACTGCACTAACTAGCATGAGGTCAAAGTATATGCTTAAAATATGTTGGAATGATTTGAACTTCTGAAAACATTTCAAAGAAACACAATACATGCACTGGGATGTAAATAGTAGGACAATACTTTCTGATTCGTTTTAGGTTGAAAAGCTTGTTGGATAATCAACAGTTAGTTATAGAACATAGAACTATGGCCATTCGTCCCACAATGTCTATGCTTAACATGATGCCAAGTTGAACTAATCTCCTCTGCCTATACATGTCATATCCTCCATTCTCTGCATATCCATGTACCAATGTGAAAGTCTCTTAAATGCAACTATTGTATCTGCTTCCACCACCACTGTTGACAGAGTATTCCAAACATGCACCAATCTCTGTGCCTCACACATCTCTTATTAATTAGCTTCCTGTAATTTGGTGACCAGAACTGTACATAATACTCCAAATGCGGGTATTCAAAGTTGTATAGAGCAGCAATATGATTTCCTGATTCTTATACTCAATACCATGACTACTTAAGGCAGCCATATGCCTTCTTTATCATTCTCTACTTGTGTTGCCATTTTCAGTGAGCTATGGATTTGTACCCCATGATCCCTCTGTACATCAATGCTGTTAAAGGTCTTGCCAATAATTGTCAACTTTCACCTTACATTGGACCAAAGTCCAACACCTAACAAGTGCATGGATTAAACTATATCTACCATCCTCCCATATCTGTACCTGACCAATATCCCAATGTAATTTTTCTCAAAATTCCTCAACTCATCAATTTTGATGTAATCTACATTTTTGTATGAGTTGTTTATATATATAACAAACAACACAAGTCCCAGCACAGATCCCTGAAGAAGATCACTGATCACACACCTCCAACCAGAATAACACCCTTCCACAACCACCTATCTTCCGTGTGTAAGCCAGTTCTGAATCCAAGCTACCAAGTTACCATAGATCCCATGAATTTTAAATCTTCCGGAACATCCTACCATGAGGGACTTTATAAAATACTTTATTAAAATCCATGCACACAACATCCACCATCCCATCCTCATCAATCAGCTTTGTCACCTTCTTAAAAACTCAATCAGGTTCATAATACATGGTCTGCCCTGGACATAGCTACGCTGACGGTACCTAATTATCTAATTATCTTCCAATTGGGAGTAAATCCTATCCCAACGAATCCTCTCCAATAGCTTCCCTGCCACTGACGAGGCTAGGGGCCTATGATTTCCTGGATTATCTCATTGTCTACACTCCAGTCTTTCAGGACCCCATCTGTGGCATTCGAAGATATTCATCAAGGCCCTTGCAATCTCCTCCCTTGCCTCTCTCACTAACCTGGGATAGATCCCATTGGGGTTTATCTGTCTTAACCCTTTCAAGAGACCCAACATCATCTTGATCTCAAACTACTGTAGCATATTAGTATTCTTACACTGATATCACTATGCACCTTGTCCTTCTCCTCAGTGAATACAGATACAAAGTATGTATAAGAAGGAACTGCAGATGCTGGTTTAAACCGAAGATAGACACAAAAAGCTGGGGTAACTCAGCGGGGCAGGCAGCATCTCTGGAGAGAAGGAATGGGTGACATTTCGGGTTGAGACCCTTCTTCAGACTGGATCTTCAGACAGGTACAAAGTACTTGTTTAGTAACTCATCTAAATCCTCTGACTCCAAGAATAAATTCCCTCCTTTATCTTTGATGGTCCTACCCTCTCCCTTGTTGCCGTCTTTTTTTTAATCTACATATAAAAAGCTTTGGGATTTTCATAAATGTGATTAGCCAATGATATGTCAAAGCCCCTTTTGGTCTTTCAAATTGTCTTGCTTTAGTTCTTTCCTGCTTGCTTTATATTCCTCAAAGGGCATATCTGGTTTCATCTTCCTAAACGGTTTCCTTTTTATTTTTGATCAGATTAAGATTCTGGCTATCCAGGTTTTCCTTACCTTGCCATCCTTCTCCTTCCTCCTTATTGGAATCAGCTGGTCTTTAAACGACTCCTACATGTCTGATGTTGACTTACCCACTAACAGCTGCTCACAATTTACTGTTCTGAGCTTCTGCCTAATAATGTTGCAATCTGATTTACCCCAGTTTAGTACTTACCCCCACCCCCGAAGTCCAGTTTCACCAAAGCCTGCACTTTGACCTCTCTGTAGAATTTTGACCTCCAAACTGCACTTCCCCTGCAAAGAAGCCTTTGCTCTGACTCCTCCTCTCTACTAATAAGTAATTAAATTAATCCTGTGGTTTACTAATTGATCTCAAGAACGTAGTTGAGAAAAGAGTACTTCAATTGTAACTCTATGTTGAATTAAAGTTTGCAATTTATGATACGATACGATACGATAGAACTTTATTTATCCCAGGAGGAAAATTGATCTGCCAACAGTCATAAAAAACACAAAATGCATGAAACATGAAATTAAAGTGATGAGTGGAAAGGATTAGGGATGTGCAAAGATTTGGTGGGGGTAGTCAGTTTCAGTCTACCCCACGATCGAAGGGGGAGGGGGGGGGGAGGGACGTGTTGTACAGTTTGATCCTGGGAAAAAGGATCAGGATTTGAATGCGTCGGATATTAGGTTTGGATTTCTGCTTGCAAGCCATTAATTTGGAGCCTGGCAGCAGGAGCAGGATTTCATATTCAGCCCATGAGTGACAATGATTCACGTCAAAATGCACAAATAGAAAATGTATCACTTTGTCTTCATGAATAACTATCTGCAACATCAAATAGAGTTAAATTGATGTGTGAAATAATTATGAGGATTTTATTGAAATACAGAAAGGAGAGCAGAACAATGATCCGTTGAAGAATATTGAGGCATTTCTGCAGTATCTCTGATGAGATCTGGAGAGAACGTCTTAGGCAAAAAGCCAAAAGCGAATCAGAAACTAGAGATGCTGAAAGAAATCCTCTACTTAATGGACATCAGAAACAAGTCTGAAGGATGAAAGGATTTTAAATGTGATTCATTTAAACTTCAAAATGTATTTGGCAAAGAGCCAGATGTGACTTAGTGATACAATTAAGACGCCTATTAAAGCTAAAATTCCATGCATAGAAGGATGAATACTCAAATTCTCTGCAGTAAACTGCACCAGCTGCAGATACTTGTAGCATAAAACTTAAAGATGCTCTTTCATGCTCAATGAAGATATCAAATACTGATAGACAAGCCTAGGATACATTAACCTTGTGGCTGCTCAGATAGCTGCTTTTGAAACTATGAGAGTTTTCCAATGGTAATAACATGAAAGGCCTCATTCTTAGAAAAATGCCACACATGGACCAGCAAGCATGACAAGTGAGGGACAATAGAATTCCTCAAAATTTACAGAAGCAGGTAGTTTTAGAATGCCAGATGGTTCGATTGCAGGATTGCACAACAATTGCAGAGCTGGTACTATCAGCATCCCAGCAGGCCAGGAATGAAATTCAGACAACACAAATACTCCCTTCAATGCAAGCAATTAGGAGCTTGCACAAAATGAGCACAACAACTTTTAGAATTTCAATAAATAATTAGGATGAAGACACCAAAAGTAAGGGCGAATAATTTGCTGAGGTCATAAGGATAGGCAGAAAGTGATGATGACACAAGGAGGCTGCAAAGGGATCCAGATAATTTAGGAAAAGGGCAAAACTCTACCAATTGAATATAATATACAATGCTGTGCATGTGTCCAGGATATTTTAAAAGAAAGCATATTAACCAAATGGTGAGAGATCGCAAGGTTTAGAGGTTCAGAGGGATCTGAGTTTTCTAGCGCACGATTCACAAAAAAAATTAGTAGATGAGTATTTAGAAAAACTTACACAATCTTATAGTTTATTATGAAAGGAACTGAAATTAAAAGTAATTAAGTTCTGCTCAGGTTATTTAAGGCATCAATTAGATCATATTAGAGATACTGTGTACAGTATTTATCTCCTTGTTTAAGGGAGGATGTAAATTAATTGGTAGTAGTTCACAAGATTTACTGGACTGATACCTGTCCAATGATAAAAGGTTGGAGAGACCAGACATGTATCGACTGAATTTTTGAAGGGTGTTAAATAACTTGATTGAAATATATGTAAGATCCCGAAGGATCTTGAAAGGATGGATGTGGAGAGGGCTTTCCTCGGTAGGAGAATCTAGAACGAGGATTCATTGTTTAAAAGTAAGGGATTTCCCACCCTTACCTCACAGAGAATGGTGAATTGCTGGAACCCTCTTCCTCTAAGGTGATGGAAGCAGTCTTTGAATGTTTTTAGGCATAGTAAGATACATTCTTGGTATGCAAGAGAATGATTGGTTACTGGGGGAGATGGAAATATGGAGCTGAGGTTGCAGTCAGATGAGCAACAATCTTATTGAAGGCAGAACAATATCATGAGGTCCAGATGCTATTAGGACTACTAGATCATATTCTGTGTGTATGTTCCATCTCCAGCTGATATCACTTTGTTGAATCACAGTATTACCATTCACAGATAGGAAATAACTGGAAATTACATGTAAAATCAGCTCTGCCACACAATTTCTGATGAAGAGACAATGAAATACATAATAACCGTCTTGTACTGCTTTTGAATATTAAACTAACATTTAAATGCCATTAGTGTAGTGCAGTATGCAGCAGCTGGTTATGAGGTCTGGATTGCACAACAATTGCAGAGCTGGTACTATCAGCATCCCAGCAGGCCAGGAATGAAATTCAGACAACACAAATACTCCCTTCAATGCAAGCAATTAGGAGCTTGCACAAAATGAGCACAACAACTTTTAGAATTTCAATAAATAATTAGGATGAAGACACCAAAAGTAAAGGCGAATAATTTGCTGAGGTCATAAGGATAGGCAGAAAGTGATGATGACACAAGGAGGCTGCAAAGGGATCCAGATAATTGTTGATGACCTTCACCTGGCATTCCTTCATTGATTGGGATACGTGTAGGACCACTTCAAGATTCCAATGCCAGGTGAAGGTCATCAACCTGAAATGTTAATTACTTTTCCCTGCCACAGATGTTGTCTGATCTGAAGAATGTTTCCAGCATTTTCTTTTTTTTTAAATCTCAGACATTCAATTTCTGCAGTATTTTGATTTTCCATTGCTACACAGGGCAGCGCAGTGGTAGAGCACCATAAATCTCAGTTCGATCCTGGCTAGGTGTGCTGTCTGTATGGAATTTGTACCTTCTCCCTGTGACCATGTGAGTATTCTCCGGATGCTCCGGTTTCCTCCCACAGTCTAAAGACGTGCAGGTGTGTAAGCTAATTGGCTTCTTTAAATTACCCTGGATGTTAAACTGAGACAATATGGATCTAGTGTACAGGTGATCGTTGGTTAGTGCAGACTTGGTGGGCCGAAGGGCCTGTTTCCACGCTGTATTTCTAAGCCGTGTATCTCCAGAAGAACATTCTCCTGAGGCTGAATAAGGACATGTGCCTTGGAAGAACAGAATCTCTTCTGTGGTATCACACCCAGGGGAAAAGCAAGGCCACAACAGATAAAATTGTTTGAAAACTGGAGGAAAAAAATAGTCTTCCCTTGCTGCAACCCGCTCTCCCCAACTTCCCAATGAACTCATTGGCAGACGGAGCCCCAACTCCATTGCTGCAGTCCTATTTTAATCAGGATGTACAGTGGGGAAACCTGTTAAGGAGGTAAAATTCCTCTTCATATACATTTCTAAAGGAATAACTATGCTGCCCAAGGCATTGTTGCCAACGTTCGAGAGAATGAGGTAGAAATTCAAAATTGCTCAAATACATTAAATATACAAAAGAAAATTCTTCTCTTGAGACCTTTGTAGGATTGCTGGTAAATCTACCCATACCTGGGAAATTATCGGCAGAGATGTCGAGTAACTTTCTACTTCATGGAATGCTGACCATGGCCCTCTGGCACTGTTTTTAGTTCCCTGGCTATCAGATCACAAGATGTTCAATCGATAACCCAGCTCATAACCTGAGAAATCTGTTCATCTGGGGAGGGGCAGACATGAGACAAATAGACAGGGGGAATGGTCAGCAGAAGTTGTTATCTTGACTTAATTATCTTTCATTGAAATGTTTTAATATTTGTGTGCATGCGTTCATTATGCTTATGTGTGTTTGTATGTGCATGTGGGTGTGCACGCATGCACGTGTGTGTGTGTGTATGCTCATTAGTCCTTTGGCTTTTAATGTCTTTAAATATATGAACCTTTTTAAATATTACTGACATGTCCCAAATTATTTTGAATGTTTGCAAATGTCAAAGACATTCACACACAGGCAATTTATCTGCAAGGTCTGACCATCGCGAGGGTGTGGTCATGGTTGTCAGTGCAGTAGCTGCTTCCATTGGGAAAACCCTCACTGCCCTGCACACTCCCCCCCCCCTGCCCCGCCCACTCCACCTTCACCTCACACTCACTCCTGCTGGGGTCAGGCTCCCACTGGAAGACTGTGTCTGGGAAGATGCTGGAACAAGCAGTGTGGCCAAGAATGCGGATGTTGTGTCATATGGACGGTAGAGATCTGTTCCTGTAATACATCCACATTGTAACCGGATTCTTAATTCAATCCTACTGGGTTATTTTGGAAGCTGGCCACAGCTTGTGTACACTCCTTGTATGTATATTTAGCTCATATAGCTGAGGATGCATTTAAATATCACAATACGTTTTTGGTCAGGGAGAAAAATGTAAATAAAACAAAACCAGAAAAAAATAACGCTTAAAGCAAGTATATAATAAGACAATCTTGAGTGCTACTGAAATAGAGCAACCACATGACTTCAGCTTGATCATGCTGCTAGGAGCAAGAAAAGAAAAATAAAACCTGCACTAACATTGGTGTTTTGCAATGTTGTGATATCCCAGTGAGTCAATAATCTGAGCTTGCTGGGGAATGGAGTGGCTGTTGGTATTGTAGGAAGTCAGGCAACCAGTCTGTATACTGGTTGAAGAGTCTGTGTCTGAAGAAGGGTCTCGACCCGAAACGTCACCCATTCCTTCTCTCCAGAGATGCTGCCTGTCCCCCTGATTTACTCCAGCTTTTTGTGTCTATCTTCAGTCCGTATACAACCGGTTCCCTATAAAACTAATGAAGCACTGGAAGAACATTTACTTTTGTGATGATGGTTGCAATTCCAGCTGTTGTATGTATAACTACCACATTTTACTTTGCTAGGAAAAGCACAGAGGGAATAAAGCTATGTATCTTAAGTCTCTAACCGCCAGTAACCTCCGGTTTTCAGGCCTAGACATATCAGGAACTTGAAGGAATTGGAAATGTGGTCCATGACCTTAGCAGTTGGTTTTCATGTTCAGTACACGTCAGGTAAATTTCATGGGGCCACAAATAAAATACAAATTAGCAAAATTTATGTCAACAGGATTAAAAGGATGGTGGCAGTACAGATACAACATTGTCAAGGGGACAGGAAGCAGTTGATAATGAATTGGGCACGCAGAATATAATTCAAACTTTAAAAAGGGAGATTAACAGAGTTGAATTAACAGATGGTGGAAATTTATCAGAAGGTTTGAGGTTTTATGCTTCTCTTGCTGGATCACACTACCTGAGGAAGTGATACAGGCTGACACCATTTTCTTAAAGTGCCTGTACGCCACTTGAATTGCAATGACGACAAACCACATACTGGTGAATGGATTTAGTACAGTTAGGTCAGTACAGACATGTGGGGACTTGTGGCGGAGTGACTAAAACTAAAGGACACCAAGTGTTAGGGTAACTCGGCAGGTCAGGCAGCATCTCAGGACAACATGGATGGGTGATGTTTCAGGTCGAGACCTTCTTTCAGCGAATATAGGGAGTGATTATACAAGAAAGCTAGTAAGCTAGAGGAGGGGAGTAGTAGGACAAAACGTGGCAGGTAATAGGTGAATTCAGCTGAGAGAGGTTCTTAATAGGTAGATGGTTGGAACAAATGTCAGCGATAAAAGCAGAGGATGTGAGACAGGGTTGAAGTGTTGCAAATTTCATATCTAGAGGGAGGAAAATAGCAGGAGCGGAGAGGTGGTGGGGAGAAATAGAGGGGAGTCCATGTGGGTACAGAGGAGGAGTGGGGCAAGGGGAGTCGAAAAAGGGAGGGGGAAAGGGGACTGGGTTTAGATGGATTTAGTAAGAGGTTACCAAAAATTGGAGAATTCAATGTTCATACCGTTGGGTTGTAAGCTACCCAAGCGGAATATGAGGTGCTGTTCCTCCAGTTTGAGTGTGGCCTTATTCTGGCAATGGAGGAGGCCCAGGACAGAAAGGTCAGTATGGGAATGGGAAGGGGTGTTAAGATAGTTAGCAACTGGGAGATCCAGCAGGGTTTGGTGGGCAAGTGTAAGTGTTCAGCTAAACGGTCTCCGAGTCTACACTTGGTCTCACCGATGTATAGGAGGCCACATCGGGAACACCGGATGCAGTATATGAAGTTAGGGGAGGTGCACATGAAAGTTTATCTCACCTTGAAGGACTGCTGAGGTTCCTGTGAGGGAGGAGGTATAGTGAGTGGTGTTACATCTCTTGCAGTTGCAGGAGACAGTACCTGGGGAGGGGGGGAAGTTTGGGTTGGAAAGGATGAATGAACCATGGAGTTGCAGTGGCACTGGTCTCTGTAGAAGGTGAAGGGATGGAGCTGGGGAGATGTGACTAGTTGTGCGGATCGCTTTGGATGCAACGGAAATGTCGGAGGATGGTGTCTTGGATACGGAGGCTGGTGGGTGAGAGGTGATGACCGGGGAAACTAACCTTTTTCAGTCTGGTGGAAAGGAAAGCAGGAGCAGAACTACGGGTCACAGAGGAGGTGTGGGTGAGGGATCCATCCATAACAAAAGGAGGGAAAACAACATTGTCTGAAGAAAGAGGAGATCTTGGATGTGCCAGAACGGAAAGGCATATATTGGGAGCACGATGTGGCAGAGACACAGGAATTGAGAGGCCTGGTGGTAGAATGTGTCTTTCAGATAACTGTGGGAGTTGGTAGATGCATAATAGATGTCAGACATTACTCTGTTCCTGTGATGGAGACAGGGAGATCACGAAAGGGGGGGAGAGGTGAATTTGAGGTCAGGGTGCAAGTTAGAGGTGAGGTTAATGAAGTCCACGAGCTCTAAAGAGATTAAAATGACTTGCTTAAGACCTAGAGGTGGCAGGAGGAAACGATTCAGCAGAGTGCAAGTTGAAGTGCCCAGGAATGCATTTCAGCAAGGCTGGTCGGAATATATGCAGGAACATTCCAAAGTCAGTCAAATTGATCCTGGAAGTGAAAATATTTACAAACCACAACAAAAAGCAGGGGAGTTAAATTAGTTTGTTAGTTCTACCAAGAAGCCAACACAATAACCAGATACGTGTCTTATGTGCTACATCATTCCATGAATCTATAAACATTTTGAATGCTAACGCTACCTACGGTACCCTTTGTGCACCATAACACATGCAAACCCTTGTTGAAACTCCACAGTCTGCTTAGTCAAGTGCAGCAAAATTGGAGCACTGGATTTAATATGCATGAATGCTATACACTGCAGCTCAATTTTAATCCAAGAGCAGCGGTAGGTAAATCAAAGCCAAGTACAGCCACTGGCACAACAACGAATTGAAATGGGGATTAGGAGCCACAATGTGTGGGAAGTGAAACTTTGCTTCAAGTTCACATGCTAAGTACGCCTGCAGTAATGAGTTAAACAACCCCAACACCTCATCGATGCTGCAGCAATAGCAACTGCATTCCCATCCAATTGTGATTTCCACCTATAATGGTGACAGTAGTATCATTAGCTTTGTTTTCTATAAATTTGCTGTTTAAAATTTCATGACTCTATTCCCATTGGTGATGAGATGAAGAGAAATGGAACTGAGGAGCAATGTCACCTTCTGAGTTCAGAATTTGTGGGAACTTTACAGTTGTCTCCTTCTAACATTTTTTCATGAGTTTTTATTTAATTTAAGATAAAAATCATTGAGCACTTTATGCATCAATAATTCAGATAATGCTTACCCGTTTTTACTTTTTTTTCCAAACAAACCAACAATGTGGTCGTTCGTATGCAGTCATTCCACAGTTTGGCTGGGGCAAGTGATCTCAGGTTCCGTGATGAGATGACAGAAAGACATCTCGAGTTGAGATGCATTTGCTTCACATCATCAAACGTACTTCTAACCACTGTTGCTGTCAGCATAAGCAAAAGGATTTGAAATCATGGTCCTTGTGCCAACCGAACCTTGAAAGCTTTATTCATAATCAATATATTAAATTGCCAAAATAGCTTTTTTTTTCAGTTTTTGCTTTATATTTTGAATTATGCTCAGCAAAATAAGCAGCCCATAATTAATATGTGGTTGCTATGAGTGGTTGAGATGCAGAGATCTTTTTCTGAGTATAATTGTCTATAAAAAGATTTTTCAAGTGGTGATCTTGTAGATATATATATACAATTATGAAGGGAATAGATAGAGTGAATGAGCAGTCTTTTACCCAGAGTAGGGGATTCAAAAACTAGATGATATAGGTTTGTGAGAGGGGAAATATTTAATGGGAATCTGAGGGTTAGCTTTTCACACAGAGTGGTGGGTATATTGAACAAGCTGCCAGAGGAGTCAGTTGAGGTGTGTGCTATAACAACATTTAAAAGACATTTGGACAGGCACATGGATAGGAAAGGTTTAGATAGATATGGGTCAAATGAGGCCAGGTGGGACGTGTAGATGGAGCATCTTGGTTGGCATGGGC